>CM017905.1:13056473-14256473 GCA_008369825.1 Triplophysa tibetana | reverse complement strand
TCTCGGTTTATCCCATTCTGAATGATCTCTGCTGCTATGGCTAAACTGTTCTGTTTACTGTCTAACTCTCTGCCATGAAGGATGTCGATTCTTTTACTATGATCTTGTGCACACAATATATTCTTAAATTCAACCCCAAAAGTTAAAGATGTGAGACTATACAATTTTTGTTTTCGAACCTTACCATAGTAAATATTGGTATAGGCTACAACTGCAGATAATCAATTTACTGTAGTTAATAAAAATGGACGTGGCAGTGCTCTCAGTAGCGTGTTATACGATAAACGTCTCCATTTTACCTGGTGCTAAATAAATAATTATTGTTGGGTTATAATTATGTATATATTGCTGCCTTTTAAATGACATATAGGACAGTTTTAAAATACTGTTTATTTCCATTATTTAATGGCAAATAAAAAATAACGGGGGCATTAAGAATGCAAGGGAGGCAACACAACTTTTTCTTCGATGAAAAAAGTATGAAGCAAAATTTGAAATTGCCAAATAAAAATTAATTGAAGCCAATTGTACAAGTGACTGGTTCTCCATACAAATGCACAAAAGGCACTGGATATCACTGGGCATTTCAGTAAAGCCCTTTTCATACAGAGATCCCCGAAAAACAGCCAAACATAGGACAAGTTTCTTTCCTCAGGCCATCTACCCCATGAACAGTTGAACAGTTAAAAGTTCTCCCCACTTTGCAATATATATGTGCGATACTACACTACTCACTTATACTCATATTTATTTATTATACATATGTTACTGATTTAATAAATCATGTAGCTATCCCATTACCTTACACAATTTTTTATAACACCTAATAACTCCGGTTCTCTTTTGACATGTATTGTTTTTTTTCAAATGTGTATTATATTACATATTCAATTTTTATTATTTTGTTACCTTTGTCTTGTCAATTTATGTGAGCTGTTTAGTAAATGTATAACAATATAATATAATGTTTAAAAAGCCTTCTTGTAGCTCAGTGGTATGAGCATTGCGTTAACAACGCAATGGGTTCGATCCCAGGGGATTGCAAATACCTATTTAAAATGTATAGGATAGGTAAGTCGCTTTGGATAAGAGCGTCTGCCAAATGCCTAAATGTAAATGTATTATACTACTACAGTATTTCTATGTGGGGAATTGTGGACAGACTTGTCCCACATGATCATCTTGCAATATAGCCTACCACTAAAGACTACGCCTACTATTGTTAATGTATATAACAGGTATCATATAGTTTTGTCATGGCAAAGAGTTAAACAGTAAACAGAACAGTGTAGCGATAGCAGCAGAGATCATTCAGGAATGGGATAAACCGAGATGACTGCAGAAATTACGTTTTATTTTGAATTATGAATGACATAGAAATTCACAATGCTGATGATTCCCCTCACGTTAATTCTGCCATCGTTATACTGGTAGTACACCGACGGTTGCAAAAAATCGGAATTTAGCCCTTTGGTACATAAACACAATAAAACGGCTGGCAGTAGACCAAATCAGTCCCGACTTCGTCACCAGGATTTTCAAATCCAGTACGTCCACGCTGTTATCAAGTGATAAACGTTTATATACAGCATATATGTAACAATACGGACAACGTATCTGAACACAAGCAATCATTACATAGTATAAAGAAGAGGCCATTATAATTTCTTAGTATAACACACATTTTAGACCGCCATTAGTCGCCATGTTATCTCCTTGAATCTTAGTGCAGAGCGAAACGTGATTGGCTGAAGTTAGAACGTGGCCTATTGGACAACAAAAGCGGAAGTTAACCGATTGGCTGCGTAGATAGTGGGCGGAGTCCACCTATTTGTGGATTGTGCGCCGATTTGACGTTAGAAATGTTTCAAAATCCACAAATGCACAGAGAGCAATCCACAAATGCGTGCACTGATCCACAAATGCGTGCAGCGATTCACAAATGCACAGAAAGCGATCCACAAATGTGCAGAAAGCGATCCACAAATGTGAAGAAGGCGATCTACAAATAAATATCATTAAAATACATTTGTAAATAATTTTTATTTGCAAATCTCATTGTATTTATTTGTGAATTCCATTTATTTTTGTGGAACGTCTAACATGTATTTATGGTTCGCTATTTGTGCATATGTGGATTTAAAAAATGTTTGTGAAATTGTCTATATTTATTTGCGAATCGTAGTTTATTTATATAGAATAATGAAACAATTCTGATCCCATAGCTAGACATTATCGTTAATAGCATTGTCAAAATTGATTTTTCTCTTAATCAAACGCATCGATTTGCTTCAGAAGACCTCAGTTAAAGGGGTCATATATCCCGGCTAAAACGAATATTATCATTTGTTTTGATGTAATGCAATGTGTACACACAGGACGTTTCAGGCAGGTCTGGGTGAGCATTAGCTTTTAGATAGAATGCATCTTTTTATTCCGATTTTACGTGTCTAATACGTGCATGGGCAACTTATAACACGACAAAGACACAGAAAAACACGTATTCGTGCCATATGACCACTTTAAGATCAAGGCCCCGCATCGAGCCGTTCTGTAATCGATAGAAGCACTTTTTGGAGCTTAAAAAAATTGCCACCCATTCGTTCCCATTCTACCGCTTGGAAGTGATATTGTAACTTCGACTGAAATATTCTTCAAGAAGAAAGGCATATTCAGGGAAAATGTCGTTTCTTGCCTGAAATATCCCTTTAACTCACCACTAATGCAATACGTATTGAGACTGACACAATTTGTGCAACAGAAAAGGTCTCTCACTTCACAAGCGTCGAAGTGCTTATCTGTTTTAAGAGCCCAGCTATGCTAACAGCATAATTTAAGAAGGATCTTCTACTTCATGTGCCACAGAAAGGTAATCTGAATTTAACAAGAAATTAAAAGCAGGAATTGGGCTCATGTTGGTTTTAGAAACAAACGGATTGAGCCAAAGACTAAAGATAAGCTCCTAAAACATGTTGTGAAACCATATAAGAGCATACAATATCATACAAAAAATTGTAGCGCTAAACATTTCCTCACTTTCCATAAGGCATGCTGAAACCCATTATTGAATATTCAAAGTAGCAGTTTTTGCAGGAAGTCATAAGTTAATTGTTACTCTATGGCAACAGATTCAACAAAGCGTTTGTCATGTTATTTTACACGCGTCAAGATAAATGATCAGAGGTGTTCTAATGAAAAGGGACTTTTACGGCATGTGTGTCTGTCTCAGCAGACACGCAGATGATTTTGTATTGAGAATCACATGTCCAAGGACAGAGAATTAAATATAATTTCCCATCTACATAGACCCCCCCCCCCCAACGTCACCGCTACCTTAAAGCAATTGTTTTATTTTAAAGTCTCCACTGCAAGACAAGCTCTCATTTCAAAGGACACTTCCAAGGTCTCAGAGTCATTTATTTTCGTCAAAAGAGAAGCAGAATGAAATTCCGAGTATCAACAATAAATCATTGGTGGACATAAATAAGTGACAATAACTTTGCTCAGTGTCCAAACACAACACTTGCTGTTTGTTTGTTCATGCGGTGGATGAAAAAATCCAAGACATCTAGATTGAAAGGGTTCGAGTCTTGGTCTCTTTGTCTATAAAATCTGCCACCCTCAAGATACATGTCCTTGGGGAAATGGATTCACTTCTGGCCACTGAGCTGTGACCACTGAGTGTTGATTGAAAGATAAATAAATCCAAGGGTTCCCAGTGGCTTGGGTTAAAGTGAAGAACTGTGGAATACTAGTTTGCCAAAGACGTCTTCCAATGCCTTGGAGAAAACAGCACTGCATTCAGTGAAAACAAAGATGCTATTAACTAGCTTAGGCACTATCTGCTCTGCACACTACACCTCCCATGACATCACACACACCAGTCAGGCCTTCTTTTTTACGCTTTCATTATTGTCTCCTTTTTCCAAGAAAAACACATCCTTAAAAGGATTATGTTGTTCTGTAGAAGTTAAATAATGATCAGTGCTTCTTCTCTTCTGATTAGCCATGCACTCTCTTTTTTTCTCCGATGCAAACAGTATTATTAAAGTGCATTTTGGTAAATATAAAGGCTCGCTGGATTTCATCCAGCAAATAATGCTTTTCAACAAAAAAGGAGACTGTTCCTCTCAGGATTGACTTAACTAACAGAGTTAGGCCTATTGTGTCTACTGCCAATTAGCCACACGAAGCATGAAATCCACTGATGAGATGCAAGAAAAATATGAATTTAAAGCAACGTGATGGCTGACAATAGAGGTATTTTCATGATGAATAAAATACAGTAATTGTTGTGTTTGGCAGAAGTAATCATACACAATTGTGAAAAAAAGCAAATCTTACCCTTAGTGCATTGGACAAAGCTAACAGTATCGCTCTAAGGCTCCATATTCTCTTCTTTTCAGTTTTGTGAACAAAAAAGTGGGAAGCACAGCAAATGCAATTTAAGGATTGCTAATGCATGATCGACACTTGCATATTCTAAAGCATCTTGACACTCATCATTTACATAAACATTGTGCTGCATCCTAGTGTAAGGATGTTTATTTTTATAATTATGCAAATTAATTCTAAAATATTCATCTTTTGTCTCGCATGACAAATGGAGAAGAACCAACAATGATCGTCAAAATGTAAACATCATTTATGAAACATGATAAAGAATGAATCCAGAGGGAAATATATTTTTAAAAAAGGTTGTGACAGTGAAAACAGCAAACGATGTTCACTGATGGGGTGCAAGCAATAGAGGACACCAGTTAACCAACATGTTACATCATCATTATCAGTGTAGTGCTTTCACAAAGCATATGTCTGTTAATAAATACTGAATTTATTATGATACATTTAAAATATACCCAATGGTAAAATTGATGTAGTACATTTTTCAAGAAAGACAGAGGTAATACTGCTTATGCAAATTACAGGATACTGTACAGACAGTCCGACCCTGATATGGTGATGGATTACAGTGCCAAACAAATAATTAACATAGAAAACAAATAAAAGCTATAAAAGCTATTTCAGAAAAATAGGTTGCTTGGTTTTACAGTACAACACTAAGAAATATTTGACTATTGAATTTTGTGAAGGCCAGTCACAATCAAGTATTGCTGTGCAATTACAAATAGCTGCACAAAATAATCACTTATTCAGTAGATACAGTTTAATAGTAGTATTCGGTACGTCCTTACCTAGTAGCAACAAACAATGAAGTGTATCTGACTTCGGGATAAACATATATTATTGGCCATATTGGTATTGACCAATTAATTGTCATTTTTTATGTAATCGGTATCGCCTCAATGATAAAACCAGGCCTATATTTTAAATACAGATACACGCTGCTTAAATCCAGCACAGTATAATATTTCTGTCATGATCATTCACTAACTGCTTGGTGCATCCCGTCTTACTTTAAAGTGAATGTGGCCATGGATGAATTCATATGTCATTCGGTATTGGATTGAAATGTAATAACACATATAACATAAATATACTGAAGCATTGCAAAAAGCTTTGGTTTTAAACAAATATTTTTAAATGCGTGATCCAGAAGTTTGAATTAATTTAGTGTGATCAACGTTTCATTGTATATGCAGTGCCAGTTCTATGTGGTTACCCCTTGCTCCCTCACTCTTCTCTTTTTCAAAAAATAAATCAAAGGGGGTATTAGGCAGCAGGGTTATCCTTGCCACTTTGCTGGAGGGTGCTGCAAATCTATATGTTTTGAAGAAATTATGTTAGTTAAGCATTTTAATGGCCCTAGTCCTGTTGTAATTAGGTCTGGCCAAGAGGGAGCTCTGCTTGAGCCACTTGGGCCCTGAAATCAAGCCAGGGAACTAATGCCCTCACAATATGATCCTGAACAAATTCCCGGAGTAAACAATTTCTTTCCCTTCTCCTCATTGCGGCTTTTTCTTAAAAGGACCAATTCCTTTAATCTTGTTCATTCTTCTCTTCATGCTCTCTTATCTTTCTCTCCCTCTTTGTACTGTCTTTACCATTGTCTTGATTATACTTGATTCTGATTTTGTCCATCAAATATCTCCGAAAAATGATTAGCTTCTATTGCAGGAAAAAGTGAGGAAGATCAAACTTGTAACTCAGCTGGTGATGATTGCAATATTAAGTAATTCATAATAAACCCCTGTAAGACACTGTAGGGTTTTAGTGGTATTAACCAGCTGGCTGTACATTATCCTGTAATTCAAAGTGATTTAATTTAATGCTTAGTTGTACAACATGGTTAACTTTCTGTCACAGAACTACTATATGTACAATGCACGACGAAGAGCTAAACCACATAGAGGAGTTTATTACAGAAGTCCACACAGAGGAAACAGAAACAATAACTGGCAAAGGAAGATAACTGATCAGAGAGTACATGTAACAAGGTAAACGAGGGGCTGCATGTGATGATGATTAGTTCAATTCAATTCAAGTTTATTTATACAGCGCTTTTCATAATGTGCATTGTTCCAAAGCAGCTTTACAGGGGCAAACAGGAAAAACAGAAAAGGTAAAACACAGCACAGTGCATGGTATTTATACAACGAGTAAGATCATTCTAATAAATAATATCTAATTTCTAAATAAATAAGTAAATGCAGTCTCCCGGTGAGAAGGCCAACACTGCCCTGCTGTGGCGAGGAACTCAAACTCCCATGATTGAACCAGGCTCAGCCGGGAGGGCCAGATCCCCTCTGACGTGTCATAGCTGCAATCAAACTGCTGACATGTGATTTAAGTTTAGCATTTAATACCAAATATTGTAACTTCAGCATTAATAAGACAAATAGTCTTTGCTCTTGGTTGGGGGTGTATTGGTCTGAGCTGGGATGGTCCGATGGTCATATTTCTCTTGGCTGGTGGTGGAATTGCCTTAGATGGAGCTGGGATGGTATGTCAGTCTGCGGCTGTAGCTGGCGTAATCTCAAGTTGGGGATGGGCATCTGTCGATCGTCTGGACATGGTGGAACTTCTTCCTACCTTGGGATGGGCATCCCGAGGCAGAGGCAGAAAAAGAATAAAGAGAATAATTAGCGTAGCTGCTGTTCATTAACTATGCATTAACTGAAAGCTTGCCTGAAAAGATGTGTCTTTCATCTAGATTTAAATTGGGAGAGTGTGTCTGACCCTCGAATAGTATCAGGAAGGCTATTCCAGAGTTTAGGTGCTACGTATGAGAAAGCTCAACCCCCTTTGGTGGATTAAGTTATTCTAGGTGTTATCAAAAGTCCTACGTTTTGAGATCTTAGAGAGCGTGATGGGTTGTAACGTGATAAAAGCTTGGTTAAGTAAGTAGGGGCTAAACCATCTAAGGCTTTGTAAGTAATTAAAATAATTCTAAAATCAATACGATACTTAATGGGTAGCCAGTGAAGCGATGATAAAAAGGGGGTTATGTGATCGTATTTTCTTGACCTAGTAAGAACTCTGCCAGCTGCATTCTGAACTAACTGTAGTTTGTTTATCAATGATACAGGACAACCACTAAGTAGAGCATTACAATAGTCAAGGCGTGAGGTCACAAATGCATGAATAAGCTTTTCTGCGTCAGCAACAAATAAAATATTTTGTAATTTGGCAACATATACGATTAAAGAACCACCTTATTCCCTTAGTACACTTTATTAGACATACATATGTTAGCATCAATTCACAGAATGCTGAATTATGCCCTAAAAGTGGTTGTCCACCAACTTACTACGTGGTCCATTCACATAAATTGCAGGTGGTCACTTCCTGTATGACTAGTGAAAAACGGAGAAATGTCCACCTGCAGTTTATTTGAATGGGCAACACATATTAAGTTGGTGGACACACTATATAATATTCTATTTGCATTGACGACCCTGTTAGTCAGTTGATACACCTTAACAGACATACATATGTTAGCAGCAACCCACAGAATGCTTATTTATGCTTAAAAAATGCATTTCCACCAACTCACTACACGTGGCCTATTGGTATGAACTGCAGGTGGTCATGTCAACCTGCAGTTTATAGTAATGGGCCAACCGTATTAACTTGGTGGACACACTTTATAATTAACAGTCAGAAACAGTGACAGATGCTTAAATTCTGTGTTGTGCTCGTTGATGAATCGCACGAGTTTCAGTAAACTGAATGTTTATCTTATCCGCAGCGCACATACTGCACAAAATAGATGCTGAGAAAACGACCTTCTCCAACTGAATGAAAGGTGTGCACCTTTTGTGGACGCTATATATAGTGCCAACGTCACAAAATTGTAACCGGTATGTTCGCGGCTGTGTGTGACACGGGACCTGAATGGCAGAATCGGTGGTTGCTGCGGTTAATGTTCAGATCATGCCATGTCGCCTAAAATTAAACAATGCACGGGAAACGGCTTCGACGTGTTATTTGCAGCTTGTGACGTCCTCTGTAACAAGCTAACGTTAACTAGCTAACGTTTACAAGTAACGTTTTAATCGCAAACATGGCAGATTCATGGAAAAATACATCGGTAATCAACATTTTTTGCAACAACTGATTTATTAATGAATCAGCATCAACAACATTAAGTTATTAAGTTACTGGAGTTCAACAACTGCAGATGCACTTAGCCGCTTACCTGACTTGAATGTGTCGCGCAAAGCCCAGGTAAGATGAACGGGGAGAACAGGCAGTAGGCCAAACCACTGTGAGAGGCAGCGGAGGGGGAACTCAACAGTTGTTTAAACTCTAAACGTATTTTTTGCGTTTGTACATTATAATTACACAATTAGTTTAGGTAAACATACATATATTTAGCGAATATCAGTTTAATGGATCGAGGGGGAGGACAACTCTCGGATAAAGGGGGACATGTCTCTTCCGGGATTTACGCCCATGATTTTGTGTAACATTGTCTCCATATTTTAAGTAAATTTCCGTGCCATTTTTTACAGTGTTGTTTCTGACAAAGTATTTTTGTACAACTCTTTATTTTTTCAGTTACAGATGCTGCAAGGACAAATGGGGGCAGTCGTGGCCTAATGGTTAGAGACTCGGACTTCTAACCCAAACGTTGCAGGTTCGAGCCGCAGTACCAGCAGGGATTGTAGGTGGGGGCTGTAAATGATCATTGCTCTCCTTCACTCTCAATACTACGGCTGAGGTTAGACCCTTGAGCAAGGCACCGTTCCGCCCAACTGCTCCCTGGGTGCCGCAGCAATGGCTGCTCATTGCTCTGGGTGTGTGTTTGCGGTGTGTGTTACTCACTGGTGTGTGTGTTTACTTGGATGGTTTAAATGAAGAGCACAAATTCCGAGTATGAAACACCCTAATTGGCCTCACGTCAATCACTCAAATGCCCATACAAAGAGTGCCACGGGTAAATAGGCGGAAATAACATCACACGCTGGCTTAAACTTGCACCTGACAGAGATGGTGGAAGGAAACAATGAGCAAAACCCATCAATGTCCCTGAAGCGAAAACGAGAAATATTCAATTGTTTTAATTTAATTTGTTATATTTTTATGAAAATTTAGTTCATATTTTTAAGTTTTAAACGTGTATTACTTTTTTAATAGTTAAGTTAATGTTTCAATTTAAAACATGTTTTTAATATAAATGTTAGTTTGCAATCTTTGTAATTTTCACATTTTTGTTTATATTTTGAAACATTTTGTGTATATTTTTATGTTTTGTCAATTTTGTAATATTTGTTTAAAGTATAAATCCTAAACATTTATTTTATATCAACATTATATTTTGAGATAAAGTTTAAACAAATTTTTTATTTAAAAGATATAATGTATTTTTCATTATTCGTTTTAAATGTCAAATCATGTCGGAGCAGATGGTCGAGCGGTTCGTGCTCCGACATATATGGTGCTGGTGCGCCCCAGGCTATCAGAGTTCGAATCCCAGCTCGTGGTCCTTTCCCTGACCCTAATAAACGCAAAAAAATAAATATCATTAAATGTCAAATCATTCTGTGTTTTTATATATTTCATGCTGCTTTGTGCAATTTTGTAAATATATTTTTTCTCCTTAGATTATTTGACTTGTTTTACATAATTTGTAATAAATGTTGTATAAGTAGAAACAAAAGTGTGTGTCCAATTAATGTAATAAAGTTGTGGCTTGATTTTAAATCTGCTAACATATTAAAACAAGTAGTTAGAGATTTCAAGAAATATTTAAAAGGGCACGGCACGTTAGTGATGGGCCGAATCCGTTAGTGATGGTCCGAATCCGTGTTGTCTCTGTTAGCATCCTTAAGGTACTGGCTGATTGATTCGGGCAGTACCCTGGAACTGGCAACAAAACTGAGTCCTCAGGCATCCGACACATTTGCAGTAAATGGAGGCAGGCTGAAGGGTAATCTTCCAGTAGGTAAGAATCTAAACGTAAACGGCCTGAATGTCTAATGCTAACTGGTGGGGGGGGGATGGGGATATGATAGATAACTACAATGTGGATCTTAACAGGGTGCAAGATCGTAACGGCATGTGATTCAAATTATTTGTTGTGGCACAAAGGAGGTAGTAATTTGAATTTCTGATCATTTGACATTAGTTGGCCAGTTCCTCCACATCGTCCTGATGTGCGAGGGGTTTTGGAGAAAACATAATTTTTGGATAGGGAAGCTAGTGTGAAACTGTCCTCTGGTTTCATCCAGGTTTCACTAAGGGCTGGATGATTGATTATCATAATGATTAGCAGTAGCTGTAATGAAATCTGCTTTTTATAGCAGATTGGCAATTCTATGAGCCAATGGGAAAAGTAAATGAATTGCAGTACTAGACATGGACGGAGTGTGTAGATTTTTAGGGTTGCGTTGGCTTCGATATTAGACATTAGATTTATGAGATGTCGTGACAGATGGGATTTGAAAACACATGGTGAAGAGTGAATAATAGGAGCGATAAGAGAAAATAGAACTAATAACATTATATAATATTAGTAATAGAAAAACTGAATAAGAAAAGTGCAATATTTAACTCTTTCACATGTATATTACAAATTTTTGACCCACGCATGACTTTTTTCAAAGCAACCGTTAGAGCGTATCACTTTAATATTTCCATTTCAACGCGGGACTGCTTATCATGGGACACACCACAGAGCAACAGCAGCTGCATGACTGATGTATTGCTTTCATGTAATTCTTCTTTTTTGTTCAAAATATTCACAACTTTGTTACTATATCTTGAAGTATCTGATATCGTGTTTGTCAAACAAGTATGAACGTGTTTTGTTGTTTAAACGGTTATACCGATTACGTTAGTTGAGCTAACAGTTATAAACGGGTGCTGCCATGTCTGTGTAAGGAATGGGCAACTTCCCATTTATCCATCCACCAGGAGGCCTTCCTCACCTTGTGGACTATGGACATTCTCAAACTCTACACCCACAAAATACAATAGGAACTACTACAAAAGCTACACCAATACCTGTTGAGAGAAAGAGGGCAGGTAAGTGTTAGCGTTTTATTTGTATATTTTTTTAGTATTTAAGCCATGCCTGTTCCATGTGCCTATTGCAAGGTATTTGTCAGTTAAATTGCGTACGGAGCGTTTCATAGTCATTGTTCTAGTTTATGTTCATGATATTTGTTACCATTGTGCTTGCTTTTTGCATTACTGCTGTTTGGATTACCCCTTTGTTATGTTGATTGTTTGGAATGTCTAATGTTTTTTGGATTTACTTGTCATATCTCCTGACTACATCTTGCCTGATTGTTTCTGTCTTGTTAACCCTATAAATGTATTTGGAATCTCGAATCTCCTCAGTGACTCGCTCGTTCCAGTTTGTTTGTTACAGCTTTCCTTAGGCTCAGTTAGAGCACAGCGCTAGCAATGTCAAGGTCTTGGGTTCGATCTCAGGAAATTGCACAAGTATTATACAATGCAATGTAAATCGCTTTGGATAAAAGCGTCAGCCAAATGCGTAAATTTAAATGTTTGTGAGTGGTTCAGAGAATAGCATCTGTCAGATTTACAGCATGTTATTGCCATTTCCATAGGCATTAATGAATTTAACAAACTTTTCATGGATTTTCTGCTTGTACGCACATGTATTTAAATGTTTGAAAAACTAAAATAAACATGATGTGAATGAAAGACCTACATAGGTGTGATATGTGACAGGATTGAGCAGTGGTGGAAAGTAATTAACTACAAATACTTTTGATACAGTGCTTGAATATTTTTTTTACTTTCTTAAGTACAATTAAATTGTGGTACTTTTACTCCTACTTGAGTTGAATAAAAAACGAAAGTATTAAACACAGACAAAGTTGCCAACGGAGAAACAGAGCGAGCTTGCGCTTTTCCGGCATTTCAAGTTACTGTCTCAGTGGAGACAGCCCTGCACTTCACACACTTATTATTTGGGGGCAAAACCAATTAAAACTTCCAGTTCAGCGGGAGTGCGGGGTGCTTTAACATTCAATCAATGATGCATTGAATAAGCATCGCTAAAGTTTCAGTATTAAATTAATGTATGTGTCACAGTCACCAGCTAGAGTGACCTCTCAGATCCACTAGAGGGCAATCCCCTCATCACTTTGATGGTATTCCATGGATCCAGCAGTATGTTTGGCCAACTCTGTCAAGGTAACACTTCCCTTGTGGACCATATGCAGACTTTCCTGGACATTGCCCATTTCTCTAAATACAAGGACTGTTTCTTAATCAAACTATTCTGTGATAGTCTTAATGATAATTATAAACACATCATCTACTGCTATGATCCTTGAGGGTCCATGGCTGAATTTATTGATGGTGCACTGTGTCATGTGGGTCCCCCTTCACCGTGGAAGATATGGAGGAGGCTGCCTCTGGACAGTTCTTTGAAGGGGGCAGAAATCCTGCAGTTTCCCCGCTGTAGGTGGCCAGCGGATCGTTAAGATAGCCACGAGTCCAGAGCCGGTTCTCAAGATGACCTCCAGTCAAGAGAAACTGCACACCACAGCTGATCATCCAGAGCCACGGCATGTCACAGCTAATCGTCCAGAGCCTCATCCCATCCTGTATGTTGCACCTAGATCATCAAGGTCAGTCATTCGTCACTTCAGTGTGGTATCCAGTGTGAGGGATGCACTGCTGGTCTCCCCAAAACCCACTCACTCTGGCCTTCCTGTTCCTGAACTGATTCCCCTGTCAGAAGTGCTTCCCTTGATGTGGACCGCATTATGGTGTGTTTGGACTGCATACACCACGAGAGAATCTCCCGAGGTGGAGGCACTCGCTTCAGTTGCTTGCCTGGGGGTGACGCCCAGAAATGCACTCTCAGCCTGTCATGTTGCGATCAAAGAAGTGCTTCCGCCTCAGGAGATTCTCTGGGAGTGTATGTAGCCCAATCACACCATAATGCGGTAGAACCTCCAGAGGAGGAGGCAACCGCTGCAAAACCCCCATAGGTGTCTGTGGTACCTTTTGGTGAACTCTCTGCCCCTCCTATCATGGCTATAACGGCCACGCCCAGGTTCCCAGACCTGCCTGCCTCGCCCAAGTTTCCAGACCTGCCTTCACGCCCAGGTTTCTAGACCTGGTCCCAAGCCCAGGTTTCCAGACCTGCCTGCCATGCCTAGGCTTCCAGACCTGCCAGCGCCACCACAGCTTCCACCTATACCAGTGTCTCCCTGGCCACCGGACCAGTCTGGAATCTGCCCTTAGAGGGGGGGCTCTGTCACAGTCACCAGCTGGAGAACCCTCTCAGATTTACTAGAGGGCCCCCCCCTCATCATTTGGACTGTCATATCACACTACATTACCCATAAACCATTGCCCGGACTCAATATCCATCATTACTCTCACCTGTGTCCTGTTAACTCTTCTTGTCTTCCTATTTAAACCCAGTTTTCTCAGTCACTCATGGCTAAGTCTTATTTTGTGTCACATTGTAATTCTAAGTGTTCTCTGTCTGGATTTCTGGTTTTGTCTTGCCTTGTCATGTTTTGGATTACTCTTAGCCTTTGCCCTGTGGACATGTTTGTTTGTGTTTGGACTGACCACCCGTTTTTGGATTTATGCTTGTCGTATGGATTTTGTTTTTGGATTACCCCATAATGAACTGCATTTGGATCCTAATCCGTGTGAATTCATGCATTTTGTTACAGTATTCAAGCTTTCCTCATATTCTGATTGCTAATTGTGATTTAGTCAGCTCCTGAAATGGCTCATTGCATTGATATTCCATTGAGCACTGAGAAGCTGAGGTAAATAGAAAGAAGTACACAATTATTGGATTGACAGAACGAGGACAATGTTAATGTCTAACATGCAAACACGTCGTTTATTGGTAAAGATCGCCTTCTTTAACAGTGAGATTAACAGTGAAAAAAAGCAAACTTTATATGTAGACCAAATAACCTCAACATTAACAATAAAGAGCACTTTGTTTAGCTGTCAATCAGCTGCAAGTCACAAAACTTGCTGCTTGATCACCATAGTTTGATGCATAGTTAGAGACGACTGTTTCAAGAAAACATAGTAGGCAATAAATCGCTTATAGTAGTCAGTTTCTGTCAATCTCATATTAATCTTGAGTGCCTACAGTATGCAGTAGTATTGCATACGTCATATCTTCGAAGAGTATTTAGTTTGATCAAATTTATAAAAGAGAAACGCTTGTACGATAATTTCCGGAAAAACAAGAGCTGCTAGAGGTGGGACTAGTGGACACAGTGGGATGGATCTACAGCTCAAGAAACCAACACATCATCCCTTCATGTTTTCTACATTAAGCACATATAAGCTGATTTCCTACAAAACACAGACATATGACTTAGTTTGACTTACATTGTGCAGTTCATGTCCTCCAGCTTTTAGCACTATCAGTTTCAAACGATCTCCAAATCCAGCGTTATGTCCACCATTTATATAACATCCATCACTGAAAAGCTGTGAACAAACGAACACGCATAAACTTCACTATCGCAAGAGAATCGTGCCCATATTGATGCAGTGCAGATAACATCGATGGTAGATGGGTTCGCTCGTCTTTTTGGCTCGTTGGTGGGCTCTTTAGCCTTGTGTATCAAGTACAGAAATACTACGTCATACGTCCAACTCGTTTTTTAACAAGTTGACCATGTTAAGCCAGCACGTTTAACAGTGTGAAGAGGTCAGAATGCAAGACATAGCATGATAGCTCCAGTTTCATGTCAGATTATTGCTGTACATAATATACAGTACATTACATATGGAGCCTACTATTGTAATCATGTTTTGCTCTCTTTTGTTTTCTTTCAAGATGTTCGATTCATACGCAGTTTTTCTCCTGCGTTACTTACAGAGATTCCCCCAGGGTCCTAGCGTATTTGGGTTAATGAGCAAAAAATAAAACTTTTCTCTTGACAAACTAAAAGATTGGAATTGAATTTTACATATGTTTAGAATGATGGACATAGTTTGCACTGTGTATTGCTTGTTTATTTTGATCCAGGGAATGATTTAAGTCTACATGTTATAAAACAACGCGGGAATGCACAGCTACAAATGCAATTTCAACACGTGTTGCAACTGCAAACAAAAACAATGCTAACCAGAAAAGAAAGCTGCGCTTGAACAAACGAGATAAATCCGATACAAACCAGGTATATTATTATGCGGACAAGTTCATGAAGAAAATGTTTCTGTCAATTTTTTAATTTCCAAGATTCTGCAATATTTTACATACAACTGCTTTCCATCTGAAATTTATTGAACCATACAGAAGTCTTTGCAAACACTCCAGCAATACTCCTTCTTTGGGTAAAAAAAAACTCTCCAGTGCATCTTGTCCCAAGAAAATTTGCCAATAGGTGCAGAGGAGGATCTATGCAATTTAACTTGTGCCGTAAATAGGAAGCTACTAAATTGTTGACGAATAAAGTTCGACCTCTATATATTTGGTATTAACCAATTCCATTTTTTAAATCGACCTTTGACTTTTTCAAAAGTTACCTCCCAGTTTTTATTTTTGTACAGTCGTTTCATCTCCTAAAACAGCACCCAAACATTTGAAACCTCCTCTCTTCCATACTAAACCAGGAGGATGCGAAAAAGAAAGTATTTTCCAGTCCCTTATTAAAAGCGCTTCACTCTCATCGCAATTAATTTTTGCAGAAGACAGCTTTTTAAAATCATCCAGTAAACTCTTTACATCTATGCATTTGGCAGATGCTTTTATCCAGTCTTACATTGCATTATCCTATACATTTAGATTTAGGTTTGTGCAACTCTGTCAATCACATTTTCTTGCTCTAAAGAAATTAATCCAAATATTACTATTACATTGATCAGGGAGATTTTATAAAAAAAATTGACCTTTTGATGAGACAATGAGGTTGGTCGGGATGGATCACCTTATTCACATTTTTTGATAATCTGTTTTCTATAATCTTTATAAGAAGTTTATAATCACTCTACAGAAGTGAAACAGGTCTCCAGGTTTTTATATCTTTGAGGTCCCCTTTCTTGGAAAGTAGAGTTAAGACGGCTCCCTAGCAACTCAATGTAGAAGACGTTCGTTCTTCTTAAAAATCCCCAAGCCTTTATAAAAGTCACGAGTATATCATTAAGTCCTGTGGCCTGTATCACAAAGCGAGCACAACGGCTGGTATAATTTCTCTGTCAACTCCGGAATGATCCAGAGTTTGTAAGGCGCGTACCTGAAAGTGTAACAAATAGCAAATCACACGGAACATGAAAAGCATTATCAGTTTGATTGAGTTCTAGCGAGTGTACACGCAATTCACTTTTCTGTTGAAGAGGAAAAGATCATTATGAAAAAATGAATTGAAACACATTTGCAGGGCAAGAAAAAACACGGCTGCAGTGAAGGTGTGAGAAGGCAGCTACTGACTACATCAAGACAGAATCAACTGAATTTAAATGATTTATTTAGGTTTACAAATAAGATCAAAAGCTAATATTTATGCTTCAACTCTAACATGCTTTATCTATTGAATTTTTTTTATACGCATATAGTTGTATTAATTTACATGGTATGTTTAATATTAATTAACTATAATTGATTATCATCTTATCACTTTAAACTCTTTTTAATTTGGAGTGAGAGATGTTTTTTCAGAGTGGATTGGTCCAGCTTTAGTTTGCAATCTCTAACCCAAAATAAAACCTGTTCCAGAGTAGGTTAGCTTTGTAGCCTTAGTTACCATGGCAACGTAACCCACTCTAAAC
The DNA here is from genome assembly GCA_008369825.1 of Triplophysa tibetana. Classification (NCBI taxonomy): domain Eukaryota; kingdom Metazoa; phylum Chordata; class Actinopteri; order Cypriniformes; family Nemacheilidae; genus Triplophysa; species Triplophysa tibetana. The sequence goes on along the minus strand of CM017905.1, from coordinate 14,239,325 downwards.
CAATCCACTTTGTTGAACCCGAAAACTCAGAGTATGCTTGAACTAAATACGAACTTACCTGGGTAAAAACCCAAACTGGCTTTGTGGTAGAGGCCACATGTAGGTTTCCAAATGCCATGCTCAGAACAGCTTTCTGCAATTCACTCAGGCTAATCGTCCCTGAAATCTCTAGATTAGCTTGTTTCCCTGTAAAGCTGCTTTGGAACTATGCACATTGTGAAAAGCACTATGTAAATAAACTTGAATTGAAGTTTCAAAAGGATGGCTTTTGCCGCTGCTGTCTCACTTTTTACACTCCATCCTCGGGCTCGGACACGCTGCTCGTCTACTAACTGCTCGTCATGTTTTGCAACTACACTTGTTATCCAACTGAGGTCAATGCTCACCACACGCACTACCTTACATTCATTAACACTTTCAACAGGAATAGAAATATGACTGTTCTAAAAAAATATATGTCCCAGAAATGTGATTAAAATGTTGAACCTGTGTTCACCTCTTTGTTTTGTTGGGGCTTCATGAGCCGGCCGGAACACACACAAACAAAAAAAACTAACAAAAAAAGTCTGCTCTCACTTTTAAAAGTCTACCTTTCAAAAAATTTTAAACTTGATATGACTAGAGATTTAACATTTTATATTTGCAGAGGCAGCAGCTTTTGCCAGAGGGGAACTCGACTCCCCTGGTTGGGCCTGGGTTCTCCTGTGTTTTTTTTTTTCTCGATTGGAGTTTTGGGGTCCTCGCCATCATTTGCATATTGTTTTGCACTATCTGCCTGGCCGGGGGGGCTGCTTTAGAATTCAGAAATTAGAAATAATTAATATTGCATGTAAGAATTTCTCTCTGCTTTATCACCAATGTGTGCTTTCACTGTGCGTGTGTGTTTGTGTGTGTGTGCGAGTGTGTGTGAACGAGTTTGTTTGTGTGTGTGTGCGTCTATGTCAATGTGTGTATGCATATTGTGTGTGGAGCATTTGTATGTCTGTCTTTTGTTGTTTTCAGCTTTTTCTTGTTTTTACAAGTATATGCCTTTAGTTGTTTTACTTGTATTCAATGTGCCTCATGTACAGCTACTTTGTAACAATGAAAATTGTAAAAAGCGCTATATAAATAAAGTTGAGTTGAGTTGTCATATAAGGTTTTGATAAATATTTGCTTATGAATTGGAGCAGGAGGAGCCTTATGGTGATCGGGTGACACAGAGGGCCTTGATCTCCAACAGCACTCCCATGGCGATGCACAGTCTTGCTGGCTCACGCACCTTGTCAGACGGGTCTTCAGGCTCGGGCTCCGGGGTGATGATGGAATCAGTTGCGGTTGTGCCTGTTGCTCTCCATCTGCAGTGAGCTCGTGCAGACGCTTGGTGCAGCAGGGTTATGGCTGGCTCGTCTCTGCTTCGGGCATGGGGCTGAAAACCTCAGCGGGGCAGACAGTACATCCAAGCAGCAAAATCGTCTTTGGGACAGTTCGTTGGCAGTCGAACCTTACACAGCTCGCTCAGGCTGAAGATGTAAAACTCACAGAGCAAACGGTCATGGAACTAGTTTAGGGCATGCCAGATCTGTGAAGTCCCTGGTGTGTTCAACCAGCTAACGGTCACTCTGCCCCAGGCAGAGGAGCTGGACGGCAGGTGAATCCATCTGGGAGGGTTGAGGAACAAAATAAATAGAAACAAAGCGAAAAAACGTTGCAAAAATTGTTCTGGTCCGGTATTCTGTCACGCGTGTAGCGTAGTAAGCGCATGATAAGGAGCAGTAAATCCAAAACAGGTTTTTCAATAGTAAATCCACAGAGAGAACAGGAGACCCGGAGCAAAAATACAGACGATACTGCACAACCAGACAGGCCAAAACACAGGCTTAAATACACATGTGCAAACGGGAGAACGTGTGAACTGATTACACTGACAAAAGTTATAAACGCAACACTTTAGTTTTTGCCCGCATTTTTATTAAACTTAACTCAAGGATCTAAGACATTTTCTATGTACACAAAAGGCCTTTTTCTCTCAAATACGGTTCACAAATTTGTCTAAATCGGTGTTAGTGAGCACTTCTCACACAGCCTCACGCAGTTAAACACATCTCCTTTGCATACAGTTGATCAGGTTGTTGATTGTGATCTGTGGAATGTAGGTCCACTCCTCTTCAATGGCTGTGAGAAGTTGCTGGATATTGGCAGGAACTGGAACACTCTACCATATATACCGATCAAGAGCATCCCAAACACGCTCAATGGGTGAGATGTCCGTTGAGTATGCTGGCCATGCAAGGACTAGGATGTTTTCAGCTTCCAGGAATTGTCCTTGCAACATAGGGCCATGCATTATCATGCTGCAACGTGAGGTGATGGTCATGCATGAATGGCACAACAATGGGCCTCAGGGTCTTGTCATGGTATCTCTGTGCATCTAAAATGTCATCAATAAAATGCACCTGTGTTCGTTGTCCATAACATATGCCTGCCCATACCAAAACCCCACCGCCATCATGGGCAACTCGATCCAGAAAGTTGACATCAGAAAATTATTATCCGAGTTCCAGCCAGGGGAACCGCTAAGCCCTTCTGGGCCTACGCGAGGAGCAGGATAGACAATTCCAGGCGCTCATCCAGGCCAAATTGGAAGACAGGAGCTGGAGCTGGATTACCCACGGAGAGCAAGCCATGGGTACAACACCAGCCGCACCCCCGTCCCACCATCTGCTGCTCCACAAGATGGGACCACAGGACGACCCGGAAAATTTTCTGGAGCTTTTTGATAGGTCCGCAGAGGTGTCTGGGCAGCGAGACTCATCCGCAGCTTTCGGGAGAAGCCCAGCTCCCGACTCCACTGCTGCCAGTCCAGAACCCTGTGGTGTATGCGGACCTCAGAAAGGCGAACCTCAAAAAGGCATTAGCGATTCCAATCCCTGGAGCTCAAACTCGAACGCTCTGGTCCAGCGCTTCAACCGAACTTTGAAAACCATGATCCAAAAGTTCCTTCATGAGGGCTCAAAAAAATTGGGATAGACGTCTGGAGCCCCTGTTATTTGTCACGCTCTAGGTTCCCCAAGCCTCCACGAGGTTTTTCCCCTTCGGCCTTCTCTATGAACGTCCACCTCGCGTTTTGTTGGACGCCTTAAGGGAAACTTGGGAGGACTGACCGTCCGCCAGCAAAAACCAAATTAAGTATGTCATGGACCTGAGAAAAAAACTCCACATGTTGGGGCAGCTTTCTATGGAGAATTTGTTAGAGGCCCAGGACTGACAAAGAAGCCAGTAATATAACAGGGCTACCAGATTACGTGAATTTGCACCCGGAGAGAAAGTGCTCCGAACATCAAGCTATACATTTCTCGCCAAGTGGCAAGGGCCATTCCTGGTCACACAGCGAGTGGGAGATCTCAATTATAAGGTGGTTGCGGTCAGATAGGAGCGGGGCACATCAAATATACCACCTCAACCACAGTGATATTGGCGATGGCGGTGAGTAGAGAGGAGGATCTCGGGCCAGAAGTGGGCACGAAAAATCGATCACTCGCTCTTACCACAGGTGGAGATCTTCTTCCCCTTCCAGATCACTGACGTTGCCAGGATGCAAGCGGAGTTTGCAGATGTGTTCTCGCCCCTGCCTGGTCAGACTAAAGTCATACATCACCACTACGCCGGGCGTGGTAGTATGTAGCCGTATTGTTAACCTTTACACAAGAAAAAAGTTTTTCAGTCAGAATTAAGTGCTTTGCTCGAAATTGAAGTAACAGAGGAGTCCAGCAGTGATTGGGTGAGCCCGGAAGTTTTGGTACAAAAACTGACAGCTCTGCATGGTTCTGCGTAGACTATTTCATGGTGAATGCTGTGTCGAAGTTCTACGCATATCCATTCAGTGGATAGACGAACTGCTTTATTGGCTTGGTTCGGTTCTCTTTTATTCAACACTGGATTTAGCGAAGGGATATTGCCAGATCCCCATGTCTCCTCTATCTAAAGAAACGACAGCTTTCACCATGCCGTTCGTATTGCACCAATTTGTCACCCTTCCATACGGCTTATTCAGAGCTCCGGCCACCTTCCAGCGTCTCATGGACAGCATACTTCTGCCTCACCCTGCATAGGCCACTGCTTGCTTGGATGAAATCACCATCTACAGTAATGACAGGCAGCGGCATATGAAGCATCTAAATGCGGTCCTGAGTTCGTTGAGAGGAGCCGGGCTGACGGCTAACCAAATAAGTGTGCAATTGGGTGGGTGGAGGTCAGGTATTTGGGCTTCCACTTGAGTCACATGCAGGTGCGTCCTGAAATTTATAAGACTACAGGAATTGCGTCCAGGGCCGTTCCTTTCCCAGGAGATTGCTGTACATCAGTCTCAAGCTCTCAAGGAGAGAGACGAGGTACAGCACCATTGTAAAGGAGTGTTTGGCGATTAGGTGAGCCATCCTCACTCTCTGCTATTATTTCCTGGATGGGAGTTCATGCTCTTTTCGGACCACACTCCCCTCCAGTGGCTCCAACGCATGAAGGATACAACGCACGGATCACCCGTTGGTATCTAGCTTTACAACCCCTCAATTTCCAGGTGGTCCACAGACCGAGGACCCAGATGATCGTGGCAGACTTAAGCTCCAGGAAGGGGGAGGCAGGCTACAGGCTGGACGGAGCCTAAGCCAGAAGTGGCGGTATGTGGCGAGGGGGGCGTGGTTCAGCGTGGTCTATCGCGGGAGACTGAGGCAGGAAACAGACGGGACATCAGTAGGTCAAAGTACACATTTTGAACACCTGTGTCTCGTTCCAGTGATTGGTGGGGAGTTGGTAAAAGCCAGCTGGAGGAGACGAACAGGAGAGAGAGAGCGGCTGAGAATTCGGCTAGACTAGACTAAGAGCAAATGCAAAGCTATTCAGATTTAATGTTGAGTGAAAACACATTGGCGCACATGTTCTTTTTGTGTGTGAATAAATATCCGTTCCAACTACGCTGACTCTGTCTCCTTCCTTCTTCACTTTTGGAAAAGTACTTAGAACGGAGTTTGTATGGATGCTGGGACACAAAACAATAAAACCCTGTTTGTTGCTAGATCCTGAGGAATGATATCCTGCCCTTCCTTCAGGGGTTGTTGATGACCAGGAACTGAACTCCCTCTTCTTATCACACCTCTCCCCTCCCCTTCATCTCTTTAGCCCCTGGCCACTGGAATTGTGGTTACACATTTCATACTGTTTATATAATTTATTTTCATGTTATGAAGACTTGATCATCATGTTTGGTATTGATTTGAAGGTCATGGTGCTATGGGTATAAGGGTCTAGTTCCTTCAAACCTAACAAAGAGTTTAAAATATATTATATATAATACATGAACGCTGTTTGCTGGGAGGGAATTTTTTGTCTGCAGAGACGTTTAAGATGAAACTAACGGCAGAGGAATTCAGAAAATATAATTTAGCTAAACCATTGCCATGGCAGTACTACACGTGTGTTGACAAGCCAGACGGAAGGGGAGGGTTCGCTGTAACTCATTAACATTTAAAGAGACATGCACGAAAATGGGTTGCTGTGAGCAGAGCTGTTTTTGACGAGGCAAGAAGGGTTTTGTTTATGCAGTCATTGAGTGTTTTTAAGCAAAATATGTTCCAGACATTTCATGTTGAAAGTGCTCATCTGAGGAAACCTTTAAGAAATTAACAATTTACTAAATTTGTACATCTAATAAATACAGAAGGATATATATCTGTTGAAATGCTGTCCTCTAAGCTTGGTGTTAGGCAAATTTGCACAACATAGAGACTCTAAACATGCTAGTTTCAGTTTGTTGGCGACAGCTCAGCATTCAATACCATAGTGACGACCAAACTTTTTTGAAGCTCCAGGCTCTGGGTTTAAACAGATCCCTTTGTGGCTAGATTCTGGACTTCCAGTCAGGCAGACGTCAAGTTGTCAGAATAGGAAACTTCTTCCTCCCCTCTGACTCACAGCCACCTGAATCACACGCTGCTCTTCTTGCTGCCTTCGGCAGGCCATACTGGATTATCCAGTCATGCACAAACCAGCTGAAGGTCATCTTATTTACCTCAGGCTATTAAGCTTCTCAACATGAAAAAACTGATGGTGTTGGTAGAAGATATGTGTTTTTAGCCGTTTCTTAAAGATGATCTTGTAGCAACGGGTAGATTATTCCATAATTGTGGAACAGATCCAGAGAAGGTAAGTGAGAGTGATTTTTCCCGTTTTTTGGGATGGTATCACAAGACGTTGTTTGTTAGCAGAGCACCGGAATCTAGAGGGTACATACAGAAAAATAAGTATTTGAACACCCTGCTATTTTGCATGTTCTCCCACTTAGAAATCATGGAGGGGTCTGAAATTGTCATCGTAGGTGCATGTCCACTGTGAGAGACATAATCTAAAAAAATCCAGAAATCACAATGTATGATTTTTTAACTATTTATTTGTATGATACAGCTGCAAATAAGTATTTGAACACCTGTCTATCAGCTAGAATTCTGACCCTCAAAGACCTGTTAGTCTGCCTTTAAAATGTCCACCTCCACTCCATTTATTTTCCTAAATTAGATGCATCTGTTTGAGGTCGTTAGCTGCATAAAGACACCTGTCCACCCCATACAATCAGTAAGAATCCAACTACTAACATGGCCAAGACCAAAGAGCTGTCCAAAGACACTAGAGACAAAATTGTACACCTCCACAAGGATGGAAAGGGCTATGGGGAAATTGCCAAGCAGCTTGGTGAAAAAAGGTCAACTGTTGGAGCAATCATTAGAAAATGGAAGAAGCTAAACATGACTGTCAATCTCCCTCGGACTGGGGCTCCATGCAAGATCTCACCTCGTGGGGTCTCAATGATCCTAAGAAAGGTGAGAAATCAGACCAGAACTACACGGGAGGAGCTGGTCAAAGAACTGAAAAGAGCTGGGACCACTGTTTCCAAGGTTACTGTTGGTAATACACTAAGACGTCATGGTTTGAGATCATGCATGGAACAGAAGGTTCCCCTGCTTAAACCAGCACATGTCCAGGCCCGTCTTAAGTTTGCCTATGACCATTTGGATGATCCAGAGGAGTCATGGGAGAGAGTCATGTGGTCAGATGAGACCAAAATAGAACTTTTTGGTCGTAATTCCACTAAACGTGTTTGGAGGAAAAAGAATGATGAGTACCATCCCAAGAACACCATCCCTACTGTGAAGCATGGGGGTGGTAGCATCATGCTTTGGGGGTGTTTTTCTGCACATGGGACAGGGCGACTGCACTGTATCAAGGAGAGGATGACCGGGGCCATGTATTGCGAGATTTTGGGGAACAGCCTCCTTCCCTCAGTTAGAGCATTGAAGATGGGTCGGGGTTGGGTCTTCCAACATGACAATGACCCGAAGCACACAGCCAGGATAACCAAGGAGTGGCCTGTAAGAAGCATATCAAGGTTCTGGCGTGGCCTAGCCAGTCTCCAGACCTAAACCCAATAGAGAATCTTTGGAGGGAGCTCAAACTCCGTGTTTCTCAGCGACAGGCTAGAAACCTGACTGATCTAGAGAAGATCTGTGTGGAGGAGTGGGCCAAAATCCCTCCTGCAGTGTGTGCAAACCTGGTGAAAAACTATAGGAAACGTTTGACCTCTGTAATTGCAAACAAAGGCTACTGTACCAAATATTAACATTGATTTTCTCAGGTGTTCAAATACTTATTTGCAGCTGTATCATACACATAAATAGTTAAAAAAGTCATACATTGTGATTTCTGGATTTGTTTTTTAGATTATGTCTCTCACAGTGGACATGCACCTACGATGACAATTTCAGACCCCTCCATGATTTCTAAGTGGGAGAACATGCAAAATAGCAGGGTGTTGAAATACTTATATTTTCACTGTAAATCTGTATTGTGTGTCATCCGGATAGCAGTGGTAGGAAAAGCCATGGTTCCGTAAAACAGAACCTAGCGACCTTTTCTATGTATATAGAAAAGAGTAGTGGTCAAGCCCTGAGCCCTGATGTACCCCAGTATTGAGATGTTGGCACTCAGAGACCTCATCTCTCAAGGATACTCTCAATGAAGTACCTGAGAGGTAATACTTGAACCACTGTAGCACGATTCTAAAGACAACCATAGCCCTGAGAGTCGCCAGTAGGATGAGGAGATTAACAATGTCAAAAGCAGCGGATAAGTACAGATAATTTAGAAGCTTGCCAGTTGTCAAGTAAAGGTGCAACAGACTGCAGCCCAGAGGTTTATTCCTAAATCCTTTTTAACAGGGAAGGCAAGGTTATTTATGAAGCACATTTCATACAAAAAGGCAATTCAAAGTGCTCTACATACAATTATTGACAGAGAGAAATAAGACGTATCTTTAAAATCCAGATGATTTGAGATCACAAATACAATTTAAGATTTTAAGAGTAATAAAACAGCAGTAAATGTATTAAAAAAGGGAGTGTATAAAAAAAAGAATAAGAACAAAAGAAAAATAAATTAAAAATAGAAATGGAGTTGATGTAAACCAGCACAGTGTTCAGGTTGTAAATGCACAGCTAAACAGGTGAGTTTTTAATCTGGATTTAAAAAAAGATACTGTTTGTGAACATCTGATGTCTTCTGGAAGCAGATTCCAGCTACGGGTGACGTAATGGCTTAATGCTGACTCGCTTTGTTTTGAGTGAACCCTTGTTATCTCTAATTGACTTGATCCTTATGATCTGAGAAGTCTGTTTGGTTTTTATTCAAGAAGTACATCAGAAATCATTTAGGTCCTAGATCACTGAGTGATTTATAGACAAGTAAGAATACTTTGAAGTTGATTCTAAAAGTAACTGGTAACTAGTGAAATGACCTCAGGATTGGAGTAATATGCTCAGATTGTTTGGTTCTGGTCAGAATCCCGGCAGCAACGTACTGTATGAGCTGCAGCTGTCTGATGGTCTTTTTGGGAAGACCTGTAAGGAGTCCAATACAGTAATCCCCCGTAATGGTGACGAAAGCTTGAACCAGTTTTCCTAAATCTTCGTTTGAGACCAAACATCTGCTTCTGAGATGGTAGTGCGCTGATTTGCATCTTGCTTTGACGTGACAGCTGAAACTAAGGTCAGACTGTAAAATGACGCCAAGATTATTAACCTTACTTTGTGTCCTATGACCTCTTAGGTCAAGGCATGTGTTTACCTTGTTGTTTCATTGTTGTTACCAAATACAGTGACTTCAGTTTTGTTTTTATTAAACTGAAGGAAGTTTTGACCAGCTGTTAATTTCCGCAATGCACTGGCAAAGAGAATCAATAGGCCTGTAGTCATTGGGTGAGAGGGTTAGGTAGGTCTGAGTGTCATCTACATAGCTGTTGTAGGCAATTCGGTACTTTTTCATTATTTGACCAAGTGAAAGCATATACAAATTGAAGAGGAGCGGAGCAAGAATCGAGCCCTGTGGAACACCACAAATCATGGGTGTCAAGTCAGTTTTATGGTTGCCTATGTTCACATAGTAACCTCTCCCTTTAAGGTATGACCCAAACCATTTAAGTACCAACCCAGAAAGCCCTACACAGTTCTGCAGCCTATGTAGGTGTTATCAATAGCACCGGAGTGCGATGAGGGATGCAAAAATTCTTTAATCAGACAATCCCGAGTATGGAACCACAAGGTCAAACAGACAAGATTAATGGTATATCACAAAGTCACACACTGCAATCACTCATGAGAACTAGACTAAAGGCTTGAGCGCTCAGCCAAATGACCAGGGGAAAATAGTATCAGAAAGGATCTGTCTCGCGACGTGAGAAATGACCCAAGAGGGACCACAGTCTGTACGGTGGTCAACCCCACTGGGTAATGATTGTTATTTCTCCCAAATGTCCGTGAGGGGAAGTCTTGGAGAGTAATCCTCTGTGAAAGTGTGTTACCGGAGAACGGGTGGTTTTTACCAATTGGTTGTTGATGAAAGTGCAACACGAGTAATCCACCAGTGCCAAGCACTGTCAAGCTACCGGGTGTACTGTCTCTCAAATGTCCATGAGAGCGAGATGCAGAGCGACCCAGTGTCAGATGTCGCAGGGATGTCTGTGGTGGTGAGACACTGAAGGTAAGAGGCGACAGTTCCACTACGTCGGAAGATACAGGCAGAAAGTCCGTGGAGAATTGGTCCGGAGGAACCGCGATCAGCAAACACCAATGTATAGCAAAACCCAACGCAGAGGTCAAGACCTCGGGAGATTTCCACTGTAAACGGGCCGAGGAGGCGAGGTCGTCTGGGCAGCTGTGGAGATAGGGGAACACTGTGCAGGACACAAACAGCACTGGAGCCTGGACAGGGGAAAGGTGCACGCTTTGAAAGATAGATAACCCAAACAGATCGACTTGGCAAGAAGCTTTCCAAGGTAAGGGTATAGTTCCAAGGCATAGAATCCAAGACTGAAGTATGTTCCAAGGCAAAAGTTATATATAAGAGCAAGAGTAAAATTTAAAGGCAAGAGTTCATATCCTAAGGCAAGAGTTACGTTCATGACGAGAGGTCACGAATCTAGACTAGCTAACGATCTGACAAAGTGTGGTGGTTCAGACAGAGGAGTTTAAGTAGTGGAGAAATTAACTGGAGAGTGAAGGCAGGTGAGCAGAATGAACGAAACGAGAATCAGGTGTGAAAGAGAGAAGTGACAAATGAGGGGGGCGTAGTAACAGCAGACTCCAAGCGCAGGGTGAGTAATAGCTCTCCCATGTGCTCGACAAAAAAAAAAAAAGGACATTCAAAACAAAGTATGTTTCAGGGATGAGAGTTGTGGACAAATTCTACCCACGAGAGCTGAGAGCACCAAGAACTCGGGTTACTGGATGTCAAACAGCAGAGCATTCTGCCAAGATCCAGGTTGACCTGCTCGCACTGCCCGTTGGTCTGAGGGTGAAAACCTGAAGACAGACTCGCAGAGGCCCCGATTTGTCTGCAGAACTCTTTCCAAACCGAGAGGAGAACTGAGGACCCCTATCAGACACAACGTCAACCGGCAAACCATGGAGACGGAAGACGTGATCCACCCTCAGTTGAGAAGTCTCCTTGGCGGACGGGAGCTTGTGCAGGGGAATGAAATGAACTGCTCTGGAGTAGCTATCCACAACCGTGAGGACCATGGTATTGGCATTGGAACAGGGAAGGCCGGTGACAAAATCAAGGGCAATGTGTGACCAAGGGCGGGTGGGGATGGGCAAAGGACGAAGCAGACCAGCAGGCGGGTTGTTGGGCGTTTTACATTGAGCGTATGTGGAGCAGGTTAACACAAACTGTTTGACGTCCTTGACCATGGAAGGCCACCAGAAACGTTCGCAGATGGCTGCCAATGTTCCACATTTAGACATTTACATTTAGCAGACGCTTTTATCCAAAGCGACTTGCAAGTGGGGTAGGTAATGGAAGCAATTGGGACAGCATAAGTACAACAAAAGCATAAGTGCAATAAAAAGAAGACTGGTCTCATATAGCCTAACACAGTATACAGAATCATTCATTCATACATGTTTTTTTTTTTTTTTTAGAGTAGAGAAGAAAAGAGTAGAGAAGAAAAGAGTAGAGAAGAAAAGAGTCAGAACAGATCAGTTCCCCGGTTTCCTGGATGGCAGACTAACCTGGATGAGTGACCCCACCTAAGGACCTCTGGGCGCAGCGCGGCCGGCACCAACTACCGACCCCTTGGGTAATCCGCCGGCACCTGCATCCCTTGACCGGCCTCAATCACTCGCCGTTCGATGCCCCAAGAGAGGGCCCCGACCACCAGCCCTTCAGGGAGGATGGCGTCGGAGGTGGACTCCCTCTCTTTGAACATGCAAGACAAGGCATCGGGCTTGATGTTCTTAGATCCCGGCGGGTACGAGAGGGTGAAGTTAAAACAGCCAAAGAAGAGTGCCCAGCGGGCCTGTCGCGAGCTCAACCTCTTGGCCGAACGGATATACTCTAGATTTTTATGATCCGTCCAGACCAAGAAGGGCTGCAATGCTCCCTCCAACCAGTGGTGCCACTCACCCAGTGCCAGTCTCACCGCTAAGAGCTCTCGGTTGCCAATGTCGTAGTTACGCTCAGCAGGGCTAAGGCGGTGAGAAAAGAAGGCGTAGGGATGCAACTTCCCATCACTGGGGGATAGTTGAGATAAGACTGCGCCTACACGGACATCAGACGCGGCGACCTTGACAATGAATTGGATAGCAGGATCTGGAATAGACAGAAGAGGGTCAGAGACAAAACGGAACTTGAGTAAGTCAAAGGCTACCGTAGCGTCCTGGTTCCACCTGAACGGTACCTTGGTGGAGGTCAACGCGGTGAGAGGTCTGGCCACTTGACCAAAGTTTCTGATGAATCGGTTATAAAAATTCACGAAACCAAGGAAGCATTGTAATGCTTTGCGGGAGTCGGGGATGGTCCATTCAGCGACAGCCTTAATCTTGGCGGGATCCGCCTTGATACCCTTCGCAGAGATAATATGGCCAAGGAACGTAACCGACTCGGCGTGGAAATCCCACTTCTCCGCCTTGACAAATAGTTGATTCTCGAGAAGACGCTAGAGAACCCGTCTAACCTGCTGGGTGTGCACCTGGAGAGAGGGGGAGAATTTTAAGATGTCATCCAGAACACAAAGACAAACTTGTTGATCATGTCAACCAGAATGTTATTAATCAGGTTCTGAAGACCGCCGGGGCATTGGTTAGACCAAAAGGAAGAACCCGATACTCAAAATGTCCCGTGGGTGTATTAAAGGCGGTCTTCCACTCATCTCCCTCCCGGATACAGACAAGATGGTAGGTGTTGCGGAGGTCTAATTTAGTGAAGACCCGGGCACCCTGCAAAAGTTCAAAGACAACATGAGGGTCAATGGATACTTGTTCTTGACAATAATGTCGTTCAAACCTCGATAATCGATACAGGGACGCAGGGAGCCATCCTTCCGTATGAAGAAGAAACCCGCACCGGCAGGGGAGGAGGAGGGACGGATGAGCCTAGCAAGGAGAGCTTGTTGAATATACTTGTCCATAGCCTCTCGTTCAGGTTTAGACAGGGAGTAAAGACGGCCCTTAGGCAGAGAAGTGTCTGGGAGGAGCTCTATGGCGCAGTCGTAGGAGCGATGCGGAGGTAGAGAGGTGGCCCGGGACCTGTAGAAAAACGTCCCCAGATCATGGTACTCCATCGTAACGCCAGATAGGTCGATGGGTTGAACCTGTGGCATACAAGACAAAGAGACAGGAGACGAGGCAGGAGCCAAACAAGACAGATGACAAGACTGGCTCCAGGCTAACATAGAACCTTTTTCCCAATCCATGTGAGGATTGTGCTGTACAAGCCACGGATGTCCCAGAATTATCTGGTTCAATGGGGAATCTAGAATGTACAGCACAATTCTTTCACAATATTTACCAGAAGAAAAAAGACTTGCACAGGGTGTGACGTGGGTGTCGGAGGTGAGGGGGCTGTCCGAGAACGGGTGTGCCTCCATAGGCTTGTCGAGAGGTATGGCGGGGATACCCCAATCCCAAGCTATGGTAGAGTCAATAAAGTTGCTCTTTGCTCCAGAATCGATTAAGGCGTGTATTATGTGAGAGACCCCCTGGAAGATTAACTTGATGGGGAGTTGGGTGCGTCCGGAAGGAGAGATTGAACAGGGAATGGCGCCCACCAGGATTCTCCGATCTACTGGTGGACTGCGGCTTTTAAGGGACACTGGAGAGCGAAGTGACCTGGTTTTTCACAAAACAAGCATACCCCCAGCTTCAGTCGTTGTTGCTTCTGGTGGGGAGTGAGCCAAAGACGACCCAATTACATGGGTTCCGGAGAGGGAGCGGAGGTAGGAGTGTGCGATAGCCAGGGCTGCCGGGAGGTGAGGGTTTGCCTACACTGCTGTCGCTGGTGGAGGCGACTCTCAAAGGCGCAAAGTTAGGTAGATCAGTGATTCAAGGTCGGCTGGAAGGTCTAGTGCCGCAAGTTCATCGGCGACTGCTGTCTTGAGGCCCTCCAGGAAATGGGCGTGCAGGGCACTGTCGTTCCAGTCACATGCTGCAGCAAGGGTTCTAATCCATTACCGATCCCTCCTTCTGTGTCAAGCCAGAGAGTTGAGCAGCTGCCTTGTCCCCCTGTACAGAGCGGTTAAAAAGTTTCTCCATTTCCTTGCGAAACTCCTCGAAGGAGGCACAAAACGGAGCCCTGGCATTCCAGACTGCCACAGGCTTGACAGGAACTGGGGTCTCCGTCATAGATAGGAGGGTTGTTGGCATTAGGTTCTGGTTCGTAGCAGTCCGGACTTTGTCCCGGTGCTCCAGTCTGGAGCTTTGCCAGATGAGTGTTCATGTCCACCATCTGGGTGTACAGGGAGGTGATCTCCCGGGCTGTTGCATGAAGTTGCTGTGACTGTTGTCCAAGCATCATCCCCTGTTGCGAGAGGGAGCGACTACCGCTGACTCCATGTTGGTCAGATCGTTATGAATAGCACCGGAGTCAGATGCGGGATGCAAAAATTCTTTAATGAGACAATCCTAAGTATGGAACCACAAGGTTAAACAGACATGAGTAATGGTATAGCACAAAGTCACACACTGAAATCACTCATGAGAAGTAGACTAAAGGCACGAGCACTCGGCCAAATGACCAGGGGAAAATAGTATCAGAAATGTCCTGTCTCCGATGTGAGAAATGACCCAAGAGGGACAACAGTCCGTACGGTGGTCAACCCCACTGGGTAATGATTGTACAGCCTCCCAAATGTCCATGAGGGGAAGTCTTGGTGAGTAATCCTCTGTGAAAGTGTGTTGCTGGAGAACGGGTGGTTCCGTCACTTGGTTGTCGGTGAAAGTGTGTTTTCGAAGACATGCAACCGGAGTAATTCACCAGTGCCAAGCACAGTCAAGCAACTGGGTGTACTGTGTCTCAAACGTCCGTGAGAGCGAGATGGAAATGCAAGAAGAGACCTCTCACCCAGTGTCAGATGTCGCAGGGCGAATAGATGTTCCGCCACTCAGATGTCTGTGCTGGTGAGACACTGAAGGTGAGAGGCGACAGTTCCACTACGTCGGATGATACAGTCAGAAAGTCCGGGGAGAATTGGTCCGGAGGGACCGCGATCAGCAAACCCCAATGTATAGCAAAGCCCAACGTGGAGGTCAAGACCCCGGGAGATTTCCACTGGAAACGGCCCGAGGAGGCGAGTTCGTCTGGGCAGCTGTGGAGATAGGGGAACACCGTGCAGGACACAAACAGATTGCCTAGGCAAGAAGCTTTCCAATGTATGGGTATAGTTCCAAGGCATAGAATCCAGGACAGAAGTATATTCCAATGCAAAAGTTTATATTCCTAGGCAAGAGTTCATATTCCAAGGCAAGAGTTCACATCCTAAGGCAAGAGTTCACATCCTAAGGCAAGAGTTCACATCCTAAGGCAAGAGTTCACATCCTAAGGCAAGAGTTCACATCCTAAGGCAAGAGTTCACATCCTAAGGCAAGAGTTCACATCCTAAGGCAAGAGTTCACATCCTAAGGCAAGAGTTCACATCCTAAGGCAAGAGTTCACATCCTAAGGCAAGAGTTCACATCCTAAGGCAAGAGTTCACATCCTAAGGCAAGAGTTCACATCCTAAGGCAAGAGTTCACATCCTAAGGCAAGAGTTCACATCCTAAGGCAAGAGTTCACATCCTAAGGCAAGAGTTACGTTAACGTCAAGAGGTCACAAATCTAGACTAGCTAACAATCTGACAAAGTGTGGTGGTTTCAGAGGAGTTTAAGTAGTGGAGAAATTAAGCAGAGAGTGAAGGCAGGTGAGCAGACTCAACGAAACGAGAATAAGGTGTGCAAGAGAGAAGTGACAAACGAGTAACAGCAGACTCCGAGCACAGGGTGAGTAATAGCTCGGTCATGTGCACGACAAAAACAAAACAAAACAGGACACACAAAACAATGTGAGGTTCAGATTCGAGCCCTGACATGTAGGAGTATGGTGTGATCTACCATGTCAAAGGCAGAACTGAGATCTATTAATACCAGAACTTATATCTTGCCTGAATCAGAATTCAATCGAATATGATTTATTATCTTTATGAGCACTGTCTCTGTGCTGTTATGCTGACGGAAACCAGATTGATAATCGTCCAGGTAGCCATATGAGTTGAAGAATTTGGTCAGCTGAAGGAAGACAACCTTTTCAATGATCTTGTCTGGGGGGTGGCCGTCCTTGAGGCTGATGGGGAACGACCGTTACTGGACGACCATAGCTCAAGTCCCCATCACCCTACCCCGACGCAGAATTTGGAGACATCCGCTTGTAGGACTCAATAGATTAAGTCCTCCAGCATATACTCGTCTGCGTCAGGAAGCATTATGAAGACGAGCAGATCGTCGCCCAGACCGGTCCAAAATACGCTGCTCAGGATAGGACCACTCCAACACACCCGATGACACAACCTGACAAACTCCTCCACATAACTGGAGAGAAGGTATATCTTTTCAAGGTCTGGTATTCTGTGACGTGAAAGTGCCACAGACTGCAGACTTGAGATAGATTCCAAAACCTTTTTAATAGATCAAACTGCATACGGGAAATCGAACGGGTAACACATTCAGTGATAGACACAGAACCACGGAACAGATTGAGTATATATAGTCCATGGGTGATGACGGGCAGGTGTTGTGATTACAGACACAAAACACGTGTGGAAGCGTGGGTAATCCAGTCCGAGGGGGAAACACAGGAAGAGACAGGGAATCGTGACACCAGTTTCAGGGCTTCAATTAATTAAATAATTGTATTATTATTATTTTACTTTTCTTTGTTTTGAGATACAGAGACTATATACTACTATATATTGTAGATATAAAACAAATATTTTTGAAACAATTTTAAGTAGTGTCATTTTTTTATAGAACAATATTAAATAAATGAGGTTTAAAAGCCAATTTCATTCCGTCTCTCTCTGATCTTTCCTTTCTCTCAGCATCTAGAAGCCCCTGGGCCCTGGCTGCCATTGTGTCCTGACACAAAAGCAGCACATCACATTTGAAGTGCTGCATATCTTCTTGGACTCATATTAGTCATACTCGGTTGATGAAAAATGAATTGACTTGCTTAATTAAACCACTAACACAAACAGAAAAGATAAACAGGTCTCAGTGTTGAACATTTAGGCAGCCTCTGTGTTCTTTCTCCATGCTCTGTTTCACTTGTCTGAACAGTGTATTGTAAAAAGCTTTACATGTGCACATGCTTGAATGTCAGATTAGACTGGGTTGGAGAGATCAGGGTTATTAAGCCTTATTGTTCTACGGTTATCATGTCTTCAGCGTGTATATGATCAGGTAATGCTGTGTTTGACCCTGTGTATGAGATATGGAAACTGGTTCAGATTTTCCAGAAATAGGTCTTGTTTGGTTCACATTTAGTGGCTTTGTCAGTACCTCTTTGTTACAATCTTCATCTCCTCTCGTTGAGCTAAATGTTGCCCCAGGCCACTGTTATGTGTGTGTGTATATCTGACTGACAGCATATGAGAGTATGTCTGGAGGTCTCAGAGGACGATTCTTTGAGGGGACATTTCCATGAATTTCTATGATTACCTGCATGGCTCCAGTGCTTCCTGATTAATGGTACTTGCACGGTGACTTGCTATTTAAATAGAATAAAAAATGCTTCTTCAAATTTTTGATGCCTATGTTATCACATAGGCACAGTACATAATTTAAAAATACCCCTCATTATTTTTATGTGCGAGCTGTAGTCAAATTTTTCATTACATTATAATAAGTAATTATTAATGGCTAAGAGTCAGTTTAGTAAACTTTGATAAACCGTGCTTAAGCTTCATCTGTCCTAATTGATTGATTGTGATTTTGTGTATTTGTTTACCCTGAATAGCTATTTTTAGAGACTAAAATCATTTTTGTTGTACAGATATATTGAATATTTGATAAAAAGCCCTTTTGTCTGCACTTTTACAAGCCTTATCCAAGGAAGTGTATCTCTATAGAAGTACTATGTGCAAATTGGGTATAACTTGTTGTAACAAATAATGAGAGTTTTAAAAGTTTTTCTTCATTGTGATTTCCGATTTTTCGTGAAAACGTTGATCTTTTAACTGTAGTTCTAACTGTTGGGCATATTTGTACAATATTTGCTTTGTATGTCCCCTCAGGATAGATTAAAGATCCCATTCCCCGCGATCCCATCTTTCAACCTTTATTTAGTTTGTAATGTTATGTAATGCGCATAAATAATACCTGCAAAATGATGAAGCTTAAAGTTCAGTGCCAAGCAAGATATTCTCTATAACAGAATTTGCTTTTTAAGGACTAAAGAGAACGTCTGGAGTCAGACTACAGCACTCTACTTCCCGGGGATATGATGTCACCATTCCGAGTGCTTTTAATAACCTCCGCCCAAAGGAATATGCCAAAAAAGGGTTGAGGCCTTTCTTGGAGAAGAGGAAGAGCCGCTGGAGTAGTGTTCGGTAATCAGATATTGTAAACATTTGACTGAGCTACTAGCTAAACTACTTTCACTTTCATTACAGTCTAATAGCTGGAAATAAAAATTCAGCTAAACACATTCTAAGATAACCAACGGTCAAGAACCATGACTTTAACTTCGGCTGTGAAAGCTGTTCTGTGTAATACACTGATATTGATAGTGTGCCCATACCTCTAAAACACTTTTATGAAACAACATTTGAGGTCCTGCTTGTAGATGTCTCCTAGTCAATCTGCTTGTTTTATTATCCAACTCGGGACTAATACAAAAAGGCACAACTGACGTTTCTGTGATTAGTGTTAATTAATGTAACCGGTCTGACCCAATCGATCTGGTTTAATTTCCCTTGCCAAAGTAGGAAAAAATGCGATCTCTAACAAAGATTGACGTTTGCACATGCACTAACAGACCTCCTTTACACTTCAATTGATTCACATGTTTTTAACCGATGAAGTGAAGTTGACGCCATTGTTACTGTTCATTGCTAAAAGACAAAGTTTATGAATGCACGTGCACTGAGAGGGGGTTCGATCAATCACAACTACCTGAGAAGCGGAAGCTAGCTGATATGGTATGCGTGGGACATCTTCACACACACATTTTAAGCGGGGAATCAATCACAACAGACCTGGTCAGCTTTACCAATCAGAGCGTTTTGGAAGGAGGGACTTTATATATACTGAAAGAAATCCAGTAATTTTGTTAGATCAGGGAATGCGGTGAACAATAGACTTGAAATATGTGAAATATAACGTTTTTTATTATTAGAAACAAGAACATTCATTGTTAAACACCCAAAAAACATAATCAAAGGGCCAAAATAATGCCCCCTTTAAGCCACCAAGAAATATGGTGGATGGTACAAAATTGATTGAACACTAGACTTTTAGGGTAATTAATGGCCAGAATTATTTGACAAAAAGGAAAACTTCCACATATCATGATACATGGGTTGTATTCTACTTGAAAATGCAAACAAACAAACCAACCAATAATAGGTAAATAAATAAAAGCTTCCAGGAAATAAAGCATGCAGTACAATTTCAAAAAATGTATCAGTATTTATGTTTCTTATCTTGAAGTGATATTTTTGTATTCATCTTTTGGACAATAAGGTTTGCTCAACTGTTGTGTGAAACTTTTGGCCACATCTTCTTAAATTATTGTCAAAACTGAGCCTCGCACAACTATGTCACACTCAAACAACATTTTTATACACAATTAATAATATTTTATAATAATATTCCCATGCACACCAATTTATTTTAATATATCACTCAAACTTTAGTCCACTGGTAATGGTAGACTTATTCTCTTTCTAACTCTGTCTCTAAATGATTGCATACCTTATCAGAAGAAACCTGATTTGAGAGAGAAAATATCATGTGCTATACTTTGCTATTAGCTATTAGCCTTCAGTGTCAGTTGGTGATGACAAATATTTGGTTTGTCTGTGATGTGGGGAGTGTATGTGACTCTCATTCTAGAAAGAGAGGGTCAGTGCAGGACTGATGCTTGGGCAGATATGTCTGTGTGTGGGGGGGGTGTAAGGTGGAATTGATGGATAAGGTTTGCCGAGCTATCAGACAGAAACATCACAATCAAGCCGTCAGCTCAATGCCTCCCTCTCTCTGCTATCTTCCTCTCTTTGATAAACACAGGAATAGGATTACAATTTGGACAGGTCCTGGGGCAACAGGGAAGGACTGCCCAACCTTTTAGGCCTGACAGAACACGCATCACACAGCAAAATAGCTCAAAGAAACACTCTCTTCTAACAATTCCGCACAGCCTGGGCTCATTGAAGGTCTGTGTATGTGCTTGTGTGGGTCAGGTCATGCGTACATTTTGGGGAGCAAATGTCCCCAACTAGATAGTATAACCTGAAATCAACTGCATCGCATGTGGGGGAATTTATTATTGCCTTAATTATTGACTCAATTAGTCAATTTTAATAATAAATAATTAGGCACTTGTTGAGTTAAAAGTCTTCGTTAATAGATAGTTATTAGTGAGAATTGGCTCCCAAAACTAGAGAATTATTGAAATAATATTTTAAAAGAAAATCTAAAACACCAAGGCAAAGGTTTCTGTGATGGTTTCCTTGTAAGGGTAACCAAACAATATAATAACTGTAGCCTGCAATAAAAACAATATAATTTTATTTAGAATATGTGAATATGTAAGTTATGTACTAGATATATTTGTACATATATTTAGACACCTGCTGTCTTTTTATCTTCTAAGGGCTCCTTGGGAGGATTAAGGGTTAATAGAAAACATGCTTAATTAAATGCTGTTATCCAACCTGTATTTTATTTTTTTTAATTATCATCATGTTCCTGGCTTTAGGTAATCAATGGCATTTTGCGTCTTTAGCGTCGTTTTTTTGTCCTTTTTGTGTCTTTTTCTTTGTTTTTTTGTCATCAATGTGATCACTGTGTGGGTTGAATCAGAGAAATGGCGCAAAACTAAAAAGGGAACAGAAACAAAAATCCAGATGTGCATCTGAAAACAAAAGATGGCAAAGTTGCAAAATCACTGACTTTTACCAGACATGCTGAAACAGTTCTTAAGTTCTGAAACTTCACAAACATACTCGCTGCTTTCCTCTAGCCATCATCCCCTTACTGTCTGTGCCCCGTCCAACATGGGGCCAGGCAGGGTTCCTGTCGTAAGTCTATTTGGCACAAGAGGCATGGTTGCCTACCAGATTAGGCAAGCCAAAGAAATGCCTCATAGTCAAGGAGAGCATGGCCCAATTGGACAACATCCCCCATTATGTAATTCCCTGAGAGTGTTTGGCACTACCAGGGCTCAATCAGGTGTGTGAGGCCTGAAGGAGGCCCAGGTCTTTATCATGCTGGAGTACAGAAGGAATTCCTCCACAGGGGAAGAGAAAGAAGCAGGCTTTCTTTGATATGGCCATTCCCACTTGGAAGGTGGCACGGAAATAGATGGAATCAGATCAGTACAGCCATTCATCATGGCTACGCTACCAGCCCAATCCTCCTTCACCTCTGTCACCCTGGAAGGGACTCAAAGACAGGCATTACACTTACATTTTTCTAGATCAATCCAGGTCTGCACATGCTTATTTGCAAGACTTTGGGTCTCATTCATGGAACATTCTTAAATATAAGACTGAGATTGTGCGTAAAACTGACAATCTGCATTCACAAATACTTCATAAACATCATATTTGATAGTGAAACGGCAAAGGAATTCGTGAAATATAATTATGATACACAGTGCATCAAAGTGCTGTGTATTCAGATTGTCAAAAAGAACACAGAACATTTAAATGTTTTACACACCATTTACACCATTTAGGAAGCAGGTGTACAAATATTCGTACCGACTAACATTTTGAAAATACTGACATTTTTATGAATCCGAAAGTTTACGTTAGAACGACTTTAAGAACGATTTTAAAAAAAATGTTTTGCTCGTGTTTCATGAATGAGGCCCATTGTGTGCAATTTCATGTGAGGCTATTGTGAAAGATGCAGTTGGCCACAGATGGAGAGCTAATAGAGGACAACATTCCTCTCACCCACTTACACAAAGTTATCTCTAAAGCGGGAGTCACCACTGTATATGTAACCTCTGTTGTTCACATCACGAGCATCAGAGACCACAGGTATGCACGAAAGATCTCAAACACTACAATCACCAACTGACCACACAACTTCTGTCAGGTCTTATCTAAAACCAGGTCATTCCTCCCCCATCCAACAGAGAGAAAGATACTGTGTCTAACAGGCAGAGCTCTTCACAGCCAACCGTGCATTTGACAAAAGACCTTTTGCTCCCACTTCCCCTGCAATTGCACTTAAATTGTTCTGGTTAGTCTGAGCAATGTGTAAAAGGTCTGCCTGAGCTGGGCTTGACATTTCCCAGTGTGTTGTTTTAAATGATTGGGGTGATGAGTGCTTACCAGTTGTCTATACAGGGAGCAGCATGCTCTACAGATAAGCTGACATGGCAGGCAGTAGGAAGCTACCTTACACAGAGGATAAGACAAGAATATGTGATATGCTAAGTGAAGGAAGCTGCCTGGGATGATCTATTATTGTTAATCGAGTATTGGGAGATTAACATACGCACATGTCTGGTGCTGCTGCTGATGTTTGTGCTTTATCTTCCTGTGAAACTCGCCATCAGCTCACTTGTATTCACCAATGACAAATACAGTATAGACAACTCGGCAAATGTTGCAGGATTTCTGCTTGACGCTTAGTAATCACATATGTCAGCATCCCAAAGTTCTCAGATGAAAAGAGGCTGAATAGAGTCAAGTGATGTTCCACAAGAGGTAAATGGACAGAGATTGAATAGAACAAGGAGCAAGGAAGACGGGGAGAAAAAGAGGGCAGTTCAAGAAGAGTGTGAGAGGAAAGAAGAGACATGCCAATAAACAAGATATAGAGTTTGACCTCATGATTTTACCAATTTCCACTGGTCGCCTTTCCTTTCTGCCTCTCTCTCTGCTTTTTTGCCCTCAGCCCTGTGTGGGACCAATCCTTTTTAGAGGGATAAATAGCATTTCTGCGCTTTAATAGCCCCAGTCCCAAACAGTCGGCCAGGATAAATAAAAGGAACTTTACCCATTTATCTCTTGGAGAAAGGAATTCTTATTAGGGTCCCCATACCCACAGGGTCTTTCCCTCCCTGTCTGTACAGCTTTGGAGATTGTCTGTTTGCTTTAAGATGATATTGAGTGCTCACCAGGACAATTACACGCAATAGACCCCCATCCACCCCCACACCCCACTCATCACAGACCTCTCCCTCCTGTATCCCTATGCCAGTGTTGCAGGAGATGCGTGTAATAAAGCTGTGTGTGTGTGTTGGGGAAGTAAAACATGGTGGGGGCAAAGTGATAATGGTTGGCTGAATGGTTTGGAATTAAGTATCGTGGCAAAGCGCCTGGAGTCACACACGTGGGGTAGTAATGCAAATGGTTTTTAACCGAGCTCTCTGTCTGGCATAATGATAGCCCTCCAAACAGTATGTATGATGAAACAGAGCGAGGGAAATATATAAATAAAAATAGCACACCTTCACAGAAAATGACTTTATGTTCCCTTTGGGGATCTTCAGACACACCTTTGTACTTTGCCTGTAGGCTCTGTCTACCCTCCCTCTTTCTCTGTGGGTTTTTTTTTCATTAGATAAGGCACAAAGTAGATATTTCTGTGAGTAGGAATACAGGCTGGTGAAAATAGAGAGTGGTGGGCTTTAAACAGACCTAGCCTATTGCCTGCCATGTCAATCTCATTTCAGACTGGTTCGAAAAGATCAAGATGCTTATTACCCACAAAAAATAGAGAATGGACAAAAAATAGAGAATGGTCAAGAAGAAAACCTTTCAAATTGATCTCAAAGAGTCACAAGCTATAAGGTGTAGTGAAAAAAATGACATAGGATCAAACGAACACTGTAATCAATGATTCAGGAGTTTAGTTGTTTCTACTCAATTTTCTAAAGTTGACTCAACTTGTAGTTTCTGAATTAGTTCATTCAATTTGTTGCCTCCACTTAAAAATACAGATTGAGTCAATTCAGTAGCAATCATGTTCAATTTCTCAGAATTAGCGCAAGCTCTTGGCAATCTTGGAAAGGTAAAATAACACCTGACTTCTCTGAATTACTTTTGTGCTTTGAATTACCTAATTGTTCATGTTAAGATTTGTGGTTTTGCTTGCATTTACCTGTTAAATTTAATGTAGCATATAAGTGTAGTAATAACCCAGCTAACACAGTACGTTCTGACGACATCGCCAGTTTGTTTTCATTTAATCACCATTACATTACTTTGTGACCACGTTCTGAGGATGTCTTAGTAACATTCCATTTCTTTGAATTTTTGCTTGAATTTCAGAACGTCCTAGCCACGTCCTCAAACAATGTTGTGAATTAATCCCATGGAGAACGTTGTAGCGACGTGATGTGCTAGTCTTCAGAGAACCTGGACACTGGTCATTTGATTAATGAATATAGTCATTTCTATTTAGTGTGTTATTGTATTGAAAACTCCATGATCCAATGAGTAAAATCTATTAAAATGTCAAGAAGAATGCTACAAATCCGATTTCTGACAACTATTAAGCAGGTGTTTAATTTGATACCACAATTAAAACTGCGTTTCAATTTATTCTGATATGTGCGTGCACACGTTTATTTTTTGCTTTTAAGCAATAAAATGATTCGATTCTCATTGTGCATTTAGCACTGGGCTCCATCTGACATTCGGTATCAGCAGATGCAGGTTTTTTTAATATAAACTCTGTACTGTTGCCATTGATCCGCTTTGGATTTTCTTTTCTTTGTATCTTGCATCACGTTGTTTTGTTATTTCGGCACTGCTTAGGTTGCGGGTCTCATTCATTAAGTGTTTCGCACTTCTGCTGTGTGAAACAATTAAATGATACGTTGCATAGTGAGGTAAGCTTTGAAACTTTTATATTTTTTGATGTGTTAATTCAAGACTTGTATTGTCATTTGTTAAAGTGGATTTTGTTTGTTTGTTTATTCTTTTCTGTTTGTTTCTTTTTATTGGAGTATTTGGAGGGAGGGGAACCGTACGTTGTGTACTATATGTTTATGGTGTTTTACAGAGAGCTGTGCAATTATTACTTGTACCTGATTTTTATGTGCCTGTGTGTCACGATCCTAGTCTGTGTTTTCTCTGTTATTTGGGACTTTTATGTTATTTCCTGTTATATGCCATGTTTGTAGTCCTTTGTAGTTTTTGCATTAATTATTGTCAGGTGTTCCCCTTTTTGCCCGCTTGTTATCCCAGTTTTTTTGTCCTCAGGTTTTCATTAAAATACTGCACTTGGATCCGCTTTCAGCCTGGATTACTCTACTTTTCAATACAGAAAGACTGACATCCCATGGATCCAGCAGTATGTCACTCCGTCAACTTATCACTTCCCACGAGGACCATATACAAACTTTCTGGATAATGCTCATTTCTCAAAATACCCTGTGTGCTCATAGATTTGATTGTGACAGTCTTAATGACCCTTTCATGCACATCATCTCCCGACGTCTCGAGGTTGTCTGCCCCAATTTATTGACTATGCTTTGCTGATGTGTAGTCTCTCTATACTGTTGGCGAGGTGAAGGAGGAGGCTGCCCCTAAACATTTTTTGGGAGGGGGCAGTTGGCCTCAGGCTCCATTGGCCAAGGAGCAAGACCCGCCAGGTCAGCTTGCATGCTTTACACTTATGGTGGCCACGCCATTTATCAGGGCAGTCTCACCAGAGCCCGTTTACAAGATTGCTGTCAATCCAGTGCCCTTTCGCAAGATGGCTACCAAGAAAGTGTCTTCAGTTGTCATGGCCGCCAAGCCAGCGTCTCCAGTCATCATGGTCTCCAGCACAGAGCCCGTTTTTAAGATGGCTGGCAGCCCAGAGCCCACTTGCAAGATGGTAGGCACTCCAATGTCTCCAGTCATTGTGGTTGTCACACCGGTGGTCCCAAGTCTGGTGGCCCTGGAGGTGTCTGTTCCAGAGGTTCTTCCCTTGGAGACTGCTCTGCTAGAGGTGGTTGCTGGATTGGGGTGTGTCTGGGCTGTGCACTGCTCTCCTGTTCCAGAGGCTATTGACAAGTTTGCCGCTCCATAGTTCCCGTCCCGCCCGGCCTTTCAGAGGTCTTCTAGCCGGTCCTGTCCGGCCTTCCAGATATCTTCGATCCAGTCCTGTCTGGCCTTCCAGAGGTCTTTAATCCGGTTCGGCCTTCCAGAGTTCTTCGAGCCGGTCCCATCAGGCCTTCCAGAGGTCTTTGAGCCGGTCCTGACCAGCGTATCGGAGTTCCCGATCTTGTCCGAAATGGACTCTGATGATCTTCTCGAGATCCATTTACATTATATGTACATTTAGGCATTTGGCGGATGCTTTTATCCAAAGCGACTTACATTGCTTTATCCTATACATTTATACATAGGTATTTGCAATCCCCTGGGATTGAACCCACAACCTTGCGTTGTAAACGCAATGCTCTTACCACTGAGCTACAGGAAAGCTGTAGATCCCTGTCAGCTTGCCTGCCACGCCCGCGCTTCCAGCTCTCAACTCAACTCAACTTTATTTATATAGCGCTTTTTACAATTTTCATTGTTACAAAGCAGCTGTACATGAGACACATTGAATACAAGTAAAAAAACTAAAGGCATATACCTGTAAAAACAAGAAAAAGGTGAAAACAACAAAGACAGACATACAAATGCTCCACACACACAATATGCAAACATACATACACACACACATTGACATAGACGCACACACACACAGTGAAAGCACACATTGGCGATAAAGGAGAAAGAACCACAGGTCAAATATTAAACGGACTATAAATTCTTATATGCAATATTAATTATGTCTAATTTCTGAATTCTAAAGCAGCCCACCCAGCCAGGCAGATAGTGCAAAACAATATGCAAACGGTGGTGAGGAACCCAAAACTCCCATCGAGAAAAAAAACCTCAGGAGAACCCAGGCCCAACCAGGGGATTCCAGTTCCCCTCTGGCAAAAGCTGCTGCCTCTGCACAAGCTCAACAGTGCTTGCACAACAAGGCTAAATAAAAATAAAAAATGATAGATTTAAGATTATCATTAACAATCTAATAACATTTGAAATGTTGTAGGAAAATCAAAGTTGTCGCGTCCTTTATCCAGCTCTATCCTCTTAGCTCTTGGCAGGTCACCGCTTCCCATTCTCAGCTCTGCCATCAGGTCTGGGCATGAACTGCATCCTGCGGTAACCTTGGAACAAAGAGACAAGACTGGCTGAGAGTAGAGTACTGTTCTGCACTCTTTGATGCAACAAGTACATCATTTGTTGTTGGATGTGTTCCTGGTTCCGGTTGATCTAAATAATGCAGCCTAAATCCTCTGAGGATTAATATTATGGAGGTGTAGTGTATGCAAGATTAAAAAGATGAGTCTTTAGTCTAGATTTAAACTGACAGAGTGTGTCTGCCTCCCGGACCGTGCAGGGAAGAATATTCCAAAGTTTAGGCGCTAGATAAGAAAAGGATCTACCACCTGCACTTGATTTTGAAATTCTAGGTATTGAAATAAGGGGCGATGGGGGTATGTAACCAGGAGGGCGGGGCGAGAGCCGTGGGCCATCGAGGCGAGGCCGGTGACGTGAGTGATAGTGGGAATCAGCTGTGTGCACACCGGTCCCGCATGTCTCACAGAGGAGATCTGTTGCATACGAGATTCAGCGACAGGATTACGGGCAAAGAGGACCGGGCTCCAGACATATGATTTAAGTTTGTATTTACGTTCTTTTACATCGGTGTTATTGTTTGTTTATTTTGATTAAAGTTTATTAAATGTTCGTCGGTTCCTACCTATTTCCTTCCCTACTTTGAACTGTATTACAGTTAATATTACATTATATAATTTTATATTATAGGTTGCTTCAAATTTTTAATGAATGGAATATAAATATGCATTAAAGCTTAATATGTCTACTAATGTTAAGGAATATACGTACTTATCTTATTAATCATAATTCATATTGGACTTTTAGAGCGGATTTTTGCCTATGATATTGTCGTGCTGGCCCCATCAGACCAGGACCTTCAGCATGAACTGGGGCGGTTTGCAGCCGAGTGTGAAGCGGCTGGGATGAGAATCAGCACCTCCAAATCCGAGGCCATGGTTCTCAGTCGGAAAAGGGTGGCTTGCCCACTTCAGGTGGGTTGTGAGTGCCTGCCTCAAGTGGAGGAGTTCAAGTATCTGGGGGTCTTGTTCACGAGTGAGGGAAGGATGGAACGGGATATTGACAGACGGATCGGTGCAGCTTCTGCAGTAATGCGGTCGCTGTACCGGTCTGTCGTGGTGAAGAAGGAGCTGAGCCGCAAGGCGATGCACTCGATTTACCGGTCAATCTACGTACGAAATGAGCTTTCTCCGCAGGGTGGCTAGGCGATCCCTTAGAGATAGGGTGAGAAGCTTGATCACTCGGGAGGAGCTCAGAGTAGAGCCGCTGCTCCTCCACATCGAGAGGGGCCAGCTGAGGTGACTCGGGCATCTTTGTTCCGGGCATGTCCCACCGGGAGGAGACCCCTCCGGAAGACCTAGGACACGCTGGAGGGACTATGTCTCCCGGCTGGCCTGGGAACGCCTCGGTGTCCCCCCGGAAGAGCTGGAGGAAGTGTCTAGGGAGAGGGAAGTCTGGGCATCCCTGCTTAGACTGCTGCTCCCGCGACCCGGCCCAGGATAAAGCGGAAGAAGATGGATGGATGGACTTTTACATCTTTAATTCTGAATTCGGATTGAACAACCAACTCAAAAAGTATATCACAAAACACTTGAACATTTTTCAAAATAGTAGTTTATTTTATATTACATCCTTAACTAGCATCAGAAATTAGGGATATTTTACTAAATTTGCCCCTAAAAGAAAGAATTGTTATAGTAGTCCAATCGTGTATCCAGTTACACAATTTGAGAGTTCATTTAAAAATCTAATTTGACCTAGATAAATGGAAACCTACATAAACACATATGGCATTGATGGTAATATGCAATTTTAAATGTAACACTCGTTTTTATAATAATGATGAAATTCAAATGTATTTCTGGTGTCGTATACTATTTGACATGCATAGCTAAAAATACCTGACAAACCCTAACAATGTCAAAATATCTCACTTTTTGATAAGAGTTTCTAACCATTGCATGCAGGCAGTTGGTGTCACGAGGGGTTCTTCTCTCTGATGTCTTCTTGCACAATATTAACAAAATTGCTCCTTAAATAGTAAGACCACCTTGACATTTCATGAATTTGACTTGACTCAAATGATTCCCCAAATAAATTATAATATTTAGAACAATGGTGTACCATTTACTTTTATTTAATATGAAATAGGATGTATTAGTATGCTAATGTGATGTAAAATTATGCCAAGCTATCTGATAAGGTGTTTCATTGAGTATTTCATTGTTCTTTAACAAGGTAAATATTTTGGTTTCAAGTTTTACGGTCAAGTTTCAACCCTAGGGGGATGACCCCCGCCAAGGACGGCATGTGCCCCTCCTCCTTGATGAATGTATTGCGCCCACATGAACAGCGGGACATGCCGCTCTCTAAAGATTAGCTGTTTTAAAGAGAAAAACTTGAACACTTCTGTAGCTGCCGAGCACCCAGGGGAAGTCGCTTCAGGAAGGGACAATCCCCTGCACCACGTTGTTCAGAATCAACCAGTACTTGAAAATCAGAGACGAATTGATCATAGGATTAAAGGCTCTGAAGAAAAAAGGTAAATGAATGCAGCCTTTTCAAAACTAGTCAGAAGATGAAAGGTTCTCAAATCAAACCCCATCTGTTGGTTTTGACAACACCGAGAGACCAACAGAAAGGGAACCAAATTATTCGTCTGACATAACTGTGAAACACCTTTTATAGTACCTATCTTAGAGCGTACATTGAGCAACAGGTAGCTAGGCTATTCGAATAATTTCAACAGTTAAGTGTTATCTTTTTAGGTGCAGCTCTTCTGTGACGATAAAGAGGGATGACAATTTAGTGAATTTTGGGTGTTAAAAGCTACCACGATTGCCATAATATTTATTCACCTATCTCCAAAATGAGGCAGTTCACGATAGACAGATTTTCCTGAAGGTCTTTTTCTCCTTTCTGAGCAGCCAGGGTAGCTAGTTTCAGTGTAGCTATTATTGGCCATCTCTTTTACTTTTACAGTGCCTTTGTAATATATCATTAGGCTTCCCAGTGTCCTAATATCTCCACAAAGTTTCCTAAGGGTGCCCTCCGCCTGCCGTTGCTAAGTGGTCTTAGTCGTCTCGTGATAGGGCAGTGTGCTGAGCAGGTTCCATAGATAGGGACTCTCTGGTGGCACGGCTCCTCTCCCAGGTCTCTCTTTGGCAAAAAGCTAAAGAATGGGAATAAAAAGGGGTTGAGAAAGAAAAGAGGCAGGAGGGAATTGACACAGAGCTTGGCTACACGCCAGAGCTGGCCTCCTTGCGTTTAATGTACGAGCGGGGATTTATTTAAACAGTGAGAAGAGAAGACAGCTTCACAGCACCAGATTAATTCCGCTTTTTTATTCAGAAAATAAAAGAGTCTTTGAATTATTAAGAGATAGCGGGATTAGGAGCCTCTCTTTCCAACCCCAATCTACGCTCCTTTTAATTTCCACTTCATTAGAATTCTTTTTGAAGTATTTTAATGTGGACAAAGGAAGAAAAAGAGAGAGAAAGCAGAAAATATTATATATCAGTTAAACTGTATTAAACATAAGCCGGGGCCTCTATTTCAACCCCCCCCCTTTCTTTTTTCATAGTCATAGAGATCATTCTCTTTTGCTTCTCAATATTTCAACTTTCATTGTAGGTTCAGCCAAGTGCAGAGAGGAAGATTTTTGAAGTTAAAATGCGTTATTTGGTCTATTCATGTGGAAAGCTCAAGGGCTGGGTTCTCGCTTCTGTTTTTGCTTTTCTCTCTGCCTAAAATCTTCTAGAATGTGTTACTAGGATGTTCACCTATATAACGTAGCTCTGTCAACATTTCGTTCTGGCAACTGAATTTCACAGGGTGAGGTGCCTAACAGTTACAGTGCTGAGTGGTCCACCACCATTGGACAGTATGGTTGCTTTCCTCATCAAGACAAGGCAGTAATATACTGTAAGTGAAAGCACTTGTAATTTGGAATGTGTTAGTTCAGTCAAGCTCTGTTGAAAGATTGTAGTTCCCTTTCCATCTGTCTCTCGATGTTGTTGTGTCATAACAGAATTGGCTTTGAACTTGATAACCTTTCCTCTCTGATTGTAAATTTTAAAGGCAATGAACATGGCAAACACTGTAAAAAATCCATCATGCAAAATGTTATCGTTACAAAGAAAATAAAGTATCTGGAACATAGAATTTTTTGTTAAACGAGTCAAATTATTGTATTGCATATACTAAACAAAATTTGCATAAACCTGTTTCTAAAAAAAGTTATTTTGTTTACTGGACTTAGATTTTCAGGTTTTAACCAAAATGCATCAGAAAGTTTGCCCAACTTGCAAAACAGTGTATTCTAAACAAACAATATAGCAAGAGTTTGGAAGTTACAAATATGCATTGCAACATGTTCAATTATTTGTTCCTTATTTGTTTTACTTTTAAAGATTAGTGTTTTACTTCTTACTGGCTTAGTTAAAGCTTTAATATTGTTGTTATTGTTAGTTACGTATCTGTTGTGTTTAGAGTTTTATTAATGAATGATGGTTTTTGATATTTAACATGGTTGAGATTTTGTGTTCAATGTTAAGCTGTAAGTACATGACACAATGACAACACTGTTACACAGTTTTTGTATTAAAGTTTGGCATACAACGTAAACTAAAATAAATCGGCAATCGTGGCCTAATGGTTAGAGAGTCGGACTCGTGACCAGAAGGTTGCCGGTTCGATCCTCAGGGCCGGCGGGTAACGATTGCGGTGCCCTTGAGCAAGGCACCTAACCCCTACATGCTCCCCGGGCGCTGCAGTGATAGCTGCCCACTGCTCCGGGTGTACATGTGTTCACCACTTGCTGTGTGTGTGCTCACTAATCACTGGATGGGTTAAATGCAGAGGTCACATTTCGGGTATGGGTCACCATACCTGACGAGTTGGTCACTTCACTTAACTATAGAAAAAGACAAATTCATTTGTTTATTATTTAATTAATCAATTTATATTCTCTATTTATGTTCAGCCAACAATTAATATTTTGTTATATTTCTTATTAGGTAAACTTGACTATATTGTTACAAATAATGACTCAAACATTTATTTTTAAGTTTGGTGGACTTTAGTCTCTGTTTGTGAGTTAACTCAAAAACATGCTTGTGATAGATTGCCTTATTATTTTAAGTTGAATTAATTTTACTGCGTGCTAATCTCTGCCTCGTAGATACAGATATACAGTATAAGGAAGATGCCGTACCCTTTCTTTCAGTTTTTATTCTTCGGAACCTTGCAAGGCCAAATGATGAGTGTTTTTCTCTCTATATATGAGTGGATTTGTCCCCTTCAGCAAGCGTCATTCCCCTGGCTGTCTCTGCAGCAAGTCAATGTGCCTAAAAGAGATTTTACATTTAGTAATTTATCAGACGCTTGTATCCAAATCGACTTACAGAGAGTTCAGGGAGCAAGAAGCAATATGTCATGCAGGAACAATAATATATTTGGTGCTTATACAAAGTTACTAGTTTCAACAACTAGCCCCATAATCAGAATTTGCGTCTCATTTAACCCACACTGTGAACACACCAAGAGTAGTTATCAGCCATTGCTGCGGTGCCCGGGGAGCTGTTAGGGGGAACTGTGCCTTGCTCAAGGGTTTCACCTCAGCCGTGGTATTGAAGGTGGAGGTGAGAGCTAATCATTCACTCCCCACAGCTAAAATCCCTTCTGGTACTGAGGCTCAATCCGGCAACGTTTGGGTTAGAAGTCTGATTCTCTATTATGGCACGACCGCTACAATGAAGGGGTTGTGGAGTAGAATGAGCGGGAAAGCTATTTACTGCTCTTGGGAAAAGGCAATACAAGAAGCCTCTCATTTACTAAACGCAGGGTTCTACATTCCTAGGAGTGTAGGAGGGTGTAAAAGTATGCCAGTTCAGATCCAGTGATAGTCCTGTAGGCAAGCAATAGTGACTTGAATCTGATATGGGCTTCAACCGGTAGCCAAGGAGAGATATGAAAAGGGGAGTCATATGAGCCCTTTTGAGCTCCTGGAAGACGAGGCATCCCACTGTATTCTGAACCAGCTGCAGGGGTTTGATAGCCTTTGCAGGAAGACCAGCAAGGAGAGCATTTCAGTAGTCCAACCTTGAAATTACCAGTGCCTTGACAATCAGTTGCAATGTGATCATTGAAGCACAGTTGTTCATCAAATATGACTGAGGTTCCTGGCTGTTTTGGAAGGAGTGATGGGGGTATTGCTAAGTTGGATGATGAGATCGTGTTGCACCGTGGGGTGTTCAGGAAACACAAGTTGTTCTTACTTGGCTGGGTTCAGCTGGAGGTGATCTCCCTGGAGTTGTCCCATAAATGCCGCCAGGTGTCCATTTTCTTCACAGGCATTTTCTGCGCAGGCTGTTCCCTAATGTGCGTTGTCTCTGGCCATGGTTTGCCGCTTTGTTCTTATATCCTCACAGGGGCCCGATACCCGCATCAAATGTTTGGATCTCCAGCATGCTGAGTTAGCGTTTATCGATCCGATATTTTCTGTTTGTTAATCGATTTGACATGTCAGTTAAGGTGTTGTGATCTTGGCTGCCAGCATTCTTTCTGAATGTTTCAGCAACTGCATCTGTTTCCGGCACTTCGGCACCGCCTGCTGCTTCGGTGAGCGGTGAGGGTTATTAGGAAGTTCTCATGGATGTTGCTCCGTCCGCTTCGGCACCGCGGACCTCCATGCCCCGTTACATTCACCTCGGATGCTTGGTATTTAGGGGGCGGAGCATGGTGCTAATGCAGGAGCTCAGGACAGCCACCGGCCTCACACTGAAGGTGACAAAGGTCACGGTGAGAGCTGGTTGCATTCAAACAGTTGAGGTCCCGTGTGCCGCTTGCCCCGTCCCTATGTGGCACCTACTCCGGTACAGGCTCGAGCCTCATGGAGGTCAGTCTTCAAAGAAGAGAGACACCTGGCGGCCCTGACAGGACAAGCCCAGGGAGATCAAGGAGAACTTCGTGCCTGAACCCCCCCAGCCATGCCATCGCTACGGAGCGGACCATGCCACACCCCACCTGTGCCAGGTGCCCATTCTATCACGAAAAGAGCTTCCTCTCTCCCTGGGCAGCCCTCTGCACCCTCAACTCAACGGTGCCACATGGTTCAACACTCTTCACTGCCTTTTGCACTCTCAACCCGACCGTGCATCGTGCAACAAAGTCATTTCGTGCAACAAAGCCATCATTCAGATATGTCACCACAACCATCCTTCTTCTGGGGCTCTGCCCATGGTGGGACAGCCATTCTGCCAGCGTTTGCTTTCGGGGGTTTGGCATATCAGAACAAGGTCCTGTCCTTTGGTCTGGCCATTTCTCCTCGCATCTTTACCAAAGTCGCGGAGGTTGCCCTCAGGTCTGACTTATCCAGGTGAACTCCTATGCCTGACCTAGTGCTCCATACGTAGTGACACCCACCTCTTGGGTCTACCCATGTGACAGTTTTCTAACTCTAAGGTTCCCCTGGTGGTGAATATGTGACCTTTCCTCAGTGGACAATCTCCACCTCTGGAGTGTGCTTCCCGTGTTGGGGCCCTCGCACTCTCATCTCCCTTCAGTTCACCCCAGTGGTGAGACCATGTAGGCATATCCACATGTATAACTCCAAAATCTGGCCTCTCTAGCACGCTACCTCAGCCAAGGGAGTAGCGCTTCCCTTTGTCCCTTAAGGTGCCAGGCAGAATGCAGAAGGATGGCCACCACCTCCTTTTATACCCGTATGTCTGGGGCGGAGATTGGCATGCGCATTCTACTCGTTCAAGTTCATTGGCCTTATAAATATACGATTAGAGAGGATAGGTTCACAAGTTTGAACCCCATTCTGTCTCGACACAACGTCTCGCTCTCTCCATCAGGGAACTGTGGTTGCAGTTGTTACCGAGACGCTAGCACACAAACGTTTGATGACAATGCCTTATTTTTTCCCATCCTTTTTTCTTCTAAACGGTTTTGGAATGCTTGCTTTCTTTGCTCTCTGTCTCACTCCAATGGTGATATCAGTGGTATAGGCTGGATGCCCTCTCTAGCTCTCAGCAGAGGCTAAAATGTGATTGTGGTGGCGGATTCTCTCTCTGTCAGGCAACTGGCTCCTAATCTCTGCCCGGCTTTGTGTGGAGGGATTACTGCTAAAAGTGTTAGCGCATATTTACAACTTCTCCAGTAAACTCACAACAGCCTCTCCTGTTGAAGGAGCCCAGCCACTGCAGCTAAGCCATGTTTAGCATATGTAATCAAGCCCTTTTTAACAACTATATGTATGTGTGTATTTAGTCTCTCCAAGGAGATGAGTTCTGTTTGACCTGACAGTTTGTTTACTGATTTGAAACACTGGATTACCTGTGTAAACCAGAGATGAGTCTGTTTGCTTTGTGTTTTCATTTCCTTTGCACCTTATATGGGCCTCTCTGGGGATGTGGTGTTGATCACAGTGCATTAAAGGTCTTAGGAGTTAATTCAGTTCTTGTCTTTTTATCTGTTTTCTTCTCTTATTTGTCAATACTGAATAATGACTAATTTTTAAATAGATTTTGATTTAATTAAATATGGTATTTTATAAGTTTATTACAGACAGTATTCATGCCAGAGCTTTTTTATTTTAATTTATCTCATTCTGTCACCAATTAAAATAAAGGCTCTGTTCTGTAGTTGTACAGTTTTGAAGGAAAACACTTGCCACTTCACAGACCACATTATAATCTAAGGTAATCGAAATGAGGAGCAATGGGCGTCTGGTCCGTTGGTTTCTGACTAGCATCTGTTTTTTTATCTGCAGATCAGGACGCTAACATGTGATTTAAAGCCTGACGAGGTGGCCCCTGTGTCTCTGTTGTTATTGAAATAAAGCTGGGGACTTGTTGCCCCTCTATAGCCCCCCCATAACCCAAACAAGTGTATCTGCAGAAACACACTGGCTTGTTATGGTAATGACCAGTGTGTGTGCTTTGTGTTTTTTTTATTTGTGCGTGTGTTTTGGGGGGTTTGTGTTCTCCCCCCAGAGTATTTTAAAAGGCTGGTCCCATTTGATGTGTATGGCCAAAGGGGACAGCGCTTAACATGCTAACAATGTTAGCAGTATGAATCTTGACCTTTTTGCACTCTAGCTGATGGCAGAAGGAACATGAAACAATGTAAACACATACTGTCTTTTAGCACTGTTTATGTGCATTTTGAACTGAATGTGTTTCATTTATCCTATATCAACATGTTAAATAGTTTAAATACATCACAATATTAATCTTTATTTTTTCGAAAGGCTGTAAGCATTTTGATTAAAATGTAATTTGCACAATAACTATTAAGTTTTGTACATGATAGCATTTGATTCAGTGGAATCTAATAATAGACTCTTTTGTCAGTAATTAAGTTGTCATAATAAGCATAGTCAATTTCATAGCGCGGAAATACTCTTACAACTTTGTCCCAGGACACTAACACTAACTTTTAATAACACTTGGAATTCTGTAGCTGTAAAAATTTTAGTACTGTTAAAATGTTATTTGTGGTGAAACTGATGCCTTGATAAAATGCATATAAATATTATTTGCAAACAATAACCATTGTGGTTTATTTTGCAGTTTGTTTTTAAATTTCACAGGTTTTTAGATTTTATAATAAAAAACCTATTTACAAAATCCATCTAATAAATAACTTTATCGGTTCTAGTAAAAATCAACCGTGAGACATAAATGGGTTTGTTTGAAAAAAACTTTGTTACTTTCTAAAAAAAAGATTGTCTGCTTTTCAGGTGGAAAAATGGGAATTTAAATTTCATTCCCACACAAACTATAATGTCAGACAGTCTTATGGCATTTCTAAGATCTCATTTTATTCGTCACAGAAATGTTGGCCACAAACTGACAACCATTGCCTCAGTCCTAAATGGGAAGTCATCCAATATCTGGTGCGATCAACAACCGGCAGAGGGGGAAAAGTGTCATCTGCCTGACGTGCGCAAAAATCTGAGGCACATAATCTTGTGACGGCTATACTCACAAAAATAGATTTATAAATGCAAAAAAATTGGCTTCTTCTGACTGAGATAGTTTTAAAATATAATTCTGTGATGCAAG
Organism: Triplophysa tibetana; assembly: GCA_008369825.1. NCBI lineage: Eukaryota > Metazoa > Chordata > Actinopteri > Cypriniformes > Nemacheilidae > Triplophysa > Triplophysa tibetana. Next base: position 14,202,046 of record CM017905.1, on the reverse strand, counting down.
CAGAATTACTAATCCCTGACCTAAAAATTAAAATTATGTGGCGTTCAAGTTTCCCCGAAGTCACTCCAAAAACCACTGAGTAAACATTATATTAGGATGGCAGGGAAAGAGATGTAGGGAAACAGAGAGAGAGAGAGAGAGAGAGAACAATGTCAATCTATCTTTTAAAAAGAGAATACCTGATAAACATCATCTATTTAAACAAACCTAATGCTTGACTGCTTGTCGTAGTATGCATTTCATACATAAAATATGTTCCGTCACTGATATTGGGCCTTATCAGAGGGGAGAGAGGCAGAGGCGGGCTAGGGGAGCCTGGGTGGGAGCGCTGGGCTGTTTGTGGCGGATGATTGGGGCCCCAGCGCAGAAGATTGTTGATAGCATCAGTCCGTCTGTCTGTCAGCCTTCATGGCAGGGGGTGACAGAAAAGAAAGAGAGAGCGAGCGAGAAAGAAAAATGTAATGGAAAAGGAGAAACTGGTAGACAGGAAGTGTCTGGACATATGGATCAAGTGAATTCTGGGCCTCCACTAAGGCCCTGCCCCCTTAAATAGACTAGCAGCCATATCACCCTGTAGCCCATCACTGGTTGCCCACTGGAGCTAAGCTAAGTCTGAGCCTGGTCAGTACCTGATGGGAGACCTGCTGGGGAAACAAGGTTACTGCTGGAAGAGGTTTTAGTGAGGCTAGCAGGGGGTGCTCACCCTGTTGTCTGAGTTGGTCCTAAACCCGAGTATAGTGACTGGGACACTTTACTGTCAATAAGCACCGTCCTTTAGAGGGGACGTTGAATCGAGGTCCTAACTCTCTGTGGTCAATAAAATCCCAAATTCGCCCATGTTCTTCTATACATCATGGCCTCCTCCTCATCCCCATGTGTACTACTACTTGGCTCCGTAACTCTGTCATCTCTCCACCGATAAGTTGGTGTGTGGTGGGCGTTCTGGCACAATATGGCTGCCGTCGCATAATCCAGGTGGATGCTGCACATTGGTGGTGTTTGAGGAGATTCCCCCATTCCATGTAAAGTGATTTGAGTACACAGAAACATGCTTTATAAACATAACAAATTATTATTATTATTATTAAAGGGACTAACGTGCGGATCAAGAGAGCATATAGGCAAATATGGTTTCTCATGTAGTCATACCTTTCACTAAATGGCAAAACGGGTAATCCACACAGGCTATTCTGGCAAAGAACAAATGCTTAAGACATGAATAGATACATTTTTTTTATATTTAAAATGTTTCAAATATTTTTAACAATTTTCCTAAACTCTTAGAGTTGTTCTGAATTGCTAAAACACAAAACCCCATTCACATAAATATTCTAACTGTTTACACCCCCTACTGGAAAATCCAGCTAATACCAGCTCAAGCTGGTTATGAGCTTGTCAAAGCTGGTTGACCATTTTAGCTGAGCTGGTGGGGACCTCTCTTAGCTGGTGGACCAGCGTGGCTGAGCTGGGTATTAGCTAAAGTTTCCAGTAGAGAAACAAAAACTTGACACTATTAATCTTGCTGCATTGCCATAAAGTCATGTAACATAGCACAAAATGGCGCCTATTTAATCCCACAAGGCTGTTGATTTTGTTGATTATATTGCTGCAGGCATTGAGATACGACTCTTAACATTAGGCCACTAATGTTACTCTCCACCAGGACTAGACAAATGGTGCATACTGTTCCACCATGCCCTGAACTTTACGTGACATTCGAAAGGCGTTGTTTGTAATAAGACCCATTGGCGCTAGTTGCGTATTTTACGCCAGGACCTAAACTCGACTAACTTAGAAAAGATATGTGTTATCCCCTGTCGCGTCTATTTATAACACCATATCTAAGGGCTTTAAAGTGCTCAAAGTGCCATACGTAACAACAAGTAGTCCAATGTTTAGGATTTCATAAAATAATGTCTGTTAATAATCCTACAATCGTAATGTTAGCTTTGCACACCCGCGTCTAACGCGTAAACTCAGCATCAGGGTGTATTTTGTTACAAGATTAACCATGACAAAGGTTAAAATTAACAGCCGGTTTCCGGCACAATAATCACGAAACTTTCTTACAGTTAAATAACATAACTTTTTATTTTTAACCAACTTTGTACTGGAGTGTTGATTAATTATTTTCTTCAACATTATATTTCCTATTGTACATGCTAAATAAAGGATAGGCTTATTGCTGTATATTAAATAAAGGAGCACACCTTGTCCGATTTTTTTTAAATGACTGGAAAGTGTAATACCACATTATTTCAAACTTATTTTAAATGCAACTTAATTTACATGCATTACATTTTATATTTTACATACATTATATTTATATGTAGCCTATGCACTGGTAAATGTATTTTACACAGTGAGTGTGTAAACAGTTACAAATAAATGTACACATAATGTGTCAGCACTTACACAAATGTGTCTTATGAATCCTTTTACACATGTTTTGTGTACATTTTGAACACATAATTTTTAAGAGTGTATAAACAATTCTGAAAAATATGCATGTAGCAAAAAAGCTTACACTTAAGCTTCTAGATGGCCCTGGGCCCATATAAAATAATGCAATTTATGTAATTCTATCTGATGTTAGTGTTGGTATGACATTGTCCTATGATTGACTGAATGTATCTGTTGGTTGAGAACTTGTGTTAGTGTTTTGGTAGACACATTGTATTGTGTTTGTGTGTGTTTGTATTTTTTTAATGAGTGATGGAGTACCGTTTACAATGTGTGATTTTGAGCATGAAATGAACAGTTTGGGCAATTCTGTTTTTTATGTGTGTTGCTGTTAAGAGTAGAGGACATTTTTAATGAAAATGTTAACAATCAGATAAGTATTTTGTAGTTTTGTGTACAATATGCATCAGGTGGTAAATGAACAGACTCTTGTCGATTTGTGGTTATGCCGACTCTACAAAGATGGAGTATAATGTGATGTTATTTGGATAGCTGTATGCCTTTATGGAGCTGGCCTCCTTAGTATGTAATAGACTGGAATTTCAGCATAGCAACTGATGAACTACCAGGTGTTGTCAACTTTAATAGACAGATAGTGGGAGCCAAGGCTGAAAGATCCAACACATATGACCTACACTAAGAGGTAGCCTGAGCCCAGCCCTGACCTCATTACAAAAGTAAAACAACTGTGTATTGTGCTTTCAACATGTGTGCAGGTGAATAGGTTTGTGTTGGAAAGTGTTTAGTTACTGTGATATCTTGCACCTGGACATTTACTGGTCCTTACTTAATAAAAAGGCTCATAATTCGGTCATATACTGGGTTAGGGGATAGAATATATCATAAGACTGATATAAAATCAATGTATGTCTATGGAATGTGCCCACTATTATAGCGATATAAACTGTGTTTTCTGGGTGTGTTTGTGGAATTAAGGCTCTACAGAGCTGAAAAATTCCATTTGTCAGATCACTGCCTTCCATGAATACTTAAGAAAGGGAAAATACACTGCTGCCTCTCAGAGACTAATTAGACTTGTTAAGACATGAGCTGAATATGACTAGAATATGTGCTAAATAAACATCATATGTCAGATTTGTATTCCTTTTTGAACAGTGAAGTGGCTATAGTGAGGCTTTAAAGTTGATTGTTTTACATTAAACATCATTCATTAAAACGAAAAGTTTCCGATAGATGCACTACATAATATGTTCATTCACATTGGTTTTAATAACTATATGATACTTTAAATTGATACAACACTCAAACACTCATTTGAAAACATGTACTGTATATCATCTCCTTGGTATTATAAGGTCTTATCTTCATTCTGAGCAGTTTTAAGATTTCTTTTGACTTTGTAGATGGAACCGTTTTGATTTCTAAAAAAGGCTCATAATGTATAGGATATCTCACACACTTTCCAGAAGTCAGTGTGCAGTTTTTATCAGTCTGCAAGGAAAACAAAATTGTGTATGAAAAACAACTAATCACTGCTTTTGAAAGGTCCATGCAATCAGATTCAAAGATCACTTCTGTGATCACTCGATGAGCAGGACTGCATTCTACTGTATTCTTAGATGTATATTATTGTGACCCAACATTAGATTAAAATAATACAGTATTGGTTAGGTTACAATCCTGCTGCGAGGTTCGCACCTTTTTCACCTAATACTGGGTTGACATAAACCCAGTTTAGAACAGATGTGGCACTACCCAAAACATCCTCATAAGCTCTTTGTCTACAAGCAATGCTGACACAGTAGGAATGATCCTTATTACTGTAGAAAGGAACCCTACAGTGCGTAAAAAGGTTTGAATTGCAAACAGTCCAAAAAATATAAAAAATCTTTGGAGCTCCAAAACATCAATGTGTAATTACATTTGTGATTAATATTGATTATGGGTCATACAAAGTCAATGGTAGATACAATTATTTGCATTGTGTCGATGTTGTTTTGTTATATTTTGTAGTCTGTAGGTTTATCTGTTTATAACAATAAACGATTACTTTGTGTTTGTTTTTTGTTAAAGATTACAGTTCTGTTTGAATGGAAAGGTCAAATCTTTTGAATGGAAAGGTCAAAGCACATGCTTGAAAGCCTTATAACTTGGTCGTGAAGCTTTTAAAACCCACCCTGATGTTAGAAGTTTACCAGTACAAACATACAACCATGAGAGGCTTTATTTTTTTATAGTTTTAAATTAAAAGTATTTTGGATTAAATGATGTACTGCATGTAGTAGTAGGTAGGTATGTAGTATAAAGATCATTAATGCCAAAAACAGTAATTCAAGCATTATTGATTGTTTAGTTCACCGATAAATGGATTGAAAGAGCAAAGTCTTTTTTGCAGAATGAAGAGCAATGAATTTAAGTTTTATGTCGCTAAAGTCAGTGGTTGCAGTTAGAGGTCTGTCTTCCGCTTTAATCATAATGTACCTACATATGTCACGTTTTGTTTTACCAACTTCCTGTGCAGGAATGTGTCAGAGTGTGTATTTGTTTGAGTTTGTTTCCTCCCTTCCCAGGTGGTGCAGGTTTTTTGCTGCACGATGAGGGACGGTCCAGATCACTTAGACATGTGAATGATCTATAGTTTTTACCGAGGCAGATTGTCTGCAAGGTTGAAGAGATTAGTTGCATCTGGGGCTTTACAGAACGTGGCAAATTGTGGCCTTTCTTTAGTGCAAGCGATAAGGCCTTAAATGAAGGGAGTCTTCTTATCAGCGTACTGCTAGCCATAAATCACAAATGCCTGCTCCCCGCAACTACCCCTGGTGGTTTCTATCTGCATTCTGGGGTTAGGGGGAGCCCATCACCACCACACAACAAGCAGACACACAATTTGCCTTCTAGATCCTTCACACATATGCACACACTTGAAATAGTATATCAGAAACCTATCCTCTCTTGTTGACAGTTGCAATGACTTCAGCCATTTCCCTCTCCTTTCTCTTCTGAATTTCTCTTCTGTTTTTCTCTAAATGTGCTTTCTCAAGCTTTCACTAAAATATGTTAGAGTTCTATCAGAATTTAATCCAGAAACAGTAACACATCTAGACTAGCTGAAACGTAAAGGGTAAGACAGCAGCATTTTAATGGGATATTGTTTTTTCTTTGTCATTCTCAAGCTAAAAGAGAGTAGATTGCATTTGCTTTAATAAACTTATCTAAGTGATTTACCATATATTTTTCCCCCTTTGTTTTTTTATTATTTTCACCCTGACTAGGCATGGTAATTCTCTTTAAATCATTATTTTGTTCTTATTGCATATAAACATATGAATGGTGTTAGGATATTACTGCACTATGCAGTGGCTTAAGCACTGATGCACTTTACTCTTCTAGGCCTAACTGCCAGTAGATTGGACACCGTGCATTTATCTGTTTGTGTAAATGAGAGAACAACTAGTGTTGGCCTGGCCATTCCAAGGTATTAGAACAAGTAGCTTAAGATGGTATCACAGAACAGACTGCCTGCAGGTTGACTGCAGATTACTAGGTCAGAAAAACAGTTAGGAAAATAATGTGTTGACAAACAATCAGGGAGTTATTAGGTGTTAATTATATGGTAAGCTTGAATTCTCTTCCAACCAGAGAAACGTTAGCTTAGGAGGCCTGTGGGGTTTAGCGCACCCTCCCTTATCAATGTCACGAGTCATCAGTGAGTGTCGTTTGACTTCACAGCCTGCTAATCACAGGGGTCACCAGGCAGAAATGGTTTGTGGTTTCTTAAATTCATTTGACCTCTATTCAGGAACTCAGTGAGAGTTACACCTTCATATAAATCAGTAATCTGACAGGTTAACTGATAAAACAGGGCTTAAACTACAGCAGTGACAGTCAAATTGTCAATTTAAGACGGAAGAGTTTAACTAAAATCTACTGTATAACACTGTGTGCTATTTTGTATCATCACCCAGAGTGCAATCCTCCTTGTCCAGCCTGAATGTTCATTGTCCATTGTGTGCGCATTCTTGCTCCATCCTTTTTCTGAAGAGATGACTGCTATATTCTCACAACCCTTCAGAAGGAAGATGAAACAATCCAGAGAGGAAACAATTTCATTGTTCACTGATATATTTAATTGTGATGGGAGAGAGGATTATGTAGATTTTGGTAAGCCCTCCTGACAAGCAAAATTTGAAAGCAAATGGCCCATAGAATGCGTATGTGTGTGTGTGTGTGTGTGTGTGTGTGCGCATGTGTGTGTGTGTGTTTAGTACTTAGCAGAACATCTCTTGGCTATGATAGGGTAATCCCAGAGCCAGGGGATACCTTATTATTTGCCTCTAAAGTAAGGAAACATACACTGTTGTCTGTTGTGTTCTGCACCCTCAATGAAAAGGAAACAGTAACAGCAGGATATAAAAGTTGATTTGATGAACTGTTGGCTACAATAACTGACTAAGTCCTACAGCTGCAGTATTATAAGACTTTAAAGTTATTTATATCAATAAAATAATTATTTTTTATTTTTATGAACACTAATTACTTCTAAAAGAATTACTTTTTTAATCATAAATCAATATTTAATAATAAAGTGTCATTTATTTATTAGAGTCTATTGTTCCCTTGATGTTGTATTTGTGATTATTTTTGTTTGAGTAGATTGTACATTAATGTATGTTTTTAAATGTTTTATAATTCTCTCTGAGGCTTCCGCATCCAGTGTGCGAGCACAATAACCCTGTGCAACAATCCCCCTTTGCAATTTACAGCTTAAAAGCCCTTGCTACAGAAGGTGTTCTACTCAAACGTAACAGTTTTGCACACACAAAACCCTAGCACTGTTTTTAAAATGTATAATTTTTGAAGACCTTGATTTTATTGTCACTCAACCATATAAACAAATGTAACAGCATAGTTAAAATCTTGGGTGCAGTTGGTACATGTCCGTGATTAGACAATAAATTAAAGATGTCATATATGTGTTCTTTTATACAAATATTTCTCAGAAGAGGTCCAAGAATGATAAAGAATGTGATAAATATGATTATTCATTGCATTTGATAAACCGTTTGTAAGGCTGCTTGCACATTATATGTTTATACAAGGCTGCATTCATTCTGTATGTATGACATCATTGCACGGAATAAAAACATATCAGTATGATCTGATGGCAGAGGTCGATCTCTTGTTATTTCTGCCCAAGGATTTCTGCAGTGTGTTCGGATGGAGCTCTATGGAAAAAGGGCTGAAAAAAGATGCTCATGACGGAAAGTAAGAAAGGAGGCTGTATGATTTGTGTAAAGGATAAACAAAGACTAAAACTAATTACTGCTGGAGGTCAGTACTCCAAATGCATATTCAAAAGCACGGGGTGTTAAAGCAAATTTACAGCGGTCACACTTATTTAGTGGTCTGAATGGGCAATTTCGCAGTGAATCTGGAGAGAAAGGGGAACATGAAAAGTTGTGAAGAATTGATGACGGACTCCTTGAGAGTGAGCAAAATAAAATTGACCATGAAATCTGAAGCCTGGAATTAAATTGGATGGAAGAAGAGATGAAAAAAGGAAGAAAGCTGTTGGGTGTGACTTATAAAAAGTGGTTTTGTATGAATGCCAAGGTTAATTTGCACATCAGTTAAACGGATTATTAAATTTGAGAGGATAAGTTTAAAGGAAGGAAGCAGGAATGGCCTGATAGACATCATTCAGTGTTGGACTGATGAAATCTGTGCAGGTTGTGAAGAACAGCATTTCCTTTAGCTCTAAGGTTCAAAGGCGAATTATTCCCATAGCTGATACATAAAATAATATGAATAATATCCAAGGTTAACAATACTTACTTTGTATGCAAGTTGCTCAACAGATGTCAAGTCGTGTGAAGGTTTCTCAGGGTTTACAAAAAAGTTTACATCACCACTGCCTTTACTTACTTTTTTAATTTAATTTATTGATTTTTCAGCTCTTGCATATTTGTTTTTATTTTTCATATATTAAATTAATGTAGCTGTATTTAGTCAATTCAACGTAAACATTGGTGTGTATAGCTTGGCCTTCTATTAGCAAACAGCTTGAGCTCAGAGGGTGAACTGAGGCCAAACAGCTCCCTCCATACAATGCATTCAACAGGATCCATCACAGCCAAGATTGGCAGTCAGCAGTCACCTCAAAACAATCTACAGTCTTTTGAGGCCATATTCAGATCAATGGAAGAGTGGGAAACACACCCAGCCACCATTAATGTAAATGCACCAAAACCAATTGTAAAATATTAGCTAAGAAGTGACAATGAGGAACTGATGAGGCTTTTTACTGCTGGATGGAGTTCATCTAAAGCGTGAAATTTGGATACTTGGCAACTACGAAAAGAATTCTTGCTGGTGAGTTGAGCAGCTGCCCCATTTGACTCAAGTTGACTGTGCCCCATTTTAAAGTGATATGGGACAGGAAGAAAGATTTGAAGAGAAAGGCTATTGCTTTTGGTCACCCACACTGGCAAAACGGATGCCACAAAGCGCAGAACTGCAGACTGGGCAAAAAGCACAATGGGCTGATAGATATTTTATCAGTTAAGTTGAAAGCTTATTCATTTCCATTCCCAGAGAAATCTTTCACTCAAGAAAATAAAGAGTGATGCAAATTAAAGAGAGATAGATTGCGACCAGTGAAAAGAAGATCTGGAGCCCATCTTTTGGCCATCCCCTCTTTTAACTGGAATAAAGGGACTGTGCCTCTTTCTTCTAATCTTTTTCTTCCTTCACTTCTTTCTTTTTCTTTTCCAACCTTTCCCATATCTTTCACTTTCCTTTCATAGTAAAAAAATTCTCATGAATGATGAATGTGTCTCTTGTTATCAACAGCAATTTCTATAGACCTCAACGCATTTACAAAGACATTCACAGCGTAATTGTTCATTTTAATGCCATAATGGCTTTAGATGGGAGGTTTGATTAGACATTTATTGCACAATTAAATGAAACATACTCAAAAATCACAAAAGGCTTCCATAATTATTTCAGGCCATTAATAAAATGGGCATTAAATTATATTGGACACAAAAGAGAAGTGAAATAGATTTCCATTAGAGCAATAGAGGCAGAGGAGGTAATAGATCTTGCCTGAATTCACTCTGGAATTAATTGTTGGCCAGCCTATTTCCACATACAGTGGAATAACTGAATAAGAAAGGAGAGGAAGGTTGTTGGTGGCCGTGAGAGAGGGTAGTTGGGATGTGGTGGGGTGATATTAGGAGTCTGTGTTAAAATCCTTCTGTTTGAAAGCCTACTTTTAGCTATTATATTCAAAAGGCAAGAAGACAGAAAAGGTGAAAAGGAGAGTAGACGAGACGTGTTTAGTGATTTTAAATGTATTTTGTCGTCCAGCGAATGGTGAATTCCGAAGGACCATACACAGCAGTATTAAAAAGCTGCATTAATACTTTGGTTTGTTGTCAAATAACAACACGTCTCACAAAACAGAGTGCATAACAACGTACAATAATTGAATCCATGAAAATGTTCCTTTATTTGTCACTTACATTACATTAGAGTAAGAAACAAATGTATAGAACAATGCAATGTAAATCGCTTTGGATAAAAACGTATGCCAAATGCATAAATGTAAATGTTTGAACAGATAAAAAACAACAGACTACCCATTTATCACCAAGGGCATTTAAAATAGCTTCTATTTAACCTCTGTGAATGTATGAGTTCAAAATGTGCTGTAGACTTCATACTTACTGTTATTGTTAAAATAATAATTTTTCAATAGGTTCATGTTAATGCAGTGACAGAAGTGAATAAACAAGGTTTAAGAACATAACAGTAATTTTCATCTCCAACAAACAGACTGGAGCACTTCAAAATGATTCAAAGGCAAGCAATCTGAAAAGTGCTTCAGAGAGCAGTTCTAATGGGAAGCCAAATAGAATTGTCTTTTGAACTGCCGTTCTATTGAGAATCGCGAAGTGTTAAGGAAAAGGGGAACGGATCTCACAATGGAAAAACAGACCCAAGAAAAAGAATCAGTCAACATTTGATGATACTAATGTTTATTATTTCAGTTTCATCTATATCAATTGATCTGCATTCAAAGGCATTCAGATCTTTAATTGACTCTCTTGTATCATTGCCCTTTTGGTGTCAATTTACTTGTAGCTTTTTTTGTACATATTTTCTTTCCTGTGTACCTTGGTTCTACAACTGGTACCTTAATGCTTCAGCATTTATGTCAAGCACATTTGTATAGTGAAAATTTATAAATAATAGAATTACTTTGAATTTGGTAGCATGACAGTTAACAGTGCTATAAAACTTGCATGTTACATTAGTGTTACTGAGTTTGCAGGCTTGTTCCAAACTGCATTAAATGCATAGTCATTAAAGCATGTATATCTGAATGAGGACAAATAAGAATTTTGAATAGGGCTTAAAATGTGCATTTTATTTCTCTGCTTCTAAAAATGTGCATTTTATTTCTCTGCTTCTAAAAATGTTTACTTTCCATGTAGTCTTATTAGAGTGAAATCTTAACAAGGACTCTTAGAGTCCCAATTACCAATCAGAAAACTGAAAATATGCCTCGAGTCATGGCAGCCCTAAGCAAGGCTTTCTTCCTCTTAATGAAGGTCAGAGAAGAGGGCCCATTTCTCTTTTTGGGTGATAATTCATCCCTATCTCCTGTTATCTGCGTCTGGCCCCTTTAATCCTAATTGTATTGTATGGATGTGCGATGCTTGCTTCTGTGTCTCTGAAGCATTACCCTCCTCCTTTCATTATCAAGCAATGCCTTGAACCTCTTTTAATTTCCATTCTGTTTTATTTCATTCAATCGTTGGCTCTGTCTTTTCTTTTTCATTAACTCTGCCCTTTGCAGAAGGCAAGTGATTCTCCAAGGGGTCTTTATTGGGTTCCTTCGTGAAAAATCATATTGTAAAATATTTGACCATTGGAATTGTCGATTTTATATGTCTCCCATTGGTCATATATTTCAGCCTGATGCTCATTTCAGTTTTGATTAAGACTCCAGCTATTGAAAATCAAAGATTGATTTGTGGAGAGAATGAGGAAGAGGCAGATATGTAAACAGATGAATATGGACTGGCCCCATAGCAGTGACGGGACACATTTCCAGACATGTGGCCCAATCTTGAAGCATTGACAGCTTGTCTTTCCCCATTTTCCCAAAATAGCATTATTTTCATCACTCTTACGGCCACTCTTAAAAGGGCCCGGGATGGTGCATGGGCTAATGAAATTTCTCCGAACCAAACAGCATTTTTGTAAATATAAATTTGGTAGAGGTTCCAGAAAAATGTTGGGTGTGACAGCTGACTAAAATCAATTTCCACACCGGAGAGAAATGGGAGCCAAGAGCCATGGCCAGAACAAACACTGGCAATTTGAATATGCGAAATAATGTCAGTCTGTGAGGAGGTAGTGAGCTGGGGGAGGGAGATGCAGGGGGGAGGTTGAAGCAAGGCTCCACTTTCAACCCACTGTCTCATAATGGATAGGATATTTCGAATTTTACCTTTAAGGCTGGCTATCAGAGTGAAAAGTTGCTGTAGGTCATCGGGGGTTACTCCTTGTTTGCTCAAAACATGCGAAACCAACTTTTAACTTCCACAAAAGACTGTGTAAATAATTGGCTGGCACAAGAGGACTTAGCGGTGATAAATTTTGATTCAGTTAATTTTGATACATGCCAGTGTTCTTTAACTACTTAATTTGGCAATACAAAACTTTAATTTTGTATGGTGATTTTTCTGGGATGGGTCTTTATTGGCAGTAATTAATCAAGTACAGTTAGGTTTCCTGCCTATGTATTTAGTATATTCAAATATTAGTCTTGTCAAGAGTTAGTTATGGCTTTATGTCCCTGACACTAATTATGTATTTAATTTATTAACCAAAATAATGCTCTCATGGAATTAGTGCTTACTTTTTATTAACTGAGGTTCATTTTTGAATTTGAGTTAAGTATTCGAGGAAGCTATAACATTTAGTTAGTAAACTCTAGATGTATGGGAATGTGACACTTTTGGGACACCATAGTAAATTGTATAGCTAGCTGCTGTAATGCACATTAAATTCTTCAGACAACTTTAAGACTTAGACATCCAAGCTTGTTGGTTGTGTGTTAAATCAGTCTTAACATGATGCAGCCAGCTTTAACACATCTTTAGAAATCAGTTTCTGGTCTGCATGATGTGACATTCAGCAGGAGAAGGACTGAGTCTGCTATTGAATGATGTCTGCATTCCCACTAGGTCAGATATTTAAAATTATCTTCATTTGTGTTTGTATGAAAGCATTTCCGTTGTAAATAGGCTTGCATTTTCGCTATTGAACCCGCAATGTTACGCACAGAACTTAATTTACCAAGATAATTCCTGGGGAATAAATGTTGGCTTACAAAACAACATGCAACATACTCGCAGAGGTTTCTTGGCAGAGCCCACATTCGAATTCTCGTAGGGAAAACATCTATTGCAGCACCATGCGAGTAGCATCACAGCAGTAAATAGGATGTAAAAAGAATAAAAAGCATTGAAATGTCAACACGAGTTTGTAAGAAGTCCTGAGTGGGAACGCGAGTTAGCAGTGGAACAAGCAATTTAGCGCATCAGGACCATGGACAGTTACGGTACCACCGTATCCATCTCATGAACTATGTCTTAAGCATGAGGGAGTGAACACGTGAGATTAATACAGTGTAACTACTTTTTCTCAGAAACTCACACAGCCACATTAACGGCAATGTGTTTTTGTTGAATTGGTCTTGAAATGGCCCCTCTTAAATCTACACTAAGTATGCAACATTGTTTTAGTTGTATTTTCCGATACTTAAAATAAGCTAAATTATATTTTATATGTTTTCTATTTAAGTCATTATATTTATACTTATACAGATTATCATGGATATATAGGAGGTATAAATGTGCTGGATAATAAATAAAAATACCAATAATGCACAATAAAAGACCACAATTACTTTTTAAGATTTCCTTGTCAAGAGTCTGTTTTATATAACTATACTGGCAAATTCTCATAGAGATACATTTATCTAACGCTTATTATAGGAAGCGCTGACAATTTACCAAACATTGCACTTTAATATTTTTATTTTCACTTCTTTCAGAATAGCATAAACCTTGAATTACGTATTATCTGAAGTTACAAGCGGTTTGCTTGCTTGCTTATTTTAAACTTTTAATTAATTTGAAACAACCGTGAATAATGAACGCTCAATGCAATAGTCGAGATCAAACTGATCATCTCAATAAATACTGTTCAGCTCAGCATTAGACTTTAAATTGACTGGCTTTTATAATTAATCTTGTTCACTTATCAACTTAAGTTGCCTTTGTGCATCTCATGTGACCTGTTTATACCTTCATGTATATTTAAAATTTTTAAAGAATGTCTTAATTTTTTATTAAAAATGTTACACAAAAAATATGAATTTAAGTGCTAAACACTAGTACCAGGCGTCTCCCAGACAAAATGTTGTTTTGAAGAGTAGCTTATATTTCTTCTGTCTAAAGTAAGTTTAAAATGATCATTTATTTGACAAGGAAGTGATGTGCCGTTTTAGAAAAAGAAACGATTTGCAGCACTTCGGATAGTGAATTCCACACTCGCAGTTAGATCTGATAACATCGTTGCCGACCAAACGTAAACACACTTGCACACATTTTGCAACGGCTGATTTCTAAGGTACTTGAAGTCTCCGGTAAACAAAAATAGGTGCAAATAATTTACAGTTTGAACGTGTGCGATCAACTCGTTACGCTAAATATCTCCTCCATTATGACGAACTCCCGTTTAATGACGCGCGCGCGCGCATCAGCATGCTTGATTTCACATATCTCAGTTCATTTGCCTTTAAGTACATCATCTCTGTGTCAAATGCTGTGTGCCCTAATAATTTCTGTTAATTTCCGTTGTAATTTCAGTTTTTATCACGCTGTTGTTCTCCGGATTTCAAGCTGCGCTGCTCTCGGGTGGATATAGAGGGAGGCTAAGAGGCGGTGGAACGGTAAAGCTTGATGGATACCGAACCAGCACCACTAAGAAACAGACTTTGCACTAGACGCATTTTACCATCAGTGCCTCAGTGGAGTTTATTTAAAACAAACGATCAATTAATCAATCAAACAAACAAACAAACAAACAACAAATTTAAAGGTTTTTTTGCAGTTTGGGAACTGCTATCTGAACGAGGCATACAAAATAAGAACTTGTTCAGAATTTAATATGTGTTTTTGTATGCGTTCATTTGTTTTCACGTTTGTTTTTACCTTTTGTTTATTGGTTAAACGGGTCAACAAATGCCCAAGAAAGCTGGATAAGAAAAAATGATTTTTCCCAATAAGCCATTAGAAACAAATTAAACACAACATGCAACCACAACAGTAGCTGAAGCGTTAGGCAGCCTATTCGTCGGGGGTATACCTGAAGGCTAAAAGGATGTCACGCTTGAAACTAGTTTTCTTTACATTCTTGAAAATTGACTGTCCAACATCTACATAGGATATATAACGACCTTGGGGTAACAAAACTGAGTAATAAGAAATCCATAATCAAATAAATGCATCGCACCAAATAAATGGCAAGGACATTGTGCAGTGCATGTCTTAAAAGAAAAAAGGACTAAATTAACTTTTATCTTCCAACAATGAGAGTTTTCAATTCATTTCAATTCAATTCAATCCTGCATGTTTTGAAATAACGATGTACATATGGTGGATAAATATATGTTCATGTGCTAAATTATAGACAGATCTCTCTTCATTTCACGCCTGAAGGCCCTTCCACCAGATATCACATATCTTATACATTTCACTTAATAATACACCCGCGCTTCCCATATATCAAGCTCCTTGCCTGGGGCTCATTAATACTCTGATCTTTTTTAAACACTAAAACATTTGCATGTTAAAACTTTTGGTGCTCGAACCCTAACACAACATATTACCTTGGTTTCGGTAATTTACCAGGCATCTGGAAAACTTTGAAAATCTTCAATTAAATACATTTGTATTTGTCACATACAAATAGGGAAAGAGCGAGAGGTCATACAAAAAACAGAGTTATAATTAACCTCTGATGCAGTCTAATATATTCTAATGAGCAGCATTACTGTGAACATGAATCTATTTTTTTAAGCAATTACATAAAAATCTGATTTTTTTTCATATTCCTGTTAAAAATATTAACGAGAGGGAATGAATCATTTCACAGCTCAAGCTTTGTTTCTGCATCTGATTTGTATGGGATGTAATGATACTCTGATCAAATTGCGTTGTTTTCTAAATTCAATTTAGTGGGTATGTTTCTATTTAGAAAGGGTCTATGGGCATGTTCAGGTGCAAGTCCCAAACGACCGTGTCCCTAAAGAGAATTGGACAATTGTTCTCTCATTTAAGAAATTTTTGCCTGTGGCCCTCTGCTTCAGACATCATGCTTATATTCGCGGAATTTAACAACATTTATCTTTCCTTTCCCTCTCTTATGTTTAGATATTTAAATTATTAATAAGTTTAATACGCAGCTTGAAACGCAGAAAGCTTGCATATATGCTACACAATCAATACATATGCTTTAAATAATTTCCCAAAACATGTTTTAATTTAATTTAAAACGCATTGAGATAGGTAAGCAAATAAAACGTGTTAGATAAAGCACATGTTTAAAGCTTAAGTACGTGCATAGACCCTTATTAGTTCTACAATGTTTAAAATAAAAATTCACCTATTCTTTGGGAATCAGTCGTCTCTGAAGGATTGACGCTGGCACATGGCAGGTTTTATTACAAAAAGGTTGAAGGTCTGTTTTTGCAGACCTTCGATTAAATGGATTTGGGGAGGGAAGAGAGTCACCTCCCTTTCCTCCCAGATCATTGTTTGGGTTGTAATATACATATTTTGGTAGGTATTATGTGGGTTTCTCAAAGCTGATTGGGTGCTCAGGTTGGCGCGTGAACGCCCTGCGATTATGTCAGATCGCGTGCAGAGCGAACCAGCCCAGCCTTTGAACTTCACCGCTTTTGGCTCTCATTCACTCGCTTCTCCTCATTTCTCAGCCAGGTGCTTCGCGGGGCGAGAATCCTCCGAGAGAAAAAACCCGCACACACAGACCGCGGAAACTTCGTCTCCCGTGTTGGATTTTGCGGAGCGTGTGGCTGTTCTGCTATCAGCCCAACGGTGTCGTGTTGAAAAAGGGAAATCGTTCAGTTTCATGACAAAGGCGGAAGAATTACTGGATTTTCCCAATCTCTCCAGCTTTTCAGAAGTGGCATGATCTGTGTCTTTCTACTTAACAGGTGAATACTGTTTTCTCTTGTTTGAAGAACTTTGTGGCGTTATTTCAAGAGGGAACTTTAAACGGGCACTGTGAAAATGTCAAAGCCGGTAGATCACATCAAGAGACCCATGAACGCCTTCATGGTGTGGTCAAGAGGCCAGAGGAGGAAAATGGCTCAAGAGAATCCAAAAATGCACAATTCAGAAATAAGTAAAAGACTTGGCGCTGAGTGGAAACTGCTCTCTGAATCTGAGAAACGGCCGTACATCGATGAGGCCAAGAGGCTTAGGGCTCAACACATGAAAGAGCATCCAGACTACAAATACAGACCCAGACGCAAACCGAAAAACCTTCTCAAGAAGGACAGGTATGTGTTTCCTCTGCCCTACCTGGGTGACACTGATCACCTGAAAGGACTTTCGGTCTCTGCCACGGACAGTCTCTTAGGTTCTACAGAAAAAGCCAGAGCATTTCTGCCACCAACATCTGCTCCGTACTCCTTCTTCGACCCGAGTCAATTCAGCTCCAGTGCCATCCAGAAGATGACAGAGATGCCCCACACGTTGGCCACCAGCTCTTTACAATACGCATCATCTCTGGGATACCAGAACGGCGCCTTCGGGAGCCTGGGTTGCCCCAGTCAGCACACCCACACCCACCCGTCGCCCACAAACCCTGGGTACGTGGTGCCCTGTAACTGCACTGCATGGTCGACATCCAGTCTACAGCCGCCTGTTGCCTACATACTGTTTCCAGGTATGACCAAGAGTGGGATTGATCCATACTCGACAGCACATGCCACTGCTATGTGACTGCAGAACTAAAACATTATCCTCTTTGAAAACTTGAATACAGCAATGCATGTATATAAGAAGAGAGGAATGGTCCGGACTGTGTGGACATGAACTTTTCAACATCTATGAGAGGTTCCTTGAATCCCAACATGGATCTTGGAATAAATGTAAGGCAGGAGCCCAGATCTGTAAGAAATGTAAATGTTCAAACGTTTATTATTATTATTATTATGGCTTCTGAATTTGGATGGCTCTAATTTTATTTATCATGTACAATTTGATGCTATAGTAATGATAATTTTGTTTTGACAGTTAATATAATTGTTATTATCATATGATTATTATTTGAATGACTTTCATTTGCACAATTAACGGTTTGGCCACATGTTTCTTGTACAGCTTATTGTATCTACCATTTTTTGGCACTCTGCATTTAAAATAATATGACTATAGGCATTTCAAAGTTGGCCATTGACCGTTCAATAGATTATATGAGTTATTTTGTCGATAATGATAAAAACGTATCCAAATTTTAAAATATTTAAAAAAACAGATTTAAAACAATTATCAATATCTTTAATTTTGACATTTTATGCGGCTAGTCACTCGTTCATTTGGTTTGAGAAGAACTTAAGAACCTAAGTTAGAAGCGACACTTGTTGTGATTTTTATCTGCGATGGTAACTTAAATCCTGACATGTAATTGGAAAGGAAAATGTATCTTAAAGGGTGATACCTCAATTCTTTGTTCATTTGCAGAGCAAAGACATTTTGAATAAAGACAATCTGTCTCAAAAATGCATAACCCTTGTTCCGTTGCATATTGAAATAATGCATCTTTTTTTTACTTTAAACTCTTTTAACCTTTTTAAATCTCTCATACAGTAGCTCAGTACAGTAGAAACAGCAAAATATACTTTTATTTTTTATAGCTAGGACCATCCATGCGTTTATAGTCGCTTGCACTTCCCGATATTACGGTAACGGCTTTAATTTTTCTCAGAAAAAAAATGTACTTGATTGATCAGCGACGACATGCAAATTATGACTGCTAAACAGGCACAGACACAAAATTACAATGATAAGATGTATTTTGAATAACTATACCTTCAATCAGCACATCTTAAATTGTCTACTGTTCTGGTAAATGCTGACTAATAACCATCTGGCTTTCGGCGTAGATTTTAAATGAACTCTGTCAACGCGTGGCGTTCCCAACTGATCTATAGGGAGCACGGGTCCAAATTAAATAGCAAAACAATTACTATAGAGGGACGCTTAGGGAAACTGAGGGCGAACATGCATTTTGATTTAACCTGAGACCCACAATATAATGGAAATTGGACTGAAGAAGGGGTGGTATGAGTATGAGGCATGCATGTCAACACAATATATGTATATTAGGCTAAAGAAAACTGAACAAAGCGTCAGGTGCATTAAACTCTGAGGAATTTACCTATTTTTACAGAGCAGCGGCGACAAATGACGGAAGACTGCTTATTTAGCAGTTGTCAGCTTGCTTTTGTATTTTTTTATGACATTTTCTTTCGTCGTTTAAATTGATATTTTGATCTCACTTCTGTGCTTTCTAAATGTGTAAAACTGTCTGCACTCAAGTGTGCGTGTCATGTCTCTAAAAACAGGAAATCACACCCTTTGATGTGTGGCTGTACAGGAGACATTTTACCCTTAAGGGACTGTTCTTGTTCAACCTGTTTTTCCGCTTAGATCAAGTTTAACTTTTGGTTTATTCCAACACTTTACGGAAACATTATGTTATAAGTTTTACGAAACAAATTTAATTGAGTTTGATATTGCCTAAATATATATTTAAATTATTGTTTAAACGCCCATAAATTATTAGCCATCCACCACATCAATTTAGTATTTTATAGATACTACTATGATAAATTAATAACCATCCACCACATCAATTTAGTATCTTAAATGCAATGGTGAACTATTTAGAAGCAGTTAAGTGTTAAATGTTAAAATATAATTCTGTGCAATATGTCGACTACGTTTATTTACTTGTATTTAACTGTTACTTTGTTAATATTCCGTTTCCGTGTAATGTTAAACTTGCCCATGTATTATTCTTATATAATGCGAAAAATATGAATATATCAACCTTCTTAAAATAAGTGCTAGTCTATATTCTTTCGCAATCTCTTACATAATAATGCAATTCTACACAGTGGGTACAAGTTTCTCTGTATTAAAAATAGTTGCTAAAACTATAGCAGTCATTTGAATCGAAAATGGGATTCACTCAACGGAAACAAGCTTGCAGAACAATTGCGTTTGAGCTGCAAACAGAGGATTGGAATTGGCCTGCATTTTCTTCTATTGTAACGAGGATGAGGAATGGGATTTGCACACCGATGTGTAATAGCATTACTGTATTAATTAAAATTTTCATTTCACATCCAGATTGTTTACTTATCTGCCAGGAACATATGCTGGAAGAAGTTAAGATTCACGATTCTGCACTATTGCCCAAGGTGTAATTCGATATAAGGGAGGGATGGGGCTCAGATTTTTATGACAGACTGTGTCTTATCTGCCGCTGTAAATTAGGGTGATACTCCATTGAATCGAATAGCAAGTTTTACATCAGGCCCCCAAAGCATGCAGATTCAACTTTGAAATTGGACATTGATAATTAGACAACTTTAAGGAGAAGCTACTTCAAAGGGAAATATAAAGAAATGTGTATGCTTTATTTTATTTCTCTGCAATGCTAAATTATTTAGACAATGATACTTGATCTTAAATGAAATGCTTCCCATCTTAAAAACTAAATGTTTACGGCTTGAGAATTCAACACGCACTGTAAACACACCGGTTTTCCGTGACAGCCCTAAACGCATTAAATAATTTGAAGCTCTGATCCAGGTCATATTCCCTGATAAAGTGTCAAACTGAACCACATAATGAACCACAAGACTTTAAATGACAATTCAGAGTATTGTGCTAAGTTAAGAGCATGTAGGTATAATTAGACGTTTAATTTACAAGCCCTTCACGGATATTAATTAACTGCGATCATTGCGCCATATTAATATATGTTCTCAAGCAATCCGTTAAAAGAAAACGTCGCTAACAAAGTGTAAATGGTAGAAATTACAGTGGTGAAAATATGATCTGAAATTATAGATCCCTACATCTGTAGTCCTTTCCGAGACGTTTTTATTTGAGCTCAACGGAGAGCCCGAATTCAATCTGCCTTATCTCCCCAAGACTCCTTTCACCGGAAGATCAGAGAAAAAGAGAGGATAATTGTTCTTTATTTTATTTAATTTAATGCGACAGGCTGTGCTTTCAGATCATTTATATGCTTCATTTAGTGATAAAATTCAATGAGGAGAGAGACACAAGGCGCTTTTCTCCCGAAACACTTTAGTGTAAAATATAAAACACATGAAACAAAAGTAAGGGGACAAGACACTTTTAATTGAATGCCATGGGTCATTTACATTATTGTGTTCTAATGTCACTCTGAAATCATGGAAGAAAAATTTAGTTTGCTATCTAGCTTATGAATATCTTTCGCTGACTCTTGCGATGCTTATAGACTTGTTTTACTGAAACTAAAATATAGACAGTGCGTTAATAAAGAAAACAATTTGTTTTTAATGTTTAATTATTTAAAATATGTACAATTACTATCAATAATAATAATATTAATAACAACAATACATTTTATAAAATGTTTCCCATTTCACATTCACATATAGCCTATATGTTATACATTGTTTTTCTGTAATTTTTAATTAAAATGCTTTCCTGTAGCTCAGTGGTAAGAGCATTTCGGTTGTGGGTTCGATCTCAGGGGATTGCACATACCTAAGTATACATGTAAAGGTTAATGCAATGTAAGTCGCTTTGGATAAAAGTGTCTGCCAAATTTCTAAATGTAAATGTAATGTAATTAGCTTCTCTTGTTTTAAAATTTGCTTGTCTCAAACTAAATTAAGTTAGGGTTAGGTTAGGTTACGTTAGGTTAGGTAAGGTTAGGTTAGTATATGTAATCTTACGAATTTAAAATTGTAATGTGTGAGTTTGGTGTAAGGTTGATTTCGCTCCCAAATTTTAACTTTTGTCTCTCGCTCTCGGAAATTCTTAAAAGCATCATTGCTGAACCCTCGTTTATCTAAAATTGGATCTGGGGTAGCATTTGGACAGAAGGAAAGTAAACCGCAGTGCTGTTGTTTGAAGCACCAGCATTGAATTTGGGAGTCCCTGAATTCTCATGTGAAATAAATGAAACGGTGGAGGAGCTGATAAGGAAATATAGAAAAGAAAAGGAATCATGCCTCGGTGGTTTAATGTGCGGGTCCAGTCGGGAAAGTGATATGCACTGAGACTTTACCCCTCTGACTGATTCAAAGAGAGTGAAGCATCTCTCTCTCTCTCTCTCTCTCTCTCTCTCTCTCTCTCTCTCTCTCTCTCTCTCTCTCTCTCTCTCTCTCTCTCTCTCCCTCTCTCCCTCTCTCTCTCTCTCTCTCTCTCACTCTCTCTCTCTCTCTCTCTCTCTCTCACACACAAACACACACACACACACACACATACACTAATGCGCATACATACACAGAGAGAGAGATTAATGATAAGTATTTTACGTATTACATTTTAAATATTTTAAACAAAAATACATTTTAAAATATCACAATATATGCGTATCTGTCGTGTAAAAAACGAAATGTCCCGAAGAGAAAGGTTTACGGTCTCTTCGTCAAAAAATATCGCATCCCGTGCTGGAACGCCTTTCAGGGCCACTGAATTTACCTTTAATTAAAAGCATGGGACTTTTAATAAAAAACATACGATTTTTTAATTTACATACTTTGCCAGGCTTACGGTATCTTTATGTTTTATGTGAATTTGTGTTCTCATTGTTGAACCCATGATTTTTGCAAACGAAATGAGCGACAAATATACCCAAGTTGGTAGTGTATAGTTGCAAGTTGCAAGTGAAGAGTTTGGATGTTCCACAACATTTCTTATACAACAGAGATTGCGGCCTACTTAGGCAATAATACCATTCTACATAATGTTACAATTTTTAAATGATACAATTTTAATTTAGAATATAAAATAATTCTCATATGATACTAATAATGCCTTGTGGCACAAAAAGTTAAGCAAGTAATTGCTGGGTCTTAAATGTAAAGTAAGTGTGATTTTAACAATTTTTTGTTTATTTTGAATTAAATAAATGAAAAGAACAACACAAGTTAAGGTACACAGTTTATACCGCCTTGAGTAGCTGTCAATGAGCAATTATTAGTGAAAATGTTACAATATTGTATAGAAAAAAACTAATGTAAGAGAGCTTCTTCAGCTCAAGAAAAAAACACATTTCAGCATTGGCTGGTAAATAAAGTGAGTAACACTTTACAATAAGGTTCTATGTGTTAGCAATTGGTTAATGCATTACAATTGGATAGCAAGAACTAATAGTGAACAAAACTTATACACAATTTTTATAATCTTAAATTATGTTCATGGCAGCATTTAGTTAATACATTATTTCTAAATCAAACATTGTGCCTGTTTACATTAGTTAACGTTTTAAACCCACAAACCTTAAAAGTTATTTTTTACAGCATTTGTAGGGTACAAGCTAACAGTAGCTTAGCAAACTAGAAAAAGGGACCCAGAGTTGTATACAGAATCCAGAATTCCCAGCAACGGCCCTGGTTTTGTCATTGAAATCATCAATGTAGGTTTATTTCCATACACAGCTCTACATGTGCACCAGAAGCAAAACATATAATATTAAAAAATAAAAACTGGTCCTTACATGCTGTGTGTCATCTTCCACACATCAATGGCTGCCTAATTCACTGATGCTGGATAAGCAGTAGTGCCAGGATCTTGTTTATTGACAACATTGGTCCTCATGACACAAACTGACATGCAGGTTGACAAGCTATCAATCATCCTTTGGTTTGCAGCATATTACTAAGATGATGAAAGCCTAAACCCCAGTCAATGGTCTGAGAGCCTTGTGACTGGTTTGTGGGTCCAGATGTCACTTGTCTTATTCAGATCCAGTCACCTGGGTCTCCTGTCAGGAATGCGCAATGAAATGACCCTGAAGCAACAATTAACGGTTACAGATATTAGTCTGAATCTAAGTAAAGGCAAAATGATCATGTGGAAGTTCAAATGAAGAACTGAATCAGGATGCCCAGGAATTCATGAAATATTTACATTGACAAATGTATATCCTATGCACTACACGATGTAATGACATGCAGTCAGTGTTTGCATTCAAACGGTAGAGTATATTACCTTAAAAAAGTCACAAAGTATGTTTCTCAGAGAATTGATGTCAGAAATAACCTGCGCTTCTCAGATAATCTCGAGTGAGTAGAAAAGACCCTTTCTTGCAGGTTGCACATCAACTGCAATTAATTTTGCAAAGCATCTGTGCTGACAAAAGACATTTAAAATAAACTAATTTGTAAAAAAAAAATTATATACATGTATATATATATATATTTTCAGGATTAAATCATGTCCTGTGTTTTTAGAAATGAATAAACTGCCTGTTTATGTCAGCGTTCATTGGTTAGGTCACTTCTAGTCGCACACTGCTTGATATAACGCCCCAAATAAAGTGAAATCGCAAGTCAAACCATGTCTCTCTCTTTCTCTCTCTCACACACACGCTCAATCTCTACACAAAAAGGTGTAGCAGTCTGTGTGAGCACTGTAGAGCAGGTCTGTAGAGTACTTTGTGTGTGTGAAAAAAGAGAAAGTACATAAGCTGAATGGATGCTAATCGCTGCTCCCCGTGCCTGAGCATGTCTTCCTGGTCCAAATGAGATTAGAGCGATGTGTGCATGGGGCTGTGGAGGTGAAAGGTAAAGGCACTTATCAGGAGGGTTACCCTCAGGGGCCGCGGTGACTGACTCAATCAGAACCCCGGCACACACTTCTCACTGGATTAGACTAATCAGGAAGAAGCAGGAAAGATGTATAGACCACTTATCGGGACAAAAAACATTGGGCTCCCTTTCCCTTTGAACAGACCCTACAGAAATGTTTGGTAATTTTATTTATTGCAGGATGCTTGTCGCTGTGGCAATCTTCCATAGCATCATAAATAGGGCTTTACTATGCACGAAAGGCACTCACTGTTTACATGCCAAAGAACTAGTGGAGACTTTGATGTTTTAAGATGTTTCCAGCTCACTTATTGTCTTTAATATATATAAATTTTTTCACTTTGCTTGTTTAGGGAGTCACCACAGATCCTACTGATGTAAAGAAGTCAGTTACACAAAAAGCATGAACATTTAGTTGGGCTTTTAGTTTGCTTGTGAAAGCAATAGTGATAAAGCAAATTACCACAAAAGTACCTTCACAATAATCTTTTTTGGAAGGAATTTACAAATATAAAGCCTATATCAATAATTCAGATAAGTAAAATGTTACTGGTTTATTAAAGAAAAATCACTTTACCCTGCCATTGATTTACAGAATAACTAAACCTACTCACAATCTTGTTTTAACTTTGCATTTAAATTAAGATTTTGTCCATCATTGTCAAAAGATCCAGCTGCACATAAACTTTGATGAAACTAACCATTTAGAGCACATTGGAGCTAGAAAAAAAGTATTGTTTCAGCCTAACTATGAGCGTAGCACAGACCACATTTTTATGGTTCAGCCTTATAAGACCATATGAATGTAATAGTTACAGCTATAGCACAGTAAGGTTAAATTATGCAAATAGAAACATTGTTCAAAAAATGTTATTAGGATTTTTTTACGTAGGTAATTGTGATTTTAACCAATTAAATCATATGAACAACATTTTTTAATTGTTGACAGTTTAATTAACAACAACAAGAGACCGTTACAGAAACCAATCAGATTCCATTCTTTCAAGGGTATTTCTGTCACGGTTTACATGGGGACGGAGCCAGATGCAGACAGTGGGTTAGGGGTTAATATTTGTTTTTAATAATAAAGACAAAACAAAAAGCCCACACGGGGGTAAAATAACAGAACAAGGGTATTAACATGAAGGGTAAACAGGAACATAGAATAACTACACTGTACTAGACAAAACTCAATACAACACTAGGCAGAAACTACAACTACAACTTTAAGAACTTAATAAACTGCCTGTTTATGTCAGCTTTCATTGGTAAGGTCACTTCTATTCACACACAGCCAGATAAAAGGCCCCAAATAAAGTAAAATCGCAAGTCAAACCATGTCTCTCTCTCTAGCTCTCTCACATAAAATAATTTACCCCAATTAAAAGTTAAACATTAAAATAACCTACAATAATCAAATACAATGGGTACATTTACCTATATTTTCAAGATGATAGCTCTTTGTTTGACAAATATGCATTTTAATGAAAACAGATCACACAAATAAAAAAAAGTGTGCGTGTTTTCTATGATGTTCGATGGGATGAAATACGCTCACTTGGTCACAGCTCGAGGTTCCCGCCTTTCGGTGGCAGGTTCCAGGCCGGTTTGTGGGGACTGAAGAACGCTGGACTCGCTTCTGACAGATCTAAAAATAAAAAATAAAAATGAAGCGAACATAAAACTGCGTGTTCTTGAGTTACGCAGCCTGAAATGCAAGGGTAGCAATTGCAGCATTAGAATTTAATCCTTTATCCTACTTAGAAACATGCATCTGTCTACTCCGCCATAGACCATTTTTCTTCACCAAAATAAAAGGAACTGTATAAAGCATTTACATATGAAAATTATTCTGTAATTATGCAGTCAAAATTATCAGTAATTTATATCAACATTCGTTTTTAAGATAACACGTTAATGTAATTAAAAGTTTTTCAAGACTAAAGTCAACTTTAAAGCAACAACAATACTTTCAGTGTAAAAATAATAGTGAAACATTAATAATAAATCAAATATTTGCGGACATTTTTTTTGCTTCCTTTGAATCTGCTTTTCAAGGTTAAACTTTTATTTCTTAATCAGAAATGTTTATTTCCTATTTTTGGCCTGATTACTTTTCTCCATGTCGCAAAATCTAAGGGGGAGGAGTCTACACTCTGACTTTATGGGTGCGTGATATGTAAATTACAACAGATTTCACCTGCCACATTTATGAAGGTACGTACACTAAGAGCATCATACCAAGAAGTAGTGGGGCCAAAGAAACAGCAACAGAAAGAGTGGATAATCACAGCAGAGACCTTGGCCAAGATGGATGAGAGAAAGAAGAAAAAGGCAGCAGTTAACAACAGCAGAACCAGAGCAGCAAAGGCCAAGGCCCAAGGAGACTCACAGAGGCCAATAGAGAAGTGAAGAGAAACGTCAAAAAAAAGATAAGAGGGCCTACGTGGACGGACTGACAGCTGTACGACTCCACCAAGCGACTCTGCGGAAAGTTCAGCAAGCCGAAAAGACCTGTTAAGGACAAGCAGGGAAACACCATCAAAAGTCTAGACCAGCAGTTGAACAGATGGGCTGAACACTTTGAGGAACCCCTGAAAAGACCAACACTACCATACTCCCCAGTCATCGAACCAGCCAATGTGGATCTAAATATCAACTGTGAGAAGCCCACCAGAGAAGAGATCAGGAAGGCCATCACCCGGATGAAGAACGGGAAGGCCGCTGGACTGGACGACATACCAGCAGAAGCGATAAAAGCGGACTTAGACGCATCAGTGGAGATACTGTACCCAACTCTTTGAGAGGATCTGGGAGGAAGAAGATGTTTCGGCAGACTGGAAGGAATGTTACCTGATCAAGCTTCCTAAGAAAGGTAACCTCAGCAACTGTAATAATTACAGGGTCACACACTCCTATCCGTGCCTGGGAAGGTCTTCAACCGGGTCCTCCTGGAGTGAATGAGGGATACTGTCGATCAACATTTACGAGACGAGCAGGCTGGCTTTCGGCAGAACAGATCCTGCACGGACCAGATTGCCACGCTCATCATAGTCCAGCAGTCCCTGGAATGGAATTCGCTGTTGTATATCAACTTCGTCGACTATGAGAAGGTGTTCGATAGCATGGATCGGGAGACCCTCTGGAAGCTCCTTCAGCATTACGGCATCCCAGCCAAGATGGTCAACCTGATCAAGAACTCCTACAATGCCATCTCCTGTAGAGTTATCCACGGAGGGCATCTCAAAGACAACTTTCAGGTGCGAACTGGTGTCCGAAAAGGGTGATTGTTGTCGCCTTTCCTCTTCCTCCTCGCCATCAACTGGATTATGAAGACTTCAACCAGCGATCGTAGGAACGGAATCCAGTGGACTTTGTGGAGCCAGCTCGATGATCTGGACCCCGCTGAAGACCTTGCTCTTCTTCATAGCCGACAGCAAATGCAAGAGAAGGCAAGCGTAGTGGTAGCCACACCGTCGGAAGTCGGCCTCAACATCCACAAGGACAAGACAAAGATACTGAAGATAAACTCCACCAGTTCCGAACCAGTCACCCTGAACGGAAGTCCCTGGAAGAAGTGCAGTCCTTCACCTACCTCGGTAGCATCATAGACCAGCAGGGCGGCAGAAACTGTGATGAAGGCTGTACCCCCTCAGGTATTAAAATGAGATTGTAAGCTCTTCTGAGGTCCAACTTGGTGAAGATGGTTGCTCCGCGAATTTATTCTAGAGTGGTTGGGTTGTTCTCGATGATATACTCCTCCATGGCCTTCTGTTCAGGGATGGTGAGAAAATAGATCTTTCCTTTAGGCACTGGTTCATCCACAACAAGGTCAGTGGCACAGTCCCATGGTCGGTAAGGAGAGAGTTTGGATGCTCTCTGGGGAACGAAGACGTCACTGAAGGGGGCGTATTCTATAGGTATTTCCCTGGAGAGATGTTCTTGGGGACTTTCAATGGAGGTGGAACGGATGGAAATAGTGACTGTTGGAGAAACAGGTCAAGGTAGACTAGGGAAACAGCGTTGAAGGCAGTTCTTGCTTCACTTCAGGACCTCTCCTGTCTTCATTGAGAGAATAGGATCAATTTTGATCAACCATGGGCATCCTTGGACGATGTCAGCGGTGGATTCCAGGAGAACCAGCAGAAAGATGTTCTCGGTATGAAGATGGTCAATTTGCAACGCGAGTGAAACCACCCAGTGTCGGCCTGGGTCAGCCAACAATGGCGTTTGGCCAAGGACAGACGAATGTTATCAACCTGCATTGGTTCCACGGGTGGTTCTGAGTTTCTGGAGGAATCTGGTCGGCAGAGGAAAGAGAGATTTTGTCCTCGATGGCTTTCCATACTTTTCTTCAACCGATCTGCCACTTGAATGGAGTGGGATGAAACACTCAAGCCCGATGGTATCATCCTGTCCTTCGAGATGCAGCCACAGGGAAGTTTCGAGTCCTTGCCTGTATGTGGTTAACAGGGAGAGCTCATTCCACCTCTTAGCAGCAGCGAGAGTACGGAACTGAAGGGAGTAATCCTGTATGGAGGTTTTGCCTTGTTTGAGAGGGTATAGTCATCCAGCAGCTGATGCATCTTTTTCCGGTCGGCCATACACTTATTTGAAATGGTTGAAGATGGCGTTGCGAGATAGTGTGGCTGGTCCATTTTGCTTTCACAACAATTCAGCCCACTGGCGCACTCGACCTGTTAGGATGTTGTATACTAGTTATTAATTGTAACCGTAGTAACGAATATGTAGAACTCTGTGGCGTGTTCCATCAAAAACACGTGAAAACAATTCCTTTTCTCTTCTTTATTAAATAGCCATCAATTGGATATGCAAGATCAAGTCAATAGCAGGTGCACAAATAATCCTCAAACATGTAGGCACGACAATTGAGGAGATCAGCAGGTAATGGAATACATGGATATAGGTTGAACAGGATGGTTTGATGTCACTACAAATCAATTCAATAATATCAGAAACAAAACAACCAAACAAATCATATGGTAATTACAAACAGTTCAAAGACAAGAATAAATATTGTTAACATAGTAATATACACAAAATAAGGATAATCTAGATTTACATTACACATCCTTCTAGAAGGATTTGAGGACGAGTAGCTTCTGCTGTAGCACTCCCACGTTACCGATTCAGAGAACAATGGCAGGAAGTGAGGCCTATTTATAGCCATGGCGCAAAGCATTAATGGCAATGTAGTACAGCATAGTATCTAATCTGAATGTATTCAATGTAGAAGTGTAGGGGGAACAATGTTGACAAAAATTAAATAAGGGGGTTCAATGATTAAATATTGCAATGGTTTCATTCTAGTCTTATAGAAACAATTTAAAGTTTATGTTAACTTATAGCCCACTTATGCATTACATAGTGCTTACATAGTAATTTGTTGTTTCAGAGGTGTCTGATTGTTCCCACTGTATAAATGAATAAGTGTATATACTAAGACTCATCAAGCAACCTTGGTAAGTTAGGATTGCACTTCATACCCGGTGAGTCATGGCTTCTATTCCTATTGTTGTTACTTGCACCTCATGTCATATGTTTAGCTTAGCCTTCTCTGTCAGCGGCGAGGGTTTTACATGTGATAAATGCAGGGAAGTAGTTAGGCTGACGGAGAAGATTTTAGAATTAGAGTCTCGCATCCAATCCTTATTTGAGGATAGTAAGAGTGTTAGGACCGTAGAAGACATTTTGGATGCGAGCAATGTTAGCGCACACAGCTCGGTTCCGGTTGAAAATCCCCTGCAGCTGGGAAACTTTGTGACGGTGAGACGGCATAGTCGCAGGACAAAACATCACTCAACCGTTCCGATTAAAGTCTCGAACAGGTTTGCCCCGCTCAGTGACGCACCGACTGAGAAACCTGCTGAAAGTGCCCTAGTGATCGGTGATTCTATTGTCCGGAACGTTAACATAGAGGCACCAGCCACCATAGTCAAATGTTTACCGGGAGCCAGAGCGCCTGATATCAAGTCAAATTTAAATGTGCTGGCTAAGACTAATCGTAAATTCAGTAAGATTGTTATTCACGTCGGCACAAATGATGTTAGACTCCGTCAATCGGAGATCACTAAAGATAATATTAAAGAGGTGTGTGAGCTCGCAAAAACGATGTCAGACACTGTAATATTCTCTGGCCCCCTCACTGCTTACCGTGGTGATGAGATTTATAGCAGATTATCATCACTAAATGGCTGGTTGTCTGAGTGGTGCCTGCAGAATAATATAGATTTTATAAATAACTGGAAGAGTTTTGAGGGCAGACCTGACCTGTTGAAACGAGATGGTCTCCATCCCTCCTGGGATGGGGTTTCCCTCCTCTCTAGAAATTTGGCACACAGTCTTAATAATGCTAAAGTCTGACTACATAGGGCCCAGGTCAGGAAGGAGACTGAATGGCTTAACCAACTGTCTGCTCGCCGTCTCGCGTTACAGAATACACAAAATATGCAACATGTAATAATCCCTTCTTACAAACAACATAAAATAGAGACTGTGTCTGTCCCCCGGATTAGCAAACATAAGATATTGCGTAAACCTCTTGAAAGTAATTTAATAAATGTTAAACAAGTTAAACATGAACAAAATACAGATAATCAACTGTTACGACTCGGATTGCTTAATATTAGATCTCTCTCAAATAAAGCACTTTTTGTTAACGATATGATAACCGATCATAAAATAGACATGCTTTGTTTGACAGAAACATGGCTAAAGCCAGATGATTATATTACTCTAAATGAATCCGTTCCTCAAGACTATTACTATAAACACGAGCCTCGCCTAAAAGGTAGAGGGGGAGGTGTTGCTGCACTTTACAATAATTATTTTAGCATCTCTCAGAAGTCTAAATTTAAATACAATTCTTTTGAAGTCTTGGTACTTCACGTATCGACACCTAATACTAAGGACAAAACATTTTTAAATTTTATTCTAGCTATTGTATATAGGCCTCCAGGGCACCACACAGATTTTATTAAAGATTTTGGTGGGTTCTTATCAGAACTAGTACTGGCCGCAGATAGAGTCCTTGTCGTCGGTGACTTTAATATCCATGTAGACAATGATACAGATGCCTTGGGCATGGCTTTCAAAGACACTCTTAACTCCATGGGCGTTAGTCAACATGTGTCAGGACCCACTCACCTTCGTAATCATACTTTAGATTTAATACTTTCTTATGGTATAAATGTGGACGATGTTAAAATCGTTCAGCAGAGTGAAGACATTTCGGATCATTGTCTGATATTATGTTTGCTTCAATGGCCTACGGCTGCAAATCAAACTCCTTGCTACAAATATGGTAGAACGATTACTTCAACTACCAAAGATGCGTTTCTCGATAATCTCCCTGAATTGTCTAAAATATCTAGCATGTGTAAAAATGTTGACGATTTTGACACTTCTATTGAAAATTTTAACTCTACCTTCTCGGAAATATTAGACATAGTTGCTCCTCTGCGTTTAAAGAAAATTAAAAATAGCAGCCCAACACCATGGTATAATGAACACACTCAGACTCTAAAGAAAGCGTCCCGGAAAATGGAGCGCAACTTTAAGAAAACTAATTTAGAGGTATTTCGTATAGCATGGAAGGATAGTACTCGAAAATACAGGAATGCCATAAAAACGTCTAGATCCGCCTACTTTTCATCACTAATAGAGGAAAACCATCACAACCCTAGGTTTTTATTTAACACCGTGGCTAAATTAACAAAAGATAAGTCGTCAGCGACGTCAGATTCTGATTATCAGCATAACAGTGATGAATTTATGAACTACTTCACTAGTAAAATCCAAGATATAAGAGAAAAAATTATAACAATGCAACCTGTAGTGAAACCCGCTGAACAAACTAACTACAGTACCCCTAAGGAGAAATTGCAATTATTTTCTACAGTAGATCACGATGAACTGTCTAAAATCATTAGATCATCTAAATCAACAACATGCATGCTAGACCCTATACCTACAAAACTACTGAAAGAAATGCTCCCAGAAATTATAGATCCTCTTCTTAGTATTATTAACTCATCCCTGACATTAGGACATGTGCCTAAAGCATTTAAGGTGGCTGTTATAAGGCCTCTTTTAAAAAAAACCAAACTCGACCCTAAAGAACTAGGGAATTACAGGCCTATATCGAATTTACCATTTATATCTAAAGTTCTGGAAAAAGTAGCTTCAACTCAATTATGCTCCTTCCTCCAAAGGAATGACATTAATGATGAATTCCAGTCTGGATTTCGAGCATGTCACAGTACAGAGACTGCTTTGATCAGAGTTACAAATGATCTGCTTTTAGCGTCTGACCGTGGCTGTATTTCGTTATTGGTGCTGCTAGACCTCAGTGCTGCATTTGACACCATTGACCACAGCATACTTCTACATAGACTCGAAAATTACGTCGGCATTAACGGAATAGCATTGAAATGGATTAAGTCGTATTTATCTGACCGTTTTCAATTTGTAGCAATAAACAATGAGGTGTCCCGCAAATCACAAGTCCAGTACGGTGTACCACAGGGCTCAGTTTTGGGGCCTCTGCTCTTCGCATTATACATGCTACCTCTAGGAGATATAATAAAGCGACACGGAATTAGCTTTCACTGTTATGCTGATGATACTCAACTTTATATTTCCTCGAAGCCTCATGAAACCCAGCAGTTTCATCGAATAAAGGATTGCATAGTTGACTTAAAAATGTGGATGAGTAACAATTTTTTACTACTAAACTCGGACAAAACAGAAGTGTTACTTACTGGACCGAAAACCGCTATACGTAACAACCAAGAATACCGCTTAATGATTGATGGATGCTCCATAAAATCCTCGTCATCAGCTAAGAATCTTGGCGTTGTATTCGATAGTACTCTGTCATTTGAAAGCCATGTCGCCAACACCTGTAAAATTGCATTTTTCCATCTTAAGAATATATCTAAACTACGTCATATGCTGTCACTGTCAGATGCAGAGAAATTAATTCATGCATTCATGACATCAAGACTAGATTATTGTAATGCACTTCTAGGTGGATGCCCTGCAGGCCTATTACAAAAACTGCAACTTGTTCAAAACGCGGCAGCTCGAGTTCTTACACGTACAAAAAAGTATGAGCATATAACCCCGGTTCTGTCAACCTTGCACTGGTTACCTATAAAGCATCGCATTAACTTTAAGATCTTGCTTATTACCTATAAAGCCCTACATGGTCTAGCGCCGCAGTATTTGAATGAACTTCTATTGTATTACAGACCTCAACGTACATTACGCTCTCAGGCGTCCTGTCAGTTGGTAATACCTAGAATTTCAAGATCAAGTGCAGGTGGTAGATCCTTTTCGTATCTAGCGCCTAAACTTTGGAATATTCTTCCCTGCACGGTCCGGGAGGCAGACACACTCTGTCAGTTTAAATCTAGACTAAAGACTCATCTTTTTAATCTTGCATACAATACTCCTCCATAATATTAATCCTCAGAGGATTTAGGCTGCATTATTTAGATCAACCGGAACCAGAAACACATCCAATAACAAATGATGTACTTGTTGCATCAAAGAGTGCAGAACAGTACTCAACTCTCAGCCAGTCTTGTCTCTTTGTTCCAAGGTTACCGCAGGATGCAGTTCATTCCCAGACCCGATGGCAGAGCTGAGAATGGGAAGCGGTGACCTGACAAGAGCTAAGAGGATAGAGCTGGATAAAGGACGCCACAACTTTGATTTAACTACAACATTTCAAATGTTATTAGATTGTGAATGATAATCTTAAATCTATCATTTACCTTATTAAGTTTATTTTTTATTTTTATTTAGCCTTGTTGTGCAAGCACTGTTGAGCTTGTGCAGAGGCAGCAGCTTTTGCCAGAGGGGAACTGGAATCCCCTGGTTGGGCCTGGGTTCTCCTGAGGTTTTTTTTCTCGATGGGAGTTTTGGGTTCCTCACCACCGTTTGCATATTGTTTTGCACTATCTGCCTGGCCGGGGGGGCTGCTTTAGAATTCAGAAATTAGACATAATTAATATTGCATATAAGAATTTATAGTCCGTTTAATATTTGACCTGTGGTTCTTTCTCCTTTATCGCCAATGTGTGCTTTCACTGTGTGTGTGTGCGTCTATGTCAATGTGTGTGTGTGTGTGTGTATGTATGTTTGCATATTGTGTGTGTGGAGCATTTGTATGTCTGTCTTTGTTGTTTTCACCTTTGTCTTGTTTTTACAGGTATATGCCTTTAGTTTTTTTACTTGTATTCAATGTGTCTCATGTACAGCTGCTTTGTAACAATGAAAATTGTAAAAAGCGCTATATAAATAAAGTTGAGTTGAGTTGAGAATTCACAACAATTCACAACAGCCACCTCCAAATATGGTCATGTATATGCTATTATACTGCACTGTAACTCTATTAACTGCATCTACTCATCTATTGCACCATAACTTCAATAACTGTATTAGTAACTCAGTAACTCTATTAACTGCATCTACTCATCTATTGCACCATAACTTCCTTAACTGTATTAACTCATCTACTGCACTGTAACCTTAATAACTTCATTGACTCATCTACTGCACTGTAACCTTAATAACTAATGTCTATAATTAATGCACGCTTCAGTCACTTGCACTATTGTATAGTCTAAATTGTTATCTGTTCATAACCACCTGCACATTAATGTTCACAGTATATATCCTTCTGTATATATTGTCCATAGTACATACCGACTGTCATATTGTCATAGAACATTTGTATAGTATTTCCCTAATATTGTATTCTGTATTTATTCACACTGTATATCCTGCACTTGCTAATTGCACTTCTGGTTAGACCTAAACTACATTTCGTTACACTGTACTTGTATATGTGTAATGACAATAAAGTTGAATCTAATCTAATTAATCCTCTATGGCAGGTAATGTAATCAACTTAGCAACTGGACGTACGTAGGTTTTACCATTGACGAGAATTTCGGTCACTCTAACTTGCCCATCCTGACTAGGTAAAAGACGTACTACTCTACCAACGGGCCATGATGCTCTTTGGACCTGGGAATCTATAAGAAGTACAATGGCGGAATCGTTTAGAGAAGGTTGTTCTTTATTCCATTTCTGATGGAGCTGCTGACCTGGTAAATAATGTCTGGTAAAGGATGACCAAAATTGGTCCACCAGGACTTGACTATAGCGCCAGGATCTGCGGCCGAGAAGCTCGGTATTTGCATAGATCACTTGGGGTAAGGAAGAATCATGCCGCCCCATGAGGAGGTGATTAGGGGGGACGGGGTCAATGTCGGAAACATTTGAGGACGCATAGCCAAGAGGCTTTGAATTTAGTACATCAGATTCTATAAGGACTGTCTATAGGACTTCATCCCATACAGTCCGTTTACCAAGTACCACTCTAAGTGCAGTTTTAACTGAACAAAACACTCTCTCCCATGACACTCCAAAATGGGGAGCTTGAGATGGATTAAACTGGAATTTAATTTGCTGTCGTTCCAGTTGTAAAAAAAAGTTGGTTCCAGTTGGTTTGGAAAGCTTCCTTTAGTTCTCTTGCAGCTCACCGGAAGTTGCTCCCTTGATCACTAAGAAGTTCATAGGGCTGCCCTCTCCTGGAAATGAAACGTCATACGGCCATTAGGAAACTATCCACGTCTAATCTTGGTAGTAAATCTATATGTAAACAGCGAGTAGTCTGACACTTAACAGGATACCCCATCGTCTTTCCACTCTACGTCCAATCTTGATATGGAAAGGGCCAAATCCCGTAGACCAAAAGGGAGGTTAGAATAACCGAAGTTTGGAAGGTGGTAGAACTGACATTCGAGGAAGGGATGGTTGAGCTCACAATTTCTTACATTCCAAACATGACCATTGGTGTTTCTTTACAGCCTGTGTTCCTCTAATCACCCAATAATTACGCCTAGGTGGAGAAAAAAACTCTCTCTAGACCAGGATTGAAAAGTTTCTCATCGAATTATTTAATAATTAGAGTTGTAACTGGATGTTTGGGGTCAAGAACCATTGGATGGACACTTCTGATCTCCATATCCTCTACTTCCCGAAGCCTGCCGCCCAAAACAATAAGTCCTGTATCTTGGTTAAGTTCTGGTGAGAGTGTAACAAGACAACTTTGTGGTGCAATAGGGTTTCCCTGCTGTAAACACTGATATTCCGAAGTGAACCTTTGTTGCTGGGCTCTCTTCAACTGTAGAGTTTCAATGGAAGGAATATCCTTGCGATGTTGTTGTAATACTTCAGCTGTTGCATATTTCAAATCGGACCATGAATTGGAATTAACTGGGTCAGGAAGTGCAATATTTTCTAGTTGGGTTAAACCACAAATCCGGGGCTTATGGATTTTGAGGTCAAGACTAAGGAAGTTGGAGTTAGGTATTTGAGGCTTGTATACGGAGTTTTTGAACTCTGGACCTTGTCTCCATCGATAGTTGGACTTGGCTAGTTGAACAAGAGTTCGGGCTCTGGTAGTGTCATCTGCAGGATTTTGTGCTGAAGTTACGTATCTCCAGGAAGGAATATCTGTAGA
The DNA here is from genome assembly GCA_008369825.1 of Triplophysa tibetana. Lineage (NCBI taxonomy): Eukaryota > Metazoa > Chordata > Actinopteri > Cypriniformes > Nemacheilidae > Triplophysa > Triplophysa tibetana. Next base: position 14,165,060 of record CM017905.1, on the reverse strand, counting down.
GTGCAATATTTCTGTAACTATTCGCTACAAAAACTTTGTAGCGGCAGGAAGGGGAATGTAACCAAGACAAGACAGTTGTAGAATCGGATCATAGGATATTATTTGTCATAGATAAGGTCAGTTCATTATGTAACAATTTAGAAAGTTGTGCACCTGTCAGAGCTGCACATAGTTCTAAACGGGGGATGGATATTTGTCTTTTTGGAGCAACTCTAGATCTTCCAATGACAAAGGAAGTGTGCACCTGATCTTGCTCGGTCTCCATTCGCAGATAGGCCCAAGACCCGTAGGCACATTCTGAAGCGTCACAGAATATATTTAGCTCTATAGAGGTGATTTGTTCTGATAATAGAGGTAAGAAACAACGAGGAAGTAAGATCAGTGATAGATGAGGAAACTGAGATTCCCATGACATCCAAGTTCGTTGAATTGGGTCTGGCATAAGGGGATCATCCTAGTCACGAGGCTTTGACTAACATTCTTGCATGATGACTTTCGCTCAGGTGGTACAAGCTTTCCTGTAGCTCAGTGGTAAGATCATTGCGTTAACAATGCTAGGTTGTGGGTTCGATCCCAGGGAATCGCAAATACTTATGGAAAATGTATAGGATAAAGCAATGCAAGTCGCTTTGGATACGCTTTGGTCTGCCAAATGCCTAAATGTAAAATGTAAAATGGGCTATGTAACCCAAAGGATTGTACTGTCTAGCCAGGCATCCATAAATAATGTGCATAGTGATGGGTTTACGATCCACATTTCGAGGTTGATAGCCGAGTCAGAAGAACAGTGCCAGCTCAGTCCTAAAGCTCCTTCCGTCAGGTCCGGAGGATCTTTATTGATCCAAAGTCCAGCACTTTTAGATCTTGCTTTTCTGGGAAGATGTTCGACAACCTCAGGCTGATTACTTATCCACTTTTGAATTTCAAATCCTCCACTCATCAACAATGAACGCATTCTATCCAGATGGTTCCTGGCATCTTGCACGTTTGGAAAACTCTCTAAATAATTGTCCACACGGAATGATTGGAGTACAGAATTCATGATATCTTCATTTCCCTCTTGTTAGTCGCAGACATGTCGTTGTAATGCATATATTGCACAGCATGGGCTACATGTTGTTCCAAAAGGCAGAACTTGCCATTCATAAATATCAGGTATACTGGATCTCTGCATATTCCTCCACAGGAAGTGTAGAAGGACACGGTCATCTGTCAGCATAATTGCTATGGGTACTGGCGCAACCGGAGTAGAACACCAAGTAGAGAAGATCCTAATCGTGGGCCAGGAAGAAGCTGGACATTCAATGACATACATTTAATTGATAGTAACAATTGAAAACAATTTGTGGTTTTCCATGATGCTCTACAAGGTGATGAGGAATAAACCATGATTCGCAGGATGTATCCTGAGAGGATTCCACTTTAGAAATGTAGCCAGATTTTTCCAGTTTAGCAATTTCTTGATCAAACATCTCAACAGACTCCGGATTCCTTTGGAGACCTCGTTCAACTCGTCTGAGCGAAGGCATGACAGCACTTAGTGAAGTTTGTAGCGGTGCAGCAGGTTCAATACGTAACAAAGGAGTAGCATATCTTAGCTCTTTACATACCATGATATTTTTAGTCTTTGAGACCAACAATTCCATGGCGTCTTGATCCTGTTTGGATCTAGTTATGACCTTCTCATTTTTTAAAGGAAGAACGTCTAACTGCCATAATTTCTCCACGTCATGGCGAAGTTCCTGCAGTGGATTTACCATCTTGAAAAGACACTGCATCTCATCATAGGAGGGGATTGGTATTGGACCCTGGAGCACCCAGCCCAACCTGGTGTCAATCGCGGCTGGCGATTTAGGAGTTCCAAAATAGACTCTCTCGGTTTGATTGATAAAGTGAGGATAATCTGCTCCAATGAGAACGAGTGGCTGTACTCTATCAAATGATGGGATGGGCAGGTCTTGAAGCTCTGAAACGTGTCTGCAGAAATTCAGCAGGGTAGGTCTGCTCTGCTAATCCTAGTCTGTTGGCAGAAAAATACTTGTAAATTGCGTACTTCCGAAGGTTTGCATATTTCGAAGGTTACTGAAGAGACATCCAGTGTGATATTATCTTGTCTCACCCTTTTAACAACCAGGGATTCAGCCACTCCCTTAAGGCTGCTTGAGACAATAACAAAGTACGTTCTGATCCATCATCCAGGATTGCGTAAATTTGTAAGGATCGGCCTCTATGATGGAGGAGTATTTCTACAACTTTCAGCAATACCTTACCAGAACATCCCAGGCGACTGAGGTAGAATGTACCGTTATCCTGATCACGACAATTAACTCCATGAAGGATACCTAGGTGCTTGCCTTTACACTATGGATGGGTCCTTTTCAGGTCGCATTCTACGGCTCGATGACTAAGACAGAATTTCCAACATCAACATCTCCTACTCTCTTTGATCCACTCTCTCTTCTTCACATCTTCAAGAGGTCGGAAGGAAGGACACAAGCCTTAAAATGCTCTCTGTTTGAAGAATATACACATGAATATTTAGCGCTCCGTTCTCCATTCCGTGATAGGGGGGGCGATTGGAATTTTGTACAACATGACTGTTATTAGTCCAATACAAGACTCTGCGAGTACAAAACGCAATTCTTGGACGGTGGTTTACACATGACTGGAATAGGAAAATCGCTGACCTGATCAACCATTGATTGGCATTCAGCTTCATCTTGATCTAACAAAATTTATTTTTGTAATGTTGACTCCTAGGGTGACAACAGGCTGGTTAAGGCTCACTGTAACATTACAAACTTTTGAGGGTTATCATTCACCAAGAATGGAAAGGAAGCTCCCTGGACTTGAGAAGTTGGATGGAAATTACCAGAAGGTGTAGCATTATATGGCTGTGTATATGGGTAAGGAAGTGCAACCGTATTCGACTGTGTTATAGACACAGCTGGTTGCATAAAGCCAACAGGGTGTCGTATAACTGGGTTTCCTAGTTGATGTACAGGATTTGGTTGACCGCGAGGACCTACATTAGCGGGCAGACTAGAATTCGGTCGGGCTGCAGATGAATGCCATAAACCTGCCACTGGGTACAGCGGGGCAACATGTGGAGGACCATTTGTCATGAACCGCTCGGGAAGACATGGCAGGAGAACCCAATTGCAAGGCAGACAGGAGGTGAAGGGGTTAACAGGGATATTTATTTACAAGACAAAACAAAAAGGCAAAACAAAACCCACGAGGGGGAAAACAGGACAGGGTAATATATGTAAACTTTAACAGCAAACAAGAACACTAACTTACTAGACTATTACTAACAAAGACTTAAAACAAACACTTGAGACAAACACTAAACTGGCAAACAAGGAAACATTGGGGGAAGTCAAGAAGGGGCAGGGCTGGGAGGGGAAGTCCTAGCCCTGGGGGGCGCGCCAGAGCGCAGAGCCCCAGGGGGCTTGACAGGGGAAGTCCTGGGGGAAACAGTTCTTGTCCCCGGCAGGACTGCTGGGCTAGACCCCGGCTGGAATGCCGGGCAGGACAAGGGCTGGACGGTCGGCTGGAATGCCAGACTGGACCATGGCTGGAATGCCGGGCTGGACATCGGCTGGAATGCCGGCCTGGACATCGGCTGGAACATCGGCTGGGCAGCGCTCTCCGGCAGCTGGGCAGTGTTCTGTGCCGGTTGCTGGACCGGGCTTGATGCCGGTTGCTGGACCGTGCTTGATGCCGGTTGCTGGACCGGGCTTGATGCTGGTTGCTGGACCGGGCTAGATGCCGGTTGCTGGACCGGGCTAGATGCCGGTTGCTGGAACGGGCCAGATGCCGGTTGCTGGACCGGGCTTGATGCCGGTTGCTGGACCGGGCTTGGTTCCGGCTCCTGGGAGGAATCTGCGGCCAGGCTGGCCGCTCGGACCGTCACCTCCCTACGGCGCCCCCCCAAAAAATATTTGGGGCTTGACACCTCTGGATTCGGTACCTCCGGACTCGGGACCACCGGACTCGGGACCACCGGACTCGGGACCTCCGGACTCGGGACCCCCTGGTTCCCGGCTGCCCTCCGTTGCCTCTTCTCGTCTGGTGGTCGGCTGAAGAAAGGAGGCGAATGGCACAGCTGGCTCAGGGTTGGAAGCCTCCGAGGAGGACCCCGAAGACGTTCTCCTCCCCCGTTTGCCACGGAGACCAGTCGGAGGTGGTGAAGAGGCTGCAGAGGATGGGGAGAGGCCCATGACCCCGATTTGTAGGGAATGACCCTCGGGGATGACGGCCAGCGGAGAATGAGAGCAGGACTCAACTGAGACCCTGGGCTTCGGCCGATTCATGGCGTACCTGATCAGTTCGGTGAAGCCCAGCGGTCTCAGCGTCTGCATCTCCTCCCGCGTCAGAGGATGGTTGAGGCCGCCATTGAACAGGACCATCTGTTCCTGCTCATCATGGACCATCTCCCCTGCAGTCTCGAAGAAGCGATCCGCGAAGTCAAGCACGTCGCCGTATCCCTGACGAACATTGCACTGGCGACGGGCCTGACTTGCGCGTCTCACTTCTGCGCCTGCTGGGTTCGACTTTGGCTCGTGCATTCTGTCATGAACCACTCGGGAAGACATGGCAGGAGAACCCAATAGCAAGGCAGACAGGAGGTTAAGGGGTTAACAGGGATATTTATTTACAAGACAAAACAAAAAGGCAAAACAAAACCCACGAGGGGGAAAACAGGACAGGGTAATATATATAAACTTTAACAGCAAACAAGAACACTGACTTACTAGACTATTACTAACAAAGACTTAAAACAAACACTTGAGACAAACACTAAACTGACACTTACTACACACGAGGGAACAGGAACAGGAACAAGGTAACAAGAACTTCATAAGACAACGAGCTATGAGAAGCAGGAACAAGTACAGCTTACACGAACATGTACAGGTACAATGCACGAGCACAGGACAAAGAAACATGAGGACTCTTTAAAGGGAAGGTAATTAACACAAACTAGGAAACAGGAGGGTAGGAACGATGACGCGACTCGGGGAGAGTATGGAAGGTCACAAGGTCAAAAACATCTCTCCCCACATGAAACAAAGGATTCTGTATGATTCCACCTCTAAACCAAGAAATACCTGACAAGGAGAGGTGAAACCATGACACCATTGGGTAATTTAAATGATGCGGTTTGTGAGAATGGAATAGTATTACTCTGTTAATGAGCACACAGTTGAGGGGAACTAAATTGTTGAGCCGATAATGATTGCATTTGAGTGGAGGGGTGATTAGTGATATTAGAAATCAGTGGAACTGTATGAGATTGCGTAACAAGACCTAATTGTGTTTGGGGGGATAATACTTGGGTATGTGGAGGTGGACTACTTAACATTGACGAAGGAGAAGGGGGCAGAGAACTAGATCTACTCAATGAAAAGGATAACGGGACAGAAAAGGAATTTACTGGCTTACTTGTTGGTTTCTGCCCAACTTTCTTAATCTGTGCACATGAGTCCTCTACAATAGGAATATCAACATCAGCATCAACATTAGCATCAGGATTAGCATAAACATCCTTAACATTAGCATCAACATCATTATCAGCAGAGTCAATCTGAAAAGATTCAGAGGAATCTGAATGTTCGGGAGGAAATTTTAGACATAAGATCACCAATCATAACCTTTAATCAAAGTATCTCTTCCTTAAAATCCATATCAGATGAATCATATCTTCACAGTCCACCTTGAGCAGATGAACGTGGATCAAGTTCAAAAGAACCTGAATTTCCAGTCCGTATCTGATGATCACTTATATCTGGTGTTAAAGAAGGAAGGGGATGAGGACTTCGTTGTCGCACCATACAGTCTGCATAGCATGCTGGAGGTCTTCTCACTCTTAGGGAATGCTGAATTGCAGATCCTGCATGGAAATCCATACCACCGAATCTCTAACATCCGGCTCGAAGGACCATATGTTGGATACTAGTTGTTACTTGTATCAGTAGTACTGAATATGTAGAACTCGATGGAGTGTTCCATCAAAAACACGGGAAAACAATTCCTCTTCTCTTTATTAAATAGCCATCAATTGGATATGCAAGATCAAGTCAATAGCAGGTGCACAAATAATCCTCAAACATGTAGGCACGACAATTGAGGAGATCGCTAGGAAATGGATAACATGGACATAGGTTGAACAGGATGGTTTGATGTCACTACAAATCAATTCAATAATATCAGAAACATACTACACCAAACAAATCATATGGTAAATACAAAAAACAAACAGTTCAAAGACAAGAATAAATATTGTTAACATAATAATATACACAAATAAGTATAATAATCTAGACTTACATTACGCATCCTTCTAGGAGGATTTGAGGACGAGTGGCTTCCACTGTTGCACTCCCACCTTACCCATTCAGAGAACAATGGCAGGAAGTGAGGCCTTTTTATAGCCATGGCGCATAGCATTAATGGCAATGTAGTACAGCATAGTATCAAATAGGAATCTGAATGGAAGTGTAGGGGGAATAATGTTGACAAAATAAATAAGGGGTTTCACTCACAACATAGGAGAAACAACATAAAAGCTATTTCAGCTCTCTTTGTGGGGCTACACTGCAGATGCATCTAGCGGGCGAAGGAACATTGGAGTAGGAATCCTTTACACACCTCCACCAAACCAAAGTAAGGTGTCGGATTGACCATGGGACTGGCAGGGATTGTTAGAGCTGAAGCCACGAGGACGGGGTTTGTAAGTGATGTGGAGGTTTGTGCTGAGACGAGGATTCGTTTGAGTGAATCCACAAACTCCTGGAAGGGATCCATACCTGTCCGACAATGCTAGTATGGACCAGGGTAGAGAGACTCACAGACAGGGGTTATCAGCAAGACAGGTGTATTTATTGACAATAGTAGATAACGACAACTGGTGAGAATGTATACTTGATAGAGTTCTGTAACTATAGAGATGGATAGAGGGTACAACAGTTTTTATTTTACCAGGAGTTGGTGGATGATTGAAGAGACATGGAGATGGAGTAACTTGTGGGATGACTGGAGTATATTAGGAGATCGCTGGAGTTTTCTTGAGAACGCTGGAGTATTCTTGGAGATCTCTGGAGTACTCTTGGAGATGGCTGGAGTACTCTTGGAGATGGCCGGAGTAAGTATATTCCATAGGCATCACTGGAGATACGAGGATAACCGAGTTAGAGTCCTTTACCTTTTGGGAGACCAGACGAAGATTGATTGTTGGTGAACAGGTTTTATAGTGCTAGGTGATTGGTGAACGTGAACAGGTGTGTTGATCAGGATTTGGGTGATTTTTCGACGTGGACGTGCAATGGATCCTGATATTTCTGTGGAAGTAACAATAGCAGAACCCTTTTTGGTGCTTTATGGAAACCTTTGTATGAGGTTCCATAAAGAACCCTGCCTATAAAAGTGCTATATTGAACCACATGGTGCTATATAGAACATTATCTTTATCAGAAAACAGGAGGGGTTATAACTTATGTATTTTTATTTTTTCATTCTTTTATATTTGATGTTTCTCTATTAAAAAAATAATAATATTACCTTTGTAGTAGAGTAGGCGGTGCGAGACCGTGGTTCGAGGCCGGTAAGTAATTGTTAATTAGCGCCAGTGGTGGCGCGCACCGGCCTCGCATCATGTAGGAGATTGGAAGCATATAAAGAAACAATGGCGACCGGACCGTCGAAGAGAGAGGTCCGGGCCCGAAGTGTTTGTATATGTATTTATGTTTTACTGTGGTGTTGTTCGTCGGCGGTCGTCCGTGAGGGTCCGCCGGCTTTTATATTACTTTATTAAATGTTTGAACGTCTTCCGGTTCCCGTCTCCTTCCTTCCCGACTTTAAATCTTGTTACATTGGTGCCTAAACCCGGGAGGAAGGAGAGACATGCTGTCGGAGAGCCCTCGCTGCTGAGGGGCATCGCGGTGCTGAGGAGTTCGGGCAGCGCGGACGAGCGACGTCCGCCAGTGGCTGCCCGAGGCGGTGGTTCTGGAGCGAGGTTTCGGATGGGATGGAGAACTCGCTGCCTTGCTCCTGGGCCGAGGTGGGGTGGCGGCCGTCCAAGAGGGAGCAGAGGAGTCAGCGCCGTTGGCCGTGAGCCGGAATCCTGCTGCCAACAGCTATGATGGTGAGGGGCAGGAAACGGCGGACTGACTCGCTGCCGATGTCCTCACACGGAGGAGCCAGCACCAACCGCCAGGAGGAGGATCGGGCCGTCCACCGGACGTCCAGCACCACCGCATAGCACCGCGAGGAAGAGCCTCTCGGCTGGTTGAGGACCGAGCGGCAGCATGTCAGGGAACCAGACTATAATTTTTTTTTTTTCCTCTCTCCCCTCTCTCTTTCCGGTCGCTCCGAGGGCTCCCGTCTCCGTTGTCTCGTCTCGTCGCTGCATACCCCCCACCCCACCCCACCCCCCCCGAGGGAGGGGGAGGGAGCATGCACAGTCGCGGGGGTACCCCCCGGCCTGTGAGGGGTGATGGGGGTATGTAGTAGAGTAGGGGGGGCGAGACCGTGGTTCGAGGCCGGTAAGTAATTGTTAATTAGCGCCAGTGATGCGCGCACCGGCCTCGCATCACGTAGGAGATTGGGAGCATATAAAGAAACAATGGCGACCGGACCGTCGAAGAGAGAGGTCCGGGCCCGAAGTGTTTGTATATGTATTTATGTTTAACTGTGGTGTTGTTCGCCGGCGGTCATCCGTGAGGGGCCGCCGGCTTTTATATTACTTTATTAAATGTTTGAACGTCTTCCGGTTCCCGTCTCCTTCCTTCCCAACTTTAAATCTTGTTAAACCTTATAAAAACAATAAGCAAGACATATAAATCAAGTAATACTTTTATTTCCCACTGGTCACATCATTAAATGTCATGCAACAGTCAATATATTTGTACATATTAATAACTTTCACAATTTTGCAATGTTGCAAACAGCTTTACAGAAAAAGTTCTCTGTATTTCTATAATGTTATATGCACTGCTTATTTCCTGGTAGTAATTTATTTTTTTAGATTAGTCGGCACATGTGTTTCTAGATGCAATTCTTTTTTTTTAAGGAGAAATTTATGTAATCACATTTAGTTTGTCACATGTGGAACTCGGGTAACTGTCCTTTACATTGTGATACAGGTGATGTTTAATCTTGTTTCAATTCAATCTTAAAGCTTTCCAAGTTGCTAAGAAGAAAAGCTGTGAAACTTACTCAAAAGAAATGTTAATTTCACAAACGGCCACGCAAGACTTGTTTTATTGTTTTGAATTTATTGATTACGTTTTTTTCCATTGGTTTACTGTCATAGATTTGGCAGTGTTCAAACATTTCCTAAATGGTCCTTGTTTCGATTTATTTTTTGTAGGTAGTGCACTTCTGTAAGTCTACACACACACTTATTCAACAGGTGAAAAGCCTTTCACTTTTTTTGAATGCCTTTCAAGGCCGGCGTATATTGTGAAGTCAAAAGTGTGGCAATTTTTCTTTATATTGATTTGCCCCTTTCCCTCGCTCTGTTGAAATGAATAGCTTTTTAGAACGCTTGTTCTGAGATTGAGTCCATTGTGAGAACTACCTGAACATCTTAGGTCCAATACCAAAATAGTGGCATATTATCCAAATTCATCTTAATGACCAGGTCGACCTCACATAACCTGTACTAACAAAACAAGTTTAGACAGAGCAGAATTCTGAATAAACATCTTTCTAATTGGAATAATTCCACAGCCAAAATTAAAATGGATAGATTCCATGAGAAATCAATATTATGAAACCTGGTTAACATCATTCACTGACTACCAGTATTTAGTAAAATTGTAGTAGCATTGCTGCAATGACTAGGTGGGGCTTTGATCAACTGCTTGATCTTACTGTATAATTTACTTTACTAATTCAGTGTAGCATCACAAACTTCTACCTATAGCAATGAGCCGTGGTAAATCAGTTGAGTTAAAAGATTTGCACTTTAATATTTTACCAAAATAAGTGGAATATGGGCAGTTGGGACTTTAAGGATACATACTCATTAGAATAATATGATAGCACCCACATTTGGATGCAACATTTGACTACACTATATGCATAATGTGCTAAATACTCTCTCATGTTTGTCTGTTCCTGATCAGTTTTGGACGGCTCATTAACAAAATATAGGTATTTATTTTACACATCACAAATACATGACCAAAATCTTCAGTGTTTTGTTTTTAAATGTCTTTAAAGGATTTTAGTTGCATGAGGTAATTGATTACATGATTTTCATGGCATAACAGTCCAAAACGTCAGATTTTTAGGTGGTCAGGACTACATTAAAAGACAAGAATGACAACATATAAAGCATAATATCAGGCTTCTAAATGAGATGAAGATTATGGGGTTCTAGTAAGGGTCTGATGATTGGTAAGAAAGCATCATTAGCATTCATTGTAGTCCTATACGCTTGAGTAATTACAGGCGTGAGCGAACTGTAGAAGAGTGTTTTACACAGTTAGAAATTTGATTTTCATCTACGCTAATAACTTCCTTTGTGCGTGTTTATGTGCCGTGGCAGAACACAAGTACTGTTTGGCTGCAGGCTGAATGAGGAGGAGAAAGGAAAGGCTTTTTAAAATATTTGTAATTAAGTTGTAATCACTGTACAATACTATCAGAATCCAGATCGGCTACGTTGGAGAGATAGAGGGTGAGACTCAACAAAGTTTACAATAATTTTATGTCAAGACATGTCATCATTACTAAAGGTCAGTTCTGTATGTCACATTGAGAATGATTTATTAGTTCTTGAGGCTCAAACACTTGACACAAAACAAATTTAATTATTTACTCTATTTTATTTTGTTATAATTAATGGAACATAACAATTCAATAGATTACTACATAGAAAAAAAATTACATAGTTGTGTGCTATAACATCACAATTCCGTTTCCTAAATACTGTACATAGACATCCACTTATTGTAAGGGTATGCAAAAATGTACATGCATGTGTATAAATCATAGTCTTTTGACGTCACTGAACCATCTGTTTCCCTGCCTGTTTTCCTCATTCCCATGTTCCCCCACGCTCCCTCCCCGGTCCCTCATCAGTAATCAACACACCTGTCAGCAATTTCTTCATCAGCTGGACACAAAAGACTCACTCGATTCTACACATCATTGTCTTGATTTAAACGTAATAAACGTAAACTGTTTTGCTGCGCTTGTCTTATATATTACATATGTTTTGGATCATTCTATTTAAAGTGTTATATGGTATTCTTCCTTATTTGTGGTCTGTGGATAGCTGTTACAGAAGACAAGACCACCAAATAAGGATTACTTTTACACCTCTCCTGGGGCCTCATGTATCAATGCTGCGTACACACAAAAAGTTTACGCAAGCCAGCTTTCGCGCTCACGGTCGGATGTACTAACAGTGAAATTAACGTGAGAATGTGTGTTCATCCACGCCAACTTCATGTCTGGCGTACGTACAATACTCGTGTTTTTTGTCCTTTGGCGACTCTTAAAAGCAATGAAGTGAAGTTGCAAACAAATAGATTAACAAATCTTTAGACAATTCTATCGCACCACCAGCTGTGTGAAACATTACGATTAATTTGTAATTGACAAAATAATTGACACACTATTGTCACACAAGCCTTATGGTAATGTAACAAATATGCAAATATGAAAGAGCATATAAAAGCATGAGTAAATTAATACAACCCTTAGTCCATGACAATGGCAGGGTTAGCCTTATTAGAGGACATTGCCAATGGCAGAATCCGAAAAGAATGAGTTTTTAGGGATCATAATGATTTTCTGGCCCACTATGATGACTGGCTTTTCAGCCGTTTCAGGTGAGTGCTAATTTCTCCGAAGGCCTGAATGATTTGCTGTTGTGACTCCAGAACAGCATGCGTCAATGCACAGCCAGACGGACGGGACTCAGCACTGGGGCGAGTACTGGAAACGCCGGAGACGTCGGACACAAAGGGCTCTGGCTGTTCTGGAGGGGCGGACTCTGAGTGCCTGCCAGTGGACATTCCTGCTATTGCACCACACAAGTCTAAATAAACACAGGCACATGTTAACTGTGATTTGAGTTTGTTCATTATTATTGGTTACACGTGTTTGGCAGAAATCCAAATGGTTTGTAAAATATCTAGTGTAATTGAGCTAGATTGCATGCATTTTAAAATAAATTGCAGGCTGGTGTGTACCAACGTTAATCAAATAAATAAAAAATGACTTTCGTGCCAGTCCTGTAGTACATCCGAATCTCCCACAGCAACGGATACTACTTCAGAGAGTGAAGTGTTGCCCACAATAGAGGCAACTCTCTGCTCAAAGGGTGTGAGTTCACTTTTAAATCCGACCATTTCTTTTTAATTTCATGCAAAGTGTGATTTTCCGATACCACAGTGTTGACGGCGTCAGCCAAACTCTCCCACTCATTTTTTTTCTTTTGTTAATAATTCCGGAGAACAAAGTTCCAAATAAAATATTTTTTCTAGCTTCTACCTCTGACAGTAGCACCACCACTTCAAATCCCGTAAATTTTCGTTTCTTGCTGCTCAGTTTTTCCATTTTCTTTCTTTGTCAAAGTGGACTCATTACCATGTTCAAAATTATTTAATTGAGAGAGGAGACAGAGTGCTGTGCATGTGTGCTCAATTTTACGTGTTAAGTGTGATGTACTAGAGAATATGTGTGGGATCCTGCGTACACAGAGATTAATTCATCTGAGTTTCTTTGTGCATACGCACATTTACAGCTTTGTCTGTAAACAATATTTTAGTATGAATTCAACGCAAGGCTTTGTACATGAGGCCCCTGGAGAGGTAAGTGGAGGACTTATCGGACACTTGCCATGGGTTGAGCTCCCTGCACCAGCCTCCATTTTTTATGGAGTTTCTTCAATTTAATATACAAGCGTCATTTTTGTGAAGTTAAACTAAAGTGGAGACAATGTAGGAACTGGTCGGACCAAAGGTGACCATTTCGGCATCGTGGAACACCATGGGCTCTCAGCAGGAATCTAACCGGCACCAGTGAGTCTGGTCCAACTGACCCATCTTAACACCTTCATCACTGACCAGGACAGTTTCCAATACTCTCCCCTGGACTTCAAAGATGGTTCTTGGGGGAGGGTGGGACGTTCACCAAAGTGAGAAAAGCCATGTGGGCCCTAGAGACTGAGAACCTCAGTTTCATTCCTTTGAATTTCTCTTTCTCTCTCCGTAGCCAAGAACGTCTGGTTTAAAATGTATTTACATGAATTCCCACATTGTATGCTTGTTCCCATGTTATTCGCCCTAACCTATAACCTCAAAGGCATGTGTGCTTAGTTGCATTCTGTTTATATTTACCTTCTTGTACAAACTACAGGTCAATGTACTTATAATCCTTGCAAGTTTCATATCTAAATGTTTCCCTCTTCATTCCTTAAAAGATGGTGTTAAGCACAGTATTGTATTTTATACCATACTCATTTCATCTTATTCTAAGAGTATTACAGCTCCAAACTTCTAGGTGATCATAAATACAAATTAGCTAATGAGTAGGACAAAGAAACATTGATTTCGCACCCAAAATCATCTCATCGCATTGGATGGGGCCTGGAGGAGCGTGAGGCCCCCAACCTTAAAACATCTGTGTAAGGAGCAAACCACGCTAATCTCATGTAATCGCGCTCCTGCTCAGTCACATCATCGAGACCGGTCTCTCGCCTGGGAGACAGCTTCTTCCGGCAGTTTGCTTAGGCTAAGTTCATCTACCTTCGTCAGCCAATCCGGTTCTAAAAAAAAAAAAGAGTAGGACGGTGTAGAAAAGTTAATTTAAAGGAAGGAGGCAGGAACCGGCAAACGTTTAAACATTTAATCAAATAATAAAACAGAACATTAAAAGCCGGCAGCCCCTCACGGTCGACCGCCGGCGAAATAACACAAATACAAACGTAAAACATGTTCGGGCCCGGTTCTCTGTCATCGACGGTCCGGTCGCTCGTTCTCTTATATGCTCCCAATCTCCTACGTGATATGAGACCGGTGCGCACACAACTGGTGCTCATTAACAATTACTCACCGGTCTCGAACCACGGTCTCGCCCCGCCTTCTCCATTACAGACGGACTTACCCGCTTGCTTTGAAACCATCAGGACTCTGAAAACCCTTTTGCACGCGCACAAGAACTTGTCCCAGCACTCTCAGGAAGCGAGTGCAAGCATCTCAACTCTCTTCTCAATAGCTGCGTTTAAGCTGTAACCTCTTTTAACTGAGGATACTGTCCTGGATGGTTCTTGAAGATGTGAATAGCTGTTTGTAATACTGGCACTGTTTGCTTTGTCTATTTCTTCCATTTCTTTACTGCTTTTACGTTTCATGTGTTGTTTGTTTAGCGTTTGTTATTTGTTAGGTAGTCGGTTTGTTTTCCCTTTAGTGTGGTCAATAAACCCCGCATTTGTATCCACGCTCAAATTGTTTTTGTGATTACTTATCAAATATTAACTGCACAAAAAGTTTCAGTCTGGCTTTAGACCGCATCATAGAACTGAAACTGCGCTCGTTAAAATTACAAATGACCTTCTTATTGCATCAGATAAAGGTGTCACAGTTGTTTTATATTTTGTTTTGTTTTTTCCTCCCATTGTTAATTTCATTATTAGTTAATTAGTTTTCACTTGTGTTTCATTCTTAGTTAATTAGTTTTCACTTGTGTCTCATTATTAGTTTATCCCCAAGCACCTGTTGATCCCTCGTTATATGTTGTATTTAAGTTCTCCCCTTGATTGTAGTCCTTGTCTAGCATTGTTAATGCTACGTGTGTTTGATGTCAACGAGTGTTCGTTTCCTGTGTTCCTGGTTCCCTGTTTGGCTTTTGTTCTTATATTAAAGTACCTATTTTTGAATAGCCTTTGTTTGGACGCTACCTTCTTTCTACCCGCTACACGTGACAGAATACTAGAACTTAAAAAGGTATGGATTACTTGTGGCTCAACATCTCTCTCAGCCAGGATGGTCGTCCTCTGGAGAGATACGTGGAGGACTTCCTGGAGCTCAGCCAGCAGGTGAGTTGGGAAGATTGCTACCTGAACGCGTGCTTTGCGATGGGGTTGGATGATGACTCCCATTGGTGTCTTGCGCCCGAGTTTATTGACAGACCCGTTGGGGAGTTTATCAACCTCATCCAGTGGATAATGGAATCTCGCCCCAGTGTGGGCAAGACCATCCTGGATGAGGTTGATCATCCAAGCCCATCCAAACACGCATTGAGCGGCCCAACTCACCTCACCCCGGAGTCCTCCACCGGAGACACAGCCTGCAGTAATCCTGCCCCCTTCAAGCCGGTCCCCTCTGGCTATTTGTGGCTCTCAGAGCCGGTCCCGTCCAGCCTTCCCGACCCTCTCCACCTGGTCCTGTCCGGCCTTCCAGAGCCCGCAGCCCAGCCGCCAGAGCCCGCAGCCCAGCCGCCAGAGCCCGCAGCCCAGCCGCCAGAGCCCGCAGCCCAGCCGCCAGAGCCCGCAGCCCAGCCGGTCCTATCCGGCCTCCATGTATCCTCCTGGACTAAGCCCAAATATATTTTGGGGGAGCCATATGGGAGGGATAGGCCGATCGGCTAGACCAGTCGTCGGGCTCTCGCGGCCGGCGCCCTCCAGATCTCCCGAGCTGGACATATCGTCCTCGAGGCCTCCTACCCCTTCATGTCCAGTGTTCCCTACACCGGCCTTCAGTCATTGCTTGGTGGAACTGAGAATTGAACCAGCGACCTTCTGGCTACGAGTCAGACTCTCTAATTTGGAGTATAAGATACCTCGATTTCTTAAATGGGCTTGACTTACCCCGTGGTCGCGGGTTTGACATACCTCGCGTTCTGAAGCCAAAAACCCTGAGTATTCCGTTTTCTGGGGTTAACTTGCTCTGAGTTTGCACTTACCCTGCTTTCTGAAACGGACCCCTGGTCAAGCAAATACGATCACATAACCCCAGTTTTAATATCGCTTCACTGGCTTGCTGCCGCTGGACCTCAGTGGGTACAGCCGTGGCAGACTTTCAAGACATGTTTATCTATTTACAGTCAAAGTAATCATAAGGATGGATATACTGGCTAAATAGTTTAATATTTAATATAATTGTAGGTCGACAGTTATTTAATAACAGCAAACTTTAGTATAAAAAAACTTTGTTTTCAGAGAGCGCTGCCCAGCCGCCAGAGAGTGCTGCCCAGCGATCCAGTCCGTGTTCCAGCCGGCGATCCAGTCCGTGTTCCAGCCGGCGATCCAGTCCGTGTTTCTGGCGGCGTCCAGCCCGTGGGTCCAGCCGGCCTTCCGACCGGCGTCAAGCCCGTGTGTCCAGCCCGCCTTCCGACCGGCGTCAAGCCGCGTCCATCCGGCATTCCTGCCGGCAGCCAAGACCGTTCCCCCAGGACTTCCCCACCCAGCCCCACCCCTTTTGGACCTCCCCCCATGTACTCTGGTTTTCCCCCACCCCCATGTACTCTGGTTTTCCCCCAACCCACTTCCCTTATTTATTATTTTTATTGTCTCACCACAACCCGTTTATTGTCCTTGCTTGACTTATGTCATGATCCCACTATCATGTCATGTTTATTCTTGTTCTTGGAGCAGAGTCATGGCATAGCCTTAGTGTTTTGTGTGAGAAAGTCATGGCTTTGTTTATTGATTTGATTTGCCATGTGCTTTCTCGTGTCTCGTCTGTGTTTCCGCCATCTCGTTTCCTTGTTACCTTTCCATTAGTGTTTCATTGCCCTCATCTGTTCCTTGTTAATTATTCTTTGTCTGTTTCCCCTTTAAAACACCTACGTGTTCATTGTCCTGTGCACGTTCATTGTGAAAGTTTCTGTGAATGTATGCTGTTGCTGTCTGCTAAGTTCCTGAGTTTGCCAAGTTCCTGTTGCCCCATGTCTTGTAAGTGTAGTTTAGTGTTTGTATTAAGTGTTTTGATTTCTAGTTTAGTCAGTCCGTGTCCTTGTCGTCTTTCCCCCCTTGTGGGTTTTGTTTTGTCCTTTTTATAGTGTTCTTTGTATAATAAATACCCTTGTTTACCCCGTGAATCTGTGTCGGCCTGCATTTGGGTTCTTCCCTTCGTGTTTCACTCATAAATAAAGATTTAACCTTAAAAAGTAGTAGTATAACATACACTGTAAAGCTTTCCGCAACATCTCGCGAGACACGAGCAAAAAGTCTCATGATTCATATCCAGAAGATGATGCATGATGGGATACGCTTCGCCTTAATACCGCTCTGAAGCATGTCAAGAAGATGGATGGTGAGAACTAATGTGAGATGAGATAACTGCTCCGCTGGCTTCTGTTATAATTTTTTTCTTGTTTCGTTTCTGTGATCTTTTTTGAATACATTTTATGTGTTGTCCATACTTGTCAACACCCCGTTTTTCCTGGGAGACTTCCGTTTTTCACACCAATTTCCCGCTACCCGCTCGTTTTGTCATTCCTCCCGTCAAAATCCCTTATTTCAGTTTCTCCGTTGAAGCTGATGTTTTAATCTCATTATTGTAGCACGCGCTTGTTTTTTAAACGTTTAGGATAATTGATTTCACCCGATGTATATGTGGTAGGTGAATATTCTTTATTGTTGTTTTACATATTTTTTGTGCAACATGTAATACGTTTTATATGTGTACATAGGACTTTTCAACTTTAATTCCGCAATGTATTTAGCATGTTCTAGCGAAAATAAAGATGTTCATATCAAAAGTAAACACACATTGTAGTGAAGTAGGCGGGGGGGACCGTGGTTCGAGACCAGTGAGTAATTGTTAAAGAGCGTCAGCTGTACGCGCACCTGACTCTCCGACAGCATGTCTCTCCTTCCTCCCGGGTTTCGGCACCAATTTAGAAAGGTTAAATAAAAGGAAGGAAGGAGGCAGGAACCGGCAGACATTTAAATAAAGTTTTAATAAAATAAACAAACCAAAAACACGGAAGTGAAATGCCGGCAGCCCCTCACGGACGACCGTCGGCGAAATAACATAAATATAAATACAAATACAAACGTAAAACATGTTCGGGCCGGTCCTCTCTCTTCGACGGTCTGGTTGCTCGTTCTCGTTATGCTCCCAATCTCCTTCGTGATACGAGACCGTTGTGCGCACAGCTGGCGTTCATAAACAATTACTCACCGCCCTCGCCCCTCCTATTCCACTACACACATTTTATTACACTTTCATGTGATGTGGAGGTCACAATTTCAAGTTAAATGTTTTATTAGGGCCTATGTATTATCTAGCTTACTAGCTTTTCTGTGTACATTATAAATATGAATCATGGCATCACTTAACAACAGCATGAAAAAGACAGATAGATCTGACAACCACGAAGTAAGCATTTTGACCATTTATCTAAACACAAAATATTTACTTTGCATAAAATGTGGAGTGACTTTAATACAGTAATGCAGCAACAAACAAGTTTTTGTCAAGTGCTACATTAGATACGATGCTGGTGGGAAACAGACCGTAATATTAAAATCACTCGTACAATCATTTTTACAATCAACTTAGGCTTTGATGATTTTGGGCAACGCAGCCCAGAGCATTTCGGAAGGAGGGATTTTATGTAGACTAGAAAAAATTAGTTTTGTTAGAAGAGTGACAACAGTGAACAAGAGACTTAAGAGAGATATAAAGCATTTTTTGAAACTAGAAACATGCATATCCATTGTTAAACACCCAACAAACATAATCAAAGCTTCAAAAACAGCAAAAGAACGGCTCCTTTAAGATGATAAGTTGCAGATATACCATTCATGGATTCTTGGCCTTGTGAAATGCATTAAACTTTACATTTAAGAATTTGACATGAAATTATGTTATGTTAGATACAGTATAAAGTAATTAAAATATTCAAAATGATTTATAACAGAGTGGTCTCCTATTTGCCCTGAAGAATCATTCAGCCCCCCTGTACTTTGGTCAAAAACAGTAAAGTTAATAGAATAAGATACACAGAAGGTGGTCAAGCAGTTTGGCGAATACACAAGGAAGTGTTTGCCATTGTTTGTACAAATTCAGTACAGAAATGTGAAGAGATACTCATCGGAGAGTGTGCGCGTCATGTGTGTTAGAGTGTTGTGATTGGCCCAAAGCAGTCAGCGCATCATGCATTGTAAGTGCTCTTCTTCGGTAGTCCTCATTCACACAGCGTCTCATACTGATAATTTGCCAGTAATCTTGCAACTCCAATTACTGGCAAATTAGGGAGTACTGATGTACCCGAAAGGTTCTGTACACACATGATCTGTTAACTGCAATTTTCTGGCAATTTACCAGTAAAGACTGAATATGTGAAAGGGACTATTAAGGCACCCATAGGAAAGAAGGTATACAAGACCCTTTTATCTTCTTGTGTGTTTGATGCAGCTTAGAGAAGAAATATGATTGGATGGATTTGTTCTGAGCTGATCCAAGACTGTACCCACATGCCCAAATGCAATTGAATTGAATGAATAGAACAAGTAAAATAACTAAATTGACCATTTATAAGCTAAAAGAAATCTGGACTCTTTGCTTCTTTTTAAATGAAAGATGCATTTGTTTATATGTAGGTAGGTAAGGTAATCTAGTATGCAGTGACTTCTGAATTAGTGCATGTTTAGATGAAAGGAAGAAAAATAATTGAGAGCAAAACAGTGTCATGGCTCTCTTTAGTGACTGTCTGTGTGCTTTGATTTTTAACAAAAGACCTCGGAGTGAGAAAAAAAGTGCAATGCATTCATATTTCAGCAGAGAACAAAACCTATTCAGTGAATATTTCGTTGTGAATTATTTATTTATTTGTTTATTTTCGTGTTTTGGTATGTGCTCCCACACCTTTTAGCTCACACTGCTGACTATTCTGCCTCCATGTGCTTTCCTGTACAAAAGACAGATGAGGTTAAGGAGAGGTACAGCAATGTGGTTATATGCCACCGAGCACACAAACACATACTCTGCGTTCTAAAATACTTTTTTGGGATGCAGCATTTCTAAGGGTCTCTTAAAGATGATCTGTTTGTGTAATTCCATTGAAATGGGGGTGAGCTATGAGTTGAACCATGAGCCGTGCGTGTTTTTTCACATCTTTACCATATGTAACCGTATTGCTGGAGGATGAACAGTGGGAAATATCTCTGACACACTCTCTTTTGGTCTGGGCGTGTATAAAAATGAAGTCATAAAGTCACCAAGTTAACCCACTGTCTTTGTTGTTGCAAAAAAACATCCTTTTTACCTGCTTTCTTCTCCACATGAGTGTAACCCAGCTGGCAAAACCTGGTATTTCGGTGAGGAGTAATAACCCAAACATTTGGACTACCTTGCTTGAGTTTTAATACCACAGGCTGACTCCTACACCCCTTAAACCCACCTATTAAACGCTTGGTGCTTGTAGAGCAACCTGCGAAAGACAGCTTTAGAAGCAATGCGATGAAAATCTGTGGTCCCTATGCTGGGATGCAATTATTCTGTCAAACTACTGGCAGGAACAGCCATAAAAAATCTGGAAAAGTGAAACGACTGAGCTTGTTGTGACATGACACTCACCCAAGTGAGCAGTCACATTTAATAGATGCCTTCTGCATTTGAAGTGTGTTTATTGTTCTGTTTTGGTGACAGAAGGGAGTGTATTATCCACTTGCTTTTGACAGGTAATGAGAAAAGTACATTGTTTTTGTTTGCCCTCACCGATTTGAACGTCAAACTCTGTTATGTGCATTGATGTACTGGAATGTCAACACTGCTCTATCCAACAAACTGGGAAATACAGTAGAAAAATGTGTCATGGTATTGTGTTTCAAGTTTGTTTGTGGTATACCCATAGTATCTGAAACGTCTGTTTAACATGGAATGAAACAAAATAGCACCAAAAGAGTTAACTAATTCTCGCTGTTGTTACTTTGCTGGACAATTAACTGGTTTAACCACAGCATTGTTGTACACAAAACATTAAAAAGCAAACAAAGTCGAAATACAAACCTCTGAAAGCACATAACAAGAGAACATCGATTATGCAGGAAATTCCTCAAGATTGTCGTCCAGAAGGGCTTTGCACTCACAATCTAGTCCCTGGCATTCACCAGGTCTGTGCTCATCTGCCAACTGTGTCAAAGGCTTTGGCTTTTAGCTATGCCAGTATGAGGGCAGCCTTTGCCAGTGTAGAAGCAGGAAGCATGGCCTTACCCACCCACAGAGCCATTGTGTGTCTGAATGATCCACTGGCATGAATGAATCCACTGGTCTTCCAATCGAAATTTTGGTTGTGTAGGAATGTTATCCTTATAAGCAGTTCCACTGTTGAGAATATACTGGACTTTCTTTTCTTTCAATGTATCTGCACCTGGGAAAATGTATTTATTGGCATCAAATCCTACCACTGTCTGGGCAGATATATAATATAAAAGATATTTTGGATGCCTATGTTGTATGTATATAAAAAGGCATTTTTACAAAGTCTAATTAAAGCAGCTTTGAATAAGTCTGTGCTTTCCCCAAATACATGTAAAACTGCATAAAATCAATACTAAGCTCTTACCCACCTCACAACCTAGTTAATGCAGCACCCGTGAAGCCTTTAACTTCGTAATAATCAGAGTTTTTTTATAATATTTTATTATATTTAGTGCGTAAATTGGGGAAAACAGTTCCAGTACTCTCTTAGGCACATTGACATATGGAAATTATTACCACATTGGAAATTTCTACAACGCAAAGACATTATTTTGACATATTTCTGGTACAAATTTTTGTTTTATTTGCTAAACGTTCAGTTTTGTTAAGTTTGATTGGCTGAAATGCTGCTTGGACTCTGTAATTTGATTTACTTGAATTCCGTTAACCTTGTTTGATTGGTCAACCTTTTGACGTTGGCTTTTCTCATTGACTGGAAGCATCTTGGGCGTTACTTGAAATGACGCATCTCCCTGTAGTGCGATTTTACAGTATTACTATTAATCACCCATACAATGTCTCCTTAACTCGCAGTTGCAAAATACCAGCTACATACGAGAAGTGCCGTTACACAATAAAATGTGAGGGTATGCTGAAGTTTAACAAATCAAATATTTAAACAACTATATTACCAATTTCTTACAAGAAATGCAATCAGAATGGAGACACGACACGACACACGGTACATAACCAAACAGAGTTGATGATCGCACAACAGGAGTGAGGACTGATAGGAATTAAATAGGGAAAATATTTAAGAGCACCAGGTGAGAACACTGTGGATAATGAATGGCTAATGAGTAACAGCTGGGTGGCACACAAACAAGCAGACCGTGAGCATGTGAGGTTGTCAAAACAATCCCCGCATGCGCAGGCATTCACACACCCACATATAACAATGACAACACAGACAAGTGTCCGCCTCCGGTCCCGACATGTGCTTTTATGTAACTAATACAGTAATTGTCTGTACGTTTGAAATCAAAGCATTATATTCATATTATAATTATATTAAGCAAGTGTGTATATGAAATTTATCAAAGAATATTAGGAGTCCCAAATATATAGTCAAAATAGTATTATCGGATATAATCTGTTTAAAAATAGAAAGAATAATTGAAAAACAAATCCTCTGAAGGATCTTTAAAATTGGTACCTCTGACTGTGACATAATATTTGTCTCTTGGTCCTCTGCTCTTTGAAATGATGCCACGCCACTTCTCTGTGTAATATGTTTCCACATAATTATTTCTCTCCTTTTAAAATTGTCTCAAAATTGTCTTCAATAAATCCTCCAGCAACCCACCTTGCCCCACCACCCCCTCTTGGTGCTGGATGATGAAAGCTATGGCAGGAGTAGGAACGGCTGCAGGCTTTAGACAGGATCATCCATTAGGCATGTTAAATACGAGAAGACAGGAGGACTGTGTGAAAAGAGACCAAAGAATAAAGCTTTCCATCCCCGAGTCTACTTCACAGTTGTAGGCCCACAGTTCTGTAAACCCCAAAACTAATGAATGCAATGTTAACATTAATCACATAGAATCATGAACGGTTCAGAATGAAATCTGCTTTCTCCCAGCAAAGTCCCCAGTGTGAAATCCACACCCAGCAGTGTATTTATGAGTCCCACCCACAGGTGTACACTGAAGTGTTAAATCTACACTTTCTGGTGTGAAATGGTGTTAATTTATTCATGCAGTTAATTATTCAATTATGTTACAAGTGATGATTAATCATTAGTGATAACACCAGGGGCCGGTTCAATAAGGAGGTTCAACCAACACCGTGATCGACATTCGAGAAACTGAGATGCAAGTTTTTTGGGATAAAAGCATCTGCCAATTGCATAAAAGTAAATGTAAATGAAAGATTAAAAGATAAAAAAATGTATTTAAATCTCAACAAGGGTGACAGTCATTAAAATGTTAATGCTACAGTGCATGTTGAGTAATAGAATAGCATCAAACTCAACAATGAAGCCCAGCATGCATTGCGTTGGTGTTGAGTTTTAAGGGTGAGCGTTGAAGTCTTAGCATGTTTGAGACATGTTTTAAGAACTCAAATCTTTACAACAGCATTTTACAACTTTAGTTGCATTTTATTATAACAAGTAACACTATTTTCATTTGTTTCTTCCATTAACCCATCATTGATAACCAATACTTCTACTAAAAAGGAAATGATGGATTGCATTGCATTGCCCTGTTTGCTGTAACATAATGTTTGTTTACCATAATAGTGACTTCAAATGACTTGTTCAATAAAACAACATTAGCAACTCTAAATACAATTTACTAGTTGTAGCAATTCTAGTTGTTATTTTCGAAGAAGTCAAGAGTTTAAATTAGTTACATGTTAAGATGTATTTTATTACCATATCTGATTGTGTCCTTATTTGACATGAATCTGTGTGGCTGTAAGTCTACTACCTTCTTTTTTCATGTTCTTGTTCACTTCTTCAGTGGACTCTGATCATGAACAGCAGGTTTCATCACTAATGACCAATCATCACTAGTAAAGTGAACTCAATTGATTAATTAACCACATGAATAAATTAACATTTCACACTAGAAAGTGTAGATTCAACTCTAATTCAGTTTAAGTATGCACACCCCATGGTTGAGACTCCTATGTGCACCAATGGGTCACATTGCATCTCAGAGCATTTTGACTGACCTAGATTACTACGGTACATTGCATACATCCGTAACTGTTTTTGTTAAAATTAAACAAAGATCAGTTATTGAGCGAGTCCCTAAACGATCTGTGTTCTTGCCTTCCCTGATTCGCCACAGTACGCTTATAAAAAATAGGCTATCAGCTACTATTGAGCAGGAAAGGGTTTGATACATTTTATATCATGTTAAAGTTTATTTTATATTTTTGGCCATTTTACGTTTTAATCAAAGGTGACAGTAAAGAAGAAAAAGATACCGAATATAGCTTTAATGAACAAAAAGACAGGCAGACACTTTGTTGAACTTTAGGAATTGTTCGGATTCTATAGAAATCTGATGATGAGCTTTGCAAATGTAAATTCCCTCATGGGCCTATGATGAACAATGTTTCTGACGGCTCGGTACATACGTAGTCTGCAGATCCAGATGACCAGAAACCTTGTTTAGGTGTCTCAAGTGCTGTCCACCGCAACACATTTGATCTGGCATTTGATCCCAGGTGTGTTTTGTTGGGCTGCAGTTATCACACAGGACAATAGGGGACAACAGGGTCGGGACAAGGTGACTGTTTGCAGACCTTGAGGCACAGATGCCACCCATCACCCGATCCACCAATCACTTTAGTTGGGTAAATCCAAATCACTCAGCTGTGTCTTCTGACCCCCCCTTCTCCAAAACCTCAATCTCCTGCCTGTGCTACTAACAGGATCTGATACCATCAGATAACTGCTGGAAGTGAAGAAGTGGGAGGAGAAATCATTCTCCACTGCCAAGATGATGTCACCACTATCTTTGTTGGAACTGTCACGTTAGAGTGGTTTGTACTCCCCTCTTATTGGAAAGCACAACAGACATTGTTCGGCAAATAAAACATGCCACCAATATCAGATCTCATCGCCATCCTGAAAATGATTGCTGGATGAAGTATTTCATAGACAAGATTGCCAATATATGTATGTGGGTTTCCAATTGAAGCCATCAACACAGTGTATTTAAGAATCAAATTATAATCTGGAAGAAAAAACTGAAAGGTTCACACAGATAAGATTTACATCTAACATTATTTGTAATTTAAGCCTGAAGATGCATAACCATTTCACAACCAGTTCAAACAAAACATAAAAGATTTTAATGAGTGTCAGAGGGCAAAGAAAAGATCTTATAATCTCAATGAGATGAGAGAAGAAACCTTAAATGGATATTAATATCAAATCAGGACTTGAGTAGTGGGAGCAGCCTTGCGCGAAATGCCCAATCTGAGGATATCAGGCCTGTTTTTGCGCTGGCACTAATGTGAGCTGACCTCTCCTAGCCCTCTGTTAGGATCTGGAATGGCTTCGATTAATAATGGAGAAACGGTGCGGTTCAAGACTGCTATCTCTTTGGTATAAGTTGGAGAAGTCCCCTTGCGTTAGTTACCTCGAAAGCATAGCCGTCCTGCAACCCCAGAGGACAGAATCTATAATTGATGAGAGATCAAAAAGGAAGAGGGCCACTATGTAGGTTGCATGATTTAAATGCTGGAATGTGCCAAAAGATTCTCAATGGTTTTGACCAGAGAATGGGGAAAATGTTTGGAAAAACCTGCAAGGAGCTTTACATAAAAAATGTAATCCTCAAGTAAAACATAAAGTCCATTTTCAAAATAATTTTCTGAGGTAAAAGCTATACAGCACTATAATACCTAATGAAAGATCCAACTATGGTAATGACTAAAATTAAGCTGTAGGTCCAAGGATAAGAGTCCAGTTGACTGGTTTCCAAAAGCATATATTTATATCCAACATAAACCTAATCCCCTCGGCTCCTGGTGACATATGGATTACCTGAACACCTGGTTTAGTGCATGGCTCAAATATATATTTTGTAGATATGTTGGTGATGCACCAGTGCACTGCTAACTATTTTCTTTAGGAAAACAGTGAATCATTATTTTTTACATTTGTTTATGTGTGGCACATTTCCTGCTGCCAGTTAGGCCAGGACTCTTATCAAACATGTGAAGTTTGTGGCATGTCTGACATTATCTGCCTTAGTTACAGTAGCTTCCTGTAATCCTTAAAAATAATCCTTAAGAGGACCCTGCACCATTAGTGGCTTGGGCCCTATATTAACGAGTTGTAGCCCTGTTCCAGGGGATAGTAGGGTCCTCGCACAACCATGGCAGAATAACCCTGGTAAACTGATTCGTGAAAAACTGGATATACAGTATCTTTTGTACTTTTGTAGGAGTGTTACCTGGACTGCAATAACTGAATAGAATATGTGCAAAGTAAACAGTGGCAATGTTACTATTCTTTCACAATTCTTTGGTATTCTTTGGCGATTTAGCATCACATACAGTATATCTCAACTCAACTTTATTTGTATAGCACGTTTTACAATTTTCATTGTTACAAAGCAGCTGTACATGAGACATATTGACTATAAGCAAATCAACTAAAGTTATATACTTGTAAAAACAAAAAAAAGGCAAAAACACAGAAGAAAGACATACCCACATACAAATGCTCCAAATGCTCCACAGACAATATGCACCTGTACTTACACACATCGACGTAAACACTCACACACACGGACAGACACACAGACAAGCATGCGTGCACACATACACACAGACAGACACGCACGCACGCACAGTGGAAGCACACATTTCAGATAATGGAGAGAGAAACAAATGTCAAATATTAAAGAGATTACAAATTCCTATATGCAATATTACTTATGTAAAACCTTAAAATTTAAATTCTAAAGCAGCTCCCCCACCAGGCAAATAGTCCAAAACAGTATGCAAACGGTGGCGAGGAAACAAAAACTCCAATTCAGAAAAAAAACTCAGGAGAACCCAGGCCCAATCAGGGGATTCCAGTTACCTTTCTGTCGGTCTCTCGACATTGTGTCGAGAACGACAGATGGGGTTCGCCCTTGAGAACCAATCAACTCGGACTACTATAGAAAAGGCCAATGAAATTTGGCGAATGAAATTTGCATGCCGGTCTCCGCCCCCCGAATGTCCGGTATAAAAGGACGTTGTGTCAAGAACGACAGAAGGGGTTGCCAATGGAAAACGCCACAACGCTGTATCGCGTCACAATCTCTAGCGAAGCGTGCAGCATTAATTTACCTTTTGTTCTTCAGAGCCTTCGCTCATGACTAGAAATAAAACGAATTCAATGAATTCTTCTTCTTCTACATTGCCGGATCTACGACGTAGAGCAGCGGATCATCCCTACCTGCAGCGACCTTCCCCTGGGCGTCTCGGCGGTTCCGTAGGTGTTAGGGATTTTTACTAAAAAGGTCCTTTTCAGGACTGAGCATTCTCCAGCGCGGCATGTCCCGCTGTTCTCTTGGGTGCGGCACCCTCATTGAGGTGGGGGATGGACACGATCACTGCATTAGGTGTCTGGGCGTCCAGCACGCTGAAGCAGCATTCGTTGACACATCTTGCCCGCACTGCGGGCAGATTGTCATTCAGAAGTTGCTGTAACAGGTGACTGTCTTCCTACGGGAAACAGCCATCATTTCGTCTGCTACCCAGAGAGAAGGGACACTGACGGGAAGACCGCAGGGAGAACGACATCGGGCCCAACCTTCACAACCACGGCTCTGATCGGTCGGTACGGGAAGGCTCCTATCTCGTCACCAAACCCGGACCCACTTACTCACAGAGTTTTTCTATTCTCCCCGGGTGTACTTTCAGCAGATCGCACACTCCACTGGACTGTGCCCGGCAACCCGACCTTACATCCTGGCGAGGCGTAGGGTCGTACACACACGACAGCAGCCACCACTCTCAAACTGACAGTGCGTGCAGCTGTTCCGCCAAGCAGGCAAAAAGGCAGAGCCAACCTTCCCTCCGGGGACCCCCCCGAGACATATGGTTAGCTCTTGAGCACTTGAGTATTACTGTTTGAACTTCGACTATTGCACTTTATCTATTATCTTTATACAATTTTCTTTATTTGTCTTGTACATTCCTTCATTTTTTCACTATGTGTTTTCAAATCCACACTGTCATTACATCTCGTAAACCAACGGTAACTCGCAGAAGGCCACGCATGGCTAATGCTAACAACCTGCGTACTCTTTCAGCATCCAACACTACCTCTATTACCTTTCCAATTGGTTTATGGAACTGCCAATCCGCTGTAAACAAGGCAGATTTCATCACAGCTATTGCAAAACATTCTGGTCTTTCTCTTTTAGCACTTACTGAAACATGTATCAAACCAGAGGACACTGCCACACCGGCTGCCCTCTCTAATAATTACACTTTCTCCCACAGCCCACGCATATCAGGGAGGGGCGGAGGAACCGGTCTACTTAATCCTAACGACTGGAAATTTAAACAGCTGGCACCCTCATGCAACAACACCGCCTTTGAGTTTCATGCTGTCACTGTCATCCATCCTGTTGTAATACATGTTGTAGTTCTCTATCGCCCTCCAGGGCACCTTGGACTCTTCTTGGAGGAATTGGATACACTTCTGTCATCATTCCCTGAGGATGGTACTCCTCTGCTGGTACTTGGAGACTTCAACATCCACCTGGAAAAACCACAGGCTGTTGACTTCAACAACCTGACTGCATCGTTTGACCTAAAGCGAGTCCCCACTTCAGCAACCCATAAATCTGGTAATCAACTTGATCTGATCTACACACGCTATTGCTCCACCCATCATTCCCAGGTCACCCCACTGCACACGTCGGATCATTTCCTCATCACTCTTGATCTCGACTTAACTTCTCCAGACACTACACATGCCTCCCCACTGGTCACATTCCGACGCAACCTACGATCACTCTCTCCCTCCCGCCTATCCTCTGCAGTCTCTGCTACTCTCCCACCCCCTAAACAGTTCTCTCTCCTTGATACTAACACCGCCACCCACAGCCTTTGCTCCACACTAACCTCCTGCTTAGACATCTTATGCCCTCTGAGATCTAGCCCATCTCGTGCATCTCCTTCTGCCCCCTGGTTATCTGATGTTCTCCGTGAGCATCGCGCCTCTCTCAGGTCCGCTGAGAGAAAGTGGCGCAAATCAAAAGAACCCACTGACCTCTCTCTCTACCAGTCTATTCTCTCTTCCTTTTCTGCGGATGTCTCCTCTGCGAAAACCCAATACTAC
This sequence comes from Triplophysa tibetana, assembly GCA_008369825.1. Taxonomy (NCBI): domain Eukaryota; kingdom Metazoa; phylum Chordata; class Actinopteri; order Cypriniformes; family Nemacheilidae; genus Triplophysa; species Triplophysa tibetana. The sequence continues at coordinate 14,135,795 of CM017905.1, read as the reverse complement.
CACACTAAAATCAACAACTCTCCTGACCCTCGTACTCTCTTTAAAACCTTTTCTGCCCTCCTTTGCCCGCCTACCCCCTCACCTCCTTCAGACTTAACAGCTGACGATTTTGCATCGTTCTTTGTAAAGAAAACGAACACTATCAGCAATCAATTCTCTGCGCCACCACCTCTTGACCACAGTCAATCCCCAGACACATGCTCGTTCCCCTCGTTCTCTCTCCTATCTGAAGAGGAAGTTTCCAAGGCAATTTCTTCTAACCACCCGACTACCTGCCCCCTAGATCCCATCCCCACCCATCTCCTCCAGGCCATCTCTCCATCAGTTGTACCCTCTCTGACTCACATTATCAACTCGTCCCTCACCACTGGCACATTTCCTACTCTCTTCAAAGAGGCCCGTATTACCCCACTACTAAAGAAGCCTACTCTTAATCCTGCACTGTTAGAAAACTACAGACCGGTATCCCTACTCCCCTTCGCTGCTAAAACTCTAGAACGTGTTGTCTGTAACCAGCTCTCATCCTTCCTCATCCAGAACAACCTCCTGGACAGCAACCAGTCTGGGTTCAAGAGCGGTCATTCCACTGAGACTGCGCTGCTCTCTGTTATCGAAGCCCTGAGACTGGAAAGAGCTTCCGCTAACTCATCTGTTCTCATACTACTGGATCTATCTGCCGCCTTTGACACTGTTAACCATCACATCCTCCAGTCCACTCTCAAGGCTATGGGGGTCTCCGGAATGGTGCTACAATGGCTCAGGTCTTACCTCTCAGGTAGGTCATTTAGAGTATCTTTGAAGGGTGAGGTGTCTGAGTCCCAACATCTCGACACAGGTGTGCCTCAGGGCTCAGTGCTTGGTCCGTTGCTATTCTCTGTGTACATGACATCCCTTGGCTCTGTCATTAGGAAACATGGCTTTTCCTATCACTGCTATGCGGATGATACACAACTCTACCTGTCTTTTCGCCCTGACGATCCGACTGTCTCAGCACGCATCTCAGCTTGCCTAGCCGACATCTCACTCTGGATGAACGGCCATCACCTGCAGTTGAACCTTTCAAAAACCGAACTGCTTGTAATCCCGGCTGATATAAAGACTTATCACAACCTTTCCATTCAACTGGGCTCATCAACCATCACACCTTCCAGAAAGGCAAGAAACCTGGGAGTGGTGATCGATGACCAGCTCAACTTCACAGATCAAGTTGCCAGCACCACCCGGTCCTGTAGATTCATCCTCTACAATATCAGGAAAATTAGACCCTTCCTATCAGAGCATGCTACGCAAGTCCTAGTACAGGCTCTAGTCCTGTCCAAACTGGACTACTGCAATGCACTACTGGGAGGACTTCCAGCTTGCACAACCAAACCTCTACAGATGATCCAGAATGCTGTGGCAAGAGTCATCTTTAATGAACCGAAGAGAGCACACGTTACTCCTCTACTCATTAAGCTGCATTGGCTCCCTATAGTCGCTCGCATCAAATTCAAGACTCTGCTCCTGGCCTACAAGACCACCACTGGTTTGGCACCACCTTATCTTCACTCACTACTGCAGACATATGTACCCGCCAGATCCCTACGCTCTGCAAACGAACGGCGTCTTGTGGTGCCATCCCATAAAGGTAGAAAATCTCTCTCGCGCACCTTCTCCGGATCTGTTCCACCTATGTGGAATGATCTGCCTGCTGCTACAAGATCTGCAGATTCTGTAGCCATCTTTAAGAAACGCCTGAAAACCCATCTCTTCCGCCAACATCTTACTGTTCTGTTCTGACTCAAGTTTCTTCTCTACTCTTTTCTTCTTACTCTAAAAAAAAAAAAAAAAAAAAAAAAAAATTATGAATGAATGTTTCTGTATACTGTGTTAGGCTATATGAAACCTCTTCTTTTTGATTGCACTTATGCTCTTGTTGTACTTATGCTGTCCTAATTGCTTCCATTACCTACCCCACTTGTAAGTCGCTTTGGATAAAAGCGTCTGCTAAATGACTAAATGTAAATTTAAATGTAGCTCTGCCAGCCGACGAACCACCCCCTGTGGGAATGATGAAGCAGACCCCTTGGTCCCCCTGTCACAGTCCCTGTGAGCACGAGAGCTGCCAACACTGTCTTGGTGGCTAATGAGGGCCGTCCATCTTGGTTAATAGATCCAGCTCGCCAGCGATACTCCCAAGTTTCGGGGCATCCTCTCTCCCTTTGTCAGAGGCAGGGATGCCTCTGTACGTCGGGTGGAGATCACCACCCTTCTGGCAAAACAGGTATCGAGTTCGTCCCTCAAAACCAAGATGTTCAGTGGGTTACAGCCTGCAGTTCATCGTTCCCAAGAAAGACGGCGGGTCACGCCCCATAGGTCTGCGTACCCTGAACAAAGCACCTTTACAAGCTGCCGTTCAGGATGCTCACACAGAGGCGCATCCAGACATCTATCAGTCCCTATCCCCACGGTCTTCACAAAGATCTTGGAAGTCGCCCTATCTCCCTGAGGGGAGGAAGGTGTGCGGGTACAAAACTATCTCGACTGGCTTATCTGGCACACTCGCGAGATCTGTTGTGTACACAAAGGGACCTGGTGCTCCGGCACCTAGATTGGTTGGGATTAGGTCAACAGGTCAACAGAGAGAAGAGCAAGCTCTCCGCAGTGCAGAGCATCCCCTTTCTCGGTATGGAACTAAACTCTGTCACCATGACGGCGTGACTTTCCGCAGCACGCGCCCAGTCGGTGTTTAACTGCCTGGAACACTTCAGGATGCCAGCGGGCCCCCTGCAACAATTTCAGAGGCTCCTGGGACACATGGCGTACTCGACGGGGGTAATACCCCTCGGTTTGATGCACATGAGACCGATTCAACACTGGCTACAGAGTCGAGTTCCGAGGAAAGCGTGGCACACTGGTAGCAGGCGCATGGTGATGACGCGCTTCTGCCGAAGCACCCTAACCCCTTGGTCTTCCATGACTTTTCTCCGAGCGGGGTCCCCCTTGGGCATGTTACGAGGCACGTCGTGGTGACGACGGTCACCTCCCTGCAAGGGTACGGTACAGTGTGTAACGGGCACGCATTTGTGGGGCGTTGGAGGAACCCCCGCTTGCGCTGGCATATCAATTGCCAAGAGCTGTGGGCTGTGCTACTTGCACTGAGGAGGCTGCGGCCTCTCGTACGGGACAAACACGTGCTGGTCCAAGGACAGCACTACAGCTGTGGCGTACATTAATCGTCAGGGTGGCGTACGCTCACGGCAGCTAACACGACTTGCTCGACGTCTCCTCCTGTGGAACAAACAGGTGATTCGCTCCCTGCGGGCCACACCCATCCTGGGCAAACTGAACCAGACAGCCAACACGCTTTCTCGTCAGTACACGGACAGCGATTCCCCCTGACCCATTCCCCTGACAGAGGATCTGCTCTCTCAGGGTGAGGACACGTTCTGGTATCCCAGATCAGACCTCTGGAACCTCCATGTCTGGTCTCTAGACGGGAAGAGAAGATCCTGGGATGGCCACTCCTCCTCTATGACGGAGACCATCACCCAGGCTAGGGCCCCATCATCTAGGTGGTTATACGCCTCTAGATTGCGCCTCTTCTCGTCCTGGTGTCTCTCTCAACGATAAGACCCACTGAGGTTTTCGATCGGAATCCTGTTCTCCTTCTTAAGAGACTGGAGACTAACATCTCCCCTCCATACTGAATGTGTATGTAGTCGCTATTGCCACTCATCAAGAAATCAGTTGATGGAAAGTTTCTAGGGCAGCACGACCTGGTCACCAGGTTCCTAAGAAATGCGAGAGGGCGGAATCCGCCTCATCACTGCTCCATACCCTCTTGGGACCCTAATGTGGGTCCTGGGGGGGCCTCTCTGGGCCCCCCAAGAGCCCCTCTGAGGTTCCGATCTTCCTCACCTGACGAGTAAGACGGCCCTCCTGATGGCGCTTGCTTCCTTCATGAGGGTGGGGGACCTCCAAGCATTCTCTGTGTCCCCGGATTGCCTTGAATTTGGCCCTGGCAACTCTCACGTTATCTTGAGACCCAGGCCAGGATACGTGCCCAAAGTTCCCACTTCTCCCTTCCGGGACCAAGTGGTGGACTTTCAGGCTCTCCCAATCGGGGAGGAAGACCCAACCCCATCCGTGTTGTGTCCTGGACCACACGCAGAGCTTCAGTAGCTCTGACCAGCTCCTTGTCTGTGTTGGAGGAAAGCAGAAGGGGAATGCTGTCTCCAAGCAGAGGCTGGCACACTGGGCGTTACTACGGCATACCGATCTCAGAATCTCCAATTCCCATTGGCAGTGAGGGCTTACTCCACACGGGGTGTAGCCACCTCCTGGGCACTGGCCAGAAGCGCCTCTCTGGCAGACATCTTTAGAGCTGCGGGTTGGGCTACCCCCAAACACCTTCGCAAGGGTTAACAACCTTCACGTAAACCCGGTGTCAGCCCACGTCCTGCGTGGCGACATGTAGGACATGCATCCGGCGGGGCGTATGCCTGCGAAAAGACCTTCCCATCCTCCAGGAGGTTGGGTCAGTGTGCTATCTACCTTTTTTCTTACCCAAACACATGGCTAAGAAACTGGTATCTCACCAACCTTCCTTCTTACCCAAACACTGGTTAAGAACAGGCATTCCATCCATCCAGCAAGCACCCCCTTGGGTTGGCTGGGCAGAGCAGCCTTCCCCTTTAGGCTGGACACCATATGAACTATCACAGATAGCTCTAAGTAGACCTAGTGCTACCGGACGTCTGTAACAACCCCTACGTGGGCTGTTGCGTCTGATGTATCCTCATGAGAATGGTTACCGGTCAGGGCTGTACCCATCTTTCTCCAAGAAAGCTCTGGAACCCCCCGAACACCACACTGGAAGGTTAGAGTTTCGAGAAAGCTTCGAGCTGACACGCCCAGGCCTGTTACCGTCGCTTCGCTAGAGATTGTGACGCGATACAGCGTTGTGCCGTTTTCCATTGGCAACCCCTTCTGTCGTTCTCGACACAACCCCCTATATACCGGACATCCGGGGGGCGGAGACCGGCATGCAAATTTAATTCGCCAAATTTCATTGGCCTTTTCTATAGTAGTCAGAGTTGATTGGTTCTCAAGGGCGAACCCCATCTGTCGTTCTCGACACAACATCTCGTTCCCTCAATCAGGGAACTGAGGTTACAGACGCAAAAGCTGCTGCCTATGCACAAGCTCTACAGTGCTTGCACAACGAGGAAAAATAATAAAAATAATAAAAGTAATAAAAAGGTAAATTATAGTTTTAAGATAATCATTAAAAATCAAATAGAATTAGAAATTTTGTAGTGAAGTCGTGTTAAGTCGGCGCGTCATTTGTCCATCTATATCATCTCAGCTCTTGTCAGGTCACCGCTTCCCATTCTCCGCTCTGCCATCAGGTCTGGGCATGAACTGCATCCTGCGGTAACCTTGGAACAATGAGAAAGGACTGGCTCAAATTAGAGTACTGTTCTGCACTTTTTGATGCAACAAGTACATCAGTTGTTTGTTGGAAGTGTTTCTGGTTCCGGTAGATCCAACTAATGGTAGTATAGTGTATGCAAGATTAGTGCAGACAAGACTATTCCAAAGTTTAGGCGCTAGATAGGAAAAGGATCTACCACCTGCACTTGATTTAGAAATTCTAGGTATTTATAGGATGAGGGTTTTATGGAGCATCCATCAATAGCTAAGCAGTATTCTTTGTTGTTATGTACGGTGGTTATTGGTCCAATAAGTAACACTTCTGTTATGTCCGAGATCAGTGATAAATAGTTGATACTCATTTAGTTTTTTACCATTATTCGATGGAACTGCTGTATTTCATGAGGCTTCGTGGACATATAAAGTTAAGTACCATCAGCATAACAGTGAAAGCTATATCCGTGTCGCCATTTTATATCTCCTAGAGGTACCATGTATAATGTGAAGAGCAGAGTCCCTAAGACTGAGCCCTGTGGCACACCGTACTGGACTTGTGATTTGCGTGACACCTTATTGTTTATTGCTCCAAATTGCAAACAGTCGGATAATTATGACATAAACCATTTCAATGCTATTCCGTCAATGGTGACGTAATTTTTGAGTCTATGTAGGAGTATTCTGTGGTCAATGGCTTCGAATACAGCACTAAGGTCTAGCAGAATCAATAACGAAATACAATCTCGGTCAGACGCAAAAAGCTGATAATTTTTACCTCTGATCATAGCAGTCTCTGTACTGTAACATGCTCTAAATTCAGAATGGAATTCTTCATTTATGTAATTCCTTTGGAGGAAGGAGCATAATTGAGTTGAAACCACTTTTTTCAGAACATTAATTATGAAAGATAGATTCGATATAGGCCTCTAATTCCCTACTTCTCTAGGGTCGAGTTGGGGTTCTTTGACAAGGGTCCTTATAACAGCCACCATATATGGTTTAGGCACATGTCCTCATGTCAGAGATGAGTTAATAATACCAAGAAGAGGATCTATAATTTCTGGGAGCATCTCTTTCAGTTGTTTTGTAGGTGTACGGTCTTGCATGCATATTGTTGGTTTAGATGATCTAAGGATTTTAGACGGTTCATCGTGATCTACTGTAGAAAATAATTGCAATTTCTCCTTAGGGGTGCTGTAGTTAGTCGGTTCAGCGGGTTTCACCTCTGGTTGCATTATTATAATTTTTTCTCTAATATCCTGGATTTTACTTGGGTTATGCTGGTTATCTCCTATTAATGATGAAAAGTAGGCGGATCTAGACGTTTTTATGGCTTTCCTATATTTTCAAATACTATCCTTCCATGCTGTATGAAACACCTCTAATTAGTTTACATTAGTGGTGGGCATAGATTATTTTTTTTAATCTAGATTAATCTAGATTAATCTTGGAATTAATCTAGATTAATCTAGATTAAAATGGCTCATTTGAATTCTGCCGAAGGCATTCAGAATATGTGTGCTACCCAAATAATGACTAAAAGTACGTCTTTGAGAACGGGTTTCTCAAGCCAGGTGGCGCATTAGACCAGGGGCTCATCTCCTGTTTCCAAAATGCATCATAAACTGCTTGAGAAAGCTGTTCTACTATGATAATTGGTGATGAAAATTAAATTATGTTCAATAAGATGTACTTGTGTTTACTTCCTCATTAGCTAAGGGATGCTTTGCGTTTAGGTGGTAATTGAGACTGGAAGAGCTCCTACAGTACATTTACATTTACATTTAGTCATTTAGCAGATGCTTATCCAAGCGACTTACAAAGAGTTAGGGAGCAGCAAGCGATATGTCATACAGGAGCCATAATACATTAGGTGCCAATACAAAGTTACTGCTTTCAACTAAAGCTAGACCTGTTGAGAGAATTTTTTTTTTAAACCAACTGTATGTAAACCAATTCCGTACAGTAAACCAATTCCACATTGCACAAGGTGCAAACAACCTTAGTCTTGTCGAGGTTTCCATTGGGAAGCTTCTTAAAAATATTTTTTTCCTGAACCAAACCCGGCGGCTTCATACCTGCATCCATGTTAGCACGTCACGTTTGATGTGGTAATTTCACAGTAACGTTATGTTGTGTTCAGACCAAACGCGAATGGCGCGTCAAGCGCGAGTGATTTACATGTTAAATCAATGCAAAGACGCGATAGACCTACTTGCGGCGCGAATGAACCCATGGTTATGAGACTATGAGGCGGCGCGAATGACGCGAATGAAGCGCGAATGACGCGAATGAAGCCCTGGTTATTCGCGCCGCCTCATCATCTAATGACGCGGATCACGCGAGTTGATAAGATGTACTGTCTAGGATTACAAAAAAGCTTTTTTAATAATGTTTCCAGCCAGTAACAAATGTAACAATTTGTATGACTTTTCGATTATTCCAATGGCATCCAAATATGGAAGCATATGTGGTGCAAAATTCAATTTGCAATGTAATATGCAAAATGGCAATGCAGTATGTAAAATGACAATGCAATTGTGTATCTAAATATACATTTCAAATAACGTATGTGCAACATTAGGTGCAAAATGAAAATAAAAATTCAATTATATCAAATACATTTGTAAGTTCCTACACTGGTTTTAATGTTATTGAAATGGATATTTTTAACGCTCTTTAAGTTGCAAAATTAAAATAAAAATGCATTCGCGGATTGATGATACATATTTAAGATAGTCAAGCAAAAAGAAAATTCTAATGTCATTTTCCCTTAATGCATTAACTTTAACAGGTTGAACATTTGGGATTGCATTTTCATTTACACACAGCGCGTTGAGGGTGCAAAATTCAATGTGGACTTGAAAATGCATTTCGAGCTGACCACGCCCCCTCCCCGGTACAGCGTCATTGCATGAAGGCGGAGCCAGCATCGCTATTTGCTAGTTAGGTGTGTTGTTTTGAGGTGTTGGAAACACGTTCGACTGCAGAGACAATAAAAGCGTTAAATCGCTTGCACATACACGTTTTCATCATAAACACGTTCAGTATTTGTTGTCTTTGTTTCTGAATGATTATGTTAAGATATTGACTGTTTTTGTGGTGCAACATTTCCTTAACTTCAGGAATCGAGTTATTCAGTGGATCTGTCACAAACTGCAGCATCCGGATGAATTAGAAACCAAGGTTAATTTTCGTAAGGGCAGATCTCCACCTTGGCAATGTTTATGTGTATTTGTGCATAATCTCTCCCCTTACACTTTCTCCAGCACGAAAGAAGCACAGTACAGAAGTGTATTTCACGTGGATGTATCGCGTTTGTGATTGTACTGTACAGTTACTGAACATTGGTCTCACAAAACGACCATTTCTGAACAATTGTATGAAGATATTGTGACTAAAAAGACAGTAATCAAAATACTGAATGTGTTCATGATGAAAACGCGTATGGGAAAGTCAAGTGATTATGAGACATTCAACAGGCGAGCTCACCGCTTAATAAGGCAGAAAATTCTAGAAATGTAGCTACTAGTTCTATCGTCTACAGAGACTTACTAATCTTAAAAAAACACCAGAGTAATTTTTTTCTTTGTGCTCCAATTCGTGTGCATACAATTTAATGTTTTTATCAGCTTTGCAGCCGCACATACATGCTTGTAACTAGCGATGCTGGCTCCGCCTTTACGCAATGACGCTGTACCGGGGAGGGGGCGTGGTCAGCTCGAAATGCATTTTCAAGTCCACATTGAATTTTGCACCCTCAACGCGCTGTGTGTAAATGAAAATGCAATCCCAAATGTTCAACCTGTTAATGTTAATGCATTAAGGGAAAATGACATCAGAATTTTCTTTTTGCTACAATTTTGCTTGACTATCTTAAATATGTATAATCAATCCGCGAATGCATTTTCATTTTAATTTTGCAACTTAAAGAGCCTTAAAAATATCCATTTCAATAACATTAAAACCAGTGTAGGAACTTACAAATGTATTTGATATAATTGAATTTTTATTTTCATTTTGCACCTAATGTTGCACATACGTTATTTGAAATGTTATATTTAGATACACAATTGCATTGTCATTTTACATACTGCATTGCCATTTTGCATATTACATTGCAAATTGAATTTTGCACCACATATGCTTCCATATCCAAATACATTTAGTGCCTATATGATGCCGTGCACCATTTGGGTCTTCAGCCCTAATAATCCTTAAAACAAGAATAGGGCCATGCCCCAAGCGTGGCTTGGGCCTTAATAGTATTAATAATAATAACAATAAATGCCACGTAAAAATAAATAGGGCTCTGCGCCTACGGGGTGGGGCATCTGGCCCGCACCTCGGTGCTCGGGCCATAATCAATGGAGCAAAACTTCATATGAATTAGATCTGTCATTCCTCCACACCACATATATCAGGAATTCTGTGGAATTTCTATTGTTTTAATATAGTTCTATATTTGTGATACAGACTGCAAAATTATTTTGTTGTTTAAGAAACATATTCAGAATGAACAAAAATATGAATTTAAGCCTTATTTTTCATATTGTGGATATGTATTTGTGTCTTTGTGTGCTTTTGTAAGTTTTCACATTTGCCCTTTACTTCCCGTGACTTTATGAGGAAAGATTGTTGTCCGATAGAGGTGTTGATCAAACATGTCTAGACCTAAGTGTATACTCGGGTGTCTTCTTTCAAGCCTGAAAGCATGTCAAACTCTAAACAGGCTTATCTTATTTCTCTTTTCTTCCTGGCGAGCTCCCTCAGGGGTCACATGCTTGCACAGGAGTCTGCCATAGCTTTTCTCATGATAAACTGTTACTTAGATCAAGCCAAAATGAGTCTGGAGATTAAACACAGACCTTTTTAAGACTATTTACTTTAGTAGATATTTCGATAAGCTAGTAATGTTGTTTAAAAATAGATTCCATTCCTCACTTAGAATGGGGAAAAATGAAAAACAATTTATTTGGGTCATTGGATTGTGTCATTAAGTTCTGACAAAGTCACTTGAAACATGCTTAATTTATAAAAGGTTTTGAAGTTACAAAATATTTAGGTAAAATTGTTGTGGTTTGTAGTGAGAAAACCATTTTAAGAGTTATCTGTGTACTCCACAATCTTTTAAACTTGTAGCCTGTTAAACTTTAGTCAACTCCCTTTTGATCAATGAAGACAAGTAAAAACAAGAAATATCCTTTTCTGTGGTCTCATCAAATTCAGGTTTTAACTGCTTAATGTAAATCCTGTAACTCCATCTCTGTGGTTGTTCTTTCACTAGCAAAACCGACTTGATATTAAGCATTGACACACTGTTTAGGTGCTATTGTAGCATTTTTGTCTGCCTAAAGAAGGCACTTTGGTATGCATCTGTGTAAAGTACTGTAAATGCAGGATAAAATTAGTCAGATCTCATACAGTTGTTTACTGATGCCATAAGGCCAAACACAGTGGTGGACTTGTCATCTCGAGAACCGGGAGTTTTCCTGGTGCTCCGCTGCTCAATGTGGGCAGGCCACTGTTAGAATATAAATAAATAATATTATTAATTTATTTTGCCCATTTGTTATAGTTGTGATTCCTGCCTCCTAGGCGAAGCGGAAATAGCGCTTGTCTATGTCAAAAGGTAGACCAATCAAACACGGTTCACAGAATTCTAGCCAATCAAATTACAGAGGCCAAGCAAAACTTAAGTCAAATCAAACTGAAGAAGACAGACGTTTCAAACAATCAAACCACCGTTTGCATATTGTTTTGCACTATCTGCCTGGCCGGGGGGGCTGCTTTAAAATTCAGAAATTAGACATAATTAATATTGCACGTAAGAATTTATAGTCCGTTTAATATTTGACCTGTGGTTCTCTCTCCTTTATCGCCAATGTGTGCTTTCACTGTGTGTGTGTGTGTGTGTGTGTGCGAGTGTGTTTGTGTGTGTGTTTGTGTGTGTGTGCGTCTATGTCAATGTGTGTAAGCATGTTTGCATATTGTTTGTGTGGAGCATTTGTATGTCTGTCTGTTGTTGTTTTCACCTTTTTCTTGTTTTTACAGGTGTATGCTTTTAGTTGTTTTACTTGTATTCAATGTGTCTCATGTACAGCTGCTTTGTAACAATGAAAATTGTAAAAAGCGCTATATAAATAAAGTTGAGTTGAGTTGAAGTGCAAATTCAGTAGTGAGATGTGGAAAGGCAAACGTAACAAAGCCAACTGTTTAACAATGAAATGATAAGTGCTGAGATATTAGAGATGCAAACTACTTAACCTTTTTGAATTCTGCTGTTTTAAATGAATACTAAAGTGGTTTGTCACATAATATAAGATGTGTAACATGAATTCGACTTGCCTAAAAACATAACCCTTAGCATAACGTTTTTAGCATTCAAATCATAAGATTGTGTCTGTATGGTGAATTGAATTAACATTGAAGAATTCAATAGATTGCAGATCTGTTATTATGGTCAGTAAAGTGTCATTCACAAACATTTTACATTACTTTACATTTGACGTTTAGTCAGGCTTTTATTTCATTCTGATGTCTATTTGTTGCTTAGACTGCACTGTTCTTTTCTGTTTATTTTGTGTTGTTTTATTGGCTTTTCAATGTGTCTTTAAAGGGTCCTAAGAACCATTTGTATTATAGAGTGGTTTGTGCATCAACAAGCTGGATAGGTTAAGTTGCGAGCCCATGTTGTTGGCCACTTTTTGGTCCTATCCTCCCCTGGCCAAACACATTTTGTGGAAGAGGAAACACACATAAGAATTGAAACCTAATTTGATTATTTGTTTATTATATATAAAGGGGGGGGGGGGGCTTGCGTAGCTGTCAAATTTATCAAAACAAATCAAACTACAAAAAACATTAACATACAAAATAACAATTTTTTGTGGTCATATGTATTTTTTTCAGAAATGTAAGTTTTAGCATACAGGAAAATAAGCTTTTTTTAAATATTAAACATTTAATTGTAATTGTATTTGTTTTAATGAGTTATTTAACCAGTTACGTATTTTAGACTGACAAGACTAAATTGAATCAAACTCACCACCTAAATCTAATTTCACACTACCACAATTAAAGAACCATTTACTTTTTTAATAGGCTGTGACTGACATAGAAAATAATATAGAAAAACTTAATTCAGATGTTACTGCCAGAGCTTGGTCCTGTGATTAAAAAAATAATAAAGCTAGGTCAATTCTACACTCTTCTGCTTATTTCTGCTATTGTGCTCTAATAAAGCATACTACCTTTTTTTAATTAGAAGATTTGTTTCGGAATTGTACTGAACATGAATTTTTTTTATTTTCTTATTCTGACATGGTAAATAAACGTTAAAATTAGTTTAGCTTTAGTTCATGCATTAGGTAGCCTATGTTTATAACAAATAAGTTCATGTTAATTCTGATTTTAAGGCATTTAAAGTAATTAGCGTCATCACCATTTTGGCTTCATGGAAATTATTTCCTAGATTCCTCGATCAAAACTCAGTTAGAGGGCTATTCCATAGGGGACTTTATCATAATAGGTGAGACAACCCTCTCCTCACCACCTCCCTGTGTGAACCATACATTTAATAGAAATAAAAAGATATAATGGTTTAAAAGTTTTGTTACTGGTTAGATTGATGTGTGTTAGACAACACAACCATAAAGGGGTCATCTGACATGGCTAAAACTAATATTATCGTTTGTTTTAGATGTATTTTCCACATACCGTGCATGTTTGTATCTCCTCTTTTTCCTGGCTCTCTGAAACGCACAGTTTTTCTACAAAGCTCATCGCTCTGGAAAGCAAGGTCTGCTATGATTGAACAGTTAAACAGTGCGTAGTTATTGGTCGAATACTGCAAGCGTGTGAGGGAATCCTTACGGCTCTTAAAATATTTGGAACATCAGGTTCCAAATCAATTGTGCTGACAGGTACGCCTACCTTCCTTGCATATATATTTGGACGTTCTTAGATAGAATGCTGAAATTGTTCCGGCACTTTCATTTTTGCAATTTTACGTGTCTAATAAATGCATGGGCAGCTCATACCACACCAAAGACAAAGAAAAACAGATATTCACGTCATATGACCCCTTCAATTTAAAGTGTTGACAGCTTTCTTCTTCTGTCAAGCTTTTTCAGCAACAGTGAAATAAAACCAAAGGAAACAAATTGTGGCCTCAGTGGGAGGATTTGCTGATGAAAATATTTGCTCATCAGGAATGAATCAAAGAAGATAAAAAAATGTTTTGGAATGTTTGCACCATATGGAACTAGTTCCCTTATCACTATCAAAAGAACCATCAGGTTTTTGTCTTTATCAGAGTTTGGCTGCTTTTTGTAGTCATACGTTGACTATGCACAGGGACTGGGCTGCAGTGCCCTCTAGTGGCAGACGGAGATGTTTATATATGAGCTCTACTGTTTCTGCCTTCACACATCTTTATATTTTTTTCAATGTAAAAATGTATTTCCGTATAAACGTGCACATTACCTGTACATTGCAGATATTCTGTGCCCCTGTAAGTGGGGTTTGAAATACTCAGAGGTCAGATGCCTTTTGTAGTGGTGATTATGATTTAATGTTCTGAGGTGCCCATATCCATACTGTATATGATTTGATAAAAAAAATATGTATAAACATATTTTTGTGCAAAATAGAGCTTGAAAATAAATGTGTAAAAGATAGCCAGTGTGTGTAGACCAGTAATATGTACTAATCTGACAGGTCCTGCAGTCTTTGCTTTCTCATTGTTGTCTGCAACGTCTTAACATTGACTGTGTGATCCATCTTTTTCAGGCCAATGGAGACTATTACGATAGGTGAAAACATTGAAGGATGCTTAAAATGAACCAATAAGATCCAGGTGTATATTCAATATAAATCCTTAAATCTTTTGAATAGGATGATCAGTGTCGATTGTCAAAAGTCCCCAAGAATACAGAAAAACAAATGTATCTGTGAATAGTTTTGGTCATATTTGCAAGGGACATTTTTTGGATGTATAATGAATATACCAAAGAGAAAAAATAACAGTGAAGTGGTCTTGTTGTGGTCTAATAAAGATCTGTTAACAAGTTTATGAGAGGTTAGGAGCAGAAAACCAATCTGGTAAAAGAAACAAAGTAAGTCTATCAAATTGAATCGGCCTCTTGGAGTGTGTTAAATTGTACTGCCTTGCTGAGTAATTGAGTATCTTCTTATGGAACAAGCAACTGTTTCTGGGTGTCCCTTGATGTTGTCCAAACAGTGCTCCATAAAGCTGCTCCTCCTGTTGAGGAGAGCACAGCGCAGGTGATAGGATTATGTTGTGACTTGTGTTTGTCCATGATGGACAACCCCCTTTAGCAGGTGCTTAAACATGGGCCTGGATAGTGTGATCATTAGTACCAGTAATGAGCACTTTAGTGCAACACGTTGCACAAATTACATGCTTTGTTGACAGAGTTGAGATTATGGCTCTACCCTCACCCATTCTGTTTGCACTCTCTCCTCTCCCTCTTTGTTTTATCCGAGCAGCTTGATTTACAGTAGTGCTGGTATACACTTCAAGGCCATGCCTATTATGGTTGTCCAGTCTTAATTGAACCCATTAGCAAGAAGGATGGTGTGAATCTATCAAAAACAACAAGAGAAGGTTGATGCAGCAATCACATATTTCCTTAATGTTTGTTTTCTTTGCAGTATTCAAGATCTGCAAACATGGAATCTTATTTTTTTATTTATTTAAACTGTTTCAACCAGTTTGACCCTTTTCTACAAATAAATAGAATAATAATAAAAACATTTATATTTCACATTCTAGAACTTTGTTCATGCTACATGCACCATTTCAATTTTATGCAGATAAAAAACATGATCATTTTGTTTTATTCTGTGAGCAAACATTCAAAATCAATTAAGGTTTATGTATTTGCAGACAATGTGCAGTGGACTGGATTATGTTATCATGTTTGTATTGCGTTTTCTTTTTTGTTAGCTGTATATTTTTAGTTATTATAGCTTAAATATAATTCAAATAAAAATGCAGTTTGATTTATATTAATTGTAATGCACAGTAATAAACTCTAATCCTGCAAAGTTTTATCTCAAAATTAAAATTGTGTTATTTTTAACTCACCCACGCCACGTGGATGTCACAACGGCACACGGATGAAGATGAACGTAGACGCAAAGGGTACAATCCACAGGGTTTAATGATCACAGACACGGGAACAGGAGAACAGAAAAGACACAATCTGGTAGACAATACAATACTCGACAAAGAATTAAGGAACACACAGGGTTTAAATACACGTGGAAAACACTCAGGGAAAACACAAACAGGTGCGGGACTAATAAACAATGACAAGGGACAGGTGAAAACAATGAACAAGGCAAAACACATGAGGAACACAGGCTGAAGTGTTACTGTTCCAGGTGGTCGGTCTGGCTGATCGGGCCATCCTGCCGTATGGCGACCCCCTCAAAAGTATTTGGGCAGAACCCTGGGGAGGCTGGCTCGGAGACCACTGCAGGGCCGGACAGGACCGGCTCGGTAACCACTTGAGGGAAACTCTGGAAGGCCGGACGGGACCGGCTGGAGGGCCTCTGGAAGGCCGGACGGGACAGCTGGAAGGCCTCTGGAAGGCCGGACGGGACCGGCTGGAGGGCCTCTGGAAGGCCGGACGGGACCGGCTGGAGGGCCTCTGGAAGGCCGGACGGGACCGGCTGGAGCGGCTCTGGAAGGCCGGACGGGACCGGCTGGAGCGGCTCTGGAAGGCCGGACGGGCCCGGCTCCAAGAGCCACAAATAGCCGGACGGGACTGGATCGACGGGTTGGTCCCCTGTAACCTGTCGCCGGTTTCTACGGCGATGAGGTGTTTCTCTAAATTGTGGAGTGGATATGGAGCGAGTTGGAGCTGACCCTCCATTCTCCACTGGTTCTTGATGACAACCGCTCAAGCCCTCCTCGGCATCCCCCACACAGAAATCAGAGCCTCTCACATGGAGGACCTGATTGATTTATGGTACCACAAAGAGGTCGAGCAGATCATCATCCAGACCAGTCCAAAAGAGCCGATTTAAGTAAGGATCGCTCCAATTCAACCGATAACTCCACTCCAGAAACTCCTCAGTGTATCTCTCGAGAGACCAACCATCCTGCCTCAGAACCTTGAGGATGGCCTATGGAGAGAAGCCATAGCTATCCATATTTTTCGTGGAATAGGTTGAGTATTCTGTCACACGAGAAGACGGATGAAGATGAACGTAGACGCAAAGGGTACAATCCACAGGGTTTAATGAAAACAGACACGGGAACAGGAGAACAGAGAAGACACAACCAGGTAGACAATACAATACTCGACAAAGAACTAAGGAACACACAGGGCTTAAATACACGGGAAAACACACAGGGAAAACAGAATCAGGTGCGGGACTAATTCACAATGACGAGGGACAGGTGAAAACAATGAACAAGGCAAAACACATGGGGAACACAGGCTGAAGTGTTACAATGATGTTCAACACGTTTTTAGGCCTCCCGCCGTCTTTGGAACACAAATAAAGATATTTTAGGTGACATTCGAGAGATTTCCAGGCCTCCTCATAGACATCATTGTTATAGTTGGTGTAAAGGTCCAGAATAGTACTAAAGTCATCATTAAATTGGTCCATTCGCTTATAGTGGCTTAATTGAATTTGTTTGACGCAACAACAATACTTTATGTGCTTAAAACCAAACAAAATAACAACTTTAATCAATATATTCTCCTCTGGCTTGTCTGTAAATGGTGCGTGTTCACGAGAGCACCATTTTTTACTCATGTGGGTGAGTTAAAAAATAACACAATTTTGATTTTGAGATGAACTTTTGCAAATAAAGTACAATGTCTTGATTTATTTTTTTGCTGTCTCTCTTCTTCTTCAAGAAAGCATTAAACCAGCCTTTGAAAAGCTTTTCGTTATGCTATTATGTGCTTTTGAAAAAGAATGAAAGGTAAATCGGAATTGTAACATGTTAGAATGGGTTTTTTTTCTCATCCTGAACAGCTTTCGTAACGCACAGAAAGGTATTGATTGATTCAAGTTTATTTTAGGGCTTTTAAATGAATCTTTAAAATGTACTGCTATTTTGAGAGGGATAAAGCTACAAACAAGACAGGAAAAAAGCTATGGCCTTCAAGGCAAACAAACACATTAAAGACACTGGAGGACAGAGCCAGCCAAGCTCAGTTAAAATTAACCGGATGATTCATTTAACAGCTTCTATTGTCTCACTAAGCGCTATATGTTTTGCTCAATTTAAGGACGAATTATTTACATTAATGTGTTGCCATTAACTGAACACAACTGTGCGTTGATAGTCACCTAATATGTTAAACAAATAACACATCCATTTTAAGAGTGTAGTGAATCCAACATCCTTTGGAAAGATGTATTTCGTGATATTAGATTTTGTTGACCTACATTAAACGCAAATAAGTATAAAAAAAATCTTAGTGGTTGTACACAACATTTTATTTAAATGATGTGGTGGGCGAATGCTCCGAGTTTGCGAGGAATTACCGAGCTTGGGGCTGTATCCCCGGGACAGCATGCCAATACGCATACTATTCGTATAACTGTCTTATTTTCTGCGAAGTGAACTCGTGAATTTTCCTGTGCTGTTGTGTATATAGAGCAAAAGCATATTGCATGGAAACATGTTTATTGGCTCTCACATTTTGAAAATCTTATAAGATTTGTGTAGCACAGCCGTAAAGGGATCCTATTTTGCCTCTTTATAAGTCTGTGTTATGTTAATGATGTGCTTATGATTGTTTAAATCAGTGTTCACGTTTTGGTTTTCCAAAAAAATGCTTTATATATTACATATTTCATCTGCGTTTTACACTGTCATCTCGATTCTAAGAAACAAGACTGTTGAGTTCCTGGTTCTATGAAGTCTGATTGGTCAAGCTGTGCCAGTCGTTTGTGATCACTCTACTGCTAAGAGTGTGTGTTGAGATGTCCCGCCCATTACCCTCTCCATGTTCCATGGGGCAGGCATTATGTGAAATTTGGCTGTCATGGTGTAACTACTTCAGTATTAGCTTTTTGTTGTCCCAACGAGCCATTCATTGTAGTCTTCAAAAAGTGTTTTCTGTTAGTGATTTTCTTTGAGCGTTCTGACTTGGCAGATAGTGTTTCAGCATAGTTCAAACAGCTATACTAAACACTAACTCAAACCAGACAAAGTACAGTCCCTGGTCAGGGTTAACCACCATGTTCTAGAAAATGTTAATTGGTTGCGGAAACGGCAACAAAGTCAATACTCACAAGTAGGTGTGATGGACCCCTAAACTCACCATGAGGGACGTGTATGAATAGCAGTGGTGAAAGCCAACCTGTGGAAGCCACTGACAGCATGATAGATTAAATAGGTATTAAGCACTAAAACCTAAGCACTAAAACTAAGAAAATACTTCAAGCCCTTCAAGATATTGACAAGAAAGTTAGTGTAGATAGCATCAACACAGTGTATGAAAACATTCAAACTGCATACAGGAAAGAGAAGAAATCAAGGGAGTGGATCGAACAAAATACATGGTATGTACAAAATACATACAGTCATTGAAGAGAGAGATTATTTAAAGTAACAAATGATCAGCACTCTCTCAACAAAGCTATAGGGGTAACTAAAGAGAGGCTAATAAAAATGTGTAAAGAATGGTTTGTCCTGACCACTGTGCTTATGCTTAGGAACTCACACAGGAAGCGGAAAATGCTGCAGCACGAGGCGAACAAGGCCAGCTAAACAGAATTACTAAACAGGTCTGTGGAAAATACAATTCCACAATTAACCCACCAATTAAAGACAAGAAAGGTAAAATTATTACGACAGAAGCAGTACAAAATGCATGTTTGGCTGAACATAAAAAAGTACTAAATAGAGAATCAACAAAAGTAGATGCTGATATCTCAAAACCACACACAAAAAGTTCAATTATAATAACCATTAAGTCACTAAAAATAAATAAAGCTCAAGGAGAAGATAACTTGATTGCAAAATAACTCAAGACAGATGCAGAAACCGCAGCCAAATCCTGGAACCACTTTTTATAGCAGTTTGGACTGGAAACTGTGTACCAGATGATTGGACAAAAAATCTGATCAAGAAAAGCACACTCAATGATTGCATTAACTGGCGAGGTATTACCCTTTTTCAATTCCAAGAAAAATCCTTGCCAGGGTGATCTTAAACAGGCTGTCTAAAGCTGTTTATAAAACACTTAAAAAGGAACAAGCAGGCTCAGAAAAGGCAGGAACTGTACGGAACAAATTTTTGTTTCATGTAACATCATTGAACAGAGTGTAGAATGGCAACGGCAACTGGATGTAGACTTCATAGATTTTGAGAAAGCTTTCGACAGCATTCATAGAGACAGCATGTAGTGCATTATGAGGGAATACGGAATACCAAATCATATGGTGCAGCTGATCAAGAGCTTTTACAACAATTACAGCTGCTCTGTGGGAGGAAGTTACATCTGGTTTAAAGTGAAGACTGGAGTATGTCAAGGCTGAGTGATGTCTGCTTTACTATTCTATCTGTTCCTTGACTGGGTGATGAGACATACAACAGAAGCAAGGCAAACTGGCATCAGATGGACAATCTTTTCCACCCTTGAAGATTTAGACTTTGCCGATTACTTGTAATTACTTTCTCATACCCATCAGCATATGCAGTACAAGACAGATAAATTTAGTCTATAAAATTCCCAAGTAGACCCTGAGATTAGCCAGAAGAAATCAGAAATAATGACACTAGACATTACAACACAAACTCCCGTTTAAGTCAATAACCACAATCTTCCCTTCACAGAATCTTTGTGGAATTAAGAAAGTCATTTAAAACAGACTCAACAAAGCAAAAAGTCTTATCATCAACATAAACAACATTTGTAAAATTTTCACAATAGTGTTAAAACCAGACTGAAACTCTACAACAGCTGTGTTCTCTCAGTGCTTCTCTATGGAGCAGAATGCTGGTGAATGATAAATCAAGACTTGGTCAAGCTGTCCACCTTTCCTACTAGGAACCTACGAAGAATACTTTAAATCTTCTGGCCAAACAAGATCTCCAATGAAGACCTGTTGTCCAACATGGTCATGATGGTTATGAAGAGACGTTGGCAATGAATAGGACATGTGATAAGAAGCGATGATGGATCCATCATAAAGACAGCCCTTTATTGGAGACCATAGGAAAAGAGGAAGAGAGGACGGCCAAAGATAACTTTGCGCTGTACAGTGGAACAAGCAACTATACCTGGGGTACCGTATGATAGACCTTTTGGCCCAAGACATACAAAAGTGGACTTTGTTGCTGCTCTAGACCGTCACAGGCAGTAAGTTAGTAGGTAACTTAATTTAAAGAAGTGAAATAACATTATAATGGGGGTTCCCTTTAAGCAATTGTTGTTTGTGATTCATGGCTGGTCATTTCACAAACTGGATCCCCATCCAACTGGCCATGGTAGTCAAATCGGTTCGAGTTGAATTAGAAATGTCTCCCTTTCAAAAAAGGAAAAAACAGCTTAAACTCCATGAGCAGTGCCACCCAGAGAGTCTTTGCCCCTAAGTCAAGTATCTCAACGAACACACTTTAAACTTGGTGAATTCTTGAGCCCCTTCTAAAGGCAATCTTGGCAGCATAACACATGTGAACAAGTGCAATACGCTTGAGAAAAGCTCTCCTAAACACCCAGCACCTCTGATACAAGCAAATCCTCCCTAAGCCACTAAACTGTATTTAAGCACTGACCATGAGCAGAAGGCAGCATTAGAATCTATCAGAGCCATCGCCATATGATTTGTGGTGACAGGGGAGCTATGGAGAGGGGTGCGTGTGGGGGTGAGTCAACCCCTGATCGGTCTTCTTAAACCACACAGGAAAATGGAACCCATTCGGATTATGAGCTGCTGTAATTGTAAAAGGTGGCAAAGTCCAAGAGCAGTGATTGCACTGGATTAAGACAAGGACAGGGAGAGAAGCAGAGTGAGAGTACAGGCTTTCTGGATATCTACTAAACCACGGCACCAGTGAACACATCTACACACTACAGGCATTAGTCAATGAGCATGTCCATCTTAAAAACAAAGGCAAAATGCATGTTTTGATGATTTAAAAAAGCTTCGACTCAACATGCCATGATGGACTGACTCTATTGAAAACAATTCTTCAACCAGGCATTGGAGGGAAAATATACAACATCATTAAACCCTTGAACACTGAAAACTCCTGCTGCTGTCATATTCTGCTGAAGGACTGCAGCTGCTAAAGAAATACTGTCAAAATTGGGCCCTGACAGTAACTACACTTTCTTATACAGATAACAGATACACAATTACTCACTATGATTGTCTTGGCCTAAAAATCAGTGCGTCAGGAGGTTTTGGTCTAGCAGTGAATGCACAGAACGAGAAAGCTGGATGAGCGTTCTACGCCATTTATTTACACAAACGGATATTCCAGTTACAGTCTGGTGTAAAACCTTTGACAATGTTATTATGCCTAGCTCTAAATGGCTGCAAGGTTTGGGGTCCACGGTGTCTGACAGATTACTGCAGATGGGATGAACACCACATAGAATCCCTGCATGCTAAATTCTGTAGAAACATCTGAAGAGTTCAGAGAACACCAACTAATGCATGCAGGCCCAAATTACCCCCTAACAATACGTATCTAAAAATATTCCCTTAAATTGTGTACAGATTTTAAGTCAAGTTCCTCTAACACCCTACAATATGAAGTACTAAAAACCTTAAAGCTGTGACCTAAAACCAGTCCCATCTGCCAGCTGGCTCTGAAACTTCAGACCAGCATTACTGAATACACCCAAATCAGTATAAACAAAATCACCAATGAAAGTAAATTGTCATAAAGACAATTGGGGAAAACAACTAAGTCAACTAAAATGTGAACAAGAATCACAGTCTGGAATATGTTCTCTACACTGTTTGTGTTGTAAAACAGAGACAGATCCTGACCAAATACAGACTCCGTGATCACAGTCTGGCCATAGAGAAAGGCAGACAGAGACAAACATGGCTTCCAAAGGAAGAACAAATCTGTGCCCACTGTAACACTGGTGAGGACGAGAAGGAGACACGCTTTCTTCCTCATTGTGACAAATTTAAAGATGTGAGAGAAAAACACTTTGAAAAAATGTCAAAGCTCATGGCAGAGTTTCTTAGCTCTTCAAAAACATAGCAAATTCATTTTACTAGAGGAGAAGAGACACACATCAGGTACTCACCCTGAGAAACAAACTCATCTCTTTGAACCAAGGCACATATACACTGTTTTACTTTCATTCCATTCTCATGTTTCAGCCTAAAATGTACATTTTATATACATTTAAATTGTTTATATTTCAGTCAGTTTGTTTATTTAAATATATTTTATTTTATATTCTATTCTGTATTTTATCTTTTACTGAGCACCTTATTTTAATTTCACTTCAATGTTTGTACTTATTGTATATCTATTGTTATATGTTCAATTCTTGGCAATATTATAAGAACACGCCATCATGCCAATGAAGTAATTTGAAATTGAAAATTAAGAGAGAGAGAGAGAGAGAGGGTGTAATATTATATGATATTACAGAGACCGGTACATCTAATATATGATGTTGTGTGTTTTTAATATAAAATTACATTTGGACTTGTTTGAGACTTATGCCACCTTCAGTAATTACCAACAGCAGTGATTGAAGAAATAAACCGCAACAATAAGACCAAAAAAAGTTTGCTGTGCTAGAGATAATTTCTCGTCTACGTGTGCTGCGGCTCTTTTGTCAGAGGGGAGATGACCCCATGTCTGCTGCTTGTATCAGCGGAGCAGCATTGTGCTCTGGGGGAGATTTAGCTCCTCAAAGCATCTCCCAGCTCCTGCTTTCCCCACAAACACCCTGACTGCCATCTCGCCTTTTCTCTCACACAGACAGTAATCTTTTCCTCTTCTCTGAGCTTGCATTGTCAGATCACAGCTAATGTTTGCCTTCTATTCACTATATATACACACATATCTGTATTTTTGTGTCTGGAAGAATCCATTGTTCCCAAATCATTGTAATATCTATTTAGAGTGGCAACAGCACTGGCTGCTGATGCTCAGAATTCACAGAGCATAAACCAGCCTTAAGACTTAGAAAAGCTGAAAGAGCTTATCCCTATATTCTTAAACTCTCTGCTTTTATCCGGGTCTTAAGCATTAAGGGTAGGATTGTGAATAGCAATTGTTTGACTGCTGCAGAAAAACAGGGAGTGTGTATACGTGGGTGGGGGAATTTTATTCCATGGCAAAATCCTCTCCCGTTTTTTCTTCTTTCTTTCTTTTCTCGTTCCCTCTGTTTTCATGATTGTAAATATTAACCACGTTCTTAACTCGTTTTGGTGTATGAGACAAAGTAATGTGCTTTTAAGGATACATCTTATGACACATTTTCTACTGTATACAAAACTGCTCAGAAATAAGAAAGGGTATTTTATGGAGCCTGAAAGCAAATTTGTTGTGGTTGAGAGGAGAAGAAAAACAAAGTGATTTGGGAGCTAGAAAAAAAAAATATAACTGAGCTATCTAACTGTTACCAAACTATAAAGAAAAGCTTTCAATAGAGTTGGGATGATCTTTGTTTTGACTTTTTTAATACATATATAAATACATTTAGTAGACACCTAGTGTCTAATTTCTTTGTGCTTTTTTGCTATGTCTCAGATCCATGCATGGTGTTTTTTAAGTCTTTCCCAAACTGCTTTTCAAGGGACTTTTTCAAAGCACAATGCAATAAACCATAGAGTTTGCTTGCAAAAATGCCTGAGTTCAACTTCACAGCACAGCATCTGAAAGAGGACATCAGCTCTCTGAGGGCCTGCTGATTTCTGTTTATAACCAGACTGTAGCAGAAAATAAATCTCCTTTGTGTAAGAAAAAGCTCTTATATTTACAGGGAAACATGTTACTGTATCATGACCCAACAGCGTGTGGTGTGTCATAGACAGCAGTTCCGTTACATACAACGCAGTCTCACTGGAATTTGTGAAATTGTAATATAACTTTAATCTATTAATTTGTGTTCATGGACACAAATTTCCCCCTTTTTTTGTGTCAGCCAACACAACTTTTACGATTTTCAATCTACCCTGTTTTAATTCTAGGGATCTTTCATATCTATAAATATATCAACGCAATCTGATGGGAGTTCATACTAATTTTACAAGGTGGCTCATTCGTGTTAATTCCTATCTCCTATGATTTCATTTGTATGTTTTGTTTTGTTGTGATTTGACTTTGACCCTATGACGTTGGGTTTAGAGGCGGGGTTAGGCTAGCTATTTATCCTGGATTCGCCATCCTAAGAAACACTTGTTTATAGCAAAATTTGTCTTTGCGACTGTGATTTTAGGATTTGAGATTGGGTAAGGTGTTGGCTAGCCTCTTCCTAAAAGATCTACAACTTCTATTGATATTAGATCATAAATATAGTAATGTACATACACACGCAGTCTATGTATTTAAAGTCATGCTGAGTGACATGATAAAAGGTTGTGTCAAATGACATAAAAAATTCTGGACATTCGTGTCCATCAACACGTATCAATAAAATCAAAATTTCGTACCAATGCCACTAACTGGGTAGGTACATACCATCTGCAAAAGACAGTTTTTTCAGGAGGGAAAAAGAAGTCCTTTATATCAAACTATTGACACAGAGTGCCATTCTGACAACACACATAGAAAATAATGGTTTTGGATAAGAGAGTACAAAAACTGGTAAATCGCAAGTGATTTGTTGTGGACAAATGATTGTTGAGAGCTGCTGGACTCTGGTCTCTGCTTATACCTGTAAACATCAAACAAATTGCTCTTAACAGTCAGGAGGGAAAACAATTGCATTTGCAATTCTGTGAGCTGTCACTCTGCAGGGTCCATTAACTGATAAAGCAGGACAAAGGTTGGCTAGAAAATGAGTGTATGGATAATGGGAAGGAGCAGTGTGGATGTTTTAATCAGCTGTGGCTCTTCAACAAGAACGAAAATGGGAGTGAACAGCTTCTCATCAGCGTTGTAGAACAGGCATCCATCTTAAAGGCAGCTGGCTGTGTGTGACAATCAGTCTCTTCTTCTAGTCTCTGTCATCAACATAACACTTCCACATATCCCGTCCAAAGTCTGTCATGAAAATCTAGATAGCACAGTCTGATAAGTCTGAGGCAGTTTCTCAATATGTGCTCTTCAGTGGTGTTGTGTCCTCTTGTTTTCGCTCTACTTAATCAATAACCGTCAAAGTCTGGTTCCAATACTCAAGAACACAAGAACAGAGAATGCATGAAAGTACTAGGATGTGTTCTTAATATAAAGGATCTATTGAATGCAGACTTCCTTGTCCCGAACCCGCTTGCAGTCTTTGCTGCACGTCCATCGGAGCTCGTTCTTCCGTGGATGCCTCGTAAGACCGGTCTCCGGGAGAATACAACTCCATTCTTTGTGGTCTTGGAATTGAGAAATGGCCTAACTCTACCTGATACAATGACTTTCATAAGGTGCAGCTGATTGGTTTGTATATAGCCAATAACCTTGCTCTTTAAAATTCAAATATTCAAAATTACTCATTAAGCTACACTGGCTCCCTATAGTCGCTCGCATCAAATTCAAGACTCTGCTCCTGGCCTACAAGACCACCACTGGTTTGGCACCACCTTATCTTCACTCACTACTGCAGACATATGTACCCGCCAGATCCCTACGCTCTGCAAACGAACGGCGTCTTGTGGTGCCATCCCATAAAGGTAGAAAATCTCTCTCGCGCACCTTCTCCGGATCTGTTCCACCTATGTGGAATGATCTGCCTGCTGCTACAAGATCTGCAGATTCTGTAGCCATCTTTAAGAAACGCCTGAAAACCCATCTCTTCCGCCAACATCTTACTGTTCTGTTCTGACTCAAGTTTCTTCTCTACTCTTTTCTTCCCTACTCGTTTTTTCTCTACTCTAAAAAAAAAACAAAAAAAACAAAACAAAAAAAAATGTATGAATGAATGTTTCTGTATACTGTGTTAGGCTATATGAAACCTCTTCTTTTTGATTGCACTTATGCTCTTGTTGTACTTATGCTGTCCTAATTGCTTCCATTACCTACCCCACTTGTAAGTCGCTTTGGATAAAAGCGTCTGCTAAATTACTAAATGTAAATGTAAATGTAAATATCTGGCTAGTGCTTGCCGTAGTAGTGCAGTGCGCTTCAGAAACCCTCCACCTTCTCCAGCTCCACTTGTATAGATCTGCTACGAGGTATCAGGTATCCTAAGGGGGTATTTCATATATGTAACATGTGAAGCAGCAGTATTCTTACATGTACACAGCATTATGTTGTGGATGTATTGGCAATAGCAAGTCGTGGATCTTCCTCTGCCGCAGCAGCAGTGTAGCAAATCTATTCCGCCAAGTTCAAATACATTAAAATATACTGGTCATATACATGAACATGTCAACTGTCCAAGAGCTGTAATGACAGAACTAAATGCCATAAGCTGTTGCTATTGGACAATCTGATGATGACGCACACATTGGTTATGACCCAACAGTAAGTGCTAAGCGCTTGAGACATTTTAGGTTTGGAAATGTTAAAGTGTTAAAAAACTAATCAGTGAATTGAAAATTGTAAAGCGAATTAAATAATTTCACATTGTTTTATTAAATTGAAGAATACAAATAGAAGTTTGCACAAGTTGTGTCAGATTTTTGGAGCCCAAGGCATTTGCTATTTTCATATTATTTTAACATCACATGTTTTTAAGGACATATGCAAATTCTTACACTCACACACATACACAAAATAGAAAAAAGTCAAGGTTTTAATCAAGGTCGTATCTGAGAAATGGAATCTTTGCAAATTTTTGGTGTTGGGGTCATCCTAGGTCATTTTAAAACATACGCCTTTGTTTCTGGACTACAAGATATTTGCTGAGGCAGTTCATATGCAATACTTTGCAAGATATTGTCAAACGCTCTCATTTGTCCTTGCCACATTTGTCATTAATCTTTGGCCCTGCTTGCTGAGAGACAGGCCTGATTTGTATGGGGGTATCCCAAGGGAAGCCCAATACATTCTCAAATAATATAATGGCATTATGGCCAGCTGCAGTAAAATGTGTCATATAAATTATATATTACTATAGAACTGAACACCCCACAGATTGATATGACAGCTCTCAATGGTGAAATTTAGACTATGCTATTAAAATTACCCCCTCCCCAAACACACAAAGAGCTTTATATATACATAGAGTGTCGCAGCTTTCAGTAATACTTTTTAATTAGAGGCTGTATGATGGTAAACAATGAAAGACTAAAACCTTTCTACCACAACAAGCAGAAAAGACATAAGACCAGCTTAGACTGTATTATGTTACATTTGCTTTGTCCACCATTACTCTTTAGACACCTAACCCTGAGTCTGACCCCTTCTGTTTGATTCATTTGAACATGTTTCTTAAAGAAGCAAGGAGTAAACAGTACTTTTAAAACAATAAGTTAAGTTTATTTGAAATAAACATATACAAATTGTTAATCTTTATTGTGTTAAAATAACTGTCCTTGAATTTCATTGTAACCAAGCTGTATATTTTTATTTAATAATTTGAAAATACTTTTTTAATTGTGTGTATTTACTACAAATACCATTCGGATAATTATTATTACACTTTTCGATATCAAGAAAAGAACTTAAAAAATTCTAAAGATGTTTAAAATGTTTTTTATGCTGCTGGAAATGTATGCTGATGGATATTGTTAGTATGCAAATAAAATACAATGCACAAATAAGCAGTATTATTGTACATAAAACATTTTGAAAGGTTGTGCTTTATAACATTTTTCAAATATGTCCCCTTTTTCACGAGGTCACATAAATGTGTAATAAGGGAACATACTACCCTACATTTTCTTATACCTATGCCTCACTCACACACTGGTAAAAAAATAAAAGTTATTATGAATACTGTTTTTTCTTAATTTATCTAAAAGTAATACTTATCCAATTGACATTAACGTTTGAGGGCATCTCTCCTCTACTTTCACGAGCAGTATACACAAAAAAGGAAAACATGTAGAGTGGCACAGATAAGACCCAATACCCAACGGAGCAAAGAAAAAAACAAGGTGAACAAGGTACAGCAAGTATTAAGCCACATTTGAGACCACTGGAAAGCTGAGAGAGGCAAAGCCTTGAGACTTTGTTGGCAGAGATGAATTAGAGCACAGGAAATAGCCTTTTCCACCTTCCACTGATACTGACACACACGCAACCAAGTGTGCACACTCTCATCTATCTGTCGTCCTTCTCATTCCAAACATCCAGAAAAAAACAGAGGGCATTGTATGGATGAATAATAGATTGTAGCACATTCAAAATTAGACTCGATTTTCACTTCTCCTGTTATCCTTCATGTATGATGCAAGCAAAAATAATATACTTGACCCATTTTTGTGTTTCTTTGAGAACTTTGTTAAAACGTAAGTTCTATAATAACTTGCAGAGCTCATGTATATTAAAGAGAAATTCATCGCCTTTTATGATAAATTGCCAGGATAGTAGTGGGACACCTCTTTTGCCGTGGCAATAGTGGGACACCAATTTTGCATTTCAATATGAGTGGGTGTCAGATTGTTATTTCATTACCCGGCGACACATTCGCTGATGGATTTCAATTTGGTTTTCCATGCTCTCTCTCTCTCGCTCTCTCTCTCTCGCTTTGATAGCCAGACATGCAGGGACCACATATTAACACATACAATCTTAACAGGAGGGATTAACAGAGAGAAGAAATGAATTAAAAGTGGAATAAACAAGGATGACAAGATCTTTCTAAGGCCAATTTCAGGCCATCAATAAATAATAACTAAATAACGAATGTAGTACACGCATGTACTCTTGGATATAAATTTGATTACCTTTTGAAAATTTCCAGTACACCTTGAAATCATGTAAAATAATAATGCCACAGACTACTGCTTTTTTGCTTTGCTGAGTAGATGGAAAAATGAGGTTTAATTCATTATTTGATAAAAATCTGAATGTCAATGAAACTAAGATATGGTAGACTGGTGCAATATTGTGCCATTCAGCTAGACTCTCTCTTTCTCTCTCTCTCTTTCATTCATTTCTTCTAGCTTAACCTCATGACCCAATCTACAGTACAAACTCAGAATTCTTTATGCCTTACTTTGAGTGGGAAACGAAGCCAAAGAAAATGTGCCTGTGCAATTAACAAATGACTTTTGCCTTTCTCGCCCCCTGCTTAATCTGTTTGTACCAAATCCAACTAATAATACATTAGTAGAGAAAAAGATTATAGTGGATGAAATGAGACACTCAATGGAGGCAGTAATTACCCTCTCTGTAGCACTCAATAGGCGTATGCTGGATCAAAAAAGGAGGCTGATGTGATACCTAGGAAACCAAGAGAGTATGCAATACTGTGGCAAAAATGACTCCATCACACAGCTCTTCATAAAGGAGTTGTATTGAATGATTACACAAGTTTATGAAAAAAAAAGATTAAACAAATGAGGTTTTGCTGAATTTCACTTCCGTTTATGATATGGTCTGTACATAAAAATATGTTTACATTGGTGGTGGATACTATTGTTCATTTATGTAAGTGGGGATAACAAAATAAAGTAAACTTTGAAATATTATACCCAAAAACATTATTTGTTGTTTTTTTGTTAATTAAATTTAGGAATTTTAGTTTCAATGAATATTGTGTTCTGTATTTTATAGAGTGGCCGAATCCGAAATCGCATACTGCACTCTAAAAATGGCTGGGTTAAAAACAACCCAATTGGCAACCCAGCGCTGGGTAAATATTGGACAGAACACATGCTGGGTTAAAGTAACCCAGCACACTGGGTTACACATGATAACCCAGCATGCAGGGTTATTGAAAAAACCCAAAATGTAGTCATTTTAACTATTCATGTGTTTAATTCTGGGTTATTCTTGCTGGGTTATTCTTCATTTATTCTGTACTTCATTGTCAATCAAGACAATTGACATTTATTTAAAAAAAAAAAAAATTATTTGACTGTAAAAATAATTGTTAATAAAAATGTTAACTTTTACACCCAGTAACAGCAATATTTTTAGATTTGCATAATTAAAAGAAAACAGTTTAATTATAATAAATAAAAAAGTTTCATATCAAACATTAACAAGCATTATATATAACATTATAAATGACTAATAAATATACTCCACAATATGTAGCAACAAATGTCAATTAATAACAATAACTAAAGACATATAAATTATGTATAATACATTATGAATTACACCACTTAATACACTAAGAAACCACACGTGCAGCAAATCAACTCATTAAATACAGGCTACCACACTCGTCTTTCTTTAATATATGCACAAACCTTGAAATGTTTGGTTTAAAACAGAGGGAGCAACATAATTGACTGGCGCTTAATATCCAGAGTGGACACCGAGAGAAGGGTTCCTGAACCGTTAATGCTTGCCCGCGCTTGCGGGGCACTCGCCGGTTTGACTCAAATGTTGTTAAATTCTCACTAAAGTTCATAAACTTAGCTTACATGTGATGGGGTTCACTAACATTGTATTAATTCGCATTTTCGCGCATCTTCACAGGACTATGCAAGGTCAATTTATGTAATCGTGATCTGAGGTAACAGTTGCTGGTCATCTAAATTACATCACTAATGTTAGTTAAGACACTGTTGCCTTGCAAAACGTTACAAATTATGCTTATTTCAATAAATATTCACTTAAAACGTAAAAAACTTAGCTTTAAATTGCTCCAGCCAGTGACTTTGCCCCTTTGTTCTTTATAAAAATGAAAGTTGCGAAGTACACTCAACGTCTTCAGGGCGGTAAGCGCGCGAGACTCTTCAAATAACCCAGCGGTGAGCAGAAACAACCCAGCACATTAACCCAGCGGGTTTAACCCAACACCTTGAAAACTAAAACTACCCAAAAAGTATTTAACATGTGGAAAAATAACCCAACAAAACAACCCAATGGACTCAAACCAGCGGTATGGGTTAAAAAAAAAAACAGCCATTTTTAGAGTGTGGTATACTATATAGTAGGCGAAAAGCAGTAGGCGAACGAATAGTATGTCCGAATCCTCGGTCTTCATAAAACAGCTGGTGCAGTTTCACGAGATATATTATACCCAAATACCACTGTTGCGTCCGGATACGCCTTCTTACCTACTGTACTGCAAAGTACGAGAAAACAGAGTAGTATGTCCGAATCCTCTGTATTCATAAAAGAGGTAGGTGATAAATTCCTGGATGGCATACTGGCTACGACCACATTCTGAAGCACCCAATGACAGATACTCTGGATACTTATCTATCCCATGAGCCAACGGGACAGGATAAGTTCATACTGGTGGAGAACTGTGAGGTGGGTGATTTCAAAAGTGAATATTACTAGCCAAAAATACGTTTCTTTTTGTTGCAGTCATATTTGTTTAAGTGCTGTGGTGTAAAGTTAACCTGTAAAATGCTACATAGTAAAGTATATTTGTGGTTTTGCTATGAAAATGCAGTGTTTTAATATGTCTAGCTTAAAGTGGCGTTCCACGCACACACACGTCTTTGAAGTAGACTTAACTTTACATACAGTATATTAAAACCATACGCAAGTTAAAGACGCTTTTTAGTGTCTGTGTAACATGTGATTGACCTGTCGTTTTCTCGATAAGTATTGTAAATGAGCACATCACAATATGAAATACACATCTCGGTTATGTTGTAAAAGTTCTATGTTGAATTTACTGATACTGTAGTTATTTTCCTAATCACTAGGGGGCAACGATCTCAGGTAGGAGGGTGAGAACTCTAATATAAGCAGAGAGTAAAAGAGATTTTTGAGGGAAGGCAGGATGTTTG
Source organism: Triplophysa tibetana (assembly GCA_008369825.1). Lineage (NCBI taxonomy): Eukaryota > Metazoa > Chordata > Actinopteri > Cypriniformes > Nemacheilidae > Triplophysa > Triplophysa tibetana. The sequence continues at coordinate 14,103,425 of CM017905.1, read as the reverse complement.
AGTGATGGCACAAGGTTTTCATCCTTTGTTAAGGCCAGAGATTGAAATGGTTATGTTTCTACTGAATCCCTGAGCCTTATGTGATCAAATATATGTTATATGAGGTCTTGAGTCAAGTTGCTCTATTAGACTGTGTACGATAAATTCAACCGCATAATGCGTGTGGGATGTGCCATTGGATTATATACCGATCGCCCATGGATTATCTATTGACTACATCAAGCCGATCGCGGGTATCGGAACACTCGGGACAAAGTGTTGGCAACAGCCAAACATCATTGGAACACTAAGAAAAGTGTTGGCAACGGCCAAACAATGTTGGAAACGCAGGTTTTTGTGGAACGTATTCCAAGGACTGGTTTCTAATAACTGATTTGTACATATTACGGAGAGGGGGTAAAGTGGTTGTTTTATGTGGGGAGTTTAATTGTTGGGTTTAAATGATAGGGTGACCATATTTCAGCTTTCAAAAAAGAGGACAGTCAGTGGGGGCAGGAGGCAGACGGACACCCACAGCGGGTGGAAAGATCGGGATGGGTGTAAATACTTGACAAATGCGTTAGCAACCATGAAACTGTTACTGAACTTTAATACATAAAGTAATACATCCTTTCCATTCAACTTTTGGCCTTCAGCAATAGAATAATAACAAACAAATAAAAAAGTTTAGCATTTAAATGACAACTTTTTTTAAAAAAAACTATCTTTTCAAGGCCATAGGTTAAATTAAAAAACACTTGCGATTAAAAAAAATGGGCATCGTTAACGCTATTCAGATTTTATGTTCCACCCACTGAAAAGCAAGCTGCTTCTTTGGCTATTGGTTGTTGCCGTGGTGCTTGTCGCTACCGGATCCGTCCCGGGAAACACGATTTGTTCCGCGCATGCGCGAAAGTCTACTTCCGGCTGAATTAACTTACGGCAGTTTAAAAAAAAGTAGTTTGACACAACCGGAACCATACCGGAAATTATTTTATGTATAAACTCTGTATTGAAAATTGCATTTAACATGAGAAGACATTAAACAAATTACAATTTGCAATGGTTTGGAGAAATGTACTGAACGAGAGATAGGCTACACTGCCCTTTTAAGAGCGGAAAATAGTCTTTTTTAAATTAATTTTGTTACTTTTTATTTTATTTATTAATAGCAACGATTTATTTAAAAAAATGTATTTGTTTAATGTCGTTTGATGTTAAGTGCCATTTTCTATAAAGAGTTTATAAAAAAATATTTAAGGTCTGGAACAAGTTGTGTCAAACTACTTTTTTTTAACTTCCGTAAATGGTTTCGGCTGGAAGTAGACGCACTTTCGCACATGCGCGGAACACATCGTGTTTCCGGGACGGATCGGGTAACGACAGTGCTGAGGGAATGAGATGCACTTTGTTTACGTACGTGCATGCGTACGTGGTTACGTACGTACATTACCGACCAACGGTGGCTAGCAAGAAGTGGTTGCTTTGCAAAAATGATAAAACGCATGCAATGAATGACGACTTTAGAACGCAAAACCCGAATCCCGGATATTTTAGGAAATTTAGAAATCCCGTCCGGACGCAGTTTTTTTGTCACAAAAAGAGGACATGTCCGGGAAAAAGAGGACGTTTGGTCACCCTAATATATGATACTTTAATACATTTAGCATCAAAACTCAATGGATTGTATCCCATATCCTTTGTGTGTCTTTCGTTTACAAAAGTTGAGAGAGTGTGTTACAATCTAGCTTACGCCTATTAACATGTGGTACAAAGCATTGTTCACTGCTTGCATAGATACATATCAGCAGTGGTGGAAAGTAAAGAATATCAAATACTCAAATTACTGTAATTGAGTAGTTTTTTTCAGGAATTTAACTTTTTTAAGTAGTTTAAAAACAGTGTTCTTTTACTGGAGTACATTTTTAGTGCTGTGTCTTTACTTTTACTACGCTATATTTCTTCATATTGTCATCGCTACTTTATATGTTTAATTGTCATGTGATTGGCTTAAGAGAATAATCAGTCCCGTCATTTGACCCCGTCCACTCAAATCGTGCATAGAAAACTTGTGTCACACAGATTTCACGACATCTGCTACCAATTTAGTTTAATCATGGAGGAGGATGAACGTGTGCGGCAGGCAGGGTGCATATCAAACAGCAGTTTTGCGCACTTGAAAGTCTACGTGGGAAAAGTACACAATACGAAGCCTCGTCCAAGATATGGAGAAATATTGAGTTCCTGTATCACTCCATTCGCCCAGTTGCATCCAAATGGCTATATCATGAGATAAATTATTCATCTCTCTCCAAAGTGTCTGCATCAAGTTTATTCAAAGTGCTCTGCCCTGGTAAGTGAGAAGGGAACATATGTGATTGGAACTCATGCAAAGCAGTTTCGCAAACCGTACATTACCAGTTATAATATTGTAAAAAACATTCAGCTTCTTGCAGTTCGATTGATTGGATAAAATAAGACGTCATTGCATCGAAAGAAACCGCAGGGTTTACTTTTATGTTGGCTCTATCTGTAATTTGAACTTTTAAAGACATGAACCATGAAAAACCATGGACCACAACTCCAGGTAAAAATCTTTATTGTTCTATCTAAGAAATAATGTCACATACATCTTGGATGGCTTGAGGTTGAGTAATTGATCAGTCAGCTCCTCTACAGATATGACTGGTAATGCCTATCCAATATAATTTAGGTTACAGATGGTTTGCATTTTTTGCATGCAGTATTTGGGGCTCTTATTTATGAATTACTGCAATGTGGGGCCTAGTACACATGATTGAACAGTGATATAAGTGGATAAATGGTTTTAACCAGAAAACTGAGCTCATGATAGACAGACAGACAGACAGACAGACAGATAGAAAAACACATTTAATGGTTATTTTGTCTGAGATGTATCCAGCTATATGCTTTATCACTGAGTTAAAGATGTGTTTTGATAAAAGTAGCAATTTTTTATATAAATCTCTGTCATGACCAAACAAGGATGAGACCCAATTGCGGGGTAGAATCTTTTATTAAAGGTTTACAGTTAGTTTAATGAACAGATTTCAGCAGCTAGGCACCTCCGTCCACGGCGACAGCGATTTAGAACGCCTGACGTTGGTGGTATCGGGATGAGGAATTACCCTCGCCAGGAGAGGCTGGTAGCTGAGACCGGAGAGGTCAGTGTCCACAACAGCTGGATAGTGCACCCGAGGGTTTGAGACACTGAAGGAGAATCACAGGTAAATACTTCCAGGAACAAGACGTGGTGCTCTGTGAGAATCCTGAGAAAACTCGTGAGTACTTTAGTGACTAGACAAACTAGACAGACAATCAATATAGCTTCATTAGGCGAGCCGCAGCTACACCTAGGGCAGTCCGAACAGACAAAAGGTACGGTCAGACAAAGAACGAGAAACACTGAGGGAAATAAAAAGGAAGAATGTAACAAGGGGAGATGACTAGCAGGTGCGGGATAATTACGGGACGAGCTTGATTAGAAGATTGTAAACAGGGGTGTGAGTATGGAGTGGAAAATAACCTGTGTAGAGAAAACCTAGGGAAACACTGGGCGGGGAAAATGACGCAGCACTGAGCACGTGGTCAGCGGAAAACTAACACCGTACTCAACAATAACAAAGACACCCATGTGCAGAGAAATGCCCCAACTAGACCTAGATCATGACAGTACCCCCCCACCAGCGCCCCTAGGCGCTTAGGGAGGGGGCTCACCTCGTCTCCGGTGGAAATCCACGATCAACGACCAGTCGAACACATCTCGCGAGGGAACCTACGACCTTTCTTCTGTGCCATAACCTTCCCAGTCCATGAGGTATTGGAAGCCCCTACCTCGGCGGCGGACCTCAAGAAGTTTCCTGACGGTGTAAGTGGGAACGCCGTCCACCAACCGAGGAGGAGGGGGGGTGGGTCGGGAACTGGCCGGATTAAGGTGGGAGACGATGACAGGTTTGACCCTGGATACATGAAATACAGGGTGGACTCGACCAAGACTAGGAGGAAGCTTGAGCCGTACGGCTACCGGGTTAACCACCAAGGCGATCCGGAATGGCCCAATGAACCTCGGTGCCAGCTTACGAGAAGCCGCCCGGCGAGGTAGATCCTTGGTAGAGAGCCATACTCGTTGACTGCACACATAGGCAGGGGGAGAGCTCCGGTGGCGGTCAGGCGCTGACTTGGTCCTCAGGTTGGTTTGGGCCAAAACCTCTCTGGCCCTCGTCCAGGTCCGGTGGCATCGCCGGACGAAAGCCAGAGCTGAGGGAACCGCAGCATCGAGTTCCTGGGAGGGAAACAGAGGTGGTTGATAACCAAGAGCACACTCGAAAGGGGACATACCTGTGGCTGAGGCGGGAAGGGAGTTATGGGCGTATTCCACCCAAGAGAGCTGTTGGCTCCAGGAACCGGGGTTGTTAGATGTCAAACAGCGGAGACTCTGACCGAGATCCTGGTTGGCTCGCTCACATTGTCCATTAGTCTGAGGGTGAAAACCTGAAGACAGACTCGCTGAGGCCCGATCTGTCAACAGAACTCCTTCCAGAACCGAGAGGTAAACTGTGGACCCCTATCGGACACAACGTCGACCGGTAGACCGTGTAAACTGAAGACGTGATCCACCATCAGTTGGGCCATCTCTCGGGCAGAAGGAAGCTTAGGAAGGGGGATAAAATGGGGATAAAATTGGAGAAACGGTCCACCACCGTAAGAATCACAGTGTACCCTCTGGATTGGGGAAGGCCAGTGACAAAGTCCAGGGCTATGTGTGACCATGGCCGGGAGGGAATGGGGAGGGGACGGAGCAGACCTAAGGAGGGACGACGGGTGGTCTTACTTTGCGCACAGACTGGGCAAGCCAACACGAACTGTCTGACATCATTGGTGAACGACGGCCACCAAAACCGCTGGTGTATGGAAGCCAGGGTCCCCTTGATTCCTGGATGGCCGACCAGCTTAGAGGAGTGACACCACTGAAGGACCTCCGAACGTAGCGGGGCGGGCACGAACAACCAACCCACTGGGCACTTCCCTGGCACTTGCACCCTGCGACCGGCCTCCTCTACTCGCCGTTCGATGTCCCAGGTGAGAGCCCCGACGACCGCCTCCCGGGGAAGAATAGAGTCAACGGGATCCTCCCTGCCTGGCTCCTCGAACAGACGGGAGAGAGTGTCAGGCTTGAGATTTTTGGAGCCAGGCCGGTACGACAGGGTGAAGTGAAATCTGCCAAAAAATAGTGCCCAGCGGGCCTGCCGTGAATTCAACCTCTTGGCTGAACGGACATACTCCAAGTTCTTGTGGTCCGTCCAGACCAAAAAAGGTTGCGTAGCTCCTTCCAGCCAGTGGCGCCACTCCCCCAACGCTAGCCGAACCGCCAGCAACTCTCTATTACCGATATCGTAGTTCCGTTCGGCAGGGATGAGGCGATGGGAGAAGAAGGCACAGGGATGCACCTTCTCATCATGACTGGAACGTTGGGACAAGACTGCGCCTACCCCGACGTCGGATGCGTCGACCTCAACAATGAACTGGCGATCCGGGTCTGGAAAACAAAGCACAGGAGCAGAGATAAAACGGGACTTGAGTTTAACCTCGAATAAAACGCCTGTAGAAATTGGCGTTGGAACGAAACCGTATCGGAATGGAATTCGCACTTCTCCGCCTTGACAAATAATTGGTTCTCGAGAAGACGCCGGAGAACCTCTCGAACATGCTGGGTGTGTTCCTGGAGAGAGGGGGAAAAATAAGGATATCGTCCAGGTACACGAATACAAAACGATTAATCATGTCACCCAGCACGTCATTAATGAGGCCCTGGAAGACGTCAGGCGCATTGGTCAACCCAAACGGAAGAACCAAATACTCGTAGTGTCCCGATGGAGTGTTAAATGCCGTCTTCCGCTCGTCCCCCTCACGGATACGAACCAGGTGATACGCGTTGCGGAGGTCTAGTTTCGTAAAGACCCGAGCTCCCTGTAATAGTTCAAAGGCAGACGACATTAAAGGTAAGGGGAATTTATTCTTTACCGTAATCTCGTTCAAACCTCGATAATCAATACAGAGGCGAAGGGAGCCGTCCTTCTTCTGAATGAAGAAGAAACCCGCAGCGGCTGGCGAGGAGGAGGGGCGAATGAGCCCGGCATTCAAAGATACTCGGATGTATTTCTCCAAGGCCTCTCTTTCAGGAGCAGATAGGGAAAATAACCGGCCTCTGGGTGGAGAAGTGCCTGGGAGTAAGTCAATGGCGCAGTCGTAGGGTCGGTGCGGAGGAAGAGACATGGCCCGAGATTTGCAGAACACGGTGCGGAGATCATGATATTCCCCTGGGACCCCGGTGAGGTCGGCGGCATCTACCTGCGACACAGGAAAAACAGAAACAGGAGAAGGAGCAGGACCAAGACAGGACACATGACAAGCAGGGCTCCACGCTAAGATAGAAGTGTTTACCCAATCAATGTGAGGATTATGCTGTGACAACCACGGATGCCCTAATACAAGTGGGGTTGTGGGGGAATCGAGGATGTACAGTTTAATCTTCTCACAATGATTTCCCGACAGAAAAAGACTTACGTGAGGAGTAGTGTGGGTGACTGTGAAAAGTGGTCCTCCTGTCAGTGTCACGGCTGAGACGGGTGGGTGGAGAGGAACGGATGGAATACCCCACTTTCAAGCAGTAGTCGAATCTATGAAGTTTCCCTCAGCCCCGGAGTCGATAAGGGCCCTTCCTACGTGGGTGGCATGCCCGAAGGTGAGGCGATATGGCAGCAGGGTGCGAAGGGAAAGAGAGGATCTCTTGATGACGCCCACCCGGACTCTCCGTTCTACGGATGGGCGTTGGCTTTTACCGGGCAGTGTGAGGCAATGTGCCCCGTCTTCCCACAATAGAGACAGAGACCCTCCACCAGTCTCTGTTGTTTCTGGGCGGGCGAAAGATGGAAACGACCGATCTGCATGGGCTCTGGAGCCGTCGGCGAACGTTGTACAGCACTGGAATCCCGGCTAGAATCCCGTTCGGCTTCCCCATCAGTTTCCTGGTTGGCATCACGACGTCGCCAAGCGGGTGGTGAAAGACGTCTTCGGCGACGTGCATTGATCCGACCTTCGATCCTTAAGCATAGGCAGATGAGGTCCTCTAGGTCTCTGGGCGGGTCCAGGGTTGCAATCTCGTCGGCTATGGAATGGTTGAGTCCATCAAGAAAGCGGGCTCGAAGAGCACCCGGGTTCCACTCACATGCCGCCGCCAGGGTCTTGAATCTGATAGCAAAATCAGTGATGGAGCTCTTTCCCTGGACGATCCGGGAAAGTTGTGCAGCCTCGTCATCGCCACGCGCCGACCTGTCGAATAACCTGGTCATCTCTTCGCGGAATTCGATGAATGAGCGACAGCAGTGGTCCTGAGACTCCCAGACAGCCACTCCCCACTGGCGAGCCTTTCCTGTGAGTAATGTGAGGATATAAGCGATCCGAACCTCCTCAGAATCGTACCGGCGGGGCTGAAGAGCGAAGACCAGGGCGCCCTGAGAGAGGAATGCCCGACAGGAATTAGGGTCCCCGTCGTAAAGCGGTGGAGTGTTAGCGTGCGGCTCAGGCTCACTCCTGGATGCGTGTGGTGACGCCTTTTGACTAACGCCGGCTCGCACGGTGCCACGCAGGAGATCAGCGACTTGCCGGTGTAAAGCTGCCATCTGGTCCTGCATGGAAGCCTTCTCCTGAGCTGCTGCTGCGAGGCGAGAAGCCTGTTGTCCCAGTAGAATTCCCTGCTGCTGTAGCGCAGCTGATCCTGTCCCGCTGGGTCGAGAGATTGGTCTGACCATTCTGTCATGACCAAACAAGGATGAGACCCAATTGCGGGGTAGAATCTTTTATTAAAGGTTTACAGTTAGTTTAATGAACAGATTTCAGCAGCTAGGCACCTCCGTCCACGGCGACAGCGATTTAGAACGCCTGACGTTGGTGGTATCTGGATGAGGAATTACCCTCGCCAGGAGAGGCTGGTAGCTGAGATCGGAGAGGTCAGTGTCCACAACAGCTGGATAGTGCACCCGAGGGTTTGAGACACTGAAGGAGAATCACAGGTAAATACTTCCAGGAACAAGACGTGGTGCTCTGTGAGAATCCTGAGAAACTTTACTTTAGTGACTTTAGTGACTAGACAAACTAGACAGAGAATCAATATAGCTTCATTAGGTGAGCCGCAGCTTCACCTAGGGCAGTCCGAACAGACAAAAGGTACGGTCAGACAAAGAACGAGAAACACTGAGGGAAATAAATAGGAAGAATGTAACAAGTGGAGATGACTAGCAGGTGCGGGATAATTACGGGACGAGCTTGATTAGAAGATTGTAAACAGGGGTGTGAGTATCAGCGGAAAACTAACCCCGTACTCAACAATAACAAAGACACCCATGTGCGGAGAAATGCCCCAACTAGACCTAGATCATGACAAATCTCATTATAAATAATTATTCATAATTCATTAAAGAACACCGCCGAAAAAGTGACATGTTACTAGTACTCTAGTTGTACTAGTACTGAACAAAATACAAACAATCAACTGTTTCGACTCGGATTGCTAAATGTTTGATCTCTCTCTAATAAAGCACTTTTTGTTAACGATTTGATAACAGATCATGAAATATACATGCTCTGTTTGACAGAAACATAGCTAAAACCAGATGATTATATTACTCTAAATGAGTCTGTCCCCCAAGATTATTATTATAAACACGAGCCTCGTGTTTTAAATACAATTCTTTTCAAGTTATGTTCCTTCATGTATCAACACCTAATACTGAGGACAAAACTTTTGTAACATGTATTCTAGCTATTGTATATAAGCCTCCAGGGCACCATACAGATTTTATTATATAATTTGGTGGGTTCTAGGAATTTTGCTGGGTTCTCGAACTAGTACTGGCCACAGATAGAGTCCTTGTCGTTGGTGACTTTAACATCCATATAGATAACGATACAGATGCCTTAGGAATGGCCTTCAAAGACTCTCTTTGCTCCATGGGCATTAGTCAAAATTTGTCAGGAGCCACTCACCTTCATAATCATACGTTAGATTTAATACTGTTTTACGGTATAAATGTGGACAACGTTAAAATCGTTCAGCAGAGTGAAGACATTTCGGATAATTTTCTGATATAATGTTTGCTTCACTGGCCTACGGTTGCAAATCACACTCCATGTTACAAGTATGGTAGAACAATTACTTCAACTACCAAAAATGTGTTTCTCCATAATCTGCCTGAATTGTCTCAAATCTCTAGCATGAAAAGTAGTGGTGAAGTCTGACATTACTATTGAAAATTTAACCTCCACCTTCTCAGACACACTAGACACAGTTGCTCCTCTCCTTCTTTAATGTTAAAGAAGATTAAAAAAGGCAGCCTAACACCGTGGTATAATGAACACAGGCTCAGGCTCTAAAGAAAGCAACCCGGAAAATGGAGCGCAACTTTAAGAAAACTAATTTAGAGGTATTACGTACAGCATGGAAGGATAGTACTCAAAAATACAGGAAAGCCATAAAAACGTCTTGATCTGCCTACTTTTCATCACTAATAGAAGAAAACCAGCACAACCCTAGGTTTTTATTTAACACAGTGGCTAAATTTACAAAAAATGTGTCGTCAGCGACTTCAGATTCTGGATATCAGCATAAAAGGGATGAATTTATGAACAACTTCACAAGTAAATCCAAGATATTTGAGAACAAATTATAACAATGCAACCAGAAGTGAAACCCGCTGAAAAAACTAACTACAGCGCCTGTAAGGAGAAATTGCAATTATTTTCTACAGTAGATCACGATGAACTGTCTAAAATCATTAGATCATCTAAATCAACAACATGCATCCAAGACCCTATACCGACAAAACTACTGAAAGAGATGCTCTCAGAATTTAGAGATACTCTTCTTAGTATTATTAAGTCATCTCTGACATTAGGACATGTACCTAAAGCATAAAGGTGGCTGCTATAAGGCCCCTTGTCAAAAAAACCCAACTCGACCCTGGAGAACTAGGGAGTTACAGGTACTGTATATATCGAATTTACCTTTCATATCTAAAGTTCTGGAAAAAGTAGTTTCAACTCAATTATGCTCCTTCCTCCAAAGGAATGACATTAATGTAGAATTCCAGTCTGGTTTTAGAGCATTTCACAGGACAGAGACTGTTTTAATCAGAGTTACAAATGATTCTTTCTGCATCTGACCGAGCTTGTATTTCATTATTGGTGATGCTAGACCTTAGTGCTTGCATTTAACACCATTGACCACGGCACACTCCTCCATAGACTCTGTTGGCATTATGTTGGCATTAACGGTATTCTGCCTTTACTAGTGTGGATGAACTAGCTTTACAGATAGCTAACATTCTTCAATAAAGGAACCAGGAAACATCTTGTTCGTTTGGTGTGTTTTACTGAAAGACTGTAAAACTGTAACATACAGAAACAAAGAGAATGCATATTAACATCTCAATAAGGTTAATAGACAATGCAAATATAACATAAGTAGCTTAGAATTAACTAAACCCTTAAAAACGATCTCGTAAGCAAGCGGTTAGCACTATGCTAAAATACATGGAAAATGGCATAGGGTTGCTAACAGTACTAGCGCCACATTTTCCTTACAAATTACGAATGGAAAACATGCTAAAATAACTAAATTTGGTATCAGCAGGAAGTTAAGATTACTATCAAACAAATACTCACAGACAGATATTTCTTAGGGACCAAAAATAGAAGTTTACGGACTTAACACTCTGAAGTTTGACATGCTGTGGGATCGATAGAAAAGTAACTGCCCTACGGAAAGTCTGCGTGGACAAAACACAAGAAACGCAAACACAAATAAATCTTCCCACAAGGGGGCAGCACACTCCCCGACTGGTATACTGCTATAACACTATTAACCTTTAACTAACAACACAATTTCTGAAATAGGTCTTGTGTACACCTTAGCAGTACCTTCTTTAATTATTCGAACACTCACTTTACGTACTCTTTTATCTCTACCAGGATAAGTGTCCACAATAAGTCCAGTAGGCCATTCGTTTCTTTTGACCTGAGTGTCCTTTAGGAGAACAACGTCACCAATGACTAAATTTGGTTGATCTGCTTGCCATTTCCTTCTTGGTTGAAGGGTAGCGAGATACTCTTCTCGCCAACGTTTCCAGAACGAGTTAGCCACCCTTTGCACCTGTTTCCATTGTTTACGGTACAAGTCCTTAGGATCAAAGTCTCCGGGAGGAATAGAGACGGGACAGATTTTCTGAGTGAGAAGGGCACTTGGAGTCAACAAGTCGGGTTGCTGAGGATCGGAAGACACCGGTACTAATGGACGACCATACATTATGGCTGATACCTCTGCCATAAACGTCACAAGTACTTCATGAGTCAGATTTGGAGAGTGAACTTTGTGCAGCATAACGTCCAAAATTCGTCGCGACACTCCGATTATTCTTTCCCACACCCCTCCCATGTGAGAAGAGTGAGGTGGGTTAAACTTCCATGTGCATGTCTCATTTTTTAGGTAGGATTGAAGCTCTGGATCTTCTGAACTTATCTGAAGCTCTTTGCACGCTCCAACGAAATTCGTTCCACAATCTGATCGAAAGAGCTTTGCTGGGCCTCTTATGGCCAGGAACCTTCTGAGAGCATTTATAAAACTTGAAGTAGAGAGGGACTCGACCACCTCGATGTGAACCGCCCGCGTTACTAAACAAGTAAACATTACTGCCCAACGTTTGTTCTCCAACACTCCACCTCTTGTACGACGGACACTTACGTTCCAAGGTCCAAACACGTCCACTCCGACATGTGTGAAAGGAGGAGTTTGGATGGGACGATCAGCTGGAATGTCTGCCATCTTTTGTTGTAGCACACTTCCTCTAACCTTGCGACTGGTTGTGCATCTGCTGAGAAGCTGTGTCACCAACCTTTTTCCTCCAAGGATCCACAATCCGGCAGACCTGACGGCTCCTTCCGTGATGTGTCTGCCTTGGTGCATAACCTGTTCGTGGTAGAACTGAATCAGCAAAGCAGCAATGTGATGCTTCTTAGGAATAACGATGGGCTGGCTTTGTTCTTGAGTCATTTCAGCAGAAGTCACACGTCCTCCTACACGCACCAGTCCTTCTTTGTCCAAAAACACATCGAGATTCTTCAGAGGACTGTGTTTTAGTATATCCTCTCCTTTTCTCAAAGTTTTTATTTCCTTTTCAAATGTCTTACCTTGAACAGTTCTTACAATAACTAACTTTGCTTGTGTTAGAGCGTCCATCTTTGATTCATTTGACCCAGGAGCTTTTGAGATAGATCTGACCTTTTCAATGAGTCTGGCGATAGCTTGTGTAAGACGTTTCCAACTGGAGAAGCGCTCAAACCTGAGTGAGCCGAGCGATTGTATCTCAGTTGTGGTTGCAAAGGTTGAGACTTGTGGGCGGACTTCAATGTCTGTGGCAGGTTCAACAAGTTGACAGATGATTGGTTGCCCAGGACACTCTCCATCACATTTCCTCAAGAAGTCGGGACCAGTAAACCAATTGGTAGAACTCAGTAGTGAAGCTGGCACATGCCGTGTTCCATGATCGGCAGGATTGATTTCCGTACTCACAAAGTGCCACTGACTGGGTTCAGATGACTTTCTGATGCGAGCAACACGGTTGGCGACGTAGACATAGAACATTCGACTGTTGTTGTTGATGTAGCCTAAGACTACTCGACTGTCAGTGTAGTATTTCACTTTGTGAATTACGATGTCAAGTTCACTTAATAGCATGTCTGCCAGCTCCACCGCCAGAACTGAAGCGCACAGCTCCAAGCGAGGTACTGTGTGGACTTGTCTAGGAGCTAATTTGGACTTGCCCATGCAGAAGCCTACGTGGACGTGACCTTCGGTGTCTATGGCTCGAAGATACGCAACTGCTGATATGGCTGATGTTGAAGCGTCTGCAAAGACACACAGCTCTCTTCGACAGGTAGATTGCAGTGAAGTATTCACATACTGTCTAGGAATTTGTAGTTTCTCAAGAGCAACAAGCGAGTTTTTCCAAGATTTCCATTGTGCCTCTTTTTCTGCCGGCAGAGGAATGTCCCATTCACAGTTCTCTGAGCACAATTCTCGGATGAGAGCCTTGCCTTGCATTATGATGGGTGCTGCAATCCCAAGGGGATCATACAAGCTATTAACAGCGGAAAGAACACCCCTTCTTGTGAATGGCTTGTCTTCTCTTGACACAAGGAAGGTAAAACAGTCATTTTGCAAATCCCAGTTTAGCCCTAAACTTCTCTGAGGGGCTCTACACTAAGGTCAAGGTTTTTCAGTTCCTTTGCACGTTCTTCAGCTGGAAACGCTTCCATTACATCTGGGCTGTTGGAGGCTATTTTGTGCAAGCGAATGTTAGACTCTGCAAGCATTTCCTTGCTGCTTTTCAGAGTTTGGATAGCACTGGCGTCTGAAGGAAAGGAAGCCAGTCCGTCGTCAACGTAAAAGTTTTTAAGAACAAACTGTTTGGCCTCATCACTGTACTCCTCTGATGTAGCCAGAGCTGCCCTACGGAGGCCATATATTGCTATGGCGGGAGACGGGCTATTTCCAAACACGTGTACAGTCATCCTGTACTCTCTGATGTCCTTAGTGGGATCGTTGCCTTCGTACCACAGGAAACGCACAAAGTTGCGGTGGTCCTCACGAATGACAAAACAATAAAACATTTGCTCTATGTCCGCTGTGACAGCCACAGGTTCTTTGCGGAAACGCAAGAGGACCCCTATAAGAGTGTTGTTCATGTCTGGGCTGCTCAACAAAACATTGTTTAGAGACGTGTCTTCGTGAGTGGCACTAGAGTCAAACACTACGCGTATCTGGTTGGGTTTATGAGGATGGTAGACACCAAAAAACGGTATGTACCAACACTCCTGATCTTTGTCGAGCGGCAGGACGGGTTCTGCATGTCCTGACTCAAACATTTTCTGCATAAAGTTCATGAAATGTTCTTTCATGTGGGTTTTTTTGTCAAGCATGCGACGCAGTGAATTGAGACGTTTGACCGCTTGGTCTCGGTTGTTGGGTAGGCTGCGCCTGTTTGTTTTGAAGGGTAATGGCGCCACCCAGCTGTTGGACTCGTCCATAAACATTTGTTCGCCCATAATCTCCAGGAAGAGTTCATCATCCACAGACATGGCGGGTTTGTCGTCTTGTGGGGTTCTCATGAACAATTTGTTGGTGAGACAGTCGTTTTCATCTATGCCAATCGAGCTGGTCATGTTCAAAGAGTTAAATGGAGAGTCCGCGCTCAGGACCTTTTCTTTGACATGGAATGAGTTAGGGCAAGGGTCTAAAAGAGATGTACGTCCGTTGTTCAACAATGTTGTGCGGTAAACACTGACTTTGCTAGGCACGTGAGCACCCCCAAGGCAGACCTCACCTATTATGACCCAGCCAAGGTCGAGGCGCTAGGCGTACGGAGCATCGTGGGGGCCGTTGTAGTGTTCTCTTACCTCGTGCACTCTTGGTATGTCCCGACCGAGGAGGACCAGTATTGAAGCATTTGGGTCCAAATCTGGAATCTTTTCCGCCAAATGCCTGAGGTGATTGTGGTGTATTGCGGCCTCTGGTGTCGGAATTTCAGATCGATCATCTGGGAGCATGTTGCACTCGATCAATGTGGGAAGCCGAACGCTAACGTTGCCATCGAGTGACTCTACTATGTACCCGTCAGCTTGGCGTGCCCTTGTCTCACTAACACCCGAGCAGGTTTTCAAAGTGTAGACTTTGGTGCATGTGTTAACGTTGAAGATCTCAAAGAATTCTGTCTTGGCTAAAGACCTATTGCTTTGCTCGTCTAACACAGCATAGGCTCTCACTGTCTTTTCTTTGTGTCCAGCAGGATAAATGTTAATTAGACAGATTTTGGAGCATGAGCATGAGCTGTTACCTTTTCCACAGATCTCTGTACATTTTGACACAATGGCTTGGATAGGGCTTTCTGGCTGCTCCCCGCCATGCCCGTCTGGGGCTGCGAAGCCTGGAGCTTCAGTTTTCCAGGGTGCCGGTCCAGGATGCAGCGCGGTGGTGTGGTGGTGACTTTTACACTCGTTGCAATGTACACTCATGTCGCAGTCTTTTGCCATGTGGTTGACAGAGGAACAGCACTTGTAGCAAATGTTCTTTTCTTTCAGAATAGCTTTTCTCTCATCCACGGTCTTTGTTCTGAAACCCCGATAGTTGCGGAGGGGGTGAGGTTTGTTGTGGAGCGGGCACAGTTTATCTGGGTCGACCACCTTTTGATCAGAGGAGTCACGATAGCTCTTTGGAGTAGTTATTTCAGTTTTTCGAACAGATACTGCAGTTTTGAAGTTAGGGTTATTCAGTCTTTCAGGCCTATAAACACTTTGGCAACCAGCAGAGAGCAAGGGGGCAAAGCTTGGGTCGTTGAGAGTTTTAGCTTTGTCGCACACAAACTTCACGAACACTGGGAATGGCGGGTACGAAGCATGGTGTCGCTCTTTGTAGGAGGATGCTGAAGTAATCCATTTCTCTTGAAGGTGGAATGGGAGTTTTTGAACAATAGGAGTGATGCCCCGGGACGTATCTAAGTAACCCAGGCCAGGTAGGGCAAGCCAGGTAGGGCATCTAAACGGGCAGCATCAAGCTCTGAGATAAGATCACCTAGCTCTCTTAACTTATGGTTTTCTCTGTTAGCGATTTTGGGAAAGTCGTCCAACTTTTTCAAGAGAGCATTCTCTATTGCTTCAGGGGACCCATAGCTTTCCTCCAGTCTTTGCCACACCATTTTGACACCAACTGTGGCATCATAGGTGTGTACTGCCCTTAATCGTTTTGCTTGCTCCGATGATTTAGGACCTAACCACTTGCAGAGGAGATCCAACTCCTCTCTTGGGGATAAATATAGTCCTACTAAGGCGTTCAAAAAAGATGCTTTCCAAGACCAGTAATTTTCAGGCTTGACATCAAACGTCAGAAGCCCTGAACTGACCAACTCTCTGCGAACCAAATATTTGGCTAAATCTGATGTGGCTGGGGAATTGGACTCGTTTCTGCTGACAACAGGGCAAGGAGACGATAGCCTGGGTTGGTAAGGGGCATACTGGTTGAAAGAGCGTGGCTGAAATCTGTGGTCTGTAGTACCCGTGGTTGGATACCGTGAGTGAGATGTAAAATAAGCATTCTTGACCGAGCTTTGGGTATAAGGATGATCTGCTCCACTGTTGATGCCGTACTGTGAGGAATGCACCCCTGGTAGCTCTTGAAACTCATGCTCACTAATCTCACTGGTTTGTTTGCTGCACTCTTTGACTTGATTTTTCACAAAATCACCATTGTACTTTACTTCCTGAGCTGCTGGGAGCACTAGTGTGTTAGTTTGTGCGAAATCAAAGCGCTTATTAACCGGCGGAGGCGGCACTTGTATGGACTGGACGATGTTGTCGCTGTTTTTTGGAAACCAGGTAATTCCATGTTCTTCCTCAGCTGCTGCCTCCAGGACCTCTGCTTCGGCGTTGGCGGCTGCAGCAGCACTGTGTAGACGCAGTTTGAGGAGGTCAGCGCCGAGCTCTGCTTTCTTTTTAGTAGCTTCAGCTTCGATGTGGGCTTTTTCTTTTATCACTTCTGCTTCTCTTTCAGCGTAGGATGCCTGTGCTTGAGCGGCAGCTGCTTTAGCACGTGCCCTTGCTGCCAAAACGCTTGCATTGGACCTTTGACTGGCACGTGACCGCTGACTCGCATGTGAAATGTTGGAACAGTTCGATCTTGTTTCCCACAGGTCACCATCGTTACTGACTGTACTTCGATGTTCTGGGACAGTAGTGTTGTCATCTTTGTCGACTTTTGGCTGACCTTCCATTTGTCTTTTTACTATTCTGCCTTTACTAGTGTGGATGAACTAGCTTTACAGATAGCTAACATTCTTCAATAAAGGAACCAGGAAACATCTTGTTCGTTTGGTGCGTTTTACTGAAAGACTGTAAAACTGTAACATACAGAAACAAAGAGAATGCATATTAACATCTCAATAAGGTTAATAGACAATGCAAATATAACATAAGTAGCTTAGAATTAACTAAACCCTTAAAAACTATCTCGTAAGGGAGCGGTTAGCACTATGCTAAAATACATGGAAAATGGCATAGGTTGCTAACAGTACTAGCGCCACATTTTCCTTACAAATTACGAATGGAAAACATGCTAAAATAACTAAATTTGGTATCAGCAGGAAGTTAAGATTACTATCAAACAAATACTCACAGACAGATATTTCTTAGGGACCAAAAATAGAAGTTTACGGACTTAACACTCTGAAGTTTGACATGCTGTGGGATCGATAGAAAAGTAACTGCCCTACGGAAAGTCTCACAAGAAACGCAAACACAAATAAATCTTCCCACAAGGGGGCAGCACAAACGGAATAGCATTGAAATGGTTAAAGTCTTATGTATCCGACTGTTTTCAATGTGTAGCAATAAACAATGAGGTGTCACGCAAATGGCGAGTCCAGTATGGTCTACCACAGGGCTCAGTAGCTACCACTAAGAGAATTAGCTTTCACTGTTATGCTGATGATACTCAACTTTATATTTCGCAGTAGCATCATGAAACACAGCAGTTCCATCGAATAATGGAATGAATAGTCAATATAAAAAGCTAGATGAGTAACAATTTCCTTATTTCTAAACTCGGACAAAACAGAAGTGTTACTTACTTAAACCGCCGTACGTAACAACCAAGAATACTGCTTATCTATTGACGGATGCTCCATAAAACCCTCATGGTCAGCTAAGAATCTTGACGTTCTATTCGATAGTTATCTGTCATTTGAGAGCCATGTGGCCAACACCTGTAAAATTACCTTATATACTGTCACTGTGAGATGCAGAGAAATTAATAAATGCATTCATGACATCAAGACTAGATTACTGTAATGGACTGTTAGGTGGTTGCCCTGCAGGCTTATTACAAAAACTCAAAATTGTCCAAAATGCGGCAGCTCGAGTTCTTGCAGCATATTAACCCGGTTCTGTCAACCTTGCATTGGTAACCTATAAAACGTCTTGGTTACGTCTGTAACCTCAGTTCCCTGATGGAGGGAACGAGACGTTGTGTCGAGAACGACAGATGGGGTTCGTTCTTGAGAACCTATCAACTCTGACTACTATAGAAAAGGCCAATGAAATTTGGCGAATGAAATTTGCATGCCGGCTCCGCCCCCGGATATCCGGTATAAAAGGAAGCCGGCGTGCAGCATTCATTTACCTCTTGTTCTGAAGAGCCTGAGAGCCTCTCACAACTGCAACAGAAACGATACAGGTTTGTGGCATAAGGGACACAACGTCTCGTTCCCTCCATCAGGGAACTGAGGTTACAGACGTAACCAAGACGTTCCCTTTCTGTCGGTCTCTCGACGTTGTGTCGAGAACGACAGATGGGGTTATCTATGGAAAACGCCACAAACGCTGTATCGCGTCACAATCTCAGCGAAGCAACGTTGACAAGCCTGGGCGTGTCAGATCGAAGCTTTCGTGAGAACTGTAACCTTCCAGTGTGGTGGTCGGGGGGTTCCAGAGCTTTCAGGAAAGATGGATACAGCCCTGACCGGTAACTTTCACGGACGGGGCCTTAGCTCTCTACAGGCGAGAGGCCGTCCGGATCGGTTTACACCGGGTAAGCGCACTCTTAAGCAGAGAAGCGCTGCAGAGGCCACCTCCTACCCGTGGGGAGGAAATGGTGGAGAAAGTATGGTCTCGTCCTAGGAGGACAACGCATGGAACGTGCGGACTGGGTAGTTAACCGCGAGGTGGAGGTCCACCTGGGGAAGCTCATGGGTTACCAAGTGTGGGAACCAGTGTCATGAGGGTATGACAGACGGAACAGCCCGCGGAGGGGGTGTTACTGCGTCCGATAGCACAGGTCCGGTTAGAACTATGTGTGATAGGTCAAGATATGTCCCGGCCTAAGGGGGAAGGCTGCTCTGCTCAGCCAACCCCCAGGAGGTGCTTGCTTAGTGATGGATGGAATGCCTGTTCTTAACCACGGTGTGGGTAAGAAGGGAGGCTGGTGAGGTACCAATTCTCTTAGCCAGGGTTGGGTAAGAAGAAAAGGGTAGATAGCACACTGACCCAACCTCGGGGAGGGTGGGAAGGTGCTTTCGCAGGCATACGCCCTCCCGGATGCCAATCCTACATGTCGCCAAGGTGGTGGGCGCAGCCCAACCCGCAGCTCTACAAATGTCTGCCAGAGACGCGCCTCTGGCCAGTGCCCATGAGGTGGCTAGACCCCGAGTGGAGTGAGCCGTGACCGCCAATGGGCATGGCACATTCTGAGATCGGTATGCCGTCGTAACGGCATCCACGATCCAGTGCGCTAATCTCTGTTTGGAGACAGCCTTCCCCTTCTGCTGACCTCCGAAACAGACAAAGAGCTGATCAGAACTGCGGAAGTTCTGTGTGCGGTCCAAGTAGAGGCGCAGTGCGCGTACTGGACACAACACGGACCGGGTTGGGTCTTCCTCCCCGGTGGGGAGCGCCTGCAAGTTCACCACTTGGTCCCGAATGGGAGTAGTGGGAACTTTGGGCACGTATCCGGGCCTGGGTCTCAGGTGAACGTGAGAGTTACCAGGGCCGAAATCAAGGCAGTCCGGGAACACAGAGAATGCATGGAGATCCCCTATCCTCTTGAAGGATGCGAGCGCCACAAGAAGAACCGTCTTACTCGTTAGGTGAGGAAGATCGGAAGTTTCAAGGGGCTCAAAGGGGGGCTCGGCTAGGCCCCTCAGGACCACGTTCAGGTCCCATGAGGGTATGGAGCGGAGACGAGGCGGGTTGCGTCGTCTCGCGCCCTTTAGGAACCTAGTGACCAGGTCGTGCTGCCCTAGAGACCTTCCGTCCACTGAGTCGTGATGAGAGGCAATAGCGGCTACATACACTTTCAGTGTGGAAGGGGAGATGTTGGTCTCCAACCTCTGTTGTAGAAAGGACAGTACGATCCCGACCGAGCATCTCTATGGGTCTTCTCCTTGGGAGAGACACCAGGATGAGAAGAGGCGCCATTTGTAGGCGTATAGCCGCCTAGTGGATGGTGCCCTAGCCTGTAGGATGGTTTCAGCCACAGCGGGGTGTAACCTACTCAGGATGTCCTCGTCCCGTCCAGAGACCAGACATGGAGGTTCCAGAGGTCTGGCCTGGGATGCCAAAACGTGCCCATCCCCTGAGAGAGCAGGTCCTCTGACAGGGGAATGGGCCAGGGGGGAGTTGTTGTCAAGAGCATGAGCTCCGAGAACCAAGTGCGGTTGGGCCGGTACAGCGCAACCAGAAGCACCTGTTGCTCCTCTTCCCTGACCTTGCACAGAGTCTGTGCAAGGAGGCTCACTGGGGGGAAGGCGTACTTCCGCTTGTCTCGTGGCCAGCTGTGCGCCAGGGCATCCGTGCCGAGGGGGGCCTCGGTCAGGGCGTACCAAAGCGGACAATGGGTGGTGTCGCGGGAGGCAAAGAGGTCGATCTGTGCCTGTCCGAACCGCACCCAAATCAGCTGAACTGCACGAGGGTGGAGTCGCCACTCTCCGCAGGGTGTGTACTGGCGAGAGAGCGCGTCGGCTGTCTCGTTCAATACGCCTGGGATATGTGTGCTGGGATACGCCAATGCTCGCGGCAGCCCGGGCTAGCATGGCCGACATCTCGACCTCTGCTTCCTCCTGAGCTGAACCCCCCGGGGGGGAAGCTCGGATTCGTCATTGTCGGATACCGGCATCTCTCCCTCCGATGCTGCGATGGACATCTCATCGGCCCTGCGGTCCATTTCTGAACGCGCAGAGGAGGATCCGGACGGTGTGCCACCGCCGGTTGGGGAACGTTCAAAAGAGCGTGTTGGGGTGCGGCCGGCCCGTGAGCGCTTGGCTACGGTCGCAGAAACCCCCAAATCACTAACGCCGCTAACCGGACCGGAGATCTGGGCCTTAGCCATAGATGTCACAGCCCGGGTAGCAGACGAGATGTTGGCTGGTTCCCGTAGGAAGACAGCCAACCGTGACCGCAACTTCTGTATGACAATCTGCCCGCAGTGCGGGCAAGATGTGTCAACGAACGCTGCTTCGGCGTGCTGGACGCCCAGACACCTAACACAGCGCTCGTGTCCGTCCCCCTCCTCGATGAGGGTACCGCACCCAAGAGAACAGCGGGACATGCCGCGCTGTAGAGTGTGAGTCCTGAAAAGGACTGTTTTTAGAAAATAGCTCTGACACCACTGGAACCGCCGAGACACCCAGGGGAAGATCGCTGCAGGAGGGATGATCCGCTGGGAGAGGTCGTAGATCCGGCAGTTGTTGTAGTCGCAGAAGATGAAGATCTTTCTTTAGTTTTGTGCTCATGAGTCGATGGCTCTGAAGAACAAAAGGTAAATGAATGCTGCACGCCGGCTTCCTTTTATACCGGATATCCGGGGGCGGAGCCGGCATGCAAATTTCATTCGCCAAATTTCATTGGCCTTTTCTATAGTAGTCAGAGTTGATAGGTTCTCAAGAACGAACCCCATCTGTCGTTCTCGACACAACGTCGAGAGACCGACAGAAAGGGAACATCGCATTAACTTTAAGATCTTGCTTATTACCTATAAAGCCCTACATTGTTTAGCTCCTCAGAATTTGAGCGAACTTAACTGTATTACAATCCTTCACATGAATTACGCTTTCAGGCATCCTGTCAGTTTGTAATACCTAAAATTTCAAAATCAGATCCTTTCCTTTCCCTTACCTGATGGCAGTGCGGAGAATGTGAAGCGGTGACCTGACATGAGCTGAGATGATAGAGCTGTATAAACAACGTCCCGACCTGACACGACTTCACAATACAATTTCAAATGCTATGAGATTATTAATTATAATCTTGAATCTATAATTAACCTTATTAGTAAGTTTTTTTTAATTTTTTAATTTAGCCTTGTTGTGCAAGCACTGTCGAGCTTGTGCAGAGGCAGCAGCTTTTGCCACAGGGGAACTTGAATGTTTTTTTTTTTTTGATTGGAGTTTTGTGTCCCTCACCACCGTTTGCATATTCTTTTGCACTTTTGCCTGGCTGGGGGGCTGCTTTAGAATTCAGTTTTATCTAATTAATATTGCATGTAGAAATGTATAAACTGCTTAATATTTGACCTGTGAATCTCTCTCCTTTATCTTAAATGTGTGCTTTCACTGTGAGTGAGTGTGTATATGTGTGAGTGTGTGTCGATGTGTGTAAATATTTGTGCATATTGTGTGTGTGGAGCGTTTGTATGTTGGTATGTTCTTCTGTTTTTTCACCTTTTTCTTGTTTTTACAGGTATATGACTTTAGTTGTTTTGATTGTAGTCAATATGTCTCATGTACACCTGCTTTTTAACAATGGAAATTGTAAAAAGCGCTATATAAATAAAGTTGAGTTGAGTGCCGGTGTTGAGGGACACATTCGCAGTCCAGTCATTTGTGTGTGTGCTCATCTTTTGCCTTTTTCAGATAAATCATCAGTGAGATCTTGTAGACTGCTACAGACTTTCAGTAAGGAGGTCATGATGGTACCTGTTTACCGTATTCATCTACAAACAGACTTGGTGGCTGGTTTTGTAGAGATAGGAGTACGACCGGTAGTGCGGTATTGGATTTCTTTAAGGTAACGATCTGGCCGGAGGAAAAGTGGTACCTTCATTGGAAGTAACCAACTTTTTATCGACAGAGCATCACCCGGATGAATTGCTTCAAAAGAAACTAAATGCATTTGCAGCTTGTGTGGTCACACTGGCCAAATAAGAAAAGCGAATGAAGTGTAACCCTATTCTCAAAACTTTAGCCAATTTGCCAAGTTTTTTATCACATCATAATACTGATCAGAGGGAAGATGTTGTCAAAGTTCTACCAGAAAGACTCAGGAAACATAGAACGATAAATAATATTTATTAAACATCATGTTAAAGATCTAGGCCCCATCCGATGAAGGAATCATGGAAAAATGATTCTGATGTTCCTGCCTGAAGATAAGGCAGGAGCGGAGCCTACCCCAGAAGAGAAGGTAAACAAAAATCAACCCACCGGATGATGTATCTCCCTTCAGTTCCTAAAGGAGAAAGTAAGTGTCGGTCAGCCATGGTTGAAACATGAACGTGAGGTTACATTATACATGACTTCTATTGATGAAGTCAATAGAAGTCAAAAACAGCATATCACTGTTTTTAACGGAACCTCCAAAAAGGATTCTGGACCCTGTGGTTGACAAAGCCAGGTGAACTAGCCGGAGCCTGCACCGGCTAATAAGGCTTCGAAAAGCCTTCAAATTCTCCAGAAGCCGGCACATGCTGAATGGGCTTGCACGAGCAAACAGAATTTTCCACAACAGAATTTTCCAGAGGCCTGCACAGGCTGAATGGGCTTGCACAAGCCAACAAAATTTCCCCAACAGAATTTCCAGAAGCCTGCACAGCTGAATGGGCTTGCACAAGCCAACAGAATTTTACAGAAGCCTGCACAGGCTGAATGGGCTTGCAAAAGCACAAAAGGAAATCATAAAATAAACAACACACATAAAAATGACACGGCCTGCACAGGCTGAAAGGGCTTGCACGAGCCAGCAGATTTTCCAGAAGCCTGCACTGTTATGACACTCTAGGAAGAACCCAATTGCAGGCAGAGACAGACGTAGGGGTATACAGGAGTATTTATTATATATAACAAAGAACACTATAAAATGAAAAAACAAAACCCACAATGGGGAAAACAAGACAGGATAAATAATAATGTTTACGAGGACCCAGACCGACTAAACTAGAAAAAACAAATACTTGATACGAACACTAAACTAACACTTACTAGACAGGGAAACAGGAACAAGGAACAAGGTGTAAGCATACCGCTACAGACAGCAACATATCATACTCGGGCTTGGTGCCGGTCGCTGGACCGGGCTTGGTGCCGGTTGCTGGACCGGGTTTGGTGCCGGTTGCTGGACCGGGATTGGTACCGGTTGCTGGACCGGGTTTGGTGCCGGTTTCTGGGGGGGCTCTGCGGCCGGGCTATAAAATATTTGGGGCTTGATACCGCTGGAACTGGACCACCGGACTCGGGACCACCGGACTCGGGACCACCGGACTCGGGACCCCCAGGATTCCCGTCTTCCCCGCTTGCCAGTGAGACTGGGAGTTTGTGGAGAGGCTGCAGAGGCTGAAGAAGGTGTGTGGCACTGCCCACAACCCCGATATGCAGAGGACCACTCTCAGGTATCGTGACCAGCGGAGACGAGTATCTTGAGTTTGATGAAGTCGTGGACTCCGATCGAGCCGCTGCGGTTAGCCACACGCTATCGAAGTCGAACGGCGCCATCGCTTCCATCTCCGCCTGAGAGAGTAGGTCTCTGAGATGGGTGTTAAACAGCACCGCCAGTACCTCCTCCCCAAAGACGCCTAGCTCAGCAATCTCGAGGAACCTCTCCACAGAATCATCCACAGTCTCACTCCCATGGCGAAGACTGCAGAGAAGACGGGCAAGGCCAGAACGTCTAGTGTCCCTGGCTGCTTCCTGCTGGGTTCGGTTAGGCGCGTTCATTCTGTTATGAAACTCTAGGAAGAACCCAATTGCAGCATGGGATGAACTAATTAACACAAACTAGGAAACAGGAGGGCAGGAACGATCACACAGACCAGAGAGAGAGAGTATGGCGACACATCGGTGCCAAAATCGTCTCTCTCCCACATGAAACAAAGGATCCTGTATGATTCCACCTCTAGACCAAGAAATACCTGACAAGGTGAGGTGGAATCATGACATGCACAGGCTGAATGGGCTTGCTCAAGCCAACTGAATTTCCTGAAGCCTGCACCGGCTGAATGGGCTTGCACGAGCCGACAGAATTTACTCAAAGCTTACAGAGGCTGATATGAGGCTTGCCAAAGCCGTGCTATAAGTAACCTATGCTTATTCCACCACCACCAGTAATTGTAAAGTAATTACCTTAAGCTTGTGGAGAACACCTGCTGAGCATCCAGGATGGTTTTAGAATCCAGTCTAATGTAGGCTTTGAATACCGTAGATGACAATCTACCCAGGACCTTGTAAGAAGAAGTCGGAGTCCCATAGCTAGCTGCAGAAGTAGCTGCACCAATCCTAAGTGATTGCCCGGTGTAAAGTTGTGAGGACTAGCCACAACTCTCTACAGCTGCTTTAAGATGAGTCCTGCACCACTGTTTAGTTATGGGAAAGCCATTTGGTAACATAAATAGGGGCGATAATTTATGATTGCCAGGGCGGGTTTGCCAGGTATCTAATCATGGAAGTGAAGGGGCAAATATCTCTATTAGAACGGGAAATAGTTATGGTAATGCCTGTGCGTATTGTGTTGGTTTTTGAATGTTTAAGGAAAATAGTAAAGTGATTCGGTGAGAAAGTAATATCTGAGAAGGTTAGGGCCCTGGATGGGTCGAAACTTTGGGAGTCATTAGTAAATTCACCTGGCCGCATAAAGCCATAGAAGGCAGCTAAAAATACGGCTTCTAGGAGAATATTAGTATAAACGGGAAATAACCCTTAGCGCAGTAAGTAAACCAGTTCCTTCAGAATGGGAATAGTAATAGGAAGAGGTTTATCAATGATTTTTTGTGAATGTTTAGAAATACCTTTCAGTAGTAGCCGTATAGAGGGCCTGGAAATAGATTTGGATAACTGGGATTGTGTAATCTGGCATGGAATTGGATACCTGCGAGTAATCTGGGTATGGTGGATATTTTAAGATTGCGACATTGGTATTAATGAACCAAAAAGGCACAGACAGTTGAAACTAAGATTGGAAAACGGTTAATGTGAAAGGCTAAACAGAACGCTGTGAACAAGGACCAAGCAGAATTGTAGGCTTTAAAGGTGGAAGATGTGACGCCCTTAGAGATAAAATAGCTAGCTGAATTTAGCAGTTTACAATACAAATCTAATCTTGGAGGATTCTGGAAGGTTTCGGGCAAGCTGTTGGGTCCGGGTTGGCCATTGGGCAGAGACGTCTGAAAGTCTGAAAGCGAGAGATGGCATCAGCTATTTCTTTAGAGTACCCCGGAATATGTTCAGCTTTAATTGTAAAACTATGCATATTTGATTGCCAGGTAATTCTTCTCATGATTGACATGATAGCTAAACAAGGAGATCTACCTTTATTATTTTAATTGCAACTGTTGCTTCGTCATCGCAAAACATGATAATATGTTTGCGAGACCAAGCTGAACCCCATAGGACGCAAGCCACCGCTATGGGATAGAGCTCGTAGAGAGCTCAGACCAATTTGATCTGGCCACCTCTCGGCGAACCACTGACCTTGGAAAAAAGCTCTGAAGCTATAGAAGGGGCTGCGTCGGTGAACAGTTTAAGAGTGACGGAAGACTCCGGAGTGTCGTTATGAAAAAAGGAGATACCATTCCAGCTGTTCAGCAGGTGGGACCAGAATGTCAGATCTGAGAGGCATCCTTCGTCGAGGTGCACGATGTCACTTAAATTGGCTAGTGAGTGGGCGAGATCGAGCAAACAAGATATGAAAGCCCTGCCTTGCGGAATAATGCTCATGGCAAAATTGAGGGGGCCGATCAATGAGAGCATTTCCCGTTCAGTAACTGATCGCGAACCAATAAAAGAACCAGTATCAGAACGAATTCTCAAAAGTTTGTCTATAGGAAGAGAAGCTTGAATCTTATCAGTATCCAGCCGTATACCGAGAAACTTGAGAGCAGTCCTAGTAGCCACACCGAGAGAATTAACTCGAAAAGGAGAAAAAGGAGGAGAATTAAAGGGCCCAATGACATAACCTTTATTGACTTCCCTTTCCAAGAGGGCAGAAACCACTTTTGGTTCAGCTAAAGCTGACTGTAGGTTTTTTGCGACGTAAGAGAAGGACAATGGGGATAAAACACCTACCCTAAACCCTTGGGCCAGCCCGGTAATTAAATAATCTACAAATGATGGATCAGGGTGGGATGATAAGTAACTAGATAGCATGTGAATGTTTACTGGAGTGGAAGGGTGGGTTATTAGAATTTTTTCCTGAACGGAGGCTTTCCTTGTCTGGCAGGTCTGAATCTACGTGGGCAGACGTATTTCGGGTGGGGCTCTTTGCAGAAACTACAAACATGCGAAAATATACATTTAGAATACGTGCATACAAACTCATTGAAATTGTAACAAATCCGAGAGTTGTCAAGGTTATGATTTGAGCGCCCTCTATTGTCGTAGGCTGGGCTTACAGAGTCGGCACCATGGACAGCAACGGGACCTTGACTCGGGAGAGTTTTCAGGCAGAGCAAGGCAGAGTGTCCGTGAGAGCTGCATACGACACAGGTCAAAGTTTTCTGACCGCCGAAGTGACGAACCAGTAACTCTGTGTCGATGATGGACCAGTCCAGCCGTGAGTTGAACAATGAGACGATTGAAGCAGATTTAGCGGAAAAGGATCTATGATATTCATAGAAAAGGGTGCCTCCGTATCTCTGATAAAAGTCCGCCATCATTGCAAGATAAGAGTCCAATTCTTCACGGCGCTCGAGGAAGTTTTGGCAGAGGATGTCTCTGTAAACTCCAAATGCGTTTACAAACTCAGAAAATGATAGATTGCATTGTATTCTTGAATCTGAAGTTCTGAGGAAAACCGCCACATCACCACAGTCCACCATTTGCCGTTCGGACCCAGGTAAAGGCGTCTGTAGGGAAGCTAAATTAAGGTCCTTTCCTTCAATGATGTTAGAACGTATTTGGTGCGAAACTGAAGCTGCAGCCGGTGGGACGAATTGTCTGCCGAAGTTTTGGGCAGCTGCTGCTGTAGACAAATTAAACTGAGTAGTGCTCAGAGCTGGCTGCACCATCGGTGGAGCCGTCGCTTGTACATTTGAGGATGTAGACGAGGATGTCGAGGGATTTATCGACCCAAGTAGGTTGGAAAAATCCGGGGATAAGGCGAATGTTGTACCTGTGGCAGAACTGGAAGCGGGGTTCCCGATAGCTCTCTCAAAGACCCCTAGCCTATTTCCTAGGCTTTTAACGTTCTCGGACAGTCCTTGGACTATTTGCAGGAACTGGTTGCACTGAACTTCTACGAGATCTTGAGTTGGCGTTGAAGTCGACGTGGAAGGCTTGGGCCGGTTGGCTGATTTCGGAGAGGAAGATTTAGCTGCACGTTTCCTGCCGCCTTGTTAAGTTTGAAGAGGTATAGTCGTGGAAATTACCGGAACGTCCATCGCTAGGACAGCAGGATTACCCAGAGCGTTAGAAGCACACATCATGAGATCCTCTCTCTCCAGGTCTTTATCCACTGGAATGCCTTGCAGCTCTAAAGTGGTCATGACTTTTTTCCGTGGGCCATTGAGTTACGAACTGCGCCGCACATTTGCAGGGGAAGTAGGAGGTGGATCGTCGTCCGAATCTGTGAAGTCGCATTCGACTAGAGGTTTTCCGACATGAAAAGTTTGCTTAACTTACGCGAGTCAGCGATGTCCCTCATGCCTTAGTTTCTGCGAACGAAAGAGAGGGTGAGTACCATCCTTTTATACTACGCGCTGAGGGATGATAGGCTAACCAGTTACTAATTATGATGTGAGGAGTCTTCCTGATATAACTTATGCGGAAGCTTACATTTCTTGATACGTTTTGTTCTATTCTGGGTGATTTTTCCACACTTACAAAATTTTGCATCATGATATTAACGTACCTGTGGCAGAACTGGAAGCGGGGTTCCCGATAGCTCTCTCAAAGACCCCTAGCCTATTTCCTAGGCTTTTAACGTTCTCGGACAGTCCTTGGACTATTTGCAGGAACTGGTTGCACTGAACTTCTACGAGATCTTGAGTTGGCGTTGAAGTCGACGTGGAAGGCTTGGGCCGGTTGGCTGATTTCGGAGAGGAAGATTTAGCTGCACGTTTCCTGCCGCCTTGTTAAGTTTGAAGAGGTATAGTCGTGGAAATTACCGGAACGTCCATCGCTAGGACAGCAGGATTACCCAGAGCGTTAGAAGCCAACAGCATGAGATCCTCTCTCTCCAGGTCTTTATCCACTGGAATGCCTTGCAGCTCTAAAGTGGTCATGACTTTTTTCCGTGGGCCATTGAGTTACGAACTGCGCCGCACATTTGCAGGGGAAGTAGGAGGTGGATCGTCGTCCGAATCTGTGAAGTCGCATTCGACTAGAGGTTTTCCGACATGAAAAGTTTGCTTAACTTACGCGGGTCAGCGATGTCCCTCATGCCTTAGTTTCTGCGAACGAAAGAGAGGGTAAGTACCATCCTTTTATACTACGCGCTGAGGGATGATAGGCTAACCAGTTACTAATTATGATGTGAGGAGTCTTCCTGATATAACTTATGCGGAAGCTTACATTTCTTGATACGTTTTGTTCTATTCTGGGTGATTTTTCCACACTTACAAAATTTTGCATCATGATATTAACGTAGGTAAGGCCTGGCATATAAAACAGCAACCGTATAGAGTTAACTCTATGAAGAGAGCGGTAATTAAGAAAGGAAGAAGATCAGTATCTGTTGGAGAAGGGTTTGGTCAGCCCTAGTGTGAGTGCATGGAGTTCGGCATGTCTTTTGGAACAGAAGTCTGATGATACTGAACACTTTTGTACAGACTATAGGTGTGTTAACGCTGTTGCAGTACTGCTTCCCAATGCCAAAGATAGTGGACCATGTCGACAGCATTGGCTCTGCCAGATTCGTGAGTAAGTTAGATCTGCTTAAGGGATATTGACAAATTCCTTTAACGTCTAGAGCATCGGAAATCTCAGCAATCTTAACATCAGAGAGGTTTTAGCAATACAAGGTTATGCCTTTTGGTTCGTGAAATACCGCAGCTACTTTCCAGAGCTTGTTTAATTTTGTTTTTGCTGATATGCCAAATTGCAACGCAACTGCAACTTGATGATTTTCATTTGCTGGGGCTATGTGGGACCGGTTTGGTCTTGTTTTGTGGTCAATGTCGGACAACAGTGGAATAAAGTTACAACATGCCATTACTATCTTCCCTGGTTGTTCCTCTGTTTTCTGGGGTCTATCGTGGAGTGGGACTGGGTCGAACATGCACGATTTTCGGCAAGTGGGACTTTCTGGGCTGCCGTTGGTTGGCTCTCCCTCTTCCTCGCCGGATATTTGCTCGGCTGCTTTTGATCGGGGTCTCTGAGTGCAGCTATGATATGTCAGAGGGGAATCTGCCCCCCCCTGGCTGAGCCTGGTTTCTCCCGAGTTTTTTTTTTCTCAATTAATCAATCATTGGAGTTTGGGTTCCTCGCATACCGGGGGACTGCATTTATTTATTTATTAATTCAATATAAGAATTATCTTGCTCTTTCTATAAACACCATGCACTGTGCTGTGTTTTACCTTTTCTGTTTTTCCTGTTTGCCCCTTCAAAGCTGCTTTGGAACTATGCACATTGTGAAAACGCTATATAAATAAACTAGAATTAAATTGAATTGAATGATTTAGTGATTCACTCGCAGAGCTGGTTGGAACATGTATCACTTTTAGAAATTATTTTCAAGCCTTTACAAGAAGCTCGTTTAAAAGTGAATTTGACCAAATGTGAAATCGGTAAGGCTACAATGACTTTACTAGGTAAGCAGGTGGGTTACGGTAAAGTACGCCCAGTGATAGCAAAAAATTTGTCCATAAACGATTTCCCAGTGTCTAGGACTCCACGCGATTCGCGCAGGTTTTTAGTTTGTTGGGTTTTTACCAATGTTTTTCTCCTCGGTTGCTAAACCCTTAATGAATTTGTTGAGTCCTTCAGAACCATTTGTTCGGCCGCATGATGGTCAAAGAGCATTTGACAATATTAAAATCTTGTTTTGTAGTGAACCTGTTCTAGCTGCTCGAAATATCTCATTGGAATTCAAATTGGAGGTGGACACAAGTGATTTGGGAGCTGGTGCTATACTCCTACTGGAGGATAAGGAATGAGTTGAGCTCCCATTTGTTATTTCTCCAAAAAGTTCAATAAAAGTCAAAATAATTATTTGACAATAGTAAAGGACGCTTTGACTTGATGGCAGTCCAACATTTCGAGTTTTATGTTGGTTCCTCTTTTCTTCCGGTGGTTGTCTATACTGACCACAATTTTCTCTGCTGGGAGCCTTGGGATGAGAGCTGCTTTCACCGACCTCAAAGATGGGTCCGTCATGCTGGAAGCCAGCCTCAAAAGTCTAGGGCAAGCCTTGAAGTGCTCACACTCAACATTCATGACTAACCGGGCACTCTGGTTTGGTGTCCATGTCAACCAGACTTTACGGCGTGTCGTCCATGCCACCTGGGAATACAGGTGTGTCTTCCATGATGTCTGAAGCCATTGGTGTAGCTTACATAACGGCAGGAAACTATGGCGTGGCGGCCATCTTGTGTGCAGGCTCTTGACTGGCGGCCAACTCGCAAGCAGTCTCTGGACTGGCAGCCATCTTGCCATTGGGCTTTGGACTAGCAGCCCTCTTGCGAGCCGTCTCTAGACTGGCGGCCATCTTTTGAGCGGTCAACTTTAGTTGATTTGCTTATAGTCAATATGTCTCATGTACAGCTGCTTTGTAACAATGAAAATTGTAAAAAGTGCTATATAAATAAAGTTGAGTTAAGTAAACGGGCTTTGGACTGGCAGCCATCTTGTGAAAAGGCTCTGGAGAGCTAAGTTCCATGACAACCGGAGCTTGCTTTAAACTGCCTCCTCCAAAAAATGTTTAGGGAGGTTTAGGATGACCCGCTCCCCTTTGTAGATCACTTTGATTTCTGCTGTTCCTGTTTCCATTCCAGGCAGTAATGCAGCCCGACAGGATGCTTTCCATGCCTTAGGCCATCAGATGTATCGAGTAAACTTAAATGACGCGATCTGGACGGCACCTAATGGACGCTGCGCGCCCCCAGATTTTTGCCAAGTCGCGTGGTGGTCCCGAAACGAAGGGGAAGTAGCCCGAACGCGATCCGCATTGTCTCGTTGCGCCCACGCTACCCGGGGACCCTGTGAAAAATGCCCGAAAAGCGCCCCACGGAAACAAGATTAGGGGCAATATGAGACGAAGCAACCAGAGGGCGACTGCACGTGCACCTCTAACCTATCTCGCGCGCGTCGATCAGGTGGCGAGTGGGCAGTCAGAATGAAGCCTAAATGTCCCCTTGCACCCTAGGGCCCGGCTCCGCACCCGGCGTACACGATTTACCTACGCATCCCCCTTGGCACCTATTTTGGGCGGGGCATCCCAATGGACACGCCTCCGTCCACAAAACGCCTATGCATCCCCCTTGCGGCCTAAACGTATCGGAGGCCCACCGGACGCCCCGGACCCCCCCCGATGCTCCAAAGGACCCTAGACGTGGGGTTCTCGTGGCCGGCCGCCGTGGCCGGCCGGCCGCTCCGTATCAGTGCAGACTGGCCATATTCGAGCCGATAGGCCCCGAGCCGCGGTGTTACGCACGCCCAAACACCCAAGAGCCCTTCGCTTCGAATTTCAAGTCATAAAAGCGCAATGTGTATCCAAACCTAGTTTTATCACACCTGCGATTTAGTTGAATCCGGCCCCGACTGGTACACAGGGCGAGAACCCTGTCAGTGGTCTTGTTTACTTCTGCAATGAATTATACAGCCTAAACCAACTGCAGAGTGCCTAAGAGACACGGTCCTTCGTGATGATGTACTTTAATGCTCATCTTTTTGCTCCAGAAGCAAAAAAACGTTGTGTCCATTATTTAACTATGGAAGCTCTGTCAAACAAGTTATGTGTGGCATGTACTTTCGTAACTTATTCAATGGGGACCTCATAGGTAGTTCATGGACAATGCCTATATGTGTTATTATTCAATGAGTTATTCAGCTCAAACCAACTGTAAAGCACACAAGAGGCACTGGGCTTCGTGGAGATGTGCTTTACAGCCCACAGTTGTGCCCCATTAGCTTTAACAAGGTGTGTACATTTGAAACCTACGGGTAATGTGTCAAACGTGTTATGAGTGGGGTGCATTTGACCTTTTTGGCCATTACCTGTTAATTACAGTGTTATAACATTTTTATTAAGCTTAAAAACGGTATGTCCATCATTAACCTATGGAAGCCCTGTCAAATAAGTTATCTGTGGCATGTACATTCGTAACTTATTTAATGGGGACCTTGTAGGTGAATAATGAACAATGCCTATATGTGTTATTATTCAATGAGTTATTCAGCTCAAACCAACTGTAAAGTACACAAGAGACACTGGGCTTCGTGGTGATGTGCTTTACAACTCACAGTTGTGCCCCATAAGCCTAATCAAGGTGTGTACATTTTAAACCTACGGGTAATGTGTCAAAAATGTTATGAGTGGGATGCATTTGACTTATTTGGCCATTACCTGTTAATTACAGCGTTATAACACGTTTATTAAGCTTAATATCAGTGTGTCCATTATTTACCTATGTAAGCCCCATCGAATAGGTTATGAGTGGGATGTACATCGTCTGCCTATGGAAGCCCTGTCAAACAGGTTATGTGTGGCATGTACATTCGTAACTTATTTAATGGGGCCCTCATAGGTAAATAATGGACAATACCTATATGTGTTATTATTTATTGAGTTATTCAGCTCAAACCAACTGTAAAGCACACAAGAGACACTGGGCTTCGGGGTGATGTGCTTTAAAGCTTACAGTTGTGCCCCATAAGCCTAAACAAGGTGTGTACATTTGAAACCTACGGGTAATGTGTCAAAAGTGTTATGAGTGGGATGCATTTGACTTATTTGGCCATTACCTGTTAATTACAGCGTTATAACACATTTATTACCCTTAATATGGGTGGGTCCATCATTTACCTATGGAAGCCCTGTCAAATAAGTTATCTGTGGCATGTACATTCGTAACTTATTTAATGGGGACCTTGTAGGTAAATAATGGACAATGCCTAT
Organism: Triplophysa tibetana; assembly: GCA_008369825.1. Classification (NCBI taxonomy): domain Eukaryota; kingdom Metazoa; phylum Chordata; class Actinopteri; order Cypriniformes; family Nemacheilidae; genus Triplophysa; species Triplophysa tibetana. The sequence continues at coordinate 14,069,511 of CM017905.1, read as the reverse complement.
ATGTGTTATTATTCAATGAGTTATTCAGATCAAACCAACTGTAAAGCACACAAGAGACACTGGGCTTCGGGGTGATGTGCTTTAAAGCTCACAGTTGTGCCCCATAAGCCTAAACAAGGTGTGTACATTTGAAACCTACCGGTAATGTCTCAAAAGTGTTATGAGTGGGATGCATTTGACTTATTTGGCCATTACCTGTTAATTACAGCGTTATAACACATTTATTACGCTTAATATCGGTGTGTCCATCATTTACCTATGGAAGCCCTCTCAAATAAGTTGTCTGTGGCATGTACAAACGTAACATATTTAATTGGGACCTCGTAGGTAAATAATGTACAATGCCTGTATGTGTTATTACCTGTTAATTACATCATTATAACATGTTTATTCAAATTTACAACTGTGTGTCCATCATTTGCCTATGGAGACCCTGTCAAACAAGTTATCTGTGGCATGTACATTCGTAACTAATTTAATTGGGACCTCGTAGGTAAATAATGGACAATGCCTATATATGTTATTATTCAATGAGTTATTCAGCTCAAACCAACTGTAAAGCACACAAGAGACTATTGGCTTCGTGATGATGTGCTTTACAGCTCACAGTTGTGCCCCATAAGCCTAAACAAGGTGTGTACATTTGAAACGTACGGGTAATGTGTGAAAAGTGTTATGAGTGGGATGCATTTGACTTATTTGGCCGTTACCTGTTAATTACAGCGTTATAACACATTTATTAAGCTTAATATGGGTGGGTCCATCATTTACCTATGGAAGCCCAGTAAAATAAGTTATCTGTGGCATGTACATTAGTAACTTATTTAATGGGGACCTTGTAGGTAAATAATGGACAATGCCTATATGTGTTATTATTCAATGAGTTATTCACCTCAAACAACTGTAAAGCACAAAATAGACTCTGGGCTTCGTGGTGATGTGCTTTACAGCTCACAGTTGTGCCCCATAAGCCTAAACAAGGTCTGTACATTTTGAACCTACGGGTAATGTGTCAAAAGTGTTATGAGTGGGATGCATTTGACTTATTTGGCCATTACCTGTAAATTACAGTATAATAACACGTTTATTAAGCTTAATATCGGTGTGTCCATTATTTACCTATAGAGACCCTGTCAAAAAAAGTTATCTATGGCATGTACATTCGTAACTTATTTAATGGGGACCTTATAGGTCTGTGGACAATGCCTGTATGTGTTATAACCTGTTAATTACAGCGTTATAACACGTATATTAAGCTTAAAGTTTTGTCCATTTTTTACCTATGGACACCCCATCGAATAGGTTATGAGCGGGATGCCTTTTTTGACTTTGCCGTTTTCTGGTGTACTTTCATAGCTTATCTGATGGGCCCTCATAAGTAGATAAAGTACAATGGATGTTGCTTAGCAAAAACCTGCTTTTGACAGCTTTGTAACATGTATATTAAGCTTAAAAACAGTGTGTACATTCGTAACTTATTTAATGGGGACCTCGTAGGTAAATAATGGACAATGCCTATATTTGTTATTATTCAATGAGTTATTGAGCTCAAACCAACTGTAAAGCACACAAGAGACACTGGGGTTCATGATGATGTGCTTTACAGCTCACAGTTGTGCCCCATAAGCCTAAACAAGGTGTGTACATTTGAAACCTACGGGTAATGTGTCAAATGTGTTATGAGTGGGATGCATTTGACTTATTTGGCCATTACCTGTTAATTACAGCGTTACAACACTTTTATTATGCCTAATAACGGTGTGTCCATTATTTACCTATGTACACCCCTTCGAATAGGTTATGAGTGGGATGTACATTGTCTACCTATGGAAGCCCTGTCAAACAAGTTATGTGTGGCATGTACATTCATAACTTATTGAATGAGGACCTTGTAGGTAAATAATGGACAATACCTGTATGTGTTATTATCTGTTAATTACAGCATTATAACATGTTTATTAAGCTTAACAACCGTGTGTCCATTATTTACCTATGTACACCCCATCGAATAGGTTATGAGCAGGGGATGCCTTTTTTAGCTTAGCCTTCTTCTGGTGTACATTCATAAGGCATCCCGCTCATAACATATTCAATGGGGTGTATATAGGTAAATAAGTAGATGAAGTACAATGCATGTATAACTTGCTTAGAAATTACCTGTTAATTACAGCGTTATAATACATTTATTAAGCTTAATATCAGTGTATCCATTATTTACCTATGAAGTCCCTGTCAAACAAGTTATCTGTGGCATTAACATTCGTAACTTATTTAATGGGGACCTCATAGGTCATTAATGGACAAAGCCTATCAAGGGTCATAAGCCTAAATAAGGAGTTATATAGCTTCAAACAACAATGGAGTGTATAAGAGGCACATCCCTTCACAGTGACGTGCATTAAGCCTCAGAGTTGTGTTCCAGAAGCTTAAAAATGGTGTGTTCATCATTTACCTTTGGGAGCCATGCCAAAAGTGTTATGAGTGGGACTTCCTGTGACCACAGGAAGTCCCAATCGTAACTTATCCAATGGGACCCTCATAGGTAAATAATGGACAAAGTGTACATTCATAACATAGAAATGGTGTGTACATGAGACACCTATGGGGGCACCGTCAAATAAGTTACGACTGGGACTTCCCGTGACTCATCAAAAAACCGGAAGGGACAGTCACAACTTATTTGACAGTGACCTCGTAGGCTTCCATTGGACAATACTTTAAATGTTTTATTTTAAGACTTTAAACAACTTTCGTATGACAAACCCACAGATATGCATTCTAGAAGCACCCCATAAAGATATATTACACAATTCAGGGTTTTATAAAGCTTATTTTGCATACAAGTGGACTTTTGACAGAATTATGTTTCTGCCCAGCATTTTATTCATATTTATGCTTTATTTTTGTGCAAAAGCTTTGGGGCTTCGAATGCTTATCCTTCACATCATTAAGCAACACGTATTCAAAGCCCATAGCTCTCTCAGTAGGGCAAGTGCTCGAAATAAAATCACAAAAAATATTCCAAAAAAATGAACGTCTCACATGGACCCCAAAACGGGCAATATAGCAAATAACGTGGCCGTACGCACTCGCGATGCTAGGAAACGAATGAGGGGGCCGTGACTAGACATAGAATTTGAATTGGGGTCGTTCGAACATCCGGGGTCAGTTCTGGGGTCATCGTACGATAGCCACTTATGAGCATCTAGAATAGGTTGCTCGTGTCAGAGGCTCCCGTACGGCCCGCGCAGGCCCCAGGAGCCCGAAACCTAACAGAAAGTTGCGTCACGTGGCCCTCGACGAAAGACACAAAGAGCCTCTTTCATTGGCAAAATGAACCAGAGTGAGGTTCAATCTTTTTTCACAAAAATGGCACCTAGAAGTGACCTAGCATGACGACACTCGCTGTCAAGGTTCATGGGACCCCCATCATATACCTTGACGAACATCGAGGCCCTGTGACCTTTTAACCCCTGTATTCTAGAGCGTACATCAGTAGCCTATTTGTAGGCTGTTGGTGTCTTTTCTGGCAAACCAAGCAGTCAAAAAGGTCGGAGGGGCGCGGAACTCCAAGACCCGACCCAGGGGCCTGTGACAGGCCACATACGTGAAAATTAGGCTAATCGGACCATTCTGCGGCAGTGTCCATCATGAGCCTATGAAAATGAATATGATAGGTACGAGTGTCAGCGGCCCCCGTAGGGCCCAAGGGGTCTCTAGAGGCCCCCAAAATTATATTCTGGTAGTCTGTACGCCCCTGTTTCACATACCAAAAGGGTGGCTTTCTAGAGCCAAAGCAAACATTTTCAGTGTGTTTCACACAAATCTCTCAATCAGGCCTCTTCGATTGAAAGACACAAAAAGCCTCTTTTATTGGCAAAATGAACCAGAGTGAGGTTCAATCTTTTTTCACAAAAATGGCACCTAGAAGTGACCCAGAATGACCACACTCGCTGTCAAGGTTCATGGGACCCCCATCGTATACCTTGACGAATGTCGAGGCCCTGTGACCTTTTGACCCCTGTATTCTAGAGCGTACATTAGCAGCCTAGTTGTAGGCTGTCGGTGTCTTTTCTGGCAAACCAAGCGGTCAAAAAGGTCGGAGGGGCGCGGAACTCCAAGACCCGACCCAGGGGCCTGTGACGGGCCACATACGTGAAAATTAGGCCAATCGGACCATCCTGCGGCAGTGTCCATCATGAGCCTATGAAAATGAATGGGATATGTTACGAGTGTCAGCGGCCCCCGTAGGGCCCAAGGGGTCTCTAGAGGCCCCCAAAATTATATTCTGGTAGTCTGTAGGCCCCTGTTTCACATACCAAAAGGGTGGCTTTCTAGAGCCAAAGCAAACATTTTTCAGTGTGTTTCACACAAATCTCTCAATCAGGCCTCTTCGACTAAAAGACACAAAGAGCCTCTTCATTGGCAAAAATGAACCGGAATGAGGTTCAACCTTTTTTCACAAAAATGGCACCTAGAAGTGACCCAGAATGACCACACTCGCTGTCAAGGTTCATGGGACCCCCATCGTATACCTTGACGAATATCGAGGCCCTGTGACCTTTTGACCCCTGTATTCTAGAGCGAACATTAGCAGCCTAGTTGTAGGCTGTCGGTGTCTTTTCTGGCAGCGACAACTTTTCTGACCGAGCGGTCAATGAGGTCGGAGGGGAGCGGAAATCCAGGACCTGACCCAGGGGCCTGTGACGGGCCACCTACGTGAAAATTGGGCCAATCGGACCATTCTGCGGCAGTGTCCATCATGAGCCTATGAAAATTAATGGGATAAGTTGCGGGTGTCAGAGGCTCCCGTACGGCCCGCGCAGGCCCCAGGAGCCATTGGGAGACATTGCAAACAGAACAATGCCTTTTTGAAAGATGATGACGTTGGAGCTGTGTGTGGCTGTACAGTCGTGATGCGCGGATGGCAGTTAAATCCGCGGGCGCTGCGGATGATCCGCGGATCGGGTAATAAAAAAAAAATACATTCTGATTAATTGCGGGTGGGTCACGGGTGGATGATGTCATATACAATATTAACAAAATTTCTCAAAAAATACGAATATGTTTTAAATGCATTTTTAATCAGGCGCAAATTTGCAGTAATTTAAAAGAAATGCGCGTGTGGCAGCGGTAGAGGACGGTCTATTTCTTTAAGGAAAAATGGATGCAAAACAGATCCGAGAGAAATTTAAAAAGGGAGAATTAAAAAAAGAAAAAAGGTAGGAAAGAAAAGTACCGTGTGGGAGCATTTTAGCAAAGTGGTTTAACAAGGATGACTCAAGTGCTGGGTATGTAATATGAAACGACTGTGAGGCACTGTATGTATATGAAAGCCATAAGACCGGTACCTCTTATATTGTGCATCATGTGTGTTCTAAATCGAAAGATTAGATTTAAGCATTTACAGACAAAGACAGTGCTAGAAAATTTAGTAATTAAAGTGACGATCGGGTCCGGGTCGGGTGCGGATATCTATATCAGAGAAAATTTAACGTGCGGGCGGATGTGGCTTATGATCAGCTTCTCAAAACACTTGCAGAAGATGGGTGTCAGATTAACAGGACGCCAGTCATTCAAACATGTGGTTTTAGCTGTCTTTGGTATTGGCTCGATGGTTGCCGTTTTAAAGCATGAGGGAACCACAGACAGAGAGAAGGATTAAAGATGTCTGTGAAAATTCATGCTAGCTGGTGTGCACATGCTTTAAGTACATGGCCTGGAATACCTTCTGGACCAGTAGCCTTTCGAATTTTCACCCGGAGGAGTGTAGTGACCGCCTCTGCATCAGCTGCGGGAGCTCTCACTGTGTGAGCTGTGTTATGATCTTCGAAACGCCCGTAGAACTCATCGAGCTCGTACAGAAGATAGGTAGCCATGTTCAAAGAGAAATTTACAATTATGCATTCGGCAGACGCTTTTATCCAAAGAAACTTACATTGCATTATCCTATACATTTGTTTCTAAGTATGTGCAATCCCCTGGGATCGTACCCACAACCGTGCATTGTTAACAAAATGCTCATACCACTGAGCTACAGGAAAGCTGTATGTTTTGTTTTGTTTAAAGTCTGTGATATTATTAATGCCCTGACACATGCTTCCTGAATTGTTGGTGTTAAATTGTCCTCCTATTTTATTTTTGCATTGTCGTTTGGCAGCTTTAATGGTTTTCTGGAGGTCGTAGGTTGGCTTGTTTTTTTTCTTCCATGTTTCCGGATTTGAAAGCAGAGGTTAGTGCTGATAAGGCTGCTCGAACATCGCTATAAATCCGCGGTTTTCGGTTGGGGAATAGGCAAACTAGTTTTGTCTGTACCAGGTCTAAAGAATTCCAATCAGGTTTAAGAGGATGTTACAGTAAAGAGACTACTCTGGTCAGAGTTAAAAATTATCTGCTTTTGGCTTCTGACCATGGCTAATTCTCGTTACTTGTGCTGTTAGTTCTAAGTGCCGGTGTCCTGAAATTTCATCCTACCCTTCAGATTATCCTACAAGGCATGCGAACATCACTGTAACGTCATTTTTTGGCGCTATAAAATCAACCTACCTGTATATTTTATACGGGAATCTGATTTTGTATTTTATGTTGTAAAATCATTCTACATATTTATTTAATAATGGTAGAACATTTGAATAGAGTATTGCGCTGTAAATGAATCCTACATGTTTCTTTTTTGTGTTTTTTCTCGATCTTGCCAATGCCTTTGGATCAGTGCCACATGAGATTCTGTGGATATCCTTTAACTTCTTCCATGTTCCATATCAGGTAACATGTCATGGTTTCAACTCTCCTTGCCAGGTATTTCTTGGTTTAGAGGTGGAATCATACAGAATCCCTTGTTTCATGTGGGGAGAAATGTGTTTGACCCTTGTGGCCTTCCATACTATCCCCGAGTCGCGTCATCGTTTCTACCCTCCTGTTTCCTAGTTTGTGTTAATTGCCCTCCCTATAAAGAGTCCTCATGTTTCATTGTCTGGTGCGCGTTCATTGTATGATGTTTCCACGCTGTTGTATGCTGTACCTGTTCATGTTCCGTACCTGTTATCAAAGTAAGTCTAGTTTAGTCAGTGTAAGTGTGTTGTTAGTCAAGTGTTTGTTTGCATAGTTTAGTTAGTCATTGTCTTCGTTTAGTTATATATATCCTGTCCTGTTTCCCCCCTCGTGGGTTTTTGTTTTGCCTGTTTTTGTAGTGTCCTTTATTGTTTAATAAACCCCTGTTAACCCCTTATTCCCCGTCTCTGCCTGCAATTGGGTTCACCATGAGTTTCCATGACAGAATGAACGCGCCCAAACTGAACCCAGCAGGCATGGAAGCGAGACGTGCAAGTCAGGCCAGTCGCCTGTGCAATGTTCGTCAGGGATACGGCGATGTGCTTGACTTCGCGGATCGCTTCTTCGAGGCTGCAGGAGAGATGGTCCATGATGAGCAGGAACAGATGGTCCTGTTCAATGGCGGCCTCAACTACCCTCTGACGCGGGGGGAGATGCAGACGCTGAGACCACTGGGCTTCACCAAACTGATCAGGTACGCCATGAATCGGCCGGAGCCCAGGGTCTCAGTTGAGTCCTACTCTCCTTCTCCGCTGGCCGTCATCCTCGAGGGTCATTCCCTGCAAATCGGGGTCTTGGGCCTCTCCCCACCATCTGCGTCCTCTCCACCGTCCTCCAGTCTCCGTAGACGGCGTCAACGGAGGGAGTCGTGGGACTCCCCGTCCGACTCCTCTGCCACGGAGCTAGCCGTGCCTCCCACCACCTCTCTTCCGTCGGCCGCACTTCCCGTGGGCCGCTCCCGGAGGAAAAGACCCAAGAGAGGAGTGCAGTCCAGGCCCAGTCAGCAACCGGTGGTCCCGAGTCCGGTGGTCCCGAGTCCGGTGGTCCCGAGTCCGGTGGTCCAGAGCCCGGTCCAGGAGCCGGAACCAAGCCCGGTCCTGGAGCCGGAACCAAGCCCGGTCCAGGAGCCGGAACCAAGCCCGGTCCAGGAGCCGGAACCAAGCTCGGTCCAGGAGCCGGAACCAAGCCCGGTCCAGGAGCCGGAACCAAGCCCGGTCCAGGAGCCGGCACCAAGCCCGGTCGAGCAACCGGCACCAAGCCCGGTCGAGCAACCGGCACCAAGCCGGGTCGAGCAACCGGCACCAAGCCCGGTCGAGCAACCGGCACCAAGCCCGGTCGAGCAACCGGCACCAAGCCCGGTCGAGCAACCGGCACCAAGCCCGGTCCAGAAACCGGCACCAAGCCCGGTCCAGAAACCGGCACCAAGCCCGGTCCAGAAACCGGCGTCGGAGAGCGCTGCCCAGCCGCCAGTTCTCCAGCCGGAATCCAGTCCGGCGTCAAGCCACGTCCGGCCGGCCTTCCTGCCGGCCGTCCAGCCGGTATCCAGTCCGGCCGACCAGCCGGAGTCTAGCCCTCCAGTCCAGCCGACGATCCAGCCGGCCTTCCAGCCTGTGTCCCGTCCGGCATTCCAGCCGGCCTTCCAGCCTGTGTCCGGTCCGGCATTCCTGCCGGCCTTCCAGCCTGTGTCCGGTCCGGCATTCCAGCCGGCCGTCCAGCCCTTGTCCTGCCCGGCATTCCAGCCGGGGTCCAGCCCTACAGTCGTGCCGGGGACAAGAACAGTTTCCCCCAGGACTTCCCCCGTCAAGCCCCCTGGGGCTCCGCGCTCTGGCGCGTCCCCCAGGGCTAGGACTTCCCCTCCCAGCCCTGCCCCTTCTGGACTTTCCCCTATGTACTCTGCTTTGTCCCCACCCTCCCTCCCTTGTTTGTTATTTTTATTGTCCCACCCCAACCCATTGTTTGTTCTTGCCTGCCTGCCCTTGATTTTGCTCTCCATGTTTTGTTTAGTCTTGTCTTTGTCCCAGTCTGCCTTGTCTTGTTCGTTCCTTTGAGGAGCATCAGGTTGCTGCTCCTTAAGGCGGGGGTTCTGTCATGGTTTCACCTCTCCTTGTCAGGTATTTCTTGGTTTAGAGGTGGAATCATACAGAATCCCTTGTTTCATGTGGGGAGAGATGTTTTTGACCCTTGTGGCCTTCCATACTCTCCCCGAGTCGCGTCATCGTTTCTACCCTCCTGTTTCCTAGTTTGTGTTAATTACCCTCCCTATAAAGAGTCCTCATGTTTCATTGTCTGGTGCGCGTTCATTGTATGATGTTTCCACGCTGTTGTATGCTGTACCTGTTCATGTTCCGTACCTGTTCTCAAAGTAAGTCTAGTTTAGTCAGTGTAAGTGTGTTGTTAGTCAAGTGTTTGTTTGCATAGTTTAGTTAGTCATTGTCTTCGTTTAGTTATATATATCCTGTCCTGTTTTCCCCCTCGTGTGTTTTTGTTTTGCCTGTTGTTTAGTGTTTTATTTGTAAAATAAATCATTGTTACATCTACCGTCTGTGTCTGCCTGCATTTGGGTTCTCACGCCATGTCTCACCTTGAGAATCATGACATAACAAAGCTTATTAAGGCATATTTCAGGATCGCCAATTTTGTATTACCACTCAGGATAGTAGGACTGTAATCAAGTCCACTATTGTCGAGTCGAAGACAAGTTCAAGACCAGAGAGGTTCGAGTCCAAGTCAAGACCAAGTCCAATTGAGACAGTCAAGAAAGAGACAGAAAAAAATCATGACTACAAGATCTGATCTACATGACTCTTGATCATTTAAGAGAAAGCATATCTTCTATTTTTTTATTTTACTTTTTCTCAATCAAGCAATACATTTCAGTCAGATGTACCTCAGATATTATATTGAATATCTTCATATCAAATACATACACATACAAATATATTCCAATACATACACCATACAGTCGTGTTTGCCGGACATCTACTCATCAGAAATGTAAAACCTTTTTTTTTTTTTTAAACAAAACAACATAAAGGAAGAACTATGTACATGTAGGGAGTAATCTTTCTGGGTGTTCTAAATTTTAACTAGAAAATAAAATCAGGTCTCTGAGATGTAGCATATTCGGTATGAATCGATTTAATGCCCAATAATTCATAAAGTTTGCGTATCGCTTGTGACATGAACGCTGTGCCTTGATCTGTGAGGATGATGCTAAACAGTGCCTCCACCACACTCTTAGCGGCGATGCTGTGGAGGGGCACTCCTTTGGGATATCGGATTGCATAATCCACCAGAACTAATGCAAATCGATGTCTTCTCGCTGATCGCTCTAATGGCCCGATGAGGTCCATACCAATTCTGTCGAAGGGGACCTGCATTAAAGTAATGGGCTTAAGAGTGCTTTTGGGGAGGCCAGTGGGTTTACCAGCTGAGTAATTCACGGTTTACCGTGAATGCACGGCCAAAATAATCTGGTCATTAGGCGATTTAGTGTCGATGCCTCCCCTATATGCCCCGGCATCGGATTACAATGAGCCGCCTGGAAAAGCATTTCCTGGCAGCCTCGTGGAACTAACAATTGGGTTGTATCTTCCTTTGTCTGACTATCTTGGGTAACTCGATACAACCGGTCTGTTATGATCGCAAAATAAGTACAGGACTGCGGTTGTGCGGGTTGGAGTGGCTGTCCATCAATGCAATGTCCTGCTCAAATGCAAACTTGAGTGTCTCATCTCGGGACTGTTCCAGGGGAAAGTCATCGTGATCCGAGAGCATCAGCCTCCCGCTTGCGCTTGCTTCCCCTATCGCAGCCGCCTGCGGTTCAGGTTCAGCCTCACCCACCTGCTCGAGTGCTCCGTCTCCCCGCTTCCTCATCTCCGAAGCGACACCTGTACATAAATACCCCAATAATTCGGTAAAAGCAGGCCAATTGGTCTCCAGGAACAGCAGGTCTCGGAGATGGGGATTAACTGCCACCTCTACACTATGCTGTTGTTCCCTGAATTGGATAACAGCGGTCATAAAAGGGTAATTTGTCACATACCCGTGTACACACTGTACCCGAACCTTGCAGCTATTATCCTATGCCTCCGGCCGAACCAGGCTTTGTTGGATAGAGGTTTGGTTACAGCCTGAATCCACCAAAGCCGGGTATGTACCCCTTATACTCACAGGTATTTGGTACCCGCCGGTTTGACCAGGGGCAGCCTGCGGCGCACCAGGGACTCGGATCATTGTGCCCATTTCCATAGCTGGACAACAATCCACCAAATGGTCGGATCCCCGCAACGCCAGCAGGACGGCCCAGGCGTCCCCCCTTTCCTGGTAGCAGGGAACGGAGCATGTGCCGAGTGCGAAGAGAACGACCATCCACCGGAATCTTGAAATCAACGGGGCGAGATTCGTGGACCTTTGACGTTGTCTGGTTGGTTTCTAAATCCCATCCTGGGCGTTGGACGAGACGGTCAGGGAGGACGGAATGTGGGGAAAGGGATTGGCGAGAAGAAGAGAGAGAGGGAGTTAATGCCTCTGGAGAGGCGTGAGAGATGGTTGGCAGGGATTCGCCAACCCCGTGGCACACATTTATCTCCGGTCTCTTCTCTGTTCCTGCCCTCTCGTTTCCTCATTAGTAATTGTTAATGATTTCATGCCATGCACCTGTTCCCTCTTGATTTTGAACCCCATATAATGCCCTCGTGTGTGATGTCTTGTGCTGGTTCGTTTTGTATTACTCCATGCTCACGCTCTAGTAAGCTGCCATGTATTCTTGCTCTTACCTGGTCTTGTGATTGTGTAGTCTAGTTCAGTATTTCTCCTGTCGTAGTTTTACTTAGTAATCTGTTCTTCTGTTTTGTGCCCCCATCGTGGGTGTTTTGCTTTGTGTTTGTAAATTAAGTATTTTGTTTTCCGTTTATCGCTGTCTTCACCTGGGTCCACATTGCAAATCATGACAGCAGAGTTTGAAAAGACAGAGGAATTGCTGTCTTTGGAAGCCATACATGGCACAACAAAAGATTTACTGAGTGATCTTGAGTCGGAGTACTACCCCTGCGCTAGACAATTTTATTGTGTGTCATTTTGACGGAGAGGCTCGTAAAAAATGTGTCATAATCTAGTAATACCTGTCACTATGGTGCAAGGTGGTGTTACGTGGTAATAAGCATGTTCTTGACATCATCATGCTGTACTTGGGTTTACTGTTGGAACTTGTTGTATTTTAATACAACTGTTGCCCATTTTAGAAAGGAGGTTAAGTTAAGACTTTGTGTATAGTAACTCTGAAATGAGGTTTTCCGTTTCAGAATGTGAGGTGTGTCAAACCCGAGAAAGCGGGGTAACTCAAGCTCATTTCTAAAAGAGAGGTAACTTATACTTAGAGTCAGTAACCGGAGGAACTTACTCTGGATTTATCAGAAAAATCCTGCTACCATCCAGGATAGGAGTTTATTTTTTAAATTGATGCACCTCATTCATTCATTTATTCATTTTTAAAAGTCATTCTTGGCAAACATTTTGATTACACAGCTCCAACTAAGTGACTACAATGTAATTTGTGCTTTTTTAGAGGATTCTTTATGTGAAGAGGCTGCATTATTTCATAAGGGTGTACTTAGATTTCAGGAGAGCAATGTAGGTCTCGAGTGGAATTTTGTAATCTTCCCTGTGCATTTATATTAATTTTTTGTACCAAGTTAATTAGATAAATGAAAATACATCAATCACATCAACCATCCTGGCCATGTTTTACAGTACATTATAGAATATTCTTTCATTTACATTTTTAAATTGAAGTTTTCGATGGAGGATAAGAAATGGCTCAATACAGTGCATGAATAAATAAATTATTAAATACAATCATGGGTTATTCTTCAATCGGGGTTGCAAATGAAAGGCAATTGTTTGCTTGTTTTCTTAAAATAAAATGTATTGCTATGCATTTAAAATAAGTTTAATTATCAGTATCCATTCAAATTAATAACATTTTGATTTTTAAATAATTTTAATCAAAGAATGGTTAAACAACCATTTACCAATATTTGAAGTAAAATTTTGGTTTGTTCTGAAAGGAGCAGGTATATGCCATTTTAAATTACTTTAAGGACTCAGTTTCATTGATCATTTTAATTACATTTTTGCCCCTATTTTTGTAAAAGAAAAGCATATACATGAAAAAGGCAGGAAAAAGTTGTATGTGACACCTTTATTGTTTTTATTCTAAACTGTAAAACCAACTTACAGTCAAAAAAATATGATTTACAGTTGCTATCCTTTTTATTCGTCCTAAAACCTAACCTGGATGTGCTGGGTATCCTCAGGAACACCACAGACTAATTAACCTAAATCCAGAATTTTCTCAAATGGAGGCTGCCATCATGATGATCAGGGGCATTTTGGATATACGATTATGTATTAGTTCCCTGATAGAGGAAACGAGACGTTGTGTCGAGAACGACAGATGGGGTTATCTATGGAAAACGCTACAAACGCTGTATCGCTTCACAATCTCAGCGAAGCGACGGTAACAAGCCTGGGCGTGTCAGCTCGAAGCTTTCGTGAAACTTGTAACCTTCCAGTGTGGTGGTCGGGGGGTTCCAGAGCTTTCCTGGAGAAAGATGGGTACAGCCCTGACCGGTAACCTTTCACGGACGGGGCCTTAGCTCTCTACAGGCGAGAGGCCGTCCTGCTCGGTTTACACCGGAAAAGCGCAACTCTTAATCAGAGAAGCGCTGCAGAGGCCACCTCCTACCCGTGGGGAGGAATATGGTGGAGATATATGTATGGTCTCGTCCTTGGAGGAGAACGCATGGAACGTGCGGACTGGGTAGTTAACCGCGAGGTGGAGGTCCACCTGGGGAAGCTCATGGGTTACCAAGTGTGGGAACCTTTGTCATGAGGGTATAGCAGACGGAACAGCCCACGGTGGGGGTGTTACTGCGTCTGATAGCACAGGTCCGGTTAGAACTATGTGTGATAGGTCATAAGGTATCCCGGCCTAAGGGGGAAGGCTGCTCTGCCCAGCCAACCCCCAGGAGGTGCTTGCTTAGTGATGGATGGAATGCCTGTTCTTAACCAGTGTCTGGGTAAGAAGGAAGGTTGGTAAGGTACCAATTTTCTTAGCCATGTGTTTGGCTAAGAAGAAAAGGGTAGATAGCACACTGACCCAACCTCTTGGAGGGTGGGAAGGTGCTTTCGCAGGCATACGCCCCCCAGGATGCCAGTCCTACAGGTCGCCACGCAGGACGTGGACTGACACCGGGTTTACGCGAAGGCTGTTAACCCTTGCGAAGGTGTTTGGGCGTAGCCCAACCCGCAGCTCTACAGATGTCTGCTAGAGAGGCGCTTCTGCCAGTGCCCAGGAGATGGCTATACTCCGTGTGGAGGGAGCCCTAACTGCCAATGGGCATGGGAGAGTCTGAGATCGGAATGCCGTCGTAACGGCATCCACGACCCAGTGCGCCAGCCTCTGCTTGGAGACAGCCTTCCCCTTCCGCTGTCCTCCAACACAAACAAGGAGCTGGTCAGAGCTACTGAAGCTCTGCGTGCGCTCCAGGACACAACACGGATGGGGTTGGGTCTTCCTCCCCGATGGGGAGCGCCTGCAAGTCCACCACTTGGTCCCTGAAGGGAGGAGTGGGAACTTTGGGCACATATCCGGGCCTGGGTCTCAAGATAACGTGAGAGTTAGCCAGGGCCGAATTTAAGGCAATCCGGGGACACAGAGAATGCTTGGAGGTCCCCTACCCTCTTGACTGAAGCGAACGCCAACAGGAGGGCCGTCTTACTCAGGTGAGGAAGATCGGAACCTCCGAGGGGCTCTCAAGAGGGTATGGAGCGGATATGAGGCGGATCCGCCCTCTCGCGCCCGTTAGGAACCTGGTGACCAGGTCGTGTTGCCCTCGAAACTTTCCCTCAACTGAGTCGTGATGAATGGCGATTGCGACTACAAACACTTTCAGTGTGGAGGGGAGATGTTAGTCTCCATTCTCGTGAGAAGGACAACACAATCCTGATCAAGCACCTCAGTGAATCTTTCTCATTGAGAAAGACACCAGGAAGAGAAGAGGCGCCGTCTAGAGGCGTGTAACCGCCTAGTAGATGGGGCCCTAGCCTGGGTGATGGTCTCAGCCGTATAGGGGGAGTAGCCATCTCAGGATCTTCTCGTCCCGTCTAGAGACCAGACATGGCGTTCCAGAGGTCTGATCTGGGATGCCAGAACGTGTCCTTCCCCTGAGAGAGCAGGTCCTCTCTCAGGGGAATGGTTCAGGGAGAGTCGCTGTCTAGAGCATCAACTCTGAAGCCAAGTGTGGTTAAACCAGTGCGGTGTAACCAAACACTTGGTGCTCCTCTTCCCTGACCTTGCACAGTGTCTGTGCAAGGAGGCTCCTGGGGGGAAGGTGTGCTTCTGCCCGTCCCGTGGTCAGCTGTGCGCCAGGGCATCCGTGCCGAGGGGGGCATTCGGTCAGGGAGTACCAAAGCAGACAATGGGTGGTATCGTGGGAGGCAAAGAGGTCAATCTGTGCCTGTCCGAACAGCACCCAAATGAGCTGGACCGGGGGTGGAGTCGCCACTCTCCGCAATGCGGATACTGACGAGAGAGCGCGTCGGCTGTCTGGTTCAGTTTGCCTGGGATGTGTGCGGCCTGCAGGGAGCGGATCACCTGCTAACTCCACAGGAGGAGGCGTCGGGCAAGTTGTGTTAGCTGCCGTGAGCGTACGCCACCCTGGCGATGTACGATACGGCTGTCGTGCTGTCCCGGAGGACCAACACGTGCTGGCCCTGCACTAGAGGCCGGAGCCTTCTCAGCGCAAGCAGCACAGCACACAACTAGGCAATTGCAATGCCAGCGCAGACGGGGGCCCGTCCAGCGCCCCACTACTGCGTGCCCGTTGCACACTGCACCCCACCCCTGCAGCGAGGCGTCCGTCGTCACCACGAGGTGCCTCGTAACCTGCCCGAGGGGAACCCCCGCCCGGAGGAAGGTCATGGAAGACCAAAGGGTTAGGGTGCGTCGGCAGCAGGGCGTCATCACCATGCGCCTGCTGCCGGTGTGCCACGCTGTCCTCGAAACTCGACTCTGTAGCCAGTGTTGAAGCGGTCTCATGTGCATCAATCCGAGGGAATTATCCCCGCGGAGGACGCCATGTGTCCCAGGAGCCTCTGAAATTGTTTCAGGGGGACCGCCGACTGCCTGAAGTGTTCCAGGCAGCTCAACACGGACTGGGCGCGTGCTGCGGACAGCTGCGCCGTCATGGTGACAGAGTTTAGTTCCATACCGAGGAAGAGGATGCTCTGCACTGGGGAGAGTATGCTCTTTTCTCGGTTGACCTGAAATCCCAATCGATCTAGATGCCGGAGCACCAGGTCCCTCTGTGTACACAACAGATCTCACGAGTGTGCCAGGATAAGCCAGTCGTTGAGAAAGTTTAGTACTCGCACACCTTTTTCCCGAAGGGGAGAAAGGGCGGCTTCCACGATCTTCGTGAAGACGAGTGGAGACAGGGACAGACCGAAAGGGAGGACTCTGTACTGATATGCCCACCCCTCGAACGCGAACCGTGGGAACGGCCGGTGTCGAGACATGAAAGTCCTTCAGGTCGAATTGCCACGAACCAATCCTGACACCTGATAGATGTCAGGATGCGACCTATGGGGCGCAACCCGCTGTCTTTCTTGGGAATGATGAAGTGTGGGTCGTGACCCACTGAACATCTTGGTTTGAGGGACGAACTCGATGCCTGTTTTGCCAGAAGGGTGGTGACCTCTACCCGAAGTACGGAGGCGTCCCTGCCTCTGACAGAGGGACAGATGATGCCCTGAAACTTGGGAGAGTCTCTGGCGAACTGGATCGAGTAACCAAGACGGACCGCCCGCAAGGCCAGCGAGACAGTGTGGGCAGCTCTCGAGCTCCCAGGGACTGTGACAGGGTGACCAAGGGGACGGTCTGCTTCATCATTCCCACAGGGGGTGGTTCGTCGGCTGGCGGAGCTAACCATCTGTCGCGGGGGGTCCCCGGAGGGGAGGTTGGCTCCGCCTTTTTACCTGCCTGGCGGGACAATGGCACTTACTGTCGGTTTGAGAGTGGTGACAGCTGTCGTATGTGTACGACCTTACACCTCGCCAGGGTGTGAGGTCGGTTCGCCGAGCACAGTCCAGGGGAGTGTGCGATCGGCTGTAAGTACACCCGGGGAGAATGGAAAAACTCTGCGAGTAAGTGGGGACCAAGTGGCGCTTTGGTGACGGGGCAGGAGTCGTCCCGTACCGACCGATCAGAGCCGTGGCAGTGAAGGTTCGGGCCCGATGTTGTCCTCCCTGGGGTCTTCCCGTCAGTGTCCCTTCTCGCGAGAAGGTTGCTGACGGGGTGGAGGTTTCCCCCTCGGCCTCTGCTACCGGGGTGCCGCCTGTGGGGGCACAGGAACCGGAGCCGATGTCGAAGGGGTCCTGGGTTGAAGGGAAGCAGACGTCACGCGGGATCTCGGAGGCCTCTAGGCGGCCGAGTCGCGGCGTGAAAAAATGTGGCTTATTGCCACTGTCTGCTTCACCGTCAAAAACTGCTGAGCACAGTCCTCAACGGTGTTACCAACAACCCACCCTGCGAGATGGGTGCATCAAGAAAGCGGACTTCCTTGGTGTCACTCCTCTGCACAAGGTATAACCGGGGGTGTCTCTCCTGGACCACTACCGTGGACATCATCCGACCCAGGGACCGTGCCACCGCCTTGGTCGCCCGTAGATCGCTGCCAGCGGTGGCACGGAGATCCTGCATTATACCCGGGTCGGCCTTACCCTCGTGGAGCTCTCTCAACACCTAGGCCTGGCGGACCTGCAGGATGGCCATGGCGTAGAGAGAGCAGGCAGCCTGGCCTGCGGCATCGCAAGCTTTCGACACCGTGATGCCGAAGTCTTGCATGCTTTGGGCGGTAGGTGTGGCCGATTCCCCCCAGGTGGCACAGGTGCACCGCGGGTGGACGTCCCACCCGGGTATCTCGACGTAGTCCTTGGCTGCCCCACCATCGAGGGAAGTAACGGAGCCGGAGCTGGTTTCACTGGAACGGTCCGTGGAGCGTTCCAAGTTTTACACAGCTCCTCATGCACTTCCGGGAAAAACATGGCACCCGGGGTGGGCGCGGTTTGCACCGCGCTCCGACCTTAGGAACCACGCATCCCCGGGTTAGCACGGATGACATCACTTCTGCTTCATTCGTCAGAAGTCGGAAGATTCGTCAGAGTCGGATGCCAGTCTCCCTCCGATGCTGCGAACGACATCTCATCTACGTCACACATCGTTTCCGAGTGTGTGCGTGAGGATCCGGACAGTATGCCACCGCCGGTTGGGGAACGTTTAGAAGAATCGGGGTGCGATCGGCCAGTGAGCACTTGGCTGGCGGGTTACGTTCGCAGAGTTCCCCATATCACTAACGCTGCTAACGTGGGTGGTCATCGGGGCCGTAGCCACAGATGTCACAGCCCAGGTAGCAAACGAAATGATGGCTGGTTCCCGTAGACAGACAGCCACCCCACAACAGACAGTGACCACAACTTCTGAATGACAATCTGCCCGCAGTGCCGCGCTGGAGAATGCTCAGTCAGTCCTGAAAAATACTTTTTAGAAAATCTCTAACACCTCCGGAACCGCCGAGACGCCCAGGAGAAGGTCGCTGCAGGTAGGGACGATCCGCTGCAACACGTCGTAGCACCAGCAGTGTAGTTGTGGAGGATTTTGAATCCTGAGTTGTACTCATGAGCGAAGGCTCTGAAGAACAAAAGGTAAATGAATGCTGTACGCCGGCTTCCTTTTATACCGGATATCCGGGGGCGGAGCCCGGCATGCAAATTTAATTCGCTAAATTTCATTGGCCTTTTCTATAGTAGTCAGAGTTTATTGGCTCTCAAGGGCGAACCCCATCTGTCGTTCTCGACACAACGTCGAGAGACCGACAGAAATGGAACTGCAAGTTATCACCACAGACACGAATAAAGTGCGAAACATGAAATTGTCAGAAATTTGCTAACTTTAAGATAAAAAATAAGAAAGAATGTACTCATCATGCACCCCTAAGACCAACCAGCTACTTTCTTGACCTTTAAGAAAAGGGGGAAATTAATTTGCCTTCTTCCTGTGTGTAAAGGGGCGACATCCATAGTTGTAACACCACAGACACGAATTTGGGGGACACCACTTATTTCTTAGATATTACAAAATATGTATTTTTAAAAACAATTTAATAAAATTGCACTTGTTAAATAAAAGCTATATTTAAAATATAACCACTTTCTTGTATGTATTTTGAAAGAAAAATGTAACCATTTATTTCGGGGAAAACTATGAGTTTGATCACAGTAAAAGACATATAATTAATGATGATTAACTATACCTATTTTATACACTTTATCGGATTCGGCAGACCTGATAATAGCGACAAACTAAATGCACTCGTCCAGCGAGTGATCCGCAGATCGTATATCAAATCTAAGAAATATTACTTTCCTGGCCTTGGAAACATAACAATCTTACCGTAGTGTAGTACAGGACCGCTCCAGATATTATAACGAAATCAAGCAGTTTAAGTGACGTTAATATGTGATAAAGAGACACAGCAACAATTCGATTGTAGATAACAAATGCGGGTTTATTTACTACACTAAAACAAACCGACTGACTAACAAAATAACAAATGGTAACAAACAAAACATGAAACATAAATGCAGTAAAGAAAGGTAAGAAGTAGACAAAAGCAAAGAGTGGCAGTTTTACAAACAGCTATTCACATCTGCATGAAACATCAGGACAGTCTCCTTGTAACAAGGGGTTAAAGCTTAAACGCGGCTAGGATAGTTGAATACTTGCATTGGTTTCTTGAGTGTGCTGTGACAAGTTCTGTGCGCGTTGAAAGGGTTTCAGAGTCCAGATGGTTTCAAAGCAAGCGGGTGAGTCCGTCTACTTCTTTCGTAGAACAGGATTGGTCGACGAAGGTAGGACGATGTTAGCCGAAGTTAAATGCCGGAAGGAAAACTGTCTCCGAAGAGAGAGACAGGTCTCATGAGGTGCCGGGCAGGAGCGCGAGGACACGAGAAGAGCTGAGCAAAGTTTGCTTCGTTCACGCGTGTTTTAAGCTTTGGTAGATTTACGCCCTCAAAGGAGAGTGATCCAATGCGATGAGCTGACTTTGGCGCGAAATCCAGTCTTTGTTTCTGCACATTAGCTCATTTGCATTTATGGTCACCTCTACTCTGGTGCTGTAATACTCTGTGAATATGATAAAAATGAGTATGGTATAAAGAATACATTTCTGTGATGTACACCATCTTTTAAGGAATGAAGAGAGAAACATTTAGATATAAAACATGACATGATTATAAGTACATTGATCTGAAGTTTGTACAAGAACACAATAAAGCAGAATACACTTAAACACACATGCTCCTGAGGTTATAGGAGAGGCAAGGTAACATAGGGACAAACATGCAATGTGGAGAAATAGATGTATATCCATTTAAACCATTCTTTTGTGGTTAAGGGGACAGAGATAGATACTTCCAAGATTTGGTTACTAGATTTGGACTAATTGCCCTAATTCCTGTTTAACACTATCTGGTATAGTGTTAGTGACACTACCCCCTTTCTTCCTGTTGGAATTTCTTTGAGGTCAACCAGAGTTTGTTGGGATATATCCTGTTCAAATGAATGATGCTACACAAGAGGGCAGTTGGATCAGACTTGCTGTCGCCGATTAGATCCCTAGAGAGGTCAGAGTTTTTATCTCAAATGGTCCCCTTGTTCAACCCAGATCTGCTGACGCCAGTTAAATCCCTATTGAGAGGTCAGGGTATTTTACGACCACAAATGGTCACCTTTGATCCGGCCAGATCCTACACATAATATAGTGCACAAATTGTATTTATCCTACAGAATACAGGCAAAGTAGAGGGACACCGCTTGCCACCACAAATGAAGAATAACCCACATACATACATGCAGAAATTAAGCGATAAAGGTAGGCTCGACGTGCAGCCATTGCTAACCGAATCAGCTCCAAGCAGGGTTCGAACCGATGATCCGTCGGAAACTTTCACAAGAATCTGACACCCTAATTAGTGTCCTACACATCTTGACAGCTCACACTAATCACTAGAGCATTGATGGGGAGTGAGAACTTAAAAATGTTTTATTACTTGTGGTCAAGAAGACGTTACGGGAGCCGTGAGGCGGGGCCGGTGGTGTGATTGATTGTATGAATCAGCTGTAAGCACACAGGTCCAACATATCTCACGGAAGAGATTGGGAGCATAAGAGGACGAGCGATGGGACTGCTGAGGAGAGAGGACCAGGCCTGGCTTTTAGTTATGGTTTGTGTGTGTCGCCGGCAGTCGTCCTTGAGGGGCTGCCGGCTGTCGATTTACTATTTGTGTGTATCACCGGCAGTCGTACGTGAAGGGGTGCCGGCTCTATATTATTCAAATGTTTAAATGTTTGCCGGTTTCCGCTACTTCCTTCCTTTTAATTGAACCTTATTACATTACTTTTGTTTTATTTCTGTTGTTTCTATTTAATTGAGCAGGTCCTTTTTTACTCACATGACTGGATTCTACCCCCCTCTTTCTTATGTGTGAATATACAAAGAGTCGCTCACATAGATCTGATGAACTTACACAAGTTATACAATATGCAAAATGTGACACATTATTCTAGAAACATGGACGGCTTTAGAAATTTCGAGGATATTATTTGAGCAGGTACATTTTTATCCACACACCTGGATTCTGCCCCCCTTTTTCTTTTGTGTGAATACACAAAGAGTCGCTCATGTGGATCTGATGAACCTAAAGAAGTAATATAGTATGTAACATTTGGCACATTATTCTAGAAACATGGACTGCCTTAGTATTCTAGGGGTATTATTTGAGCAGGTCCATTTGTTTCCCTCTGATGAACCTACACAAGTAATACAGTATGTTATATGTGACAAATTATTCTAGAAGCATGGACAGCTTTATTATTTTGTGTGGGAGTATTTGAGCAGGTTCATTTTACCCTCTCGCCTGGATTCAACCCCCTGATTTTTCTTTGTGAATACACAAAAAGTCACTCACATGGATCTGTGTCAAGAATTGTAGGAGAAGAACCCAATTGCAGGCAGCGGGGATAAAGGGGTTTTAACAAACATCATTTATTTATAAAATAAACAAAAAACAAAAATCTACGATGGGGTTTAACAGAAACAATGAGATAATAAACAGGACAAAGAATAACTTATACTACACTGAACAACACTTTACAAGAACTAAACTAAAGACTTACTAGACTTGACAGGATATATGTAACAGAAACACGAGCATGGGTTACAGGAATGACAGTAGTGCACTCAAGGATGCATGAACACAATGACTGCGAATACACACAATGATCGAACACAGGACAATGAAACATGAGGACTATTCAAAGGGGACAACATCTCCAGTCCATTGCAGCCCAAAACTACTTCAGCAACTTTGTATTAGCATCAATTGTATTATTGCTACTGTGTGACATATCGCTTATTGCTCCCTGAACTCTCTATTGTCAGGATCTAGGACTTATTTTGGTCCCCAGCCACTGTCTATCACTGTCTCTTCGTGTGGTGTTTCCCTAGTGTTATTGTTTTCACCTGTTCCTCATTTGTCCCCTGTGTATTTAAGTTGGTCCCTGTTCCCTGTCTCGTTGCTCAGTCTTTACTATTGTGTAGCCAAGTTCCCCAGTCCCGACTGGTGTGTCTTTGTGTGCTTCGTCTGCTGTTGTTTTTTTGGAGTTCTATGAGAACATAATTTTTAATTTTTGATCTACCTCATTGGAGTTGTTTAAGTTTCCCCTTTTTTTCCCGTTTCTTGTTTATCATGTGGATTACCAGCATTAATAGTTAAGATTCTTTAAGAGAACTTTATTTTTTTGCTTGGCCTCTACGGAGTTGTTTTTGTTACCCTTCTTTCCCTGCATTTCTCCTGATATTATATCATTCCCCCTCCAGATGATTGAAGATATCTTAAAGAGTAGTTCTGGGGCCCGTTCTTTGTACCTCGCTAACTCAGCTGGATTTTATTGTTGACAATTTCGCATGATCTTGGATTGTTCGCTTCTTTGACACTCATCCTGAAATTGTTGTCTTAGCAACAGGTCTGTTAGCTTAAACCTGCTCGGGAGCAGGCTTATTTCATGTAAACAGGATTAGATCGTGGCCATGACGCAGTCAAGTCGGCTTCATTTATACAAAAGCATCTTGTTCAAATGACACTTCCAACAACAACTGATGTACTCCTTGAACCAAAGGATGCAGAACAGTACTATACTCTCAGTCAGTCTTGTCTCATTGTTCCAAGGTTACTAAAGCAAGCAGGATTCAGTTCATGCCCAGAATTGATGGCAGAGTGGAGAATGGGAAGCGGAGACCTGCGAGAGCTGAGATGATAGAGCTGTATAAAGAAGGACGAGGCGAATTGACACGAATTCACTTCAAAATTTAAAAAGCTAATAACTAGAAATCAATAGCACATAATAGAGCTATAAAATAACAGAATCATGGGAAAGTATAAAACAAATATATATATATATATATAAATATATATATTAAAAGATGAATCAAACTAATAATCTTTTAAACTCAAACCAATAATGAGAAAGCAGAGAGAGAAAAAAAACAAAGGACCAAACAAGACTTTCCGCAAGTTTGCGCTATTGCCCAACATTAATGAAGTCGGGACCAAAGAGACAGAAGAGGAATGTTTCGCTTGACTGACCTCGAATGTTAGTAGGGGGTAGTGCGTCTTAACCCGACTTTCTAAAGCAAAAACAAAAATTACTATCGTCAGGTTGTTGAGGCGATGCTTGTAATTTTGATCTGGTGTCATTTTGCTGAACATGGGTATGTGTGTGTCAGGGTTGACTTGACCACTAGTACACACAATAGAAAACAATTACTCAATAGCAGAGTTTCGTGTAGTGACTGGATCATTGTGAGAAAAGCCATAAACCCCCCTTACTCCCTTTTGTCCTGGTTTCTAGATACCATCATCAAAGACCATAGCAAACTTGGGTCCATGGGGTCTGGTTTTACGTTTTGAACTCTCACAGAGAAGTGTGATAACCATTTGGTTCCTCTGTAGGATATTTACGACTCCTTAGCTTCAAAGCATTGGTGATCGGTCTCTGTCTCATCTCTTACTCAACATCTGAGGCTAACCAGAGAAACTTCTCTGACAATAGGAACTTATGTGCTTAAACTGTCCTTTCATGTAAATGTAACTAAATGTCCGGTTATATGTTGGCGCTCATGCCATCTTAAATAGTCTGTAACTCCTAGATATACAAGTTGAATTCAGGCGTGGTTTGTATTCATACATCCGAAAGAATCATAACTTGATGCAAATCAAACCTGTCCATTTTTGATATCCAAATGTTTCTCTTTACAATTCCTCATTGTTGATACATATTGTGTGACCATAGAACACGTTAAAATCATTGTTATAATTTGGACTGGTATCTTGTAAAGTTACTTGCAGGTCATAAGATGCAAATTAGCTGTTGAGTGAACAAAGAATCTCTTCCCCCACTCAACTTTGATTGGCCGACTCAAACTCTGAGGGCATGCCCTTCATGAAGTTAAATGTCGACCAGGACACACTTTCGTTCTCTTCTTTTTCTCCTTGGCCCTCTTCTTCCTTTGCCCTCTTCCTGAATCAGTCGCATCGTTGGACCTTTCCTCTCACCTCCCCCTTTCCGGTCATGAGGGCCGAGGTCCACGACTTTCAAAAAGGACGCAACTTCCAGCAGGACCGCAACTTTCAGCAGGACCGCATTCTGAAATCATCTGAACATTTCAATCACTCCAAGCGCATACGAGTACATCCAGCACAGAGCTCTGCAAGTATTCTGTTTCTATAGAATAGCTGCGTTAAGTCTGTGCCTCTTTGTTAAAGATGATTTTAATGATGTTCAGAAATCGTTGCCATGACCTCTCTCTCTCTCTCTCTCTCTCACTCTCTCTGCGCTTCCTAGCGCATTTGTGTTTCATGTATTTGTTTGTCGTCATTATGTTTACCATGTAGAGTAGAGTTTAATAAAAACCCATAAAGGCATTTGTGATGGGTTTTCTGTGTTCAAGCTCACAAACGGGTCACTAAAACTGTGTTTCGATCTCTGCTACCTCTGCTCTCAATTCTGTTTGGTAAAGTCACGTTACTTATAGTCATGAGATAACGTTAGCTTATAACATCATTGATGCATTTGCTGGACGAACACATATAGGGTTTATTATCAGTATATTGCTAATCGGAATTGTAAAATATGTATGTGTAATGACAATTATTATACATATTTTCCTTTGAGCTAAACTAATTCCTTGACTGAAATTGACGTTTTAAATAACTCGTTTCATATATATGATCTTGAAAGATCTGGTGGAGAATAAATTTTGGTGAGTTAAACTCATCCCTATTTTAACATGCAGCTTAAATCGCTACATAAATTGGTGGAGAATGCGGGCACAGTTTTAAACCTTATTTTTTGAGCAGAACTCAGTGACTATTCATGAGTGTTTCTATGTGTGTTTATTGAAACCGAATACTCTTTTAAATGGCACTTTGATATGTATGAATGAAGGTCTGGACCCGCCCACCTATCCTTGGCAGACTCTTGAGCTTCTGGCAGAGAAAACCTCAGCCTCTGTCAAAGATTTAGTGACAATATAAACACGAAGAAAACTCTTTATAAAGCACTATATTATTATTTTACCGCCTACATTGAGCGAAGAAATCCTCTTTTAGTGCGAAGAAGACCGAGCGAGCGATGTTCCTCCCTCGTCTTACCTAAAGGCCTTATTGTTAATGCATAGCTAGGTATTACTGATGTGTATTCCAGTGCTAATGAACTAAGCTATTGCACTCCCTGGGGTGAACAATCAGGGTAGCTGACTGATAATGTTCTTCCATTCGCTTAACCCAGCGGATTTTATTAGTAAATAACTCCGGGTCAGTTTTACTATTTAAAGGGGGGTTTAACAAAAAATCTTGATCAAGTTGTGTTTTTGTTTTATGTTACGGTCGGAGAAGAATCCCGACCAAGTACACAAATAACTTTCAGGACAGCGAAGAAATCCTGTTAGTCAGTTAAAGTGTAGTATTGTGTGTTTATTGTTTGTGTAGGTTGGAAAAACAAGGTACCAGTGTTCAGTAAACTGTCACGAGCCGTTAGACACGCGATCAAATTACACTCTTCGCCATAGAAATTGTGTGTAAACGCAAGTGTAATTCCACACAGAATTGTGGAACCGGAAGTCCGGCAGAAGACGTATAACCTTCTACTAACACTAGAGGTCCGTTTGTCCTAAAGTGTCTTAACACTTCTCCCTTTTGTTTGGGCAACGCTAGGTGTAAAGTCTCAGCCAGTCTCTTCTTTTGTTTGATTTTATGATTTCATTGTTCTGCTATTTTTCCGTTTACTGTATTTGAGAATATTTATTATTATATACTGTGGTAGAGTAGGCGGGGCGAGACCATGGTTCGAGTCCAGTGAGTAATTGTCAATGAGCGCCAGCTGTGCGCACACCGGGCTCGAATCATGTAGGAGAATTGGGAGCGTATAAAGAAACGAGCGACCGGATCGTCGATGAGAGAGGACCGGGCCATAAGATGTTTGTATTTATGTTTTGTTCGCCGGCGGTCGGCCGTGAGGGGCCGCCGGCTGTTATTATTTGATTAAAAATTTTAAATGTTTGCCGGTTCCCGCCTCCTTCCTTCCCTACTTTGTTTCTCGTTACACTGGTGCCGAAACCCGGGAGGAAGGAGAGACATGCTGTCTGAGTTCCCCGCTGCGGAGGGTTCTCGCGGTGCTGAGGATTTCGGGCAGCTCGGTCGAGGGACGTCCACCAGCGGTTGCCTGAGGCGGTGGTGCTGGAGTAAAGATTCGTTTTGGACGGAGAGCTCGCTGCCGCGCTCCAGGGCCGAGGTGGGATGGCTACAGTTAAGGTGAGGGAGCGGAGGATTGGTCGCCGCTTGCAGTGTGCCGGAGCCTGCTGCCGTCCGCCATATAATGGGAGGAGCAGGAAGCGGGACACTCCTACCGGCTGTAGTGACTGGATCAGGGTGACAAAGCCATTCAACCTCTCACTCCCTTTTAGATTAGATGATTAGATTCAACTTTATTGTCATTACACATATACAAGTACAGTGTAACGAAATGTAGTTTAGGTCTAACCAGAAGTGCAATTAGCAAGTGCAGATATACAGTGTGAATAAATACAGAATACAATATTAGGAAAATACTATACAAATGTTGTATGAAAATATGACAGTCGGTATGTACTATGAACAATATATACAGAAGGCTATATACTGTGAACATTAATGTACAGGTGGTTATGAACAGATAACAATATAGACAATACAATAGTGCAAGTGACTTAAGTGTGCAATAGTTACAGACATTAGCTATTAAAGTTACAGTGCAGTAGATGAGTTAATGCGGTTATTAAAGGTACAGTGCAGTACATGAGTTAATGCAGTTGTTGAAGTTATAGTGCAATACATGAGTAGATGCAGATAATACAGTTACAGTGTATTAGATGAGTTAGTGCAGTTATTGAAGTTACAGTGCAGTATATGCGTTAATGCGGTTATTAAGGTTACAGTGCAGTAGATGAGTTAATGCAGTTATTGAAGTTACAGTGCAATAGATGAGTAGATGCAGTTAGTTATGCAATAAATGCAATAGATGAGTTACAGTGCAGTAGATGAGTTAATGCAGTTATGGAAGTAGTTTATTAGTGCAAATGAGCATTCAGTGTAATATTCCTGGTGTGCAAGTGAGCAGTATAGAGTGGAAATGATGCTATGTGTGTGTAAACAGTCCGGTAGAGCAGATAACATGAAGTACTGGTGTGTACAGTTCAGTCATGGATGCAGCCCTGTTATGCAATGTAAACAATGTAGTAGCAGCATTAAAGTTAAAGTTATGAGGGTTAGTGGAATCAGTGGGGAGCAGAGTTCAATAATGAAACAGCTCTGGGAAAAAAGCTGTTTCCTAGTCTGCTGGTTCTTGTCCGGAGGCACCTGAAGCGCCTACCGGAAGGCAGGAGAGTAAACAGTCTATGAGCGGGGTGAGAGGGGTCCTTGAGAATGCTGCGAGCTCGACGCAGACAGCGTTTCCTCTGGATGTCCTCAATGGAAGGGAGTGTAGTCCCTGTGATGCGCTGGGCTGTTTTCACCACCCGCTGCAGTGCCTTGCGCTCAGCAACAGAACAGTTCCCGTACCAGACTGTGACACAGTTGGTCAGGATGCTCTCTATCGTGCAGCGATAGAAGTTCACCAGGATAGTTGAAGACAGTTGGTTCTTCTTCAGTGTCCTCAGAAAGAAGAGACGCTGGTGAGCCTTCTTGACCAGGCATGAGGTGTTGGTGGTCCAGGACAGGTCCTCCGAAATATGGGTCCCCAGGAACTTAAAACTGGAAACACGTTCAACAGCCATCCCGTTAATGTGGATGGGGTCGTGTGTGCCTCCTTTCGCCTTCCTGAAGTCCACGATGATCTCCTTTGTCTTGGAGGTGTTAAGGAGCAGGTTGTTGTCTGAGCACCATGTGGCCAGGTGCCGTACCTCCTCCCTGTAAGCAGTCTCATCGTTGTTGCTGATGAGACCAATCACTGTTGTATCGTCTGCGAACTTGATGAAGGAGTTAGATCCATTCACAGGCCTGCAGTCGAGTGTGAAAAGGGAGTAGAGAAAGGGGCTCAGTACGCAGCCCTGTGGTACACCAGTGTTGAGGGTGATGGTGGTGGAGCAGATGTGGCCTAACCTAACAAGCTGAGGCCTGTTCGTCAAGAAATCCATAATCCAGTTGCAGGTTGAGTTGTTAATGCCTAGGTTTCCAAGTTTGCTGATTAGCTTGGAAGGGATGACGGTATTGAATGCAGAGCTGAAGTCTACAAACAGCATGCGTGCATAAGTGTCCTTATTATCCAGATGTGTGAGCACGGAGTGCAGCGCCATTGACACTGCATCATCTACGCTCCTATTGCTGCGGTAGGCAAATTGGTATGGGTCCAGTGTGGATGGTAGAGAGTCTTTTAGGTGTGACAAGACCAGCCGCTCGAAGCACTTCATAACAATGGGTGTGAGTGCTACAGGGCGGTAGTCGTTCAGGCATGTCGGGCTGGAATGTTTTGGAATGGGAACAATGGAGGTGGATTTGAAACATGCTGGAACAACTGCTTGGGCGAGGGACAGGTTGAAGATATCCGTGAAGACCCCAGCGAGCTGCTCCGCACATGCCCGGAGTACGCGACCAGGGATGCCATCAGGGCCAGCAGCCTTACGTGCGTTTATCCGGCTTAGTGCAGTGTAAACATCTGTGGAGTTAAGTGTGATGATTTGGTGGTCAGTAAAAGGTGTGAGCCTGGTGGCGGGTTCCTTATTGTCTCTCTCAAAGCGTGCATAAAAGTCATTAAGCTCGTTCAGAAAGGCAGCATCTGTGGCTATGGGGATGGAGTGGTTGGGTTTGTAGTCACTTATGGCCTGGATGCCCTGCCACATGCATCGAGGGTCAGAGTTGGTAAAATGCTCCTCTAGCTTCAACTTGTAGCAGTGCTTGGCCTTTCTGATGCCCCTCTTCAGATTTGCCCTGGAAGTACTATAGGCCTGTGCATCACCTGATCTGAAGGCGGTGTTGCGTGCTTTCAACAGGAGGCGCACTTCCTTGTTCATCCATGGCTTCTGATTAGGGTATATGGTGATCTGCTTCTGAGTTGTGACACTATCAATGGTGGTATTGATGTAGTCCAATACAGAAGAGGTGTAGCTGTCTATGTCCGTGTGAGAGCCACTGGTGGCCTGAGAAGCAAACATACTCCAGTCTGTGCGTAGAAACCTTTCCTGGAGTGTGAAGTCTGCCCCCGCAGGCCACACCTTGATGGTCTTCACTGATGGCTTCACACGATTAATGAGAGGTGAGTACTTGGGGGTGAGGAACAAAGAAAGGTGATCAGATTGACCCAGGTGGGGGAGGGGTGTCGCGGCGTAAGCTTCAGCCATGTTTGTGTAGACATGATCCAAAGTTTTGTTTCCTCTTGTGTGGCAGGAAACATGCTGATGAAATTTAGGGAGCACTGTCTTTAAGTTAGAGTGATTAAAATCTCCCGCAACAATAAATGCAGCCTCCGGGTGAGCAGTCTGTTGTTTACTGATGGCTGCATGAAGTTCTTTCATAGCAAGCTTGGCATCAGCATCCGGTGGAATATAAGCTGCCGTTATAATGGTGGAAGTGAATTCCCGTGGCAGATAAAACGGTCTACATTTAACCATGAGAAACTCAAGGTTAGCCGAGCAGTGTCTCCCGACAATAACAGAGTTCGTGCACCAAGCTTTATTGACATAAATGCACAGTCCACCTCCTCTAGTCTTACCGGATTCCTCTGCCGTTCTATCCGCCCGGTGTGTGTTGTAGCCCGCTAACTCAATAGCGTTGTCCGGTATGCCGCTGTGTAGCCATGTTTCCGTGAAGATTATGACATTGCAGTTTAAAAGTCTTTTGTTGTTGATGATGCGGAGTCGAATCTCATCCATTTTGTTCACTAATGATCGTACATTAGCAAGGAAAATGCTGGGTAAAGAGAGCCGGTGTGGTGTTAGCTTTAGCTTAGCTCTTAGCCCTCCGCGCGTTCCCCGCCTTTGTTTACGATCTCGACGCCGCCGACGAGCACTTCCGCCCGGCCGTGTGGGGTGCGTAGCATCGGATGTTTTGATGATCTCAGGGACGAGTTGAATGTTGCTGATATAACTTCCGGGAATGCGCAAACCGATATCCAAAAGCTCCTGCCGGGTGTACGATGTGAAGGCACAACTGTTCTGTACGAACAGGCCCGAGATGAGCAAGAAAAACACTATATAATTGCTAAAACTGGAGAGACGCTGAGCCTCGCGATGTTCACGCGCCGCCATCTTGGTCTTATGGTTTCAAGATAACCTTTTGTCTTGGTTTCAAGATAACATCTTCAAAGACCATGACAAAGCTGGCTCCATGGGGTATGGTTTTAGGGTTTAAACTCTCAAAGATAGTGTGATAACCATTTGGTTTCCCTGACGGATATTTACGACTCATAGGCTTCAAAGCATAAGTGATTAAGTCTGTGTCTCATCTCTAACTTAACATCTGAGGCTAACCAGAGAAACTTCTCTGACAAATAGGAACTTATCTTAAACTATCCTTTCTATAAATCTATCTAAATGTCTAGGTTGTGTGTTTGCACTCGTGCCATTATAAATACTCTGTAACTGTTAGATGTGCAAGTTTTTATTGAGGGTTCATTTGATGTATTCATACGTTGGGATGATTCACAGCTCAAAGACTTGCATGTTTCATATGTAACTACACATCTCTGAATTCCCTATATGATGAGCTATGTTATAAAAACATAGCATGCATCATACTTTGTCCATAACTAAGTTTAGGTATTAAATGCAAACTGACCATACTGTCAGAGCCATGCAAATGAGGCGCCATGAGAACAAAGGAACATTCTCTGGCCCAGTTATCACTTTCACGTCATTGGCCCGCAGACCATCTGACCATCACCGCCCATCACCGCCCGTAGAGCGCTGCCAGCGGTGGCACGGAGATCCTGCATTATACCCGGGTCGGCCTTACCCTCGTGGAGCTCTCTCAACACCTAGGCCTGGCGGACCTGCAGGATGGCCATGGCGTAGAGAGAGGAGGGAGCCTGGCCTGCGGCATCGCAAGCTTTCGACACCGTGATGCCGAAGTCTTGCATGCTTTGGGCGGTAGGTGTGGCCGATTCCCCCCAGGTGGCACAGGTGCAGCGCGGGTGGACGTTCCACCCGGGGGATCTCGACGTAGTCCTTGGCTGCCCCACCATCGAGGGAAGTAACGGAGCCGGAGCTGGTTTCACTGGAACGGTCCGTGGAGTGTAATTCCACAAAGAATTGTGGAACCGGAAGTCCGGCAGAAGACGTATAACCTTCTACTAACACTAGAGGTCCGTTTGTCCTAAAGTGTCTTAACATTTCTCCCTTTTGTTTGGGCAACGCTAGGTGTAAAGTCTCAGCCAGTCTCTTCTTTTGTTTGATTTTATGATTTCATTGTTCTGCTATTTTTCCGTTTACTGTATTTGAGAACATTTATTATTATATACTGTGGTAGAGTAGGCGGGGCGAGACCATGGTTCGAGTCCGGTGAGTAATTGTCAATGAGCGCCAGCTGTGCGCACACCGGGCTCGAATCATGTAGGAGAATTGGGAGCGTATAAAGAAACGAGCGACCGGACCGTCGATGAGAGAGGACCGGGCCCTAAAATGTTTGTATTTATGTTTTATTCGCCGGCAGTCGGCCGTGAGGGGCCGCCGGCTGTTATTATTTGATTAAAATTTTTTAATTTTGGCCGGTTCCCGCCTCCTTCCATCCGTACTTTGATTCTCGTTACACTGTTGCCGAAACCCGGCAGGAAGGAGAGATATGCTGTCTGAGTTCCCCGCTGCGGAGGGTTCACGCGGTGCTGAGGATTTCGGGCAGCGCGGTATAGGGACGTCCGCCAGCGGTTGCCTGAGGCGGTGGTGCTGGAGTAAAGAATCGTTTTGGACGGGGCTGCCGGCTGTCGATTTACTATTTGTGTGTATCACCGGCAGTCGTACGTGAAGGGGTGCCGGCTCTATATTATTCAAATGTTTTATTAAATGTTTAAATGTTTGCCGGTTTCCGCTACTTCCTTCCTTTTAATTGAATCTTATTACATTACTTTTGTTTTATTTCTGTTGTTTCTATTTAATTGAGCAGGTCCTTTTTTACTCACATGACTGGATTCTACCCCCCTCTTTCTTATGTGTGAATATACAAAGAGTCGCTCACATTGATCCGATGAACTTAAACAAGTTATACAATATGCAAAATGTGACACATTATTCTAGAAACATGGACGGCTTTAGAAATTTCGAGGAGTTTTGTTTCGGTTCCCATTCTGATCCCATTCCCATTTAGAAATTTCGAGTCGTTTTGTTTCGGCTCCCATTCTGATTGCCTCTGATCCATCACGTCAGTTCGTGGTGGAGGTCGATGCGTCAGAGGTGGGGGTAGGAGCAGTTCTTTCCCAGCGGTTTCCCTCAGACAACAAGATGCACCCTTGCGCGTTTTACTCTCACCGGTTATCTTCCGCGGAACGTAATTATGATATTGGTAACAGAGAGTTGTTGGCGGTCAAGTTAGCGTTGGAGGAGTGGCGTCACTGGTTAGAGGGTTCGGGGGTTCCCTTTATCGTCTGGACTGATCACAAGAACTTGGAGT
The DNA here is from genome assembly GCA_008369825.1 of Triplophysa tibetana. Lineage (NCBI taxonomy): Eukaryota > Metazoa > Chordata > Actinopteri > Cypriniformes > Nemacheilidae > Triplophysa > Triplophysa tibetana. Next base: position 14,036,370 of record CM017905.1, on the reverse strand, counting down.
ATATACGATCAGCTAAAAGGCTCAATTCCAGGCAGGCTCAGTGGGCACTGTTTTTCGGTCGTTTTGATTTTACTCTGTCGTACCGCCCGGGCTCCAAAAACATCAAGCCCGATGCTCTTTCTCGTATTTTTGATCCGTCCGAACGCCTGTCCACTCCCGAGTGTATTATTCCTGAGACATTAGTGGTCTCCACTCTGACATGGGAGGTCGAATCGAAGGTCCTGGCGGCCTTAGAAGGGGTAACGCCTCCGCCCGCATGCCCACCTAACCGTTTATTTGTGCCGGATGAGTTAAGGTCCTGCATCATTAAGTGGGGTCATTGCTCTAACATAGCTTGCCATCCAGGGGTTAATCGAACCAGATCTTCGGTCAAGCAACGATTCTGGTGGCCAGGTATGGCTCGTGACATCCGCGATTTTGTTTTGGCTTGCTCTGTTTGCGCCACTGGTAAGACTTCCAACCGTCCTCCAGATGGGTTACTCCAACCGCTGTCTGTCCCTTCGAGACCCTGGTCCCACATCGCGCTAGATTTTGTTACCGCCCTCCCACGGGTATACGGTTGTTTTGACCGTGGTGGACCGGTTCTCGAAGGTGGCCCATTTCATACCCTTGGCCAAATTACCTTCTGCCAAGGAGACAGCAGTCGCTGTCATTGACCACGTCTTCTGGATACATGGCCTCCCGGTGGATGTGGTTTCTGACAGGGGCCCCAGTTTGTGTCCAAATTCTGGCAGGAGTTTTGTAAGTTGCTGGGGGCAACGGTTAGTCTTTCCTCTGGGTTCCATCCCCAGACCAATGGTCAGACCGAGAGAGCCAACCAGGATTTAGAGCGTATGTTGCGATGTTTGGCGTCCAAGAATCCTTCCTCCTAGAGTCAGCAACTCTCCATGATTGAGTATGCACATAACTCGTTACCAGTGTCTTCTACGGGCCTCTCTCCGTTTGAAGCTAGTTTAGGTTACCAGCCACCTGTTTTTCCCAGTCTGGAATCCGAAGTTGCGGTCCCCTCTGCCCACGCCTTTGTCCAGAGGTGCCGCCGCACCTGGAACAGAGCCCGTGAGACTCTGTTGCAGGTGAGGGCACGCACCAAGGCTAAGACCGATCGCCACCGGTCAAAGCCACCCGTATACGTCGTTGGTCACAGAGTGTGGCTTTCTACCAAGAATATTCCGCTCCGCTCCGTTGCTAATAAACTTGCTCCCAAATTCATTGGCCCGTTTACTGTCACCAAAATTATTAGTCCGGTGGCAGTCCGCCTCAAATTGCCTCCAGCGTACAGGAGGATTCATCCCGCCTTTCATGTTTCCAAAATTAAGCCAGTTTTTCATTCACCACTTAATCCGCCTGCCCCAGTTCCTCCACCGCCGCGACTCGTAGACGGGGAACCAACCTATTCGGTTAACCGTATTCTGGACTCGAGGCGGAGGGGACGTGGATTCCAGTACCTGGTGGACTGGGAAGGTTACGGTCCGGAGGAGAGAAGTTGGGTGCCTGCCCGGGACATTCTGGATCACTCCCTTATCGATGATTACAATCGACAGGTAAGGGGTGGTGGGAACGCCGAGAGGCATTCCTAGGAGGAGGGGTAATGTCACGGTTCATAGATCTATGGTGTCATCTTGTTGTCTGTGTGTAGGTTGCGGGATGTATCACCTGATTGTTCTGTGTGGGCATTGCCGCTGATTACTGATCAGCGGCAGCTGCGGCTTATTACTTCTGGTCTATTTAACGCCTTGTCTTTCGTCTCATGTTTGTCAGATCGTTGTTTGGAGTTCTGGTGTTTGTTTGGATCTTCTGTGTTTGTGGTACCAGCTCTGGAATTCTGGTCGTTGTTCCTGTGGCCTGTCTGCTCCTATGGATTATCGTTCTGGAATTCCCCGCTCATCACTTCAGCAACGTTGACTCCAAGGACACCATTACCCTCTTTCCTGCTGCTCATTTGAGAAGTCATTTCATGTACATCTGACACTATCGGGCGGGAAGCTCTATTAAATTAAATTATTAACTTGCAATTGCATTCAATCTTCATTGCCGTGACAATGCCCTCTCTCTCTCTCTATCTCTCCCTCACTCTCTCTCTCTCTGCGCTTCCTAGCGTGTTTGTGTTTCATGTATTTGTTTGTCATCATTATGTTTATCATGTAGAGTAGAGTTTAATAAAAACCCATAAAGGCATTTGTGATGGGTTTTCTGTGTTCAAGCTCACACACGGGTCACTTAAACTGTGTTTCGATCTATGCTACCTCTGCTCTCAATTCTGTTTGGTAAAGTCACGTTACTTATAGTCATGAGATAACGTTAGTGTATAAAATCATTGATGCATTTGCTGGACGAATACATATAGGATTTTTATCACTATATTGCTAATCGAAATTGTAAAATATGTATGTGTAATGACGATTATTATACATATTTTCCTTTGAGTTAAACTAATTCCTTGACTGAAATTGACGTTTTAAATAACTCATTTCATATATGTGATCTTGAAAGATCTGGTGGAGAATAATATTTGGTGAGTTAAACTCATCCCTATTTTAACATGCAGCTTAAATCGCTACATTCGCTATTAAGAAATGTGTGAGCAGGTTCTCTTCGCTAGCTGCCTTAAATAAATACGTGAAAATGGTTTCAAGCTACCCTCTAAGTAGTAAAACGGACCCAACGCATTTTACCGTATTAATCCACGTGAAAAAAGCGAAGTTGAATCGCACTGGAAAACACATCAATGACATCAATCTATCTACAGTCTCTGACAAAAGTCTTGTCGCGCATCTATTTGTAGAAACACCTGCTATTAACTTTTAATTAATCAATTGGTGTTAGAAATAGCTCAAATGAAAAGCTAAAACCCTCCCAAATGACTTTTAAAGCAATGAAATAAATCAGTTTCACTGAAAAAAAGATTGATCATTTAATCAAGACAGAAAGGTCAAATTTTGGCAAGACAAAAGTTTTGTCGCCTATACAGCGATTGAACAAATTTACTGCAAATACAAAAATATGTCAACAAATTAAGTAGTGGTTCTTTTATGGTTGGGAATATAAGAGGTAGCTAAGATTTCTTGGTATTTTAGACTATTGATGTTGCCTTCCACCCTGCAGATCTGTCGCACACCCCCATACTGGATGTAACCCCAGACCATGATTTTTCCGCCTCCAAACCTCACTGTTTTCTGGGTGAATCTCGGATCCATGCTGGCTCCATTAGGTCTCTTGCAATATTTGTGGTGACTGTGCTGTAATTCAACTGAAGATTCATCTGAAAAATCCACCTTTTGCCACTTTTCCAGCGTCCATCCTTTTAGCAGGCTGTGGGCCTTGGCAAATGGCACACGTTTTTTCAATTGTCCTTTTTTTAGTGCTGGCTTCTGGGCACTGATTCGACCATGGAGGCCATTTCGAGACAGAATCCGACAAACTGTTCTGGTTGACACAGGGACTAACAAACAGTCCTCTCAAGCAGTTGTCTTGCGGGGTCTGCCTGACCTGGGCTGGTAAAAAACGTCTCCGGTCTCTTCAAATCTTTTTATCCTCTGTACTTGACGCTGAGACACATTGAAGGTGTCTGCCACATCAGCAGTGGATCTGGTCTTCAGCCTCTTGATAATCAAAACTTTAGTCTCAGGGTGAATCTTAGGCATGTTTGCAGAGGTCTAGTTGCAGTTGATGTGAAGGTCTAGTGTACTGGGGTTCTATTTATACACACCTGAGACCTAATTGATCCACTATTAGTTACAGGTGAAGCTCATATGACAAGGCGACAACACTTATATCTTTGCAATAATTGACTCAATGGCCTTTACAAAGCTTTGAATATTACAATACTTTTTGACAGTTTCGTTTGCACTGAAACATTATTACAAAAGATGTTGAGATTAAAATGAGCCATTTCTTGTAAAAATATCTTGATTAGAAATATATTTCAGCGGCACTTCAGGTCAATATGTACACAAGCGACAAGACTTTTGTCAGGGACTGTACAATAAAATATAAGGCCTTATAAGATGAGGGAAGAACATTGCTCTATCACCTTCTTCCCACAAAAATAGAGGATTTCTTTGCTCAATTTACAGTGGTGTTTTAAGACACGCTATAAAGATGTATTTGTTTATAGGGTCAAAGTCCTAAACTGCAGTTAACTTAAACCATTAATAATGCCTGTGATTTCTTAATGGGAAACTCTACGGTTACTGCTACGGCGAAAACTGGGTGGGTCTACACTTTTCATTCACAAAAATTGAAAGCAAGTTCAGTTTTAACCATTTTCGCTTTTAATAAATGCACATTACAGTGAAACACACGTATTGATACTGAATTTGCTCACAAACACTTTTAAAACCATGCCCGCTTTCTCCACCATTATATGTAGTGCATCTCAGGGAAATTATTAACTTTAATTAAAATGATGAATACGTAGAGTTGAAATTCTCAATGATGTGTATTCAGTAGCATCTATCCGATCCAACAGAATCAACAATAACAACCCCTCCAATGTATCCGTCCACTGAATTTTCAGTGGGTTGCATTCTAACTCTTAAGAGAGAGGGTTTTTTTGGCCGAGAATGGATACTCTCTTTGCACGGTTCTTAGAGCCGGTAACAAGATGTACAGTAGAAGTGACTTGTTCTTGAGCAGTACATAATCAAACACATGTGAATACAGGTGAACGTTTATTTTTTTTAAAACTAAGGTGCACTCAACGAACTACTAACATGTAACTAAACAAATCCATACACACTGAACCTTCGTACATTAAAAGAGGAAAGTATGGAAAAAGTCATGAAGAATAATGAATTTCATTATCAAATTACTCCTGCAAAAAGCATCTCGGTTATATCTGCAACCTCAGTTCCCTGATGGAGGGAACGAGATGTTGTGTTGAGCCGACAGATGGGGTTCGCCCTTGAGATCCTATCAACTCTGACTATAGAAGAGGCCAATGAAATTTGGGGAGCGGCTGCAAGTTCACCACTTGGTAAATTTCATTAGCCAAATTTCATTGGCATCAGTTCTCTCGCAAAATTCACCTTAACAAGTTAGAGGCTAATTTAACCGCCTTACAGAATGGATATTTGCTTTGACTGCTGACCCAACGAAAACTCTGACGAGTGTTGAATTCGCAGAGTTCTTCCGGAGATCGGAGTGTTCCACAAAGTCTACCGAAGTAAAAAAGATGAGTGGGGATGGGATTTAGGGGGCAGGTAGTCGGGTGGTTAGAAGAAATTACCTTGGAAACGTCCTCTTTTCACAATATTTTGACCAGTATTGTAATTTCTCATTGAATAAACAGTAATTCACAGTAACCCCTAATATATTTATTTCCAGTGCATGAACACAGTGAATAACTGTAGATTTCACATATTTTTTACAGTCAAACTTTTATAAACTCTACAGTACAGAAGTCTCCAGACTCACAAGAAATCAATACATAAAATGCAATGTATAATATCATCTCCTCAAACATTTAAGTAAACTACTTCGATCAGGTTTATGGCCCTACAATGATAAGTGATCAAACTGCTCAGCATCAACACATGTTCACAAATAAACTGTGATAAAGTTACTCTATTACATGCAGATATGTGGTGGCCTGCTGCCATTCATCTCCCACATACAACTGTAATTTCTACAGGCCTCATGAACTGACTTGATAGGACCATACGCTTGAGTGCATCAATTCTGCTCATAACTCAAATTTTAAAGCTACTTAAACTGAAGTGAGAACATGAGTAGGGCTCTTCATACAGAGTGTGGTAAAGCAATGAGTGATGACTGGAGAAGATGATTGATGCCTGGGCTCGGAGAAACAGAGAGAGTTAGAGAGAGAAAGGTAATGTTAAGTGATTCCTGGCTATTGGCTCGATGCAGTAAGCTCCATTCTTTCACTCCTAAACTAATGTCACACAGCTCATTTGGAGCTTGATCGAATATTGTATGCTCTTTAACCAGGAACATTCCAGTGATCCAGAGATATTCCATAGTCACAGCTACTGCATGTTCAGAATTATCTTGTTTATAATTTAAAGATGATATGGGACTATCTAGATTGACCAAATTGTAAATAAGAGCAAAATGTGAGACAGTCACAGTGTATGCCTGTAGCTACTGTGTGTATAAAAAAGACAACTTAACTGATTTAAATGCTAAAATGGATTTGACATCCAATAACTTTGATTTTGGTTTACTAATATGCAACTTAATTGTATCGACATAAAATAAATTAACTTTAATGTCATATGGAAGCAACCCACTGTTATGTAAACTTCAAATTTGATCGTAAGGAAACAATAGAGAAATGGGAATTTTACTTATAAGATGTGCAGTATTTGACTGCATATACATATTACATTACCTAGTGTTAGATTTAGATTCTCAGTGTTGTTTATCAGGTGGATAGCATTTTGTCGTCTCAATAAACTTATTTTAGTGTCAGTTTCATGAGAAAGCAACACAATTATAATTGCAGCTGTAAAGATCCACTGTATACAGCAAAATGACACACTGGCCTGTAGCCAGTCACATATTATACATTTAATGTTTTATTCGTCTAGTTTAGTATTTTTATGTATGTGATGCGGCCTGTCACCACACCATTATAGCCATCATCGTCATTTTTGCTCAATCCCAAATCAATGAGAAATTACATCTTTCCTTCCATGTTTCTTTGCATTATTCAATTTTGTTGAATGTCATACCCAATGCCCATTGTCACTGTATTAACCGTAGGCTAGCTTAAAAGTAATTGGAAACTGACGCCATCCGAAGGTATAATTAACGCTTTCGCCAAAAGTCTGCTGTTCTGTTTAATCTGTTATTATGGCTCCATGTTTGAGGGGCAGCAGGTTGCATGTGTTCTCGCTCACCTCCTGACACTGGACTCTTCTGCTCCACACAAAACCCCCTCTTGCCGTAATCTCAATTTGCAGCATTTGTCTCCCTCTTCCTTTCACTCTGTGGCATCTGCTTGCAGTCATTGCATATGTATCGCATGAGCAGGAGGTGTAATTGACTACTGACGACTTGGCGACAGGATTGTTAATTATATCCTCAGGGAATGGCGACCAGGCGAGAGTTCAGCTCTTCCACTCAGAGCAGTTAAACAGCCGTGACTACTTCACTTACCATATTCAAATGCATACGGCTCTGTGCTGTGTGGTGTCAAGACTCTCACCGTGACAGTGAAACAGAAGCTTTAAAACATGAAGTGAAAGTATAATGCAACATTGTCCAAAAGAAAAATTATGACTTTTGTTTGAATCACATAACATTTGTAACATTGGCTGCTTATGATAAAGTCTAATCTTACCAGAGCAGAGGCTAGCTGACTGAATAATAAACCATGGTAATGGGTAATAATTATGTAATATGATTAACTGCTCATTTAACACCATTATCTTTGACTAATTTCATTTAAACACCATTTTTCTGCTTTTGATATTCATTCTGTTTGACACCATAACGTGTCCAAAAGTATCAAGTACATTAACAATTTTAAGGAAACATAAACCTTTCCAAAAACTGTTCCTTTAAACCTTTATTGTCTAATATTTAGAACCACATAATGGAATGTCAAAAATAACAACCCAACAACCCACACACACAATTAAAATTTTTCCGACCGTGCGGGACCTACCGCCATTTTTCTTTTGTTTAATGGATTGTTTATTTTTTATTTAAAGTTGTTGAAAGTTCGCCAGTTCCCGTCTCCTTTTTCCCATTCCTTGAATTTGTTACAGCGTTCATCCTGTGTAGCAAATGGAATGCCTACCATCATTGCTGGATTACGGTCTACAGGCTATATATTATATACAGTGTATAGATAGAGATGCCGGGATTTTACCTTACCAGTTTGAGCCCGAGTCTGACGAACAAATATCCGAAGACGATAGTAGATAGGTAGATAGGCTTCATAGATAGGTAACAAACTGTAATACCCCAGAAATAACGGTACATGTTAACGTTAGTGTTATATGCATTAGCTAAACACAGACATAAGGTACACAAATATTTCTTGAGGTTCAGACAAAAATAAATTGTCACACTTACGGGTTGTGATTCGGTGCTGCTAACAGGTCCAAATAAGGTTGGTATTTCCCCCTTTCAAGGATAGTCTTTTAACATTTCCTGCAGAACGTGCTGAGATTATTGAAGCAATCTTTGGTGAAATGACGCGCTCACAGTAAAACCCTGTTTAGATAAGACGCACTTAGTTTCACAAAGTGGAACACAGGTTTTAGACGGCACAAGCATCACTAACAAGCGATAGTGTTTTTTGGGGGAGAGTAAAGTTTTCGCGACAGTCCCAGCAAAACGTAGGCGGGGACTATGTCTAGTGACGTATATACGCGGCAGTTAGAGATACGTCTCGTTTGTGTGATTCAGAGTCTACTCACTTTTTTACAAGCCATTAACTTTGTTTTTTATTCACCTTAGGACTTACAACTTGGCAGACTGCTTACTTTCAAACACGGCAACATAACACACTGCATGAAATGTAATTTTCATGATCTAATTCTACTTTCTCTTTAATGTTGCGAGAGATGTGGTTGACCGGAATGAGTTAGGAAGAATGTTCCACCAGGAAGTTGTGAAGGAGAATGAGCGGAAAACGATATACTGCCCTTTTGAGAAGGAAATTTAAGATGCCGCTGGTTTGCTGAAAGCAGGGTTCTTGATGGGGTGTAGGAGTGTAGGAGGGTGTGAAAATATGTTGGTGCAGATCCAGTGATATTCCTGTCTAGAAGTGATGTACTGATCCAGTGATATAATCTATTATTCTGTCTAGAAGGACATTCATGTCAGGTGCAGTAGTTGAGATATACAGTAGTTAGACTGACATTATCAAAGTAATTTTAACTTCTAGGAAACCCACACTAAAAATATTTTACATTTTACCGTTTTTGTTTAGCTCCTAATCACCTACACAGTATAAAACATATAAACACAAACCTTTTAAGCTTTACCTGGTTCCGTTGTAATGGTTCTGTTCTGTAAGATCTCTTGGTCGAAAGACTGTGGTGTGGTGTCTATATGATGCTTTCTTCGTGGGAGGATATGAATGGGGGTGTAAAAACAATGGGACAAAATAGCCTTAACACGCTTAAAGCCTCTTCTTTCTTTAATCAAAGCACACACACATGCAGCACAAAGGGAAACAGCTCTCTGCTGGAGCTCCGTAGCCTCTGTACTCTAGCTAAGCTTTACAGCCTTTCCCCTTAAGTTCGAAATGAAGCGACACGCTGATTTCAATAGCCTCTTTTTCTTTTAAACTCTTTTAACCACAGAAAGGCTCTAACCATGTTCACTGCAAATGTTGTCTGGTCTTGGTGGGTGTTTCCCTGGTTTCAAGAAAGATGCAACCAACATATCAACCATAATGATAATGCAAAAAAACGTAATTAATAAGTTAATTTTTGACTTTGTCGCTTGTCCAACATTACAGCTGAACTTAAATGTCGATCAGAAACAATTTCTTGTATTACCTGTATAAAAATAGCTAAATACCAAAAAGACATAACCAGGGGTCAAGAATTTGCAGATTAAATGTGACAGTTTTGCACTAAACACTAGTTTTTTCACAGTACCTTTTTTGCCCGTACTATCGCTCATGCGGATTTAGTAGAAATATCATCATACTTGACATTGTTATTTTAAATTTGAACCCTTTACATTTCACTGCATCCATTCTGAGTAGTTTCACGGAAGCCCAATCGGAACATGGACATAATATTGGATTCCCATCTGTAATTTGATAGCGCAATGAAATGAGGTATACCTGCAAGGGCACAAAGCATTTAAAGATGGCTTTAACGGGCACACTTGCCCTTGCCCTTATTCTAACATCCAAGGGGAAAAGAGTATCCCTTTGTTATCAACCACTCTCTATTGCAATTATCACCCTCTCCACTTCCCCTGCCCTGCGTAGCCCGAGAGCTGAGCCGGTTGAAGACGAAGAATAGCTACATTTATAATTTTTTTACAACCTCTCACTTTTCACTCTCCATAGATTAATTTTCCAGGAAGCCCCGTCACTGGCCATACAGGGGGGGTGAGCGAGTGATGAAGGAAGAGAAAATGAGGGGAGGGGGAGAGTTCAGAGCCTATTCGCTTTTCCCCTTCCTTTTTTTTCTCTGACAGATAATTTTCATACGAGGGTATCAGGGGGTCTGGCCAATAATTGCCATGCAGATTGCTACTGATGGCGTCCTGCAACAGAAGAAAAGAGCTTGCTAGTTAGAATAATGAGCCAGCCGTTCTGATGGATGGGCGAGAGAGGTCGTCATACAAACTGTTTCAGACATAATCCAAACCCAGTTGCCCTCCCCTCACCTCCACAAAAGGGCTGCCAATACCCCTACTTCTGCCTTAAAGGGGCTCTCTTCAACTGATATTACATTATTACTCTCTGGTACTTCATGTTCTCTTTGACCCTCTCTTATACCTTATTTGATTTACCATATTTTTTACCATATATTTTCACTTCTTTCATTTTATTTATTCCAATTCTAGCTTTCAGCTCTACTCTACTTTACTTACTTTATTCTCTGTCCTATATTTCTCCCCTTCCAGCTCATAATGTTGAAAAGAAACTCATGTGTTTAATAAATTGCAGTGTGTACATGAGCTAAAGCTATCTAATTACATTAAGCTTTAATATTTCAGAGAAAGTTAAGAATGGTGAGACATTTTCCCTTCATTCTCATTTTACATTAATGCTTGGGGATAAGGGAATCATAAGGTTATATAAACAGTGGGTGTCAATGATGAAAAATATTCCTGTCATAATTCTACCTCTCCTAGTCACAAGATGCGTTCGAGTTTACACGGCGCTGCGTAGTCCGATCGGCGAGATTAACCGCTTGCAGTAGGAGTTGAAAAAGGAGCAGAAAAAATGTTGGACACCTGCTGCTTGCCATAGTGACGTTAGCACCGTGTTTCCTTTTCAAAGTGCGATTGAAGTGGATTAGAATAGTGGATTAGTCCAATAAACAAACGTTTAAATAAAAAGTAGCAACCATAAACTCTTCATATTGCAAATGTTATCTGTTGCCTAACACTGTGTGCCTAAAATGCATAGTAAAGATAATAACATATTATTAAATTACCACCGGAGTCTGTATTCATTTCATTTTTATTTTCCTCAACGCTTTTGCGCTACTTCAAAGCAACACGTGAATGTCACGTGGCGTTGGCACCGTTTCAAGTTGGACAAAATTTATAACCGGCATGCACTGCTTCAAGTCAGATTTCGATCGTTCTGCGCAGTGCATCGTTAAGTCGAACGCACCTTTATTTTTGTCAGTCTTGAGGCAGGATCATGACAGACCCATGTGTCTAGTGTGAGTATCAAACATGCCATGTGCTTTCTCGTGTCTCAGTATCCCCGCCCCTCTCGTGTCCTCGTAAGCTTCCCGTCAGTGTTTCATTACCAACACCTGTCCCTTGTAAATTATTCTTTGTTAGTCTCCCTTTAAAATGCCTCATGTCTATTGTCCTGTGATCGCTCGTTTTGCGTGTTTGCATTGCTACCTTGGTTGTTCTCCTTGCTCTGACTACCTACCCTTGCCGTATTGAAGACATTGTGTCCCTGTGTGTATTTAGTTAATTTTTTTCCCCCTCGTGGGAAGTCTTTAGTTTTGAGTTTGAATATTATAGTTGTGCTCCTTGTTTGCTCCCCATCATTGGTTTTTGTTTAATTATTAAAGTCTTGTTTGTCACCCTCTTCACCTCTGCCTGCATCTGGGTTCTTCCTCTCAATGTCACACCCTTGGGGTGAGAGTTCATGACATATTCCATTGCATCCCTTTTTTAATTGGCTTTGAGACCATCTCAAAAAAATAGTACTTGTGCTGCACTTGATGCAAATAATACCAAATCTGCATTGCTGACTGTTTATGAAAAGAAACACACAGGGTTTGCTGATTTTTATGTGTCTTTCCCTTATAACCACAGCTGGCAGGATTTCATTAGAAACAAATGTACCAATGTTCAACAATTCATAATTTTATTTACAAGAAAGTTGTTCCCCTCTCATTTGTCAAATGTTGAATAGGGGGAGTTAGCAGATGCATTTATTTATGTTAGGTTTGGACATTTGGAAATTAGGGTTTTGGTAAACCTTAGGTAAATACTGTGCTGTGCATAAAACCATTTATTGTTATTATTATTATTATTATTATATGATTATCCATGTATTTTTATAACATTGAGAAATTACTTTCAAATGTTACATAATACAGTTCCTTGCATGCAGACTTTTGCATAACATTTTGGATTTTATTAAATCTCGGGCTGAAACTCCTGCACTGTTTCTCAATAGCACACTGACAAGGGGACTTGGACCTTACAAAAATCAGCCTCCCTCAACCTCCTTTGTGAAGCAAAAACCTGTTCACCTCTGCAAGTAGCAGTAATTATGTTTTCTGAATGAAAGCAGCTATCGGAATGCTGACGCACTCTGTTTCAGGCTTTGTGTTAAAACACCCACGCTTTGAAGTATTCTTTTATCAAATCACTCCTTTTCTTTCCCTCACCTTCACCTGAGGTTTCACCTCCCATATATGTAATCTGTAAATAACACTAGCCGAGTGTTTTTTGATATTTTACTTCATAAATTGTTACAAACTGCACCTTTAAAGGGATAGTTCACCCATATAATAAATTTCACACATCATTTACTCCCCCTTAAATTGTTTCAAATCTGTATAAATTAATTTGCTCTGCTGAACACAAAATACTATATTTTGAATTATGTGGAAAACCAGGAAGTTCTGGGGCATCATTGACTACAGTAGATATAGTTTGTTGCCTACTATAGGAGTCAACAGTGTCCCAGAATAATTTGGTTACAAACATTCTTCCAAATATCTTCTTTTGTGTTCAGTGGAACAATACAATTTATATAGGTTTGAAACAACCTGATGCTGAGGAAATATTTGACAGAAAGGTCATTTTTGGGTGAACTATCCATTTAAACCACACTCATTGTGTCACTACTTGGTATCCGTCTCATCTAATATCTGACTGTTTACTCTCTCAAAATGGTGCGTTTGGAGACTCATCTTCCCATCTGAATGCCCAGTATTCCCCCCTCTCTTCTCAGTGACTGTGTGATGTGGTGTCAAAATATGCCTGGAGGGTGTGATGAGGCCCAGTACATAAAGCTTCTCCCACTAAGGAAGCTGTCATTACCGCACCGCCCTGTGAATGCAGTCCCTCCTCTCTGATCGCCTCTAATCTCTGCAGATATACTGATAATTAACTGGGCCTGTCATCCATCGCTGCACAGCCCCTTCTCTTTGATTACCTGTTGCACTGCACATGAAGTGTATTACTTGTGGGGTAAGCAGGGGTACACACACACACACTGATGCCTCTTAATTTATTGCTGATTCTTAGTGAAAACTTTACTATTATTAACATGTGTATATGTGGCCCGTTATATCATAGTAGTATCAAGATTGTTCACTGTGGATACTACAGGTATTGATATACATTTGAAAACTACAAGTGCATTTTGCATTACAGATTAACATGTATTGCTAACTGACTAATAAATAAAAAAGTGATATGGAGTGATTGGTTGACCCCACCCTGTGTCATTTCTATCTTCTGCAGAACACACACCAAAAAAACAATACTTCAAGAAATGTCACAAAGCGGAAGTCGAAAGGGCCAGTGTTGTATCATTACAAATGTTCTTCAAAATATGTTCCTTTGTGTTCTGTAGAGGAAGGAAGTACAGATTTGTTAAGGCATAATGGTGAGTAAATAATAATCAACAAATGTTCGTTTTGGAGGGATAATGGGGATTTTTAGGGATAACTAAGCAACACACTTGACTAGACCAGGGGTCGACCACTTATGGCATGCGTGCCACTATTGGCACGCTGTAGGGAAATCAAGCATTTTGCGATCTTTAACGCCATGTTTATTGGTTGCTCGCTCTATCTGGTTCAGTGCAACTTGTGTTACTTCAGAACTGTCATTCGCGAACCAGTGGGCGGGGCTAGAGTCTTGTGTGTAAGTATGTATGCATATTTTGTGTGTGAAGCATTTGTATGTCTGTCTTTTGTTGTTTTCACATTTTTCGTGTTTTTACAGGTATATGCCATTAGTTGTTTTACTTGAATTCAATGTGTCTCATGTACAGCTGCTTTGTAACAATGAAAATTGTAAAAAGCGCTATATAAATAAAGTTAAGTTGAGTTGAGAGTAGAGTCGTTAAAATTCTTCTTTGGAGGCAATCTATAGGTGCATTCCAGGACCTGCCGTTTGCTGAGCCTGGTGTCAATAACAGTTGTTATTTCAGTAACAAGGACGTTTTCAGTTCTGACACTTACAGGATGTTCGCTTGAATACGATTCCCTCTTATATAACAAAAGTTAGGGTTAAAGTGATGTCTTAATTAATGACTCCTTTATTGCTGAAAAAGTGTAATTAAAAGTCCTTTTTTCAAATCCTGCTCAATATAACTGTTAGCTAAATTAATTAATAAAAATTTAGCCCTAAATACAGTAAAATTACCTTCGACCTGACGACCTGATCTGGGACGACCACTCCTGCTCAGACGCCTTCAGTAGTTGAGCGCATTTCCAGGATACATACGGTTCGTGAGTGCCAGTAAGTGGTGTTAACAGCGGAGCAGGGTGCTTGTTTACTTTCTACTGTAGTTAATATCTTAATTAGCTGTAGTAGTAGTATTTTACAAGAACGCCGTCAAGAGAGCATGCACACCTTTTAAATCACTGGCAAGAATTACAATTAAGCAGCATGGCCCGACAAGGCTTAAGGCTATAGTCCCAGACTAAAAAGAATGAATGACCTGTCATGACTCAATATAACTTGCCCAGAAATTTCTTCAAATACGTCAGTGCCATAGGTTTTGTCCCAAGATGCAGACCAGTAATGTATTCTTCTAAGGCATTTTTTATAAAAGCGACATAAATATCTTATTTCAACTGTAAGGCATAGTCCTGGCATAATCTAAGCCCTGTCTCTGAAACCGGGCCCCTATGTCCTATCAATAATTAAACCTGACATGATCTGTACCATAACTTGGGTTTGCTAAGCTTAAACTGAGCTAAAATCACATTTTTCGAGATCGCTTCATCAACTGTGCATACGCAAAGGCTGGCAAGCGCCTCAGAAGAGCCCTGCCCCATAGAATCGTCAGTCAATACTGAATGACGATTGGCTCGTTTCAAGGCGGGACTTCCTTCGCTAGAGTGGACAAATTGAGTGCTGCATTATTTCGCTTTCATTGGAATGGCAGTGACCCATCTTGTTATTACTAATATCTTTGCTAATGTTACTTCTATAAACAGAAATATGAACAAAGGTGCATGTTCAATTCTTGAATCGACCTTTGCAGTTTGGGAGAGAAAAATTTCACGGGCGTCGACGGGTCTGTTCTTTTTATGTTATTTGACTAAAACTATTGATGCTTTGAAGTATTATTATTACAGTATTTACAGCACAGTGCTTTTAAAATAGTTATCAAACCACTCGTAAAACAGGGTTATTCTGATTTTCTCGTCCTCCGAATTATACTTATCAATGCTGTTTTTATTATAATTATCATATTATAATTAGAATATTAGGGTAACCTCATAATAGGGTTAGAATAGAATTATATTTTTGATATGACAAAACAAGTTTTTATACAACAGCAGCTACATCACCAGCAGCCCCTTCAACATCAGCTGTAAGTTATCTCAGCCCACAGTGTTTTAAAGCATAATGCCGATAATCTTACAATACGTCATGATACAGTGGACACGTTTATTTTGTGACCATATCCTACACTGAGTTAACTATAACATCTGTTAAACATTAGAATTATCTTTTCTGTTTCTTTTTCAAAACTGCATCATGGCATTTGCTGCTTTGTCAATACAGAAGCATCCATTTTGATACACGTATCAGCAAGGATTGCACAACAATATACAGTATTGCTGTATTGATCTTTTAATATTTTGAGCCCAGCCCTATTTAAAGCCTTATTCCATGTACCCCTTTTATACTTTGAGCACCTGCCCTCTTTAAAGGTCGCTGCACAGCCCTTCTTGATAATAATATTACACTTTTAATATACTGTGAAGACTGGGTTGCACGGGACGTGATGTGCCACGTTGCATCCCGTTTAGGACAGTTGTATGTCATACGGGACATGTAGCTTACATTCTGTATGTGCAAGCTCAAGTTCAAAGTCTATTCCTTATGCAAGTGGGACCAATTTTAATGTTGCTGTTCCCCGCAATCCCATTTTTCAACCTTTAGTTAGTGGGTAATGTTGCTATTAGAGCATTAATAATACCTGCAAAATTATTAAGCTCAAAGTTCAATGCCAAGCAAGATATTGTCTTTAACAGAATTCGTTATTCAAGGACTACAGAGAACGGCTGGAATCGGACTACAGCACTACACTTCCCGGGTAAATGATTTCACTATTCCGAGTGTTTTTAGTAACCTCCGCCCACAGGGCAAGGCCTTCCTTTGAGAAGAGGAAGAGCCGCTGGAGTAGTGTTTGGCCATCAGATACTGTAAACATTTGACTGACCTGCTCATTTCACTTTCATCACAGTCCTACAACTTGTAATAAGAATTCAGCTACACACATTCTGAGATAACCAATGGTCAAATAACAGCTTGCATGACTTTAACATCGGCTGTGAAAGCTGTTCTGTGTAAAACACTGATATTGAGTGTGTGTGTGCATACTGTACCTCTAAATCAGTTCTATGAAACGTCCTTAAAAGTCCTGCTTGCAAATGTCTCATAGTCAATCTGCTTGTTTTATTATCCAACTTAGGTCCAGTATAAAAAGGTAAAACTAACGCTTCTGTTATTAGTATTAATTAATATAACAGGTCTGACCCAAAAAATTGCAATCTCTAACAAAGATTGACGTTTGCACATGCCCTCTAAACTTCTGTTACACTTTGATCGATCCGCATGTGTTTAACTGATGAAGTGAAGTTGATGCCATTGTTACTGTTTATTGCTAAAAGCCCAAGCTACTGAATACACGTGCACTGAGAGGGGGACCGACCAATCATAACAGCATGAAGTGAAAGCTCGCTGATATGCTATGGGTGGGACATATTCACACACACACTCTAAGCGGGGAACCGATCCCGACAGACCTGGTCAGCTTTACCAATCAGGGCTTTCCTGATACCTTCTTAACACTGCATTGTTCTTAAGTTATACCTTAAGCTGTACCTTATGGTTAATACGTCTTTTCCGAAACTTCGTAGTTAAGTATACCTTCTGTAAGTCATAAATTATTTTTTTTACTTTAAATTAGTTTTAATTTTACAAATAAAATACTCGGGTTTAAAACACTCAATGTAGTTTATTGAAGTGTTTTCATGAATAAAATTGTCATACACTGATGTTTTTTAGCATTTTTAATTACAGCCTATTTTCCCACGGCACATCAGCTGGCAAACCATTTGACAGGTAAGGCATAGTCTACATAAAGGGAATGAATGTTATGGGGAGTTTGTTCAAACTATGTCTTAAATCAAAGACGGCGCCGTCCGCAGAGCCAGTTAGTGTATTTGCACAGTTTCATTAGAGAACATTTTAGTTCCCTGACTACCATGTCAGAAGAGAAAATTCTACACAAATTTAGCCTGCTACAGGAGAAAATTCTGCAGCTCTTCCATCTTGTTGGCCCAACTTGAGGGCTACCCCCTCAGCCCCGAAAATCAGCTGCTGCGTGTTTTTATGGCGTGGGGAGTTTTCTGGAGGTGTTTGGCTATGATTATGGGCTGAGAAAGACCACAGTGTGGCGGTGGGTTCACCCAGTGACAAACATCCTGTTCTGTCATGCCACCGATTGCAAATGTATGCCTCTCACCATGCACATAAAGGCTTCCATGTCATTGTGGGTATCCTGCGAGTGATTGACATTCTGGATGGGACACTTATCCCTTGAGTGATTGACACAAATCATGTGAATCAACACAGATCGTTGAGAACATGAACACACGATTGCAAATTATGAGAAACTAAATGACCCTTTCAAAAACAAGCGAAGCCACACAGCTAGTTAATGTAGCTGGTTAAAGCAGAAAATGTATGGCCGTGAGGGTGCGCGATTGGACGCTTACAAAATTCTAAATACATACAGACACACACACAAATTTATTTATACTATTTCAGTGAACCCTGATAAATGCAATTTCTACTATTTCTAAACCGTTTTCTCAATACTTTACCCCCTCTATAACCCAAGATAGAGTGAGCAATAGATTCTCGAGGCATTGATATAAACCTATTCAGCACCACCGCCATGGACAGCACCTGCTAACATCGCACTTAAGAAGGTTTACCTTAAGTGATCCTCGAAAGGTATAGTTCGGCGAACATGCCTAGAACAGGTATAACTTGAGTTAAGGTGTACCTTTAGAATCTTCGTACCATGCTGAGAGACAACGTTATCAGGAAACGCAACCCAGAGCGTTTCGGAAGGAAGGATTTTATATAGACTGGAACAAATCCTGTTGTTTTGTGAGAAGAGAGACAGCGGTTAAATATAGACTTGAAATCTGTGAAATATAAAACTTTTTTTTTTAATTAGAAACATGAAAATCCATTGTTAAACATCCTAAAATTTCAAAAACAGCAAAAGAATGCCTCCTTTAACAATTAACTATTTAATTTTTATCAAAAATATGTGATATTTGAAAGTTGTTTAATCAAATAGGATTTATGTCACGTTGGTAAATTCGTTAATATTGTTAGTGTTTGCTATTAACTTGGTAGAATTGAGTAACAAATAAGGCTTTCTGGATTTATGCAGTATTTTTTTCCAGTTTTCCCAAGCAGATAAATATATCTTGTATTCTATGTAATGAAGTTTCATTGGTTGTCTATCAATATGTTTAAAGCATATATTAAAGGGATACTTCACCCAAAAATAAAAATTCTATCATCATTTACTCACCTTCGAGTTGTTCCAAATCTGTATAATTGTCTTTGTTCAGATGAACACACACAAAGATATGTGGAAGACAGGTTATATATATACCCCATTGACTACCCTAGGGGAAAATAGAATGGTAGTCAAAAGGGCCCCAGAACTGTTTGCTGTCCTACATTCTTCAAAATGTATTATTTTGTGTTAAACAGAACAAAAAAAATTAAAGTATTTTTTCCTACTATAGCAGACAATCTGTTTGGTTATAAGCATTCTTCCAACATTAGTTAACTACATTACTAGGATGACCAAAATTCTTATACAACATTTATCCATCCTATAGTTAATACAACTGTCATCAAAAGATTAGAAACATTGTCCTTGATCTCCATTTGTTAGATATTCAATGCATTATGCTTTTTCCTCAATAATAAAATTGTTCTTCAAAAAAGATTCTAACGTTTTGTGTAAGCAGATTAAATATACTGGACATTATTGAGGTATTATTGAACGTAATTGTAAACAATAATGTTGCCTTGGGAGAGTGATTACCAAAAAAATATTAAAGTGTACGTCATGTCCTAAAGGTGCCAACCCCCAGAACTGGTGAATCATTTGCCAGAAATCCTCACAGACATTTGGTTACATGTCATTTAACATTTTATTCGAGGCAATACAGCTAGTTCAAAGCGATAACCTTTCCAGTAAGTGACATCACCTTTACTGCTCCAGTGTGTAAATGATGTGTATCTGGATTAATTTACCAACCTGCTACTTCAGACCATTCCAGTTTACATAAAGTCACATGTGTTCTCATGCACATACTCTGGATAGAATCAGGACCTCATAATTGCAAAGCATTTGCACTACCACCGAGATGCATTGTCTTATTAGCATGAAATATTCTCCTGAACGAAGTCAAACCTAGAAATATCAGGAAATTGATCACTTGAAAGCCTGTACTAAATTTGAGAAATTTTCCGTCCCAAGGGTTTTTGCGACAAACACAATTTCTTCCGCACTCCCATCAACGACAAACAGGAAGGGAGCAAATTCACTGTCTCATCCTTATTCTTCCTGTCGTGCCAAGAAGCTGTACACAGTACACTGCAGATCAAAGCCTTAATTGAAAAATAATTATAGGCACTTAATCATGGGAGGCGGTGGGCTAATTGAAGCAAAAACAAGGTGGCAGAAAGAGGATATTGTGTGAGCACCCTTCTTTAATAAAGCATCGTCTTCAATCCCCCATTGTTTCCTAGATTAAATTGGAGAGGGCTATTAGCAGAGTTAATTGGCTCTCTAATTTAGATCTGGCCAGTCTCAAAGCATAACGGATGTGAGTCGCAGAAGCCTCTGATGTGCTCACTCTGTCACACCATATTGCCAGACCTGATTGGTTAATTGCTCTGGAATGTGCAAAGTTGGTGGCCATCCTTCAATTCCAGAGGATATTGGGTCTCCTAGAGAAATCTAAACCCAGAGCTGACTATAGATAAATAGACTCTGTTGTGGAAAATTAGCTTCAGATTGAGTTTCTTATGGAAATATATGAATTTTGACCAACGCACACAAAACATGTGGTTTAAGAGTGTGTTTTGAAAAGCCACACAACTTCAATTTAGCTTTGACCTTGTTATGCAAGGGCCTCTGGGCCTGCAGGTCAGTACACTGGGTTCAGCTATCAGTTTTTGACAAAAATGTCCGTTATATCTTGCTGGAACCTTTTCTTGAGAATTAAAGCCTGTTTATCATGATGCACATATGAGACCATGTCTGTTTATACCATCTGCGCTCCCACTGTGTTAGAACAAAAATCTATTTCAATGTAATTTGAACACACTGCTTCCTGGATTTTCTGTGAGCACTGCACTGAATCTTCAATTGGCTGCTCTGTGTTGTGTATTAGTGGATAATGTGTATTGAAGCCAGGCCCCAAGGCATTCATCTTAGAGGATTTCAAATTCTCTGTCTGTCGGCTGAAAGCAGCAGCCGTGGCATTATGGAACATCAGGATGGACAGAAGATAAAGAACAAGACCCAAGAAGAATGGCGAATGAAAGAGATTGAGAGGCTCTATGAATTCACTGTTTCAACACTTATTTCTAGTGTGAAATGTGGGTAAAAATCCTAATTGTCCTCTTCTTGACTGGCCCACATTCAGTAAGAAATCCTCAAGGCCTGTTGAGAAGTACAAACAAACTCTTTCCGCTTGGGGCATCAGAGAATGAATAGCTCATGAAAAGAAACACTCTTATCAGCCTCTGCAAATTCATGCCCTGCTGTCATACAAGCATCTTACTCAAGCGTTCACACTGCGCCCTCTAGTGGCAACTGGGTTGCAATAACGGTTTGCCATCAATCTTGGTTGGCAAGGAAAGTTTTTGAGGACGTAAGCCAGGTAACCATGGGTAAAAGGCTGTAAATGACACCCTATTTGTCACCATTTTCCCTGAAGTCTTTCATCTTGGCCAACACAGCACAGCTCGGCTTCTTTTCTATGAGAATTTACTAATGGAGGGTCCAAAATGATTGCAGCTGCTCAGGCTATCAGAGCTCACAGGCACAGAGAGAATTTAAAGGGCAGGAAACCTTTATGTCTCTTTATGAGGATGTAAGCCATTCTAGGTCATGTCACAAAATAGGACAAACAATCAGCAGGCACCTGCTAGTAGCATGAAGGTAGGTTGTGCGTTGCCAGGTGAGAAATGGAGAGAGGTATGATTCAACATTTAATCTCATTTTGAGATGAATGTGTACTGATAAGAATAAAAAGGAACCCAGCACTGTTGACAGAGATAAGAGCAGGCAGCCAAGTCATTGTGGGGATGTAGTCTCTGTTCTTTTTTTTTCAGCCAACACTATAATAATGTTCTAATCATTACATATTTTTGGATTTATTTATTATGTATGTCAAAATCAAATGTGTTTGTTAATTTTCACACACAGCAAACATTAAAACTGATTACTTTCTCAGTAGCAGTTGTTTTGCTTGACTTTTGCGTGTCATTGACTGAAGCTTAAAGGGAGACCAGAAAGTGTTTTAGCAAAATATTATGTGATACAGCCTTTGTAAAAGGTTGATAGACCCATTCTGTAATTATCTGTGTCAAAACTGTTTTAAAAAAGTAGAAGTATACAAGGAACCTGTAAGATTTTGTTTCAACAGTGTGAGAACAATGTATTGGTCTAAATTTTAAACCAGCCAACATTGCCTGCAGAAAAAAAGACAAAACATACTACTGTAGTTTCTGTACACAAACCGTTAAAGGAATAGTTTGCTAAAACGGTTGCACAGACAAATCTGGTTCTTTGTACAAGTACTGTGAAAATGAATGAAGAACCCACTAGATGTTGTCATCCATGATACATTGTTTTCCTTTTTTACATAGGCAAAAAGACAGATTATGTATCAAATTAAAATAAATAAATAAAAACAAAATTGCCTGTAAATGTGATGTAAATGCAAATCAAAGTTGTTGTTTTTCTGTGAATTTTATATATTTTTCAGGCGAGTGATGAAAAAAATAATTATTATAGTGTAAATACGATATGTAATAGAATGATAGAATAAATAAAAACCTTACTCAAGATTTCCAAAATTGGAAACAATATGACATTTCATGACTCATAAATGTTAGTGTATGCAGTATCGGTCCAAGGCACATTGGTTTCAGTTGGTAATAATACTATCAGTGTTTACATTTGTTGATGTGATAAACTTGTGTTACAGCTCCACCCAAGATCAGCCAAAAAGAAACCAGTGATTGGTTTCACCATTGAGGCTGTACATTATTATAAGCTTTATGCTTGCTGGTAATGCAAAATAAGAGAAAGACAACTGTGAAGAAAGTATATTAGAAATCCAAGTGTACTACTTTGCATTCATATACTAATTAATAATACTTGGCATTATATATTTAAATTAATTTCATTACACTAAAAACAAGATACAATTACATGCACCTTCAAAGCTGAATTCACTTGGGTGGTTCGTCTTCATACTAAAACCCTGTTGAATAAAGAACTATACACAGAAATTGTACACAAAATAATCAAAAACAACTTCCTTTTTGAAAATTCCCTACAACATTTCCATATCTGAGTTTCGCTATAACGTCATATGGATTTCTGTCCAATCTCCTGTATGCAACAGTTATACTAGTGTCCCACCCATTTGATAACTAGACTACGGCAAACACACAAAGGGATGCATAAAATATAGCTCTAGTCAAGGTCAAACCTTTGCACAGTATACACTACCACCAAATACCTTTTTAGACTGAGGAAACAGCAGGACAAAGGCATTGCGTACCTCTACATATTACAGAGCTTCAACATGTCTGCAACCTTGTTTCAGGTGATGGGGTTTGTAATCGGTCTGCTGGGGGTGGCAGGAATTACTGCATGCACGGGAATGGATATGTGGAGTACAGAAGACCTGTCCGACAATCCTGTAACAGCCATCAATACTTACGCTGGTCTGTGGAGGTCTTGTGTGCGACAAAGCTCAGGATTCACCGAATGCCGACCATATTTCACCATCCTAGGCCTGCCAGGTACCCTCATTGCTAGACAGAGCTAAACCAGATAGCGACTAAAAAGAACACAGGGTAGTTAGGGACATGTTTAAAATTTGCTTATATATAAAAAAATAAAATAAATAACAATTAAAAGGGCATTTTCTATACTAAACAATTAATCATTACGTCACAAAAAGTAAAAAAAGTGATATTTTGCCCTACAAAGGAAATTGCCCTACAAAGGCAACTGTGTTAACATTAAAACAAAGATTTTTTTTATCAAATTTCTGTTTTCTTAAATTTGAGTATAGTTGAACCTTATAAATATAAACCACAAATTTACCAGTAAAAAACAAGGTTACTTATACAATGGTAACCACAAAGATTAACTACAGTAGAGGTTAACCAAGGATATTTTACTGTATCCATAGTTTAACTGTGCTATTTGTTAGAAACTGTGATCAAACCAGTTGTAATCAATCTGTCAAAATCATGATTAATAGTCTAATTAATAGTCTTGATCTATATTTCTGGTTTCTTTAAAAATTCAAATGGGACAAAATGTGAGGTTGGTCATTTTTCTTTGCACAGGGTTGATTTATTAAACAACAAATCCGTTTTTTGCTAACTTAAACTTTAAAATTAATTGATTAAAAGCTTCTAGCCACACCCAACACGGAAATATTCAACCGATGGCTCAAACTGAGACAATAGCTCATTAAACAAACATAAGATAAGAGTGGCTTCCTGTTATTATCCTACTTATTAAAGAGCAACTAAACTGGCATTGTGCTCATTACGTTAAAAAACAAAATGACCGCCACAATGTTTCAGGTACTTGGATTTATGCTGGCTGCCCTTGGTCAGTTTCTGATATCATCTTCTACAGCATTGGATATGTGGAGTATTGAGGATCGTTCCTATACTGTAATAACAAGCGTATATGCTTACTTTGGATTATGGCGTTCGTGTGTGGAATCTACGTACGGTACCACACAGTGTCGACCTTACTTTACTATTTTGGGATTGCCTGGTATGTAAATGAATATATTAAAAATGGGGGACTAAATGAAATAAATAAAAATGTACAGGCATATGTACTTTTAGTTACCAGGCTATAAAGGTTTATTTTATGATTTCAATTTTATTTTATTTCATCATCTTCCTAACTGTGTTTACATACACTCTCATAATGTGATTATTGTCTTAAATGTTACAATAGTAAGCCCTAAAGGACATGACGTCAACAAGGTCAACATTCCCAATTACAATAATAAACATTATTTGTTATTTCTGCCATACTTATCTCTAGAAAGTAATATTACTTGTCCTTTTGTGAAATAAAGTCTAGGTTAGATTACAGTAATTACTTTCTGTCTAAACCAAAAGAAACTTTAAAGATTCCTGCAATAATGTGTTGAAATACCCACCATATACCACCCTAAAATTAGCATCTGCACTAGACAAAACAATTAGCGCGACCTTTTATGCTTAACTAAAACAAGCCAAAAATCATAAGCACTAAAGTAGGAAAAAATACAAATTTCATTTTTTAACAACAATTATAAGGAAATTGTTTGTATTGTTTGAAAATGTATTGCGTTTATGAATGTTTTGCAGATAGAACTGTAAAATTCTAAGCAGAACGTGATTTTTCAAAAATAGAATGTTCTATCTGTCTTTGACTGTTCCAAAAATCCCCATTTACAATTTTCAGAAAATGTTGATATTGTACATTTAGATTACATTTTGGGTCTCTGTCTTTTTCATGTATGAAAGAGATTTGTTCCTTTTGCTATATATAATGATACTGAACTTTTTCAAAACTCAGATTACAGATATAACCTTATAATTCCAAGGTGACGAATTATTGAGCTTTTCTCAAAATTTTCATTGTTGTAAAGCAACTTTACATACATTATAAAAGATAAATAATAATAAAATAAAACTATAATAATATATGAATAAATCAATTAAAAACATTATATGGTATTAAAATACACAGTATTATTGCAAGTTTTTCTTGCACATTGCTTAAACGGATAGTTCACCCAAAAATTTTAATTCTGTCATGAATTTACTCACGATCTAGTTGTTCCAAACCAGAATTAATTTCTTTGTTTGGTTGAACATAGAGAAATATGTTTGGAAGAATACTTGAATGCTTGTAACAAACAATTCTTGGAACTCATTGATTACCATAGGAAAGAATTAAAATGGTAGTCAAAAGTAGAAAAAACGTCCTACATTCTTCAAAAAAATCTTCTTTTGTCTTCAACAGAATACAAAATGTCTTCTTTTGTCTTTAACATAATAAAAAAGTACAATGTATTTTTTCGTACTATGGTAGTCAATGGGGTGCAAGAACTGTTAGGTTATAAGCATTTTTCCAGATATCTTTCTTTGTGTTCATCAGAACAAAGACATTTACAAAGATTTGGAACAACTCGAAGGTGAGTTGATGATGAAAGAATTATTATTTGTAGGTGAACTATCCCTTTAACTGATATAAATACTGCATTTAAAAATAAAAGGTGCTTCACGATGCCATAGAAGAACCTTTTTTGTCGAAATGGTTTCATAAAGAATCTTTAACCTCTGAATAACCTTTCGGATTTACAAAAGTTTTTTTTGGCAAAAAAGGTTTGTTCAGATTTTACAAAGGTAAGAAAGAAATGGTTGTTTATAGAACCTTTGACTGAATGGTTCTTTGTGGGACCAGAAATGGATCTTAAATGGCATTGCTGCGAAGAACGTTTCAGGCTCAAGATCCATCGAGGTGCTTTTTATGCTTTTAAACATGGGCACTTTAACTGCGTTTTTTTTCAATCGGAGGTGTGTGGTTAGGGGCTGTATCTACCGAGGCGTTTCTGACGGAATACTGTGTGTTTTTTCAATTGAGCAGCTGACATTTTTTTAAGGCTCAGGACTGGCACTCTGCATTTTTCCCGCGCTCAGCACCAGAGTTTGACCAGGTGCCCAGAGTTAAAAAATGATCAACTTGGGGCAGAACACTCAGTTTATGTGCTCCTGCAGCTTGCATTTTCAGCCAAGCTCCTTGCGCTTTCAGTCGCATATAGACGCACTAAGTAAACGCTGGCAGAAACACCTTGGTGGACACAGCCCCTTAAGCACCTTTATTTTTAAGAGAGTATGTTGGATTGTTAGAAACTTGAAATATTTTAGTTAAAGTTTTTAATTCAATTAAAGCATATTATTTATTCTTATAACAGGAAACTTTAAATGATAATATACCAGAACAATAATGTCAAAACATACGATGAGAATGTAAGTTAAATGCACTAGTTAAATGTAAGATGTTTGTGTTTAAAGTATAAACCCCCAGGAGATTATTATTAAGGTATACATATACATGTATATAATATAATATATATTGTGTTATGTTTTATAATGTATACTGTATTTTTGTCCATCTTTTATTGTTTTAAAATAAATATATAAAGGTTACTTTACCTAAAAGTAAAACATTCTGGCATTTTGTATTATTTATCAAATATATCTAGACGTACTTTCTCTTCTCATCCTCAGTCCCCCTTGACTTCTATTGTGTTAAAAAAAAAAGAGCAGCATCAACATAAAGTGCCATAGTGTTTTATGTCATGTTGACCTAGATGGGTGAAATGCTGTGATATAGACATGAACAGTCACAGTTGTTACTTTATGTACTTTATCACAATTTAAGTGCTGTATTTTGTAATCAGAACCATTCAGTTAAAAAATGATAATTTAATTATTTATATAAGATCTTATGTGTTTTTGCTCCACAGGTCTTTTTCAAGCAGTGAGGGCACTTATGATTGTAGGAATTGTTCTTGGAGTCATTGCCACTATGATTGGCATTTTTGCCCTAAAATGTTTAAAAATAGGTAACATGGAGGACAATGTAAAGGCCACTATGACACTGACTACAGGCATTATGTTTGCTCTCGCTGGTAAAATATTTTTTTAAATACTGTATTTTCATACATTAATTAATTTCCATTTTTTTAACTGTAATTATTTTCTTTTTCCAGGAATCTGTGCTATAGCTGGAGTGTCTATCTTTGCAAATCTCATTGTTACTAACTTTATGATGACTACATGGAGCTCAAGTGCTGGTGGACCTGGAGGTTTCGGTAATACTGGATTTATAGGCTCACCTCTGACTCCGAGGTAAAATCACCATTTCATTCAATAAAATTTAAATAAAATCATTTACTAAAAGTTTTATTCCATACCAAAGCATAATAACTACATGCCTCATCTTTTGTGTTTTTTAGATACACTTTTGGCTCAGCCTTGTTTGTAGGATGGGTGGGCGGAGGTCTTTTGGTCGTGGGTGGGGTTTTGATGTGTGTTGCTTGTCGCTCCATGATGCCTGAGAAACAGCGGTAAGCTAAAACAGGCTATATACATTGATTAACTTTCAAGACCATTAAAAAAAAGACAAACTATAAAACAAAATTAAATTGTTCTTGCATTGGATTGATAAAAGCTTGCATTTTACTTTTCCAGATACGAGACTGCAGCTTATAAAGCAGCAACCTACAGGTCAGAGGACAAATCCAAAAACTACAATGACTCCTACAGAGCTCAGAGTACAGTAGCAGCCCCCAACCAAAAATATGATTATGTGTGAAGGTCTGATTTAAAAAAGCCAATATTATGTATCTACAACAGGTTCAGCACTTGTCAGTGAAATTAAAATAATTAAGATCAGTATAGTTTGTTTTGAAGTATTGTGAAAATTACATTTCTCCTTATATTTACAATTCTTTTTGCATTTTGTCTACATTTTTGTTTTGTAAACACTAATAACTGTTAAAAACACTGTTTAAAACTAAATAAAACTTTTTTCCAAACATATGTTTGTGATGTTTGATTGATAATATTGAATTTCACACAGCACTCATGAAAATATATGTGTCAACAAAGCATTGATTTATTTTAAAAACATATGCATAAATAAAGAACATAAATTTTAAATATCAGCTTTTTTTATTTATGAAACACAAAGACTGTAAACTGTAAAAATGTTATCTTCAACAAATAAATGCATTACAAAAGCATAGCACGTCACACTTCAGCACTCTCCTGCTTTGCTAGCGGTAGAGCTCCACACGCTGGTCCCTGATGTCCCGACCACCTCTGAACTCCTGCGTTCTCCAGCAGGTGGGATTGTGAGCTCTTCTATGGAGGACAGCTCCAAATCACTCCATTCATCAGACAGCTAGTACACACAAGTGGAATACATTCAGCAGGCCTTTAGTCCAAAATTTATTCAACAAGTCTGGTAATGAAAATTAATTGTGAATGTGTGCAATTTTTACCGCTCGTTGTTTTACAATGGCGGGACGAGAGGAAAGGCTGGAGGCTGGAGGCAATACTCCAGTCCATCCTACAGGTTTCTTGGTTGGTGTGCTGAGCTTTCTCTCTAAACTCATTTTCAATGTTTGGACAACAGAACCTGCAATAATGAATCCTTTGAATGTGGTGACAGTACAGTTGTATATAAAGCAAATAAGTCTACTTTTCATTATAGGAATTTATTTTTACTCACCATGTGGGCTAGGTGTTTTGTGGGGTTTGGGTGTGTCTGATACCTCTAAAAGCTCATTTTCTGACCAATCAGGCTCAGCTATTGGGTTTAGCAGTGACCCTGATTGGACAAGCCGTACTGACAAGGATTGCTTGCCTCTTGAGCTGGTGATAAAAGCACTGTCCTCAACTAATTCATCCTCCTCTGAACTGAAAGGTGGTGTGCTGAAGAGAGAAACACACTCATTGAACATACACTGATGATATTAACTATAGATAAAAGCTGCACGGCCCTTCAACAGTTCTGCAATTGTATTTGAAAAATTGGGGAAATTACCTGGTCTTTTTTTGGCGTGTTGGTGGAGTCTGAATCTGAGTAGGTGCTCTGGAGCGTTGAGTAGGGGTTGGAACAAATCTTTCTGACTTCTGGGTCTTAGCTCTCTGAGTGGATGGCTTTGAGCCCTTGTTGGATCTAGGTCTAATCTCCTTAACTTGGGTTGAATTTGTCTTTCCTCCTGTGAACATTTATATACATCAAAGTAATTCTAGCTGTGATAAAAATGCACATAGGTTTTTTATGGGTAGTCTAGGAACATAGCTAACCAATCTGCTCACTATTTCTGAAAGTGCTAGGTGCTGTTTTTCCCTGTTTCTTTTGTAGAACTTTCACTCGTTTTATGACCTCATGTGCATGGGTGTCCCTCAGGTTCTGAAGATCTGGATGCTCTATGGAGCTCTGGAGCAACCGACCACTCAACAGTGCACTTAAATTCTTAAATGTCTGCATGGATATGCCCTTGGTACCCTGTCAAAAAAATCAGCACATTAGCTACTAACCATGCTTTGGCATTATATCATGTACTGTAGTCTCGTGCCTGTGTGTTCTACCTTCCGCAGTCCCATATTCTCCAGCTTTTCCTTCAGCGATTGTTTAAGGATGGTTCGAAACTCTCTCAGCAACCCTGGGTTTTCAATAAGTGGCTCTGCAATAATATGACCTGAATCTTCTAGGCCTGAAAGGCATGCATAGTTGTGCCTTGAG
Organism: Triplophysa tibetana; assembly: GCA_008369825.1. Taxonomy (NCBI): domain Eukaryota; kingdom Metazoa; phylum Chordata; class Actinopteri; order Cypriniformes; family Nemacheilidae; genus Triplophysa; species Triplophysa tibetana. Next base: position 14,006,336 of record CM017905.1, on the reverse strand, counting down.
CATACAGTATCACGGTGCTTTACTGCTTTTAAATATTAATTACTCAGTAGCTGATTGGTGCATATTTATTTCTTTAGTACGGTGTAGAACTGAGCAACATACTCTCCTCATATTCCTCTTCTCTGTCCTCAGGAGAATCTTGGGGCTTCTGAGAATCTATTGGATCCATAAAAATGAAAGTAGACACTTAATAACACTAAAGGGTTAAACCAGTCTTAATACGCTTTAAAAACATAGAATTGTGTAATCAAGTTTAAGTACATATGGCTTATAGATTTTTATTACCTGAGACTGGCATAACTGACATCTTTTTAATCTGTGGCAAAGCAACAATTAAATTATTTGAAATTATGACATTTACGCATTTGGCAGACGCTTTTATCCAAAGCGACTTACATTGCATTATACTAAACTTTTGTTTCGGTGTATGTGCAATCCCTGATATCAAACCCACGGCCTTGGTGTTGTTAGCGCCATGCAATAACCACTGAGCTATAGGAAAGCTGTACTTTTAATTTTATGACATCATCAAAAAAACATAACTATAAGATATTCTACTTTCATATATTCAGAAAAATGGTAAAATGTGGAATTTATGGATGATAAAATACTTTTCAATACCTCAGTTTAATATGCAGAGAAAACTATGAGTAGACCATTCATATAGTAGGTTGACTGTACTGAAGAGTATTAACATTGTAGTCCATAATGTTTTAAAAACACTGCTCTGTTTGTTTGAGCAGCCTCTTTAACTGAACCACTGACATGAGTTTAGCCCAGGACAATAGCTATTTTGATGGAAATATTACTAGCATGTGGTAACACTTTTCTTTTAAGATTTGTATAGCATGTATTTAGTACATCAGTGAGTGTGTGTGTGTGTGTGTGTGTGTAGGTGTGCGTGTGTGCATGTGTGTGTGTGTGTGTGTGTGTGTGTGTGTGCGAGTGAGTGAGTGAGTGAAAGTAAATAACCCACTTTTTCCACCAGAGAAGCTGTAAGTCTGTCTTTCTGTTTCACCTGAGAGGAGAGAGAGAGTTCAGAATTCTGCTTCACAGACAGAGCCTTCAGAAGTCTGGCGTTCTCACTCTGAAGCTGTGGGAAAGGAAATAACATGGAGTGTTGACATGATTCAGACATGTTGCACAAACAGTTGAACACCAGAAAATCTTGCCTCTTCTTTATCCTCGTGGTACTTATTCTGAACTTCCTGTAATTTCTTCCTCCATTCACTTTCCTAAAATAAAAAAGAATGTGAATAGTTAAATATAAATTCAACCTCATTATAAAAATTACAGAATACTGTTAGCAGAACACAAAAAAAACAAGAGCTTGCTTAAGCAGATTCATTACTGCAATTAACTTAAACAAAATCTATGGGTCAGTGTTTGTAGCTTGTGAATGACTCTGTATTGTAGGTAAAGTGTCATTGTCAGGTTTTTTTAGATTAAATTATGCAGTCAACACTGTATAAACCGTGACTTTATCTATGCAAGGAGTAGTAAAACAGTAAGAACTCTCACCTTCTGGGTCATTCTCTCCTTCAGCTTTCGTTCTCTGTTTTCCCTCCTTTCTTTATCGTTGTTCCATTGTTCTTGTAAATTATCTTTTGTAAATGGACCAAACTCTCTGTTTTGCATTTCTAGCAGTTTCTAGAGACAGGTGAATGACAAATAAGTAAGACTGTTAGAATATTCAACCTAGTCAGTTACATGGTGATCAGTCTCAAGGCCATTGCACATTGAGTCCGAAAGCATTTTGAGAGGCATTTTGACAATTCAGAGACACCATACAAACGAGCGCCAAATACAAAAAATCGCATTCGAAAATTTCGGACTGTATGTGCAAAGACCTTCAGCCTCAGACGTCCACCCCACAGACCACTGGCTGAAAGTCTGAGCTCAAGGCACACTATTCTGGAAACACTTCAGCACGTTCAAAGGCCATGTCCCAAATGGCACACTCCGGTCTTGTGGACCTCCTCCGAGTCAACACATGGTGACGTCAGGAAGTGCAGACATATGGGGCACTTGATACGAGTCCACAAGGTTACATGGGAATGCATTTTTTGGGACAGACTTGAGGTCATCACGCCAGGAAGAGGAAGCAGTGCTTTCTAATGGCTCTCACGGTACTTCGATGTCATGCCCCGCATGAAGTCGACCACACTTCTGTCCCATTCTTGTATTTTTGCAGGTGGCAATTCACGTTTGAGGTGCATATCGCCACCTGCTGTACTGGAGAGTGGGCCAGATATAAGCCATGTGATGTAATGACAAGCGCAACAACTTAAGTAATGAGAGACAGGTTGCATTACCACCTTATTGCAAGTGTAACGCTATAACCTTGCCTATGTAAATAGGTAAATACTAATAAAGCACATATTCTGCATGACCATACTCTACATCCCTAATACTACCCAATACCTAAACCTAACAACTACCTTACTATATATTAATCAGCACCAACTCAAGAGTTTATTGGGAAAAAAGTTGTAGTTAATGGTTTGTTAATAGCGAGAATTGCTCCCTATACTGAAGTGTGAACAAAAATTCAAAACAATGCAGCATCTTTGTGATTTGTTATGTGTTTTCTCAGATAACTTTTGGAAAAATCAGGTCCATTCACGCTTCTCATTGTACAAAATGATAGAGCAATGGAATTTTTTTTGTAACAGAAAATGGTTATTGACTGAAAACGGCTGGTAATTATTCTTTTGTCTTTATTCTGCCTATTGGCTGATGTCTTTTACGTAGATACACCCATGTTTCTCTAATATGCATTCTATTGTAATATTAAAAACAATCTTAGAAAATCTCTAATCCTCTCAAATTAACTAAAAGCTCCAAAACTGTTACAATTCTGTCTGTGTTTCCCTGTTTATTATGGACTTTTAATTTGTGTGCCATAGTTCCTGTTTCCTGTCTAGTGTTGTAGTCTGTTGTAGTTTATTTTGTTTATTGATTCCCTGTTGATTTGCTCCCAGGTGTATCTTGTTACCCTGTTTGGTTCTGTCTATATAAGGCCTTGTGTTTCACTTGTAAATTGTCAGCATTGGTGGCGAGATGAGGCCCCATGCAGCATTAAGGCTTAGAAACAACGGCGAAGAACACACGCTTCACAGAAAACTTCCGGGATTTCTGGGCACATGCTCCAAAGCCTCAGCACAGAACGTAACATCACTAGTTGTCAGTCTTTGTTTCTGTGCTTTGGGTTTAGTCATTTTGTTCTGCCCCAACTAGAATGACTGTTGAAGTGCTTGGGCCCGACTAGTTTGGCACACAGTTAACAGGTTCCTCCAAGAAAGACTTCGATACCAGACTTCGTTTGAGTGTGAAATAATTGAAGAAAGCACTGTAAAACTAAACCATATAAATAAATAAAAATGTTAGATAACGTGGTTTCGGATCATTATTCAATTGTTACAATCGGATTCTACACATGAGATATATAGTATAACGTATGCTACAATACACTGAACATGTTCACTTCCCTACAGATGGTTCTACAAACCAGCTCTTCTTTATTATTTATGGAAACACAATTTAGATACATCTTTCTTACAACAGCAGTTTACCCCCTTAAAGGTGCGATGAAGTGGTGTTTTTCATTGTTTTATACTGTTATATGAGGTCTACATATGACGTTCGCATGGTTTGTACATCCAAAAACATCAAAATCAATAAGTAATAGGTTTTCCACCCAGGTTTTGAGGCCAGCTCTGCAAACCCTCAGTTTTAATGGGCCACGGCTTTGATTGGATAGCAGTTTGCGTAGTTGGAGGCTTCTGTGAATATGGTTCGAGACATAATGTTAGGTAACACATTAGCACCATTCAAAGCTTTCGCACAGCATCAGTATTATCTGGAGACCTCCTGTGATTTATAAATGACCTCCCCGCATCAGTAGTTCATGTGACGCACATGCATGGCATGATTTTACTCAAATTTACTGGCTTATTTCCCGGATGTGATGGTAGGACTCTGTGTATAGTTTGTATAGCCTATAGTTGTATTGTGATTATTGATATATGTCAGCATTTGAGATCAGTGATCTCGAACCAAACAAAAGATCACAGCGATCGTGGGTCTCAAATGTTGGGTCTTTCCCTACTTATTTGCAGCTGTATCATACAAATAAATAGTTAAAAAATCATACATTGTGATTTCTGGATTTTTTTTAGATTATGTGTCTCACAGTGGACATGGACCTACGATGACAATTTCAGACCCCTCCATGATTTCTAAGTGGGAGAACATGCAAAATAGCAGGGTGTTCAAATACTTATTTTCCTCACTGTACATATATTGTGAATGTAACCTAGAAGAATTCTACTGTCTGTGTAGAATTTCACTCTTTGTACTTAAATATCCAGCTCAGTGGTTACCAAGTCTGCCATTTCAACAAGCAAAACAGCCGAGTGAAGTTCAAGACGTGGAACAGTCAGAGAAGTATGAGGGGTTAGCTTGGATTTACCCAGGAGTACCCAGGCTGCATTCCTCTGTGTCAACTGCTCTAAGGTGTGCTACAGCTGATATGGCCACAGTAGATGCATCTGCAAAGATACAGAGTTCTCTGTATTGTGTAGAACATAGAGAAACAGGAAGGACTGGTCTTTTAATTTGTATCTGCTCGAGTTTCAAAAGTGAAGCAAGCCATGTTCTCCACTGTCCTTCTTTCTCAGCTGATATGGGATAATCCCAATAAAACTGTCCGTGGGTTAGTTGTCCTACTAAAGCTTTACCTTGTTCTGTAATGAGGGCTAATTTATTGTGTATGTCTGAACATAAACTTTATGTACTTTACTACTTTTTGCTCCTTTGTTTCATTAGATTTCAGATTGTTATTTATCTTTTCAGAATTGTTTATCTGTTACAGTGTGAAGCAGTATGCTTCTGTTATAGATGCAAATCTAATTGTGACCTTCACATGATGTTAAATATAACTTGAATGACCCCAAAGGTAATATACAATTTGTCTGCAGATTTTTTATTTGTTGGGTGTTTTCTATATTGGGGTGGCCAATGGGGGCTGTCTCCATCTAAACATGATAGTATGAGAGCTTGCGTATACTCACAGCCTCTATGGATGAGCTCTTGTTTGCCATGTCTTTTGACTCATGGATAAAAAGCTGCCTGAGCTCCCCAATTTCCTGCTGAAATTGTCTTCTCTCCTCCTCTTTCCATCTTTCCAGTGCATCCTTCTCTAACTGTTGTCTCCTGTGCTGGTCCTCTTGCTCCTGAATAATAAAATGTATAGATGTACAGTATATGTACAGATAAATAGAACATAATTTATTAAATGGATTACAGTAATTGAACTAATTTCATTACTCAATAACTAATGTATAATCAACAAAAGACAACATGAACTAAAAATTATTGATATTGTCTATTAAACCAAACATAAAAGCACATTATCAGCATATTAAGAATAATATTAAGTAGCAAAAACACTGTTAAGAGTTTTTAATTGTGAATCATAGATAATCGCACATCAATGTCAGCACTGTTTCGTAGCATTCTTGTCAAAAACTCTCCTGTTATGTGTTAGAGTATTTTTGTTTCTTTATCAAATGTTTTTTTTCCGAATATATAGTGGCCACCATTATAAGGTTGTTAATAAATAATTAGGTTGCACGATGTTTGTGTGCCTGCTTCTTCAGATCACCCCACTCATTTTCTATAATGTTTAGATCAGGGAGCTGGGCAACACATTCATCGTTTTTGTTGTGCAAGGTAATCCGTTGCTTTCCAGAGAAACCATCGGAGTCAACACAAACTAGTGAGGTCATGAGTTACCAAGGTGGGAACCAATCATGAGGATACATCAAACGGAACCGCCTGAGTGGGGGAGTTACAACGTCCGGTAGCACCTACCGGTCCTATATGTTGCAATGCAAGACGCGGGCTGACACCGTTTCAACGCGGAGGTTGTAAAACCTTGCGAAGGTGTTGGGCTTAACCCAATCCACAGCCCTGCAGTTGTCTGCCTGAGAGGCGCCCTGCGCCAGTGCCCAGTAGGAGGCTATACCCCTGGTGGGGTGAGCTCTCAGTGATAGCAGCACGGGCGATTCTAGGATTGGTACACCGTCGTGACGGCGTCCACAATCCAGTGCGCTACTCTCTGTTTGGAGACAGCCCTCCCCTTCTGCTGATCTGCAAAACAGACATAGAGCTGATCAGAGCTCCTGAAACTCTGCGTGTGGTTTAAGTGGAGGCGCAGTGCGCGTACTGGAAGCAACATGGATGGGGTTGGGTCTTCCTCCCCAGTGGCGAGCACATGCAAATTCACCGCCTGCTCCCAAAGGGGAGTGGTGGGAACTTTGGGCATGTAGCCGATCGGGGTCTCAAGATCACGGGCCCAAATTCTAGGCAATCAGGGGACACTGAGAATGCTTGTAGGTCTCCATCCCTCTTGATGGAAGCAGGCGCTATCAGGAGAACGGTCTTCATCGTTAACTGAGGAAGAGCTCCGTCTCTGAGGGGCTCGACGGGGGTCTCTTAAGGGCTGCCAGGACCGCAAGAGGATATGGAGCACAGTCGAGGCGGATTCTTGGGCAGGTTACAAGGCACGTCGTGGATGATGACAGTGCAGTGTCCAACAGGCACGCAGTGTCGGGGCGGTGGACATGCCCCCGCCTGCGCTTGCATATCAATTGCCTAGAGTTGTTGGACGTGCTACTTGTACTAAAAAGGCTACAACCTCTCGTGCAGGACAAGCACGTGCTGGTCCGGTCGGACAGGACAGCTGCCTTAGCGTACATCAATCATCAGGGTGGCATACGCTCACAGCAGCTAACACCACTCACCCGATGCCTCCTCCTGTTGAGTCACCAGGTGATCCGCTCCCTGAGAGACACATACATCCCAGGCGACCTGAACCAGACAGCCGACGCGCTCTCTCGTCAGTCAACGCCTGGGGGAGGGTGGAGACTCGACCCCCGCGCAGTCCAGCTCATTTGGGTGCAATTCGGGCAGGCTCAGGTAGACCTGTTTTCCTCCCTGGATACCAACCATTGCCCGCTATGGTATTCCCTGTCCGAGGTCCCCCTCGGCACAGATGCTCTAGCGCACAGCTGGCCGCGGGACAAGCAGAAGTACGCCTTCCCCCCCAGTGAGCCTCATCGCACAGACTCTGTGAAAGACTACCTGAAATGCCAAGATAAGCCAGTCATCGAGATAGTTTGGTACCCGCACACCTCTGTCCCTGAGGGGAGTGAGAGCGGCGTCCACGATCTTCGCAAAGACTTGTGGGGACAGGGAAAGACCGAATGGGAGGACTCTGTACTTATATGCCTGACCCTCGAAAGCGAACCGTAGGAACAGGAGGTAACTAGTTAGAATCGAGACATGAAAGTAAGCTTCCTTCAGGTCGATTTGCCATGAACCAATCCTGACATATGATAGACGCCAGGATGCGCTTCCGGTGAGCATCCTGAAAGGCAGCTTGTGAAGGGGCCTCTTCAGAGTACACAGATCTAAGCGCAAACCCCCACCTTACATCTCGGCTAGAGGGGCGGCTCGATTGCCTTCGCAAACAGGGTGGCGACCTTGGCCCGTAGTATGGGAGCATCCCTGCCTCTGATCGAGGTTCAGATGATGCTTTGAAACTTGGGCGGAGGTCTGGCGAATTGGATTGAGTAGCCAAGACGGACCGTTTGCCATAGCCACCGTGACAGTGTGGGAAGCTCGAGCCAAGCGCTCAGGGACCGTGACAGGAGGACAAAGGGTACGATCGACCCCGGATCGACCAACCAGCGATGGAATGGCTGGGGTGGGGCCTGAAGTTATTCTCAGTCCCCACTCGGGTCTTCCCATGAGGGCCAATTCTGCTCCCGTCGCGGCTGCTGACGGGGTGGTGGTCTCCTCTTCGACGTCTTCTTCCGTGGGCCCGCCTGAGTGGGGGTACCGCAGCCGGAGGACTTCGAAAAGGACCAGGGCTGCCAGGAAGCATAAGATGCATGGGATCTCGACAGCCAAAGGGCGATGGGGAGGCTATGCTTGATAACCTCTTTCTGCTTCTTTACTGCCAAGAACTGCTGCTCGACAGCATCACCAAACAGCCTCCCCTCCAGAGATGGGTGCGTCGAGGAGGCAGACCTTCTCGGCATCACTCATCTGTGTAAGGTTCGGCCAGAGGTGTCTCTATTGGACCATAAGTGTGGACATCGTCCGACCCAGGGCCTGCACGCTCTACTTGGTCTCCCTTGAGCGAGGAGTTCCTCCAGAAGCACTGGGTCAGTTTCATCCTCGTGGAGCTCTCAAAACGCCTTGGCCTGGACCTGCAGGATGGCCATAGCATGGAGCGAGGGGGCAGCTTGGCCCTCAACAGTGTAAGCTCGACACCAGAGATGCCGAAACCTACACGCTTTGGATGGGAGTCTAGATCTAGCCCCCCAGGTGGCGTCCACCTGGGGGACATGGACGTATCCTCTAGCTGCCCCACCATCGAGGAAAGAAAGGGTGGGGGAACTAGTTTGACGTGCACGCACCACAAAAAGGGGGCGTTTCCAGGTCTTACTGAGTTCCTCATGCACTTCCGGGAAACACGGCACCGGGGGCGGGCGCGGCTTGGAGCCGCATTCAACCCCGAGGCACCAGTGCGGTGCACTGCAACCCAATGCTTGCGGTGGCCTGGGTAAACATGTCTGACATTCCGACTTCCACTTCTTCCTGAGCTCGTTCCTGGAGGAGGGAGCTCCAAGGAATTTTAGAAGTCAGATGCCAATAAGTCATCCCTCGATGCTGCAAGGGACATCTCATCATCCATGTTATCTCTTGGGGAACAGTCAGACGAGACGAGTTGCGAACGGTCTGCGACCCAGTGGCTGACGGATTAGCGGTCACAGTAATCCTCACATCACCCCCGCCGTAGCGGACGGCAGGGCCGTAGCCACTGTTGTCATGGAACGGGAAGCAGACGAGGTGGTGGCTGAGTCCCGTGGTAACTTACGTTCTGCAATATATTATTCAACGGGTTCGGCTGCTTTTGAACGGGTTAGACAGGAGAAAAATGCATTGGTTGGGTGGATAAAATTTGGGCTGCTTATGAAATTAAAAACTAGCCCATGCAGCTAACCTTTTCTTTGCTTTTGAATAGTCACGATATTTCAAAACGTTCAAAAATAATGTGTTGTGCAGTCCTAAACACATTATTCCTCAACACAGTCCTTATTGGTTCAGTTTAACCAATCAGGTCTGGGATAGGGAGACACCTGTCAATCAATCTACAGTTGAGATCATGTGATGGCTTTTGAGTGATGGGGTTTTGGTGCGATAAAGGACCAGATTTTGTATATAGAAGCGTTCGAAATGCCAAAGTGGCCCATATATATATTGCACGGTAGGGAGAGTAACTCAAATCTCCCAACGTGGATTACACATGTGGTGACAGAAGACTTTTTAAACATAACTTGACTCGTCCTTGACAGCTGCTAGACTTGGTTAATTTTGCATTATATGTTCTGCAATATATAATTCATGAAAGACGTACTATAGTTCTGTAAGATGTTATGGCAACTCTCAAGCGTAAGCGCATTATTGTGAAGGAGATAAAATGGGCATTATTATGGTTGATTGACATTGCAATACATTTTTGAATACATGCAACAAAACATGTTGTTTTAAACTGAATGATCACAATGGCTCCTGTAGCGCAACAATATTTTATGCCCGCCTACTATGATTTAATAGAAATGCCATCGCTACTGTTACTATAGTAAAACCATGATATTGTTTTGCAAGCAGTGGTTAAAGTCTCATTTGAAAACTGCAGTAAATGACATTATTTTCATGCAGAGCCCCTGCTGATTACAAACGTGTTCACTGTTCTCACGGTTTTCCCGCACAATTGGGCTATTGTGAAAAAGCAGTTGGGAGACATTTTATGGAGACACGGGTTGGGGTTTTGTGGACTACTTTCCTTATGTACTGCGGCCGCCAAAATATTTTTTTTTATATTCTGAGGATAAATGTTAATAAATGAGATTCTTAATGTATATTCATTCTCAGATGAACACTTGGCAACTCCAGGACCGGACCCGTTTTCAAAAGTGTGGGAAGGGAGCATCTGACAGGCAGACTACTGTACAGGGAGCTCAGCTCAACCAAAGTAGAAAATATAGCAGTGGTATTAGACATTGCATCCAAATTATGCTTTACCAATGCTTCGTACTAAGGTGCATGTCACGTTGCACAATGAAAAAATTCACGCATAAGCGTACAACAGTTGATTCTTCAAGCTGCCAAATATCACGTTTGAGCAGCGGTATTTGTAGTCTAGAACTACAAAAACATTGACGTGCTTGTACACATTATACAAATGCAATAAATTTAACCATGCTTAGTTTGTCATGGTTCCACTATCATGTCATGTTTTATTCCTGTCTCAAGTGGAGCCGTGGCATTGCCTGATGGTTTCATGTGGGGAGAGGCGTTTTTGACCCTTGTGGCCTTCCATACGCTCCCCGAGTCGCGTCATTGTTCCCTACCCTCCTGTTTCCTAGTTTGTGTTAATTATCCTCCCCTATAAAGAGTCCTCATGTTTCTTTGTCTCGTTGCTCGTGCATTGTTTCATATCTGCTGTTCTTACCTGTATGATGTTCCACGTCAGTGATGCTGTTCATGTTCGGTTGTTTTATAGCTTAGTTAGTCAGTGTTTGTTGTTAAAGTTTATATATTCCTGTACTGTTTTCCCCCCCTTTGTTTAGTCTTGTTATTTGTTTAATAAATCAGTGTTACCACCTATACCGTCTGTGTCTGCCTGCAATTGGGTTCCCACGCCATGTCTCCACCAGAGGTTCATGACATAGTTCTTAAGCAAGTTTTTGCATGTCTTACGAAGAGAAAACATGTTTCTCGTCCATTTCCATGAGTGGCCTCGTGAACACATGGGATCTTTTTTAAAGGGACACTCCACGCAAAAATTTTAATTCTCTTATGGATTACTCACCCTCTAGTTGTCTCAAACCTGTATAACTTTCTTTGTTGTGTTTAACACAAAGATATTTGGTAGAATGATAGCAAGTGAATATTCTTTGGCATCATTGTATGTTTTTATATAATAGTAACAAGTAATCTGTAATGTATTACAATTTGAAAGTAACTTGCACAACACTTGTGATGACGTTATGAATATTTATTAGCCATTGTTAATTAGCCTATTTCAAAATATCACATCGCTGGTGGATAAAATCGATATTGCATCGTATCGTGATTAGACATCTGCCCGATTAACCGAAAACTTGTGAGTGAAGTACGGTAAAATGCTGCTGCATCTGAAAGCCAGAGGGCGAGCTCGTGCAGAAACTGCAGAAGAAAACCATATCACACTTAGTTCTACGAAATGCCCAAGGACTTGTTTTTATCACTGATCCTCAAGCCACCTCAGTTATTTTCATGATAATAAAGTATATTTATAATGATCATGTTTGACGGGTGTTGCTTTTTTAAATGCATGTTATAAGTGATTTAAACTCGCACTGCTTTTAGATCGAGCAGCATTTCCTACTGATCCCAGAGCCGTCCTTCACGGAAAAGCTACGCATCAATAAAATAATCAATACCTTGCATTATCGCAGCCAGCCCGGTTTCAGCAGGATTTAGTGGTAACAGTGGTTAACCATGGACATGTCTATAACTGACTGATTGACACCCCTAAAAGTTACGTCAACTTAGTTTGTGCAATAGGATTGGCTCCCTTGTTTCTAGTGATCATCCTTACGTCTGCCATGAATGTGAGATGGTATTGGCTCCTAAGATTGATTGCATCATGCTAACTTTTCGATTTCTGCTTGAACAGGAGCTGCGGTCTATATGCATTCACAGGCCTGGAGCTCTCAGTATAAAGTTATCGTATGGCTTCGGTTCAGAAGGTCTGCATCCCGAGCTGTTCGTAATACTTAAATGCTTTTTTTTGGTCAGTTTGTGCAAAAAACATCAGTGACTATACTTTCACTACCATTAGCTATATTTTTTTTGGTTTTCTTGTTTGTGTGCTTGTCCTAATTGTATGATTTGTAAAGCACCTTGTTAAAGTGTAAATATTTTATTAAGGTTTGTCCAGTATAAACTACATGTGGTGCTGGATCGTGACTTAAACAGAAACACACCTGCTGACGCCTCAAACCGTCAGTTTCTCTCTCTGCCTGTAGCTCCATCTGTGTTTTTCTCAGTCTTTTCTCCAGCTCTTCTATCCCATCTTCCATCTTTTCCACCTGCTGCTTCTTTTGCCTTTCTGAATATCACACAAACAAGCAGTTATTTTAAAATGTAATAAAAAATGTCCTTTCCACAAATCAGCATGACTATTAAAATGGGTCATTTATTAAAATTAAAGAAGTGATAAGAGTCTTTGCACACACATTTTCAACAGTACAAATTACAACAATTAAATAACTGCATGTATGAATGCCTCTTCAGTTTTCTGTAATCTACAAATGTTTGCAACTTCAAGAGTTTCAAAAGATACTACACACATTTTACCACCAACCTGCATCTGTGATTTCAGGATGTCGTCGCTGAACATGTGCTTGTAGGTAGGAATAATTGACAAATGATTTTTCACAGAACTGGCACTGTCACAAAGAAAATTTTGAAAGATTATTAAATCAGACTTATTTTATAACTTAGGGCTTTACAAATACAATATACGATATACTTAGCTGGTCTCTTTTGAAAACCACCTTGTGATAATTATTAGCGCTGGCCTGTAAGAGGTGTTGTTGAGTGGCAAGCATCTTCTTTCTACGCCGCAGCTCCAGCTTATTTTCATAATTTTTTTTCTCCAGTTCTACTCGTTGTCTTTCCTCCTGCTGGGCCCAAGAGAGTGCCCCCTGTAGACGCTCCTCCAATCCTGACAATTGTGCACTCAGGTAGTCCTGGCAGTGCAGAAGGTATTCAGTGCTCAGCTGAGACATGCGGACCAGTTTGATCAAAGAAGGGTCAGCAGGCCCAGAGCAGTTTGGACACCGCTCACCCTCCACAGCACAGAAAGTTACTGCCGTGATGAAATCCTGAAGCACTCCGACATCCATCTCCCGTGCAACTCGATCAACATCAAGGGCAGCGAGACGCCTCCAGTCTATAGGTTCAGTGCGTGAGCGAAAGTGTAAAGACTGAAGTTGGTGCGTGGGTTTCCAGGATGTGTTGGGAAGAGCAGAACAGGGCTCAACAGGAGAGAACCGCCCAAGCATTGTGAAAGGTTTATGATGAAAATATGAATTCACAAATTGATTCCTAAATGAAGGCTGTGTAAAGGAAAGACGGAAAGGGAGAATTGATTGAACAGGTTATTGTAGCTGTACGAGACACTTCAACAGATAGCCATTTTGCTCAAATGTTTCAGGATTGTTCAACTGAAATTGCTGTTGGAAAGGATCCATCTTTTTCTTTTCAGAATCTAAGTCAATTCGTGTGCCCCATCTCAACAGTAAACTGTCATTCTGCAGTCTCAACTGTATTGTTTCTCAAACTAAATTCCACACAGTACGGAATAATAGCTTTTTACTCAACTTATTTCTGACAACCAAAACCACGCCTGTATTAAGCCCCAGTAGCTTAGATACGTGTTAACAGTTTACAATAGATGGAGATTTTGTTACAGTATAGCCTACCTTATGAAAGAAAATCTTTCCCTTTGACATAACATCGGTGATAAGGAGTACAATAAATCTAACAACACTTACAAAACTTAAGAAAAATAAACATTTTGCTGTTAAAACACCCACATATGAGGAATAACGCAATAATCGTTTGTTACAACGCTTATTTGTCAGACAATATTCTTGTTATGCATATACCAAGTTCCTTTACAAAATAGGCTAACGTTTCCAGTAAGTATACGCTTTGGTAGAAGTATATAGCATAATATACAAATGTAAAATATCTACCAGCACGGAAAGTTGATCTTTCACGCTCAGTAAGGCAAGTGATAGATATTATAAGCTATTTGAAAATCGCCCTGTTTTCCGTCTATTTTATTTCGTCTAAACGATTATTTCAGCAGTCAAAAGAATTGACTTAACCCTAACTGAGTAAACCAATTTTCAGATCGCAGTTTTCTGCAGAGTTCGGACACTTAACTTACCTCCGTTTTTGCCACAACTAATCGAACGGATTAAAGAAATTTTAAGCAATGCATGATAACAGTTTGAACGCAAACAGTGAAAGGAGAGCTTGACAGCTGCGACTGTTGTTGAAGGGCGGTGCTAGGAGAGAAGCGCAACCTGTTACCATAGATACCCCTAACTCATGACCTCAGGTTCAACAACTGAGGACATTTCAGCAAAGTAATAATTGAACTAATGAAACATAACAAACAAACAAAACAACAACAAATGCATGAATTTAATACGAAAAAAGTTGTTCAGAACATTGCAGAAAAAATATAATAGAAAGTGTTCTTTTTTTGATGGTAAGCTCTGTGACTTTACATGTCTTTTACCCTCTGTATCTTTATTTCTGCTGATTTATATTCAGTTTGTCTGTTAGGATGGACAAATGAGGTTTAGGTCGAATTGGTCGCATTTTTGGTTAAATTTATATTTTGTTGGGGAGAGCATGGTAAGGAGAAACACTTTTTGGTTTGCTCAGCAATATTAAACTTGATAATTATATTTTTACACAAGCAACATATATACATCTCTTATAAATGAACACTTAAAGTTTGTTTTTAGACTCTGTACAATTACAGCACAAGTGACAAGTGCAAACGTAACAACTTTCCCATGAGTCCTTCATTGTGACAGACAGAGGTTAGTTAGTTGTAACACTTGCTAGAAAATTTTGTTTCAACACAAATTAACTCAATATTATTTTGTCTATAAACTAAGGCCGGACATTTTTTGTACATCTGACAATAACAGACAGATATGTACACATCTATCATAAAGACCTTCTATTATACATCAATACAGATGGATATTTATTAAAAAAATGCTTCACAATTATAAGCAAAAATCCAAACTATCAATTACTATCATAATAAATATGAATATTGTAATTTCAGTTATGATTTATGAGTTATCGCTACCCTTACTTTCTAAACTACCAGACAATAATGCAAATGAACACCAGATGGCAACACAGACTTGTACATGTGTGATGGAGAAAAATGCCTAATGCGCAGCTCACTTAATACTGAAGCAAGGAAAGGCCACTCCATCCATCGAATTACTAACTAACAACTGACTTATCAAACCAGTACGTATACTTTAGGGGATAGTTTCCCCTAAAATGAAAATTTTGTTATGTATTTCCCTCTTGTTGTTCCAAACCTGTGTAAATGTATTTGTTCATTTAAACACAAAGATATATTTAGGAGGAATGTTAGCAATGTTGCTTTCCTCAAACTATCTTCTTTTGTGTTTAACAAAACAAAGAAATTACAAAATAACTTATTTTTACTATGGAAGTTTAATGATGCCTCAGAACTATCAGTTGCTAACATTCTTCCAGAAATCTTTCTTTGTGTTCAACCGAACAATGAAATAAAACCGAACAAAGAAATACACGTTTAGAACAGCTAGAGGGTGAGTAATTCATGACAGAATTTTCATTTTTGGCTGGACTATCCCATTTTAAGATTCTCTGAAATATTTCAACTACCAAAAAGAATAATAACAAAAGAGGCAAATTACATTTAAGAAAAATTTAATTGAATCATGATAAATACTTGTGATGTGACAAATGTGACCTGGACCACAAAACCAGTAATATAGCACAGGTACATTTGTACCAATAGCCGCAACATATTTAAGGGTAAAAAAATCTACTTGTCTTTTATGCCAAAATTAATTTAAGGAAGGATCATGTTCCATCAAGATATTTTGTAAATTTCCTACAGTAAATATCTAAAAACTTAAAAATCGAAAACTAAAATGCCCAGCATCACTCCTACAAACATCACTCTGTAAGAAAAAATTATGAGGACAAAGATAGCGATGCAGTCACAAAGGACATTATACACTTTGAGCTCAGAGGAGTCAGAATTGAACCCAGAACAGCATAAACAGTGACCCATTCTACTGGTTCTTCAAACCAGCTTTCTTGCATCATGTAAATGAAGTGGAGGAAATCTAAATCGATGATACCAACAGAGGTGAAAACTTTTTGTTTCCAGGTTACCAATGTCTTTAGGTGTTAAATGGTTGGGGTGATGTCCTGCCTTTCATGTATGTTAAAGAAGGACCTATTTGATTAATGCCGGTTCTGTCAGGAATAACAGGTGACAGAAGCCAGACGCAGACAGATTGAGAGCAACAAAACTTTAATAAACAACAACAGGAAAAACAGAACTCTCTAGGGGTAAAAGAACAAGAAACTTGACATTACAAATAGCAGATTGGACTAGACTAGATAACAAACTAAAGCAAAACTTGACTTGACTAAAGTAAGAATAACTAGACTACAGAGGAACCACTTCAGACCACAAGAGTCAGACAAAGTCTACGAAGCGAACTGGCGCGAGAAAGCAAACACAAGGGCATAAATAGGGAGAAAATAACGAGGGCAACAGGTTAGCAATAAGATAATTTACGAGGGGGCAGGGTCCAGAGACCAGACAGAAGAGCACATGCAACACCAAAACAAACAATGGCAAGACATGAATCAATAATAAATGGGTTGCCGTGAAACAATAAGAAAAATAAACATGGGATGGGAAAAAGGACCGTTCATCAGGGGAGGGCAGGGCAGGAGAGGGGTCCTTGAACCGGGGGGTGTTCTTACAAAATAATGACATACATGAAACAATTCAGTCAGGCTTTAGACGGTATCATAGCACTGATACTGTGCTCATTAAAATAACAAATGACCTGCTTATTGCTGCGTTCGATACTGTAGAGTCTGCAGACCATAGTGAAGAATAAAATACTTTTGAATCGCTTACAAAATCATACTTTATAATACTTTTATAAATTATATTCAGGGACAGGCACTAAAATGGTTCAGATCATACTTAACAGACGGATATCAATTTGTCCATTTAAATGGGAAATCACCAAATTTACGGAAGTAAATTATGGATTACCTCAGCGATCCGTTTTAGGACCCTTGCTATTCTAAAATAGGCAAGCATATATGCCTTGCTTTGCATTGCAAGCAAGTTCTACTTGGTGATTACCTGTCCTTTGAATACTTGAGTATTGCTTTAAAAGGTAAACCACGCATTCTGTTTACAATTATTTAGATTTAGATTAGATGATTAGATTCAACTTTATTGTCATTACACATATACAAGTACAGTGTAACGAAATGTAGTTTAGGTCTAACCAGAAGTGCAATGAGCAAGTGTAGGATATACAGTGTGAATAAATACAGAATACAATATTAGGAAAATACTTTACAATGGGCATGTACTATGAAAATATGACAGTTGGTAAGTACTATGAACAATATATACAGAAGGCTATATACTGTGAACATTAATGTACAGGTGGTTATGAACAGATAACAATATAGACAATAGTGCAAGTGACTTGAGTGTGCATTAAGTACAGACATTAGCAATTAAAGTTACAGTGCAGTAGATGAGTTAATGCAGTTATTGAAGTTATAGTGCAATACATGAGTAGATGCAGATAATACAGTTACAGTGCAGTAGATGAGTTAGTGCAATTATTGAAGTTACAGTGCAGTAGATGCGTTAATGCGGTTATTAAGGTTACAGTGCACTAGATGAGTTAATGCAGTTATTGAAGTTACAGACCTCCCAAATACTCCCCAGTCTTTGTTGATGATTTTTCAGAACTGCTATCAGCTATTTCCTCAGAATTTGACTGCCTTGTTATTGCTGGAGATTTTAATATTCATGTAGACAAGACAGAAAACAACACTGCAGATTAACTTTTAAATGTTTTAAACACTTTTGATCTGATCCAGCATGTGCATGGTCCCAAATACAATCGTGGACACACTATGGATCTGCTCATAAGCAAAGGTCTAAACATTTCATCCACTATTATTAGAGATGTGGCAGTGTCTGATCATTTCTGTATTTTCTTTGATATATCAATCAGTCCTGCCACTGAAGATAGACTTGTCTTTATAAAAAAGAGATTCATAAATGAGAACACCAGTGAGCTATTTATGAATGCTTTGTCTTAGTCAACTAGTATATCTGCAGACTCTATGGATGTTCTCCTCGATAGCTTTAATGGAAAAGTTAAAAATGCTATCGATGCCAGTGCTCCAGTAAAAGTCAAGGTGATAACCGGCAGGCGTAAAGTAGCCTGCAGAAACCCACCAGAAGTACAAAGCATGAAAAGAACATGCAGAATAGCTGAGCGTATGTGGCGAAAAAACAAACTTGAAGTTCACTATAACATCTATAAAGACAGTCTGCATGCCTTCAATGTTGACTCAGGCAAAGCTAGACGGAATTTTTTCTCTAACATTATAAACTGCAAACCAAATAACACTCGCACCCTTTTTGCAACTGTAGAGACTAACAAATCGCCCTAGTCAAGTTCCGAGGGAAATGCTGTCTGATGACAAATGCAATGAGTTTGCAACTTTTTTACTTCAAAAGATCAGTAATATCAGAATGGAAATCAGCAAAGCTCCATGTGGCAGTCAGGTCAGTCTGACTTCAGTACATCAGAAATTGGTTACTTTGTCTGAATTTCAGACAATTGATCTCAAAACCCTGGAGGAAACGGTACAGCAACTTAAGGCGTCAACTTGCAGCCTTGACACACTTCCCACATCCCTTTTCAAAAGAGTGTTTAACTGTTTGGAAGCAGATCTCCTAAAAATAGTGAATACCTCAGTGCTCTCAGGAACTTTCCCAGAGTCCCTAAAAAATGCAGTTGTCAAACCTCTTCCAAAAAAAGGCAATCTAGACAAAACCTTACTGTCTAACTACAGACCAATATCAAATCTTCCTTTTATAGGCAATATCATTGAAAAGGTCAATCAGCTGACCAAATTCTTGAACTTAATTGGCTACCTGGACAATTATCAGTCTGGTTTCCATCAGCATCATAGCACAGAGACAGTGCTCATAAAGATAATTAATCATATTGGATTGAATTCTGATTAAGGCAAAATATCAGTTCTGGTTTTACTAGATCTCAGTGCTGCTTTTGACACGGTAGATCACATCATACTCCTAAATAGGCTGGAAAACTTGTATGGGCTTTCTGGATTGGTACTTAAATGGTTTGGGTCATACCTTAAAGGGAGAGGTTACTATGTGAACATAGGCAACCATAAATCTGACTGGACACCCATGACTTGTGGTGTTCCACAGTGCTCAATTCTTGCTCCGCTCCTCTTCAATTTGTATATGCTCCCACTTGCCCAAATAAAGAAAAAGTACCAAATTGCCTACCACATCTATGCAGACGACACTCAGATCTACCTAGCCCTCGCACCCAATGACTACAGGCCTATTGACTCTCTTTGCCAATGCATTGATGAAATTAACAGCTGGATGTGTCAAAACTTCCTTCAATTAAATAAAAACAAAACTGAAGTCATTGTTTTTGGTAACAAGGATGAAACTAACAAGGTAAACACATACCTTGATTTAAGAGGTCTAAAGACACAAAGCAAGGTAAAAAATCTTAGGGTCATTTTGGAGTCTGACCTTAGTTTCAGCAGTCATGTCAAAGTAATAAGCAAATTTTTTTAGATTAGATTAGATTCAACTTTATTGTCATTACACATATACAAGTACAGTGTAACGAAATGTAGTAAAGAGTGAAATCAGCGTACTACCATCTCAGAAACATAGCCAGAATCAGACGTTTTGTCTCAAGCCAAGATTAAGAGAAACTAGTCCATGCTTTCATCACCAGCAGGGTGGATTACTGTAATGGAATCCGTACAGGTCTTCCCAAAAAGACAATCAGACAGCTGCAGCTCATACAGAACGCTGCTGCCAGGATTCTGACCAGAAGCAAAAAATCTGAGCATATCACTCCAATCCTCAGGTCCTTACACTGGTTACCAGTTACTTTTAGAATCAACTTCAAAGTATTATTAATTTTCTATGAATCACTTAATGGTCTAGGACCCAAATACATCTCAGATATGCTCATTGAATATAAACAGATCAGACTTCTCAGATCATCAGGATCAAGTCAGTTATAGATAACAAGGGTTCACTCAAAACAGGGCGAATCAGCGTTTAGCCATTACGCCACCCATAGCTGGAATCTGCTTCCAGAAGATATCAGACATTCACCAACAGTAGATACTTTTAAATCTAGATTAAAAACACTCTTGTTTAGCTGTGCATTCACAACCTGAGCACTGTGCTGGTTTATATCAACTGCACTTCTGTTTCTAACTTATTTTTATTTTGCTCTTATTCTTTTTATAATACACACACATTTTTAATCAATTTTATTGCTGTTTTATTGTTTCTTAAAATTTAAAGTTTTTGTGATCTTAAATCATTTACATTTTAAAGATACGTTTTATTTCTTTCTGTCAATCATTTTATGTAAAGCACTTTGAATTGCACTTGTGTATGAAATGTGCTATATAAATAAACTTGCCTTGCCTAGCTTTGCCATTATGGGGAAGTGGGAAAAATGATATTAATGGAAATATTATAGAGGATATGACAGATGAAAGTGAATTTGTTTGTTAGTTTGTTAATGATAGTAGAGCAACAACAATTGATTTAGCAAAAGGAAAAGTTCTGCCAAAGACTTAACTGTCTCAGGCGACAAAATTCAGGCGAGATGTGTGTGGGATGTATTGGATCAAAACCTTATAGGTAGTGATCTATGGAAGCAAATGTGGTGCAAAATTCAATTTGCAATGTAATATGCAAAATGGCAATGCAGTATGTAAAATGACAATGCAATTGTGTATCTTATTTAGAATTTTATTTTTGCTACAGTTTTGCTTGACTATCATAAATATGTATAATCAATCCGGGAATACATATTCATTTTAATTTTGCAACTTAAAGAGCGTTAAAAATATAAATTTCAATAACATTAAAACCAGTGTAGGAACTTACAAATGTATTTGATATAATTGAATTTTTATTTTCATTTTGCACCTAATGTTGCACATACGTTATTTGAAATGTATATTTAGATACACAATTGCATTGTCATTTTACATACTGCATTGCCATTTTGCATATTACATTGCAAATTGAATTTTGCACCACATATGCTTCCATAGTGATCATTATCCGATTACTTGTGAAATAGGAATAGACATGGAAGTCAAAATAGAGGAAAGAAATTTAAGTCAGCGGACTCGGATGAATTTAAGGAGGTAAGTGGGACATTGTTGATGGAAATAGAAGAATTAGTAGAAGAGGATGAAGAATTAAAGAAGAAAGAAGAAAGTACCTTGATGGAATGATGTGGGTATTGAATCAATTAAGCGCCGTAATAAAGCTCTGAAAAAGGCTAGGAAAAACTATGTTTTTAACGATTTTATTGAGAATGAGAGGAAACAGGTAATTGGGAATGTGATCAAATAAAGCAAAAAGAAATTATTGGAGACAACATTGTGAAAGTATAGGGGAAGAAACTAAAATAAATCCTGTGTGGGGAATGATCAAGAGGATGAATGGAATAGAAAGAAATAAAAGTATTCCAGTTATAAAAAATGGAAGTAAAACGGCAGTTCTGGATATTGAAAAAGCTGAGGTGTTTGCCAAAGCATTTATAAAAATACATAGTAATGATAATATTTCAGATAGTATGAGAAGGCAAAGAGATAATTTTCTAAGAGATAATCCAGAATTACTGTTTTTTAGAGGATTATTAAGAACTACGTTAGATAATGATTTGACTATATATGAACTAAAAATGGCCAATATAGGGGCTAAGCAAACCTCCCCTGGGAAGGATGATGTGTGCTATGCGATGGTTAAGCATTAAACAGTTAAGGTTTTTTAATAGAATCTGTGATAAAGGGATTTTACCGACACGTTGGAAGCATGGGATTGGAAAAACTGGAAAGGACCCTTCGTTAGTATCTAGTAACAGGCCTATAGCACTAACATCTAACCTGTACAAAATAATGGAGACAATTATTGTCATGGTGTGACATTGTAGAACCCAGTTGCAGGCAGATGACAAACGTAGGGGTAAACAGGGGTATTTATTATATATATAACAAAGACTACAAAAAGGCAAAACAAAACCCACAATGGGGAAAACAAGACAGGATACCTTTAACAAAAACAAGAACACGGACTAACTAAACTAAGAAAACAAACACTTGAATATAAACACACTAACTAAACTAGATTTACTTGACAAGGAAACAGGAACAAGGAACAAGATCAAACATACAGCTACAGACAGCAACATCTACAATAGCTACAAGGTATGATATACAATGAACGAGCACAGGACAATGAACACCAGGGTGTTTTAAAGGGTGACAAACACAGGAACATTAACGAGGAACAGGTGCTGGGGATTAAGCACTGAGGAGAGGCTGACGGGGAACGAGATGGCGGGAACAATGACGCAGACCGGAGAGAGAGAGTATGCAGACACATAGGTGCTACAACAGTCTCTCTCCCACCACATAACTAAAGGCCATGTCATGGCTCCACAGCAAAACAAGAATAAAACATGACATGATAGTGGAACCATGACAAATTATTGTATTTAGATTAAATCCTGTTCTGGAAAATAAAGGATATTTTCTCATTTCCAGAGTGGATTTCGGAAAGGTCGGAACGCTATGGATGCGGTTTTATGCCTGGAATCTGAAATAAGGAAAGCGTCAATAAGGAACATTTGGTAGGAGTATTTTTGACGTGGAGAAAGCTTTTGATATGACATAGAAAGGGGGACTTCTAATTAAATTGGATGAATTGGGTATAGTTGGAAGAATGTTTAACTGGATTCATAGTTTTTTCATTTCTGATAGAACCACAAGTAAGGGTGGGATCAACATTCTCCAAAATATATTATATAGAATACGGAACTCCTCAGGGAAGGGTTTGCAGCCCCATCCGATTTAATGTAATTATTAATGACATATTTTCTCAGGTTGGGGAAAGGGTTGAAAAGTCTCTTTTTGCTGATGATCGGGCACTATGGAAAAGAGGAAGAATTGTTTTGTACGTGGCCAATAGTAAGAGAGCAATTATTGAAGTGGAGAAATGGACAGACAAGTAGGGATTCCGATTATCTAGCAAATTTCTACATGAAATGTGTACATTTCTATAACTTTATATAATCATGTTTATTAAGTAAAAAAAACCTCTTTTGTTAAATGTTATTTAATCATGTTGCAAATTTCCACCCAAAAGTTCTACATTTCTATAACTATATATAATCATGTTCTTAGAGTAATATAAAAAAACTAATTAGCTGACCGTAATTTATTTGTGTTGCAAAGTTTCCACATAAAAGTATTACATTGATATAACTATATGTAATTATGTTTGTTGGGCTTAATAAAACTGAATAACTAATTAAACAAATGTGATTTGCCTATATTACATTGAAAATCAAATGTATCTACATTACATTAAACGAAAGAGCTTTCCTTAATATACCAACATATTGTAATTCTCCCGTTTTTGCCCAAGGACATTCCTTTTCACACGCTCCCTCATCATGACTGTTTCACCTGTTCCCCGTCATTGTCTCTGCACCTGCCTGTCATCAGGCTCATTACCCGGACACTACAAAGACAATCACCATGTATTTGTTCATTGTCAGGTCTATTTGTAAATCTAGTTGTTTCAGTGTGAAACATTTACTTACCTCTGACTAACTGTGGATGTTATCTGTTTATTTTTCCCGTGGAAGTTTACCTGTTAATTGCTCCCATGGATGTTTACCTGTTCGTTTTTTCCGTGGATGTTTCCCTGTTCAATGTTCCTGTGGATGTTTTTCAGTTTACTGTTTACTTCATAAAGTTGATTTAAGTTACTTTGGTGTTCATCTTGTTTGTCTGCAGTGTATGTATCATTACAGAAGACCTGACCAAATCACGATGTCAACGCTCCTGACACCGGAGTATATTTTCTCTTCAACGGCCTGTTGGACATGAAACCTGCCTCTGGAGAATTACGCGGAGGAGTTTGTCGGTTTGTGTTGAATTGCAGCGATCCCTTTCAAAACCGCTTATTTCTGACTGGTCTGGATGATGATCATGCTCCCCGGCGCGGAGGAGTTTCCGCTGGAGGACTTCATTAATCTAGTCCTCCAAGCGACGGGCTCTGAATTGAGGACTTGAGCGATGGTCATCCAGAACCAGTCGATAGCGGAGGTTTGGCTCATCCTCACCCCATATCATCTACGCACTCCTCGAAAAGGCCTCATCGCTGTAGGAAACGGCATGGACACCGCAACAAGCCGATCCCGTCCGGCCTTCCAGAGTTCTTCCAGCCTTTCCCGTCCCGCCTTCCAGAGGTAATCGAAATGGTCCTGTCCTGTCTTCCAGAGGTCTCCAAGCCTGTCGCGTCCGCCCCCCTAGAGGTCTTCAAGCCGTGACATCTGGCCTTCCCAGAATCCTTCGAGCCGGTCCTGTCCGGCCTTTCAGAGATCACCGTGGGATCACAGTGGCCACCTGGGCAGTGGCGGTGGCGTGTGCGGACAACCTGGGGAACCCCCTGGGGAATTTTTGGTGGGGTGCAATTCCGGTCTGTAGTGCCCGTTCCGGTACTTCCACCAAACCGGGGAAGCGCACCCCTGCTCCTCGTCTCTGACGTTTCCTGCTCCTCGCCTCGGGGCTCTGACGTCATGGCCAGGGCCTAACTCACGGCCAAGGCAGCCGTTCCCTGCCACCTTCATGGCGGCCCGAAATGCCCGGGTCCAGGGAGGTGTTGGTAGCACCGTCATGGAGAATTCCTGTCCCTTTTTTCCCTTGTATCCCGCATGAGTCTCCAGTGCATTAAATGCCGCACAAACATCACCGTTTAACCATGGTTTCTGGTTCCTTATTATTTTGGTCAGCACAACATGCTCTATGCACTTCTTGATGAAACACATGATACAGTCAGCGTAAGTCTCGATGTTTTCATCAGAGGCGGACCGGAACATCTCCCAGTCCTCGTGATCAAAGCATTCTTGAAGGATAGATTGGTCCGCCCAGCACTGGATCGTCTTAAGGGCGGGTGCTTCCTGTTTTAGTTTCTGCCTCTAAGCCGGCAGGAGAAGGACAGAAGAGTGGTCTGATTTGCCAAGTGCCGTCCATATCGCGTCATTTAAGTTACTCAATACATCTGATGGCCTAAGGCAGGTAAGGGATTTGTAGCCATCATGGAAGGGAGAGTAGCAATGGCCCAGCACTTGTTCCCCTCATGTGATGACACTGACATGTTGGTGGTATTTTGGTGCTACAGATTGTAGGTTGAAAAAGACTCCAGTATCAATGAACACTATCCCCGTACAGTTCTTTGAGAGCCCGGTCTGTGTCGGCTTGTGGGGGGATATACACAGCTGTGATAATGACCGCTGTGAATTCCCACAGTAGCCAGAATGGTCTACACAAAAGCATAAGAAATTCCAGATCGGGGGGCAGAAAGACTTGATGACATGTACGTTCCCTTAAAAGCACAATGATTTGTTGATCATAAAACATAAACCACCTCCTCTACTTTCCCCCGATGCACGGAGAACCCCACGAGTTCGATGGCCGTATCTGAAATTCCTGCTGTTAGCCAGGTTTCATTAAGGCAGATAATGCAGCAGTCCCTTGTCTCCCGGTGAAACGTGATTAGATCGCAAAGTTTGTCATCCAGGGACTGCACTTTTGCCAGAAAAATACTGTGTGGCGGGGCTCAGTTTACTCGGCGTCTGAGTCTGATGAGAACGCTGGCTCTCCTTCTCCTTTTTAGTCTGCGTTTCCGTGGCCGGGCAAAGGGCTTTGCTTGCGTGTTTGTAAACATCGGGTCAGCATTGAAGATTTTGTAGTCCGCTTATTGATGTGCCACTTCAGAACCAATATTCAAAAGTGTTTGACAATAAGGCAAACAGTATCCAATATAAATAGCATAAAAACGGTCAACAAAACAAACAAAAAACAACAAAGTTCTGTAAGAGAATGTGTAAGAGAATTCTGTAAGAGAATGTGCGCTCCATTTTTTGCCTGATCATGGCCTCGCTGTTTTTCTGTATCACATCCTAATTATCATTGAATTACCCTGTCCTCCTCAAGACTTTCCTTAGTAACTCCCTTTGGTTGGCAGGGAATACAATTAACTTTTGCCCTTATTGATTTCTTAATATTTCCAGCAGTCATTCCTTTGCCAGATATGTTTGTATGTGTGGGAGTTGATAAGGACCTCTGGACATCCAATCTGAACTTTACCAATCTGATTTAGGGCAGTAGTTGGCCACCTTAATTTTAAGAGAATTGGCTTGTAGAGGATCCTTGCTCTTTTAGATAGGGATGGGATGTGACCAGGGCCATAGCTGCTTTTTCCTACTGTGAATTTCCGGGGTAAGTAGTGTACTTTATAACTTCTTCTGCCATGTATTCTAAGATGATAGATTTGAGCTTGTAGCCAGGAACTAAAAAATCCCCATTTGCAATTCCCTTTCTCAAGTTCGACTTCTGCATCGTATGAAAATGTGGGAACCACGAAGGTATCTGGACACAAAGCTCTACAAGAGGATGTTGGGACTTCTGAGGAGAGTGAGGGAAACTGTGTTGATGTGTCACCACTGTTAAGTGCGGCAAGTGAGGTATCACTTGAGTGTTGGCTTGAATGTGCAGGGGATACTGTGGGTGTGTCCAGGAAAAATACTCATCAAGGTATCACCAGGCAAGAGAACCCCTTTCAAAGTGCTTTTGTCTTTGATCTCCGTTATTTCATTCAAATGAATGTAGTCATTAAAATCAGCCATTTCGATAATGTATTCCTTTGCTCGTCACATTTTTAGCTAAATGCACAATTGCGACATTTGGAAATTTCTCCCTGAGGGCTGAAACTACATCCTTGTTTAGAAAATCAACAGGAAGTTCAGACACTTTAGTCACCTCTAGTATGGGTTTGGTGAGATTTGAAGAATGCATGAAATGTGCAATCATTAGCTGATGTTTTGCTGCGAGTGAAAGTGTGATGTTCTTGAAGCAATTTGTGTGTCGAGCAATTTGCATGGAAATGCTGTGCTTTGACTCAAAAAGCATAGTCCATAATCTCAGCAGGGGCCCCGAAGCAACAAATCATTTGGGGATACCGCTATAGGTAGTGATGTATTGGTAACAGACATCCAGGAAAAAGTTCAAGGTATTTTTGTCTATGCTCAGAGATTTTGAATTCCAATTATGCAACTGTCTCCTCGGTTTGAACAGGAGCAACGACTAGCTAAACAATGTAATTTAAGTCTAAAATGACTTGCCATGCAAGCTCACCCTCTGGTATAAATGGACCAACCCTAAATGGAATTAATCTCAACAGGTTCCAGTTTTCATGAACATTTCCCCCAATTATCTTTTTTGAGGAAAATGTGCATTGTATAACATGTGGTCTATAGATTTTCTCTCCAAACTTATATGGGAACTTCTGAATCAAGGAATTGAGAGAGTCAAGAGTAAAGTACTTCTTCGAGATAAAGCACCTAAGCACTTTGCTAGCTTCACTGGAACAATCCCCTCAAACAAATCATGAGCAATATCAGGAGGATAGCCTGTGGTCACATTAAAATTTGCAAGGCTTTCAGACAGAAAGCACGTCCTTCTTACTCCACAGTAGTTACTGTTGCTTGTCTCTCCTGAGTTGACATGTGCCATCTGCATTTTTTTTGTTCGAAGGGGGAAAGCATCAGGCTTGACCTCATTATCCTGAATCTGAGATTTTTGAGCTGTACGGAATCTGCAGATGTAATGCCCAGAAAAACTCTCAACAAAGTCAGCTAACCCATGGGATCCTAATGTCTGCTACCACAGACTGGACTGTGCCTTTGACTGAGTGACTGAGCTAATGTATAAACACCAAATGATTCCAATGTAGCCATGTTTAAAAGCTAAAATCGGGTCTCTAGTGCACCTGCCAACTTAGAAAACGTGAAAAGAGACTAATCATTAACTTTTTTATGTGAGCCTATCTCTGCAAGCCTTTGAGAAAACGAACGCTTCAGAAATCGCGCTCTTACTGACGTAAGTAGTCATTCTTATTATAATATTTCCAACATATTATATATAACACACTCTGGGGGCACCGGAGACTTATTTAACATCAAGTGAAACCATTCGAACAACCTCTGCTTTAATATAACAGATTTTGCATAAAACCACTAGATAAATGGAAGACACTGCAGAATTTCAACCTCATGACAAATCATTCCAAATCCAGTACACACCACACAGTTTATGTTTTTATGTAATGTTCCAAGAGGGTTACATATCTCAAAATCAACAGTACAAAGTACAATAGAAATTCTCAATTCATCACTACAGAGAAAAGGGTTCTCTCTAAAGTACTGGCCACTTCTCGTTTGGCTCTCAGTGGAGGCGGTCGCATTTTCTCACTCCCCGTCCTTCCCCATATCTTCCCTGCTTTGTCTCCTGTCTCGTCTCATCTCATCTATTGAGAGACTCTCTCTGCACTGCTCTCGAAACTTGGAAATTATGGATCTGATCAACTGGTCTCTCAGCGCAATTGACACCATTTTCTCGACGAGAATACACAGGCTCGGGTGAACCTGACTGCCCTGACGGAACGTTCGCAGCTGGCTACACGATGGACGGGTGGGAGAGATGGCGGATCGTGTGTCTGGCGGCTCTTTCCGTGGAGGACATTGAAGATATCTACCTTTTCGGAACCATGATAACAGGTATTATGCTGATTGGATTATGCTTTGCCCTGGGTTATCGAAAAATTCTTAAAACGGGAACAGCTGTCCAAAGCCTCACAAGGCTGCCCGTTTTGACGGAGGCCGTGGGAAGAGCGGTCAGCATTGAGACTGAGACTATTAATCGCAATATGGATTATATCTTGAAAAAGCTCACGGCTATGGAAAGAAAAATTGATGATGCTAGAGACCAAAATGGACAAAGAGAGTAGCCGTGGAATTGGAATGCGGTTTACTCGCCCAAAGACGAAACAACTGCAATCTTATCTTTTCGGCCCCCCTTAACCAGGACTGGCCTTGGCCAAGGCTGATACTGGAAAAACAACCCTGAAGAGCAATGTGGCGAGACGCTCTTGCGTTCCCTCACCCATCATACATACACACACAAACAGACTTTTGGACCTTATCGCTCATACACCCACACAAAGACTCAGAACTATCACACACACATTCATACATACAATTCGCCTGACCGATTCAAAGCCTCCATCGCTTTGACCCGCCAGCTTGGCAAGCGGGTCTGTGTAAAGCGCCTTCATGGCTGCAGGACCGGATGGCTGCTTGCCGGAGCTGGATTACTTACCCTGTTGCAAGTCATGTCTATGTGTACTGTTTGATTGTTTTTCTCCCCACCTTCCTCATGTTATGCTGTATTTCCTTCTTGATACATTTCGTTGCATAGTACTTGTACATGTGTAATGACAATAAAATTGAATCTCATCTCATCTCATCTCATCTCTACAGGATTTATACTGCTTTCGAATTTTTGTAAGATCACACTCCTGTTCTCTGCTCTGTTTTGGCTCTCTACAATATTTTTAAGGATGCAAGTGTCAGATAAAAGCTCCTGCAAGGAGAGCAGTAAGGGAAGATACTGAAAGGTCCTGTTCTTTTTTGCATCAAGGATAAACTCTACCGGCTCCACTACGCGAAAATGTTCTTCGTAATACTGCTTTCGCTTAAAGGGTTTATCCCTTTCTCCCTATAGTTTTAGCTAATGGATGCTTAACACAAAAAACAGCTGCAAGCTCTCTGATAATCCCATTGTCAATCTAAATAATGCATTTACAGAAAACACCAGTAATAATACTATTGAACACAGGCACAGATGCAAAGCTCAGCATGTAGTTAGTTTCATCCAAAACTTCATCTACAGCCGCAGATGAAACATGTAAAATATTATCAAGTCTCAATAGGATGGAAGCAACTCTCTACTCTATTAATTTAGGCAGATCCTCATCAATTTCACTATCGTTGTCTGTATCTGAAAGTGTACAGCCCTAAATTCTCTAACTCTTCTGTGGAATCCTTTTCAGCCGCACAACTGCTTGAGGGCTCAGGTAAGTTGTGAAATGTAACAACTTCATCTTTAAAGTCCTTTAAAGTATAGCTGCTGTGTTTCCTATTTTTGTGTGAGTGATAAGTCCCATACACATTAGTTTCAAAGGTGCATCCTACAAATACACAAGGCACAGTCCCATGTCGCTTCAGGTGAGAACTGATATGCAGGAAATACTCTCTTTCTGATGATAATTCCTTATACAGTCATGGCCAAAATTGTTGGCACCCCTGAAATTTTTCCATTATTGCACTAACACATGCTTTGCTATACACATGTTTATTTCCATTGTGTATATTGGAACAAAACAAAAAAAAGAAGGGAAAAAAAGCAAATTTGACATAATGTCACACAAAACTCCAAAAATGGGCTGGACAAAATGATTGGCACCCTTAAATTAATATTTGGTTGCACACCCTTTGGAACAAATAACTGAAATCAATCGCTTCCTATAACCATCAATAAACTTCTTACACCTCTCACCCAGAATTTTGGACAACTCTTCCTTTGCAAACTGCTCCAGGTCTCTCATATTGGAAGGGCGCCTTTTACCAATAGCAATTTTAAGATCTCTCCACAGGTGTTCAATGGGATTTAGATCTGGACTCATTGCTGGCCACTTCAGAACTCTCCAGCGCTTTGTTGCCATCCATTTCTGGGTGCTTTTTGAAGTATGTTTGGGGTCATTGTCCTGGAAGACCCACAATCTCGGACGCAAACCCAGCTTTCTGACACTGGGCCCTACATTGCGACCCAAAATCCTTTGGTAATCCACAGATTTCATGATGCCTTGCACACAGTCAAGGCACCCAGTGCCAGAGGCAGCAAAAAAAAAAACATCTTTGAACCTCCACCAAATTTGACTGTAGGTACGGTGTTCTTTTCCTTGTATGCCTCATTCCGTTTTCGGTAAACAGTAGAATGATTGGCGTTACCAAATAGCTCTATCTTGGTCTCATCTGTCCATAAGAAGGATTTTGGCTTACTCAGAAGACTACAGTTTACTTGGCAAACTGTAGTCTTGCTTTTTTATGTCTCTGTGTCAGCAGTGGAGTCATTCTGGGTCTCCTGCAATAGCGTTTTATTTCATTTAAATGTCGACGGAAAGTTTGCGCTGACACTGATGCACCCTGAGCCTGCAGGACAGCTTGATATTCTTTGGAAATTGTTTGGGGCTGCTTATCCACCATCCGGACTATCCTGCGTTGCAACCTTTCATCAATTTTTCTCTTCCGTCCACGTCCAGGGAGATTAGCTACAATGCGATGGGTTGCAAACTTCTTGATAATGTTACGCACTGTGGACAAAGGAACATCTATATCTCTGGAGATGGACTTGTAACCTTGAGATTGTTGATATTTTTCCACAATTCTGGTTCTTAAGTCCTCAGACAGTTCTCTTCTCCTCCTTCTGTTGTCCATGCTTAGTGTGGCACACACAGACACACCATGCAAAGACTAAGTTGCCTTGGGAATGGCTTTCAATGACACTCTTAACTCCATGGGCGTTAGTCAACATGTGTCAGGACCCACTCACCTTCGTAATCATACTTTAGATTTAATACTCTCTTACGGTATAAATGTGGACGATGTTAAAATCGTTCAGCAGAGTGAAGACATTTCGGATCATTCTCTGATATTATGTTTGCTTCACTGGCCTACGGCTGCAAATCAAAATCAAAATATGGTAGAACGATTACTTCAACTACCAAAGATGCGTTTCTCGATAATCTGCCTGAATTGTCTAAAATATCTAGCATGAGTAAAAGCATTGACGATTTTGACACTACTATTGAAAATTTTTACTCTACCTTCTCGGAAATATTAGACACAGTTGCTCCTCTGCGTTTAAAGAAAATTAAAAATAGCAGCCCAACACCGTGGTATAATGAACACACTCAGACTCTAAAGAAAGCGTCCCGGAAAATGGAGCGCAACTTTAAGAAAACTAATTTAGAGGTATTTCGTATAGCATGGAAGGATAGTACTCGAAAATACAGGAATGCCTTAAAAACGTCTAGATCCGCCTACTTTTCATCACTTACAGAGGAAAATTATCACAACCCTAGGTTTTTATTTAACACCATGGCTAAATTAACGAAAAATAAGTCCTCAGCGACGTCAGATCCTGATTATCAGCATAACAGTGATGAATTTATGAACTACTTCACTAGTAAAATCCAAGATATAAGAGAAAAAATTATAACAATGCAACCTGAAGTTAAACCCGCTGAACAAACTAACTACAGCACCTCTAAGGAGAAATTGCAATTATTTTCTACAGTAGATCACGATGAACTGTCTAAAATCATTAGATCATCTAAATCAACAACATGCATGCTAGATCCCATACCTACAAAACTACTGAAAGAAATGCTCCAAGAAATTATAGATCCTCTTCTTAGTATTATTAACTCATCTCTGACATTAGGACATGTGCCTAAAGCATTTAAGGTGGCTGTTATAAGGCCCCTTGTAAAAAAAAAAAACTCGACCCTAAAGAACTAGGGGATTACAGGCCTATATCGAATTTACCTTTTATATCTAAAGGTCTGGAAAAAGTAGTTTCAACTCAATTATGCTCCTTCCTCCAAAGGAATGACATTAATGAAGAATTCCAGTCTGGATTTCGAGCATGTCACAGTACAGAGACTGCTTTGATCAGAGTTACAAATGATCTGCTTTTAGCCTCTGACCGTGGCTGTATTTCGTTATTGGTGCTGCTAGACCTTAGTGCTGCATTTGACACCATTGACCACAGCATACTTCTACATAGACTCGAAAATTACATCGGCATTAACGGAATAGCATTAAAACGGTTTAAGTCTTATTTATCTGACCGTTTTCAATTTGTAGCAATAAACAATGAGGTGTTTCCTGCAAATCGCAAGTCCAGTACGGTGTACCACAGGGCTTAGTCTTGGGGCCTCTGCTCTTCGCATTATACATGCTACCTCTAGGAGATATAATAAAGTGACACGGAATTAGCTTTCACTGTTATGCTGATTATACTCAACTTTATATTTCCTCGAAGCCTCATGAAACCCAGCAGTTTCATCGAATAAAGGATTGCATAGTTGACTTAAAAAACTGGATGAGTAACAATTTTTTACTACTAAACTCGGACAAAACAGAAGTGTTACTTACTGGACCGAAAACAGCTATACGTAACAACCAAGAATACTGCTTAATGATTGACGGATGCTCCATAAAATCCTCGTCGTTAGCTAAGAATCTTGGCGTTGTATTCGATAGTACTCTGTCATTTGAAAGCCATGTCGCCAACACTTGTAAAATTGCATTTTTCCATCTTAAGAATATATCTAAACTACGTCATATGCTGTCACTGTCAGATGCAGAGAAATTAATTCATGCATTCATGACATCAAGACTTGATTACTGTAATGCACTTCTAGGTGGTTGCCCTGCAGGCCTATTACAAAAACTTTCAAAACGCGGCAGCTCGAGTTCTTACACGTACAAAAAAGTATGAGCATATAACCCCGGTTCTGTCAACCTTGCACTGGTTACCTATAAAGCATCGCATTAACTTTAAGATCTTGCTTACTACCTATAAAGCCCTACATGGTCTAGCGCCGCAGTATTTTGAATGAACTTCTATTGTATTACAGACCTCCACGTACATTACGCTCTCAGGCGTCCTGTCAGTTGGTAATACCTAGAATTTCAAAATCAAGTGCAGGTGGTAGATCCTTTTCTTATCTAGCGCCTAAACATTGGAATATTCTTCCCTGCACTGTCCAGGAGGCAGACACACTCTGTCAGTTTAAATCTAGACTAAAGACTCATCTTTTAATTCTTGCATACACTACACGTCCATAACATTACTCCTCAGAGGATTTAGGCTGCATTATTTAGATCAACCGGAACCAGGAACACATCCAACAACAAATGATGTACTTGTTGCATCAAAGAGTGCAGAACAGTACTCTACTCTCAGCCAGTCTTGTCTCTTTGTTCCAAGGTTACCGCAGGATGCAGTTCATGCCCAGGCCTGATGGCAGAGCTGAGAATGGGAAGCGGTGACCTGACAAGAGCTAAGAGGATAGAGCTGGATAAAGGACGCGGCAACTTTGATTTTCCTACAACATTTCAAATGCTATTAGATTGTTAATGATAATCTTAAATCTATCATTTACCTTATTAAGTTTATTTTTTTATTTTTAT
This sequence comes from Triplophysa tibetana, assembly GCA_008369825.1. Classification (NCBI taxonomy): domain Eukaryota; kingdom Metazoa; phylum Chordata; class Actinopteri; order Cypriniformes; family Nemacheilidae; genus Triplophysa; species Triplophysa tibetana. The sequence continues at coordinate 13,972,062 of CM017905.1, read as the reverse complement.
TTAGCCTTGTTGTGCAATCACTGTTGAGCTTGTGCAGAGGCAGCAGCTTTTGCCAGAGGGGAACTGGAATCCCCTGGTTGGGCCTGGGTTCTCCTGAGGTTTTTTTTCTCGATGGGAGTTTTGGGTTCCTCACCACCGTTTGCATATTGTTTTGCACTATCTGCCCGGCCGGGGGGGCTGCTTTAGAATTCAGAAATTAGACATAATCAATATTGCATATAAGAATTTATAGTCCGTTTAATATTTGACCTGTGGTTCTCTCTCCTTTATCGCCAATGTGTGCTTTCACTGTGTGTGTGTGTGTGTGTGTGTGTGTGTGTGTGTGTGTGTGTGTGCCAGTCTGTTTGTGTGTGTGTGAGAGTGTGTTTGTGTGTGTCCGTCTATGTCAATGTGTGTAAGTATGTATGCATATTGTGTGTGTGGAGCATTTGTATGTCTTGTCTGTTGTTGTTTTCACCTTTTTCTTGTTTTTACAGGTATATGCCTTTAGTTGTTTTACTTATATTCAATGTGTCTCATGTACAGCTGCTTTCTAACAATGAAAATTGTAAAAAGCGCTATATAAATAATGTTGAGTTGAGTTGAGTGAGTCAACTTCTCTCCTTTTATCTGCTTTCAGGTGTGATTTTTTTATATTGCCCACACCTGTTACTTTCCCCGGGTGAGTTTAAAGGAGCATCAAAAGCTTGAAACAATCTTATTTGTCCCCAATTTTGAAAGGGTGCCAATAATTTTGTCCAGCCCTTTTTTGGAGTTCTGTGTGACATTATGTAAAATTTGCTTTTTTCTAGTGGTGGGCCGTTATCGGCGTTAACGTGCTGCGTTAACGTGAGACTCTTATCGCGCGATAAAAAAAATGTCGCCGTTAATCTATTCTAAAAGTTGGGGTGGGAGCTGGGTCTATACTACGCAAGCTGTGATGACTTTCACCTTGATATTTTAGCGCGGATGTATTCATAGCTTAATTGCACTGTAGGGGGCGAGAACGAGATTTTTCAACTCGCGTGATTCGCGTCATTCGCGCCGCCTCATCATCTCATAATCAGGGCTTCATTCGCGCGATTCGCGCAGCAAGTAGGTCTATCGCGACTTTGCATTGACTTAACATGTAAATCACTCGCGCTTGACGCGCCATTAGCGTTTGGTCTGAACACAACATAACGTTACTGTGAAATTACCACATCAAACGTGACGTGCTAACATGGATGCAGCTATGAAGCCGCCGGGTTTGCTTCAGGGAAAAATTATTTTTAAGAAGCTTCCCAATGGAAACCTCGACAGGACTAAGACCGTTGCACCTCGTTCAATGTGGAATTGGTTTACTGTACGGAATTGGTTTACATACAGTTGGTTTAAAAAAAAAAAAAAAACTTTCTCTCAACAGGTAGTGGTCTAGCTTTAGTTGAAACCAGTAACTTTGTATTGGCACCCTAATGTATTATGGCTCGTGTATGACATATCGCTTGTTGCTCTCTAACTCTTTTTATGTCGCTTTGGATAAAATGTAAATGTAAATGTACTGTAGTAGCTCTTCCAGTCTCAAGTACCACCTAAACGCAAAGCATCCCTTAGCTAATGCGGAAGTAAACACAACTACATCTTATTGAACATAATTTAATTTTTATCACAAATTATCATAGTAGAACAGTTTTCTCAAGCAGTTTGTGATGGAAACAGGAGATGAGCCCCTGGTCTAATGCGCCACCTGGCATGAGAAACCGTTCTCAAAGACTTACTTTTAGTCATTATTTGGGTAGCACACATATTCTGAATGCCTTCGGCAGAATTCAAATGAGCCATTTTAATCTACATTAATCTAGCCCACCACTACTTTTTTCCCTCCTTTTTTTGTTTTGTTCGAATACACACAAAGGGAATAAACATGTGTATAGCAAAACATGTGTTAATGCAATACTTTTCTGTGAGAAATACTTGATTTTCTGGAAAAATTGCAGGGGTGCCAACAATTTTGGCCATGACTGTATTTACAAAGCTGACATTGGAAAACAGACAATTCAGATGATTTGGGAGTGGATTCTTATGGATGGGCTTTGTAAGTTTGGCTGACTAGAAGCTTTCACATAGTGAAAGTACATCGGCACTCTGGGTTTGGATACCTTTATCTGCGACCATAACGACCATGGATTAACTTGAAGTGTTTTAATAACTGGTACCTACTGCCTACTGACAAAACTCAATTTTTGCCACAAAAAGTCCACATTTAAACCTAGAAAACAAGGAGAAAAACATGTTTCAAAAACGATATTTAAATTCAGGTCCCCGAAAACTGTAAAGTGGCAATGACAAAAATAGTGGGCATGGCTTATGTTTTCCATTGAAAATGAATTCGGTTTATGAAAAAAACATATAATTCTGAAATGGAACTTGCAGCAGACTGACAGTTGAAAAGGAGTTAACGTCTTTTTATTGGGAGAATGTATATTCTTAAAGCAGTAACTGATCTTATCATAGAAGGATAAGAGAAAGTGCACTTTCAGATTCAGTTTCCTGTTTAAAACTGTTCCATGGCAAAAAATAGAACATAGTCACTTTAACGAAAACAAATTAGCAATCAAACCGCAATTTTTTACTAGACACATGTTAAATAATTTCTCACAAAATTAAAATGGACTTGCGTTGGCGGTTGGTTTTCCTGCACGTGACGCCTTGCTTCACTCACACGCATGCGCTGTAGACAGGGTCAGTAAACCAATTCAAATTTTAGACATTAGTTCGAGCACATGTACACTCCCTTCAGTTACAAACAGGACAATTTACATTTCTTCAAAGAAATTAAAAGATATTCGGTTAGCAATGAATGCGTTTATTTACTTGACCATATTGTTAATAAATATGAACACGTTAATTAGCTAAAAACGATTAGACAAACTATTAAAAAATTCTTTGTCGCGATTTTAAACACTGTTATAATACCGACACTAGGAGAATATCTCAAATTTAAAATTCGTAATACTGTGACCTCTAGCAATCTGAACTAAGCACATGCGCTAAAGTTTTCCATTTAAAACTGTACTATGCCAACAGATAAAAAATAGTCACTTTAACAAAAAAAATTTGGACTGCGTCTAAAACATTGCTGCGTACAGTAGAAATGGTTCAGTCACAGGCACTGCGAATATGTTATGGGGCTATCAGGTCTTTTCCTGCCTGACAGGTAGAAATGAATGAAATGCCTCTTGATATAGGGAAAATTAAACTAATGTAGAATTACTGTTTAACAGAAAAGGGACATAAGGAAAATCCTCCAATTAAAAAAGTTTTGTTAAAATATTGTGATCATGAATCTGCTAAACTCAGTAGTTTTGGATGGATATTAGAAGAGGAAGCTCTGTCAAGAGGAATAATGAATATAGAATTGAGCCCGACAGTAGCAGTCTCAACCATGTCATCGTGGCTCTTCTCTTTACCTTTAGTAGATCTTAAATTGCAAAAAAATATAAATGATCAAAACAGAGTGGTAACCAAGGGTGTAATGGTGATGCAGTTTCTTGAGCAGAATTATAGATCAATGACTACAGTTTACACTGATGGATTTAAAGATCTAAAAACAGGTTGAGCTTCAGCAGCAGTATACAGTATATCCCACATTATCAAGTTAAGATAGGTCAAAGAGTATCGGATCAAGTTTTAGTTTATACAACGGAAATGGCAGCAATATTCTTAGCTATCAGGTGGATGGAGGATACTCGATCATTGAATGTGGTGATATGCTCAGACTCTTATTCAGCATTTACAGGTTTAACTAGTGGGAGAACATTTAGACAAGATATTTATATGAAATTATTTCAAGTGTGTACAGGGTAAATGCATTGGGAAGCAAGATATGCGTCTTGAGGGTCCCAGCACATGTCAGAAAATAGGAGTGGATCGTCTAGCAAATGAGGGACTGAATTGATCTTTTATAGAAATGAATATTCCACATTGAAAAGAAGAAGTTACGGCTATTATTGGAACAGATATAAAAGGCAAATGGCCTGTATAATGGAACGAGGTGGAAAGAGGAACTGAAGGAAGGAACTGAACAAAATGATGGGCACATTGTCAACTGCCATGTAGTTTGAGTTCGGCTAAAAGTAGCAAGGAGGTTAAAAGATAGTAGGTTTAAAGTTAGGCTTTACCCTAAAGGTAGTTTCTACACTTGAGCTGTGCTGTGTAACATTAATGCATCTTGCTGGGAGATGAACAGCAAAATCATCAAGCCCCCTAAACATCTAACTGTATTATGGCTCCTGTATGACATATCGCTTGTTGCTCCCTAACTCTTTGTAAGTCGCTTTGGATAAAAGCGTCTGCTAAATGACTAAATGTAAATGTAAATATATTGTCAGGGTTTGGGGGTGGAAGAACCCAGATGGAGGCAGCGATCCAGACGGGAATGACAAAGAATTTATTTAAACAGAACAAACACCCTCGATGGGGGGAAAACTAAACTAAGAATGTTTACACAACAAAAGACAACCCACGTAGGGGCAAAACATAAAAGGCAAGGAAAAATAAGACTAATTATAAAAAGTAACACAGTGTCTCACAAAACACGGAAGGGTAACAAGGCAACGTAAGGTAAGGTAAGGTAAGGTAAGGTAATACACGATACATACAATTCCAAGGCAAGGCAGGGGAAACACGAGCGAACACGAAGACTCTCTATACATGCACCAAATATATATTCAAGAGCATTCAACGCATGAGCACAGGACAATAGATATGAGGATATTATATAGGGAGACAGACAAAGGATAATTAACAAGGAGCAGGTGTGGGTAATGAAACGCTCAGGGAGTCTTACCCTTTGGTGGCTCTAAGCGAAGCCCCGGAGGGCTTGACAGGTGGAGTTCTGGGGGAGTACCGGGCTGGACCCCTGGAATGCCGGACTGGACCACGGCTGGAATGCCGGACTGTGAGTGGAAGTTTTTATTTGAAAAAAAGAAAAACACTGTTGTTGTAACTCCCGTTTTTGTCAGGTTGTACATGTAAATCTAGTTGTTTCAGTGTTAAACATAGACTTACCGTTGACTACCAGTGGATATTGAGTTGTTCCATGGATGAGTGTGTTGTTCCTTGGATGAGTGAGTTGTTCCGTGGATGGGTGTGTTTTTCCGTGGATGGGTGAGTTGTTTTGAGTGAGTTGTTCCGTGGATGTTACCTGTACTGAGTTCCGTGGACGTTACAATCTGATTCACACATAGTATTTAGAAATTATATTAGAAAACAAAAGGGGCACCATAAACAAACTAGGATTTAAAGGGGGAATGATTGTTTTTATGATATAAACTAATTCTGGTGAAAAAAATAGTCATTGAAAGTGTGACAAAGTATGGCTATATACAATTTTTAAGTCTGTCTTTGGACATGGACGTTTTTGGAGTGTTTTTTTTAATATCTTACATTAATCAAAAAATTACAATGCATTAAAATTATTGCTGTTGTTGATTAACAATATATCCAAGACTTGAATAATAAAACACTACTTCACATTTTTGTGTGGAAAATGATTACAATATTTTTTTTCATGAAAAACACCATGTACACAAACTGCCATTTAAAGCTTTAAAGTTCTGAAAATGATTGAAAGTTGGGTATTTATGATAAGAACTGATTCTAGTGAAAAAATAGTGTCATTGAAATTGTAAAACAATATGGATGTATAATATTTTATGATGCTATAATTTTTAAGTGGATGCGCAAGGGTTAAAACTTTCTGTTCATTATGCATTACTGTAGTCTTTTTCCATGTCCATCTCCAATCCGAAAGATGGAGCTCTAACTGCCTTCTCGTTTCACTCGATTCATTTCAATGCGCGGAGGAATACAACCACAATGTTGTTGTGTGACGCAGAGGAGCAGCGGCTGATCGGGGCTGCATGGATGTGCATCACACAAAGCATGAGTTTGACAAAATACAACCTACAGCAGACAGACAGACTGAACTGCCTTGTGTTCACTGATGTATTGGGTTACCATATCTGCAACTTTGCTGTATTTTTGCGCAAAATCCAGATCGTCTACTGGAGTCGATATAACCGCTCTAGTAGCGGATTGATCAACGCTTCTCATTCACATTTTACGGCATGACATGTAGATAATCATCCGATACTTTGATGGGGCTCCTGAGGATCATGATGCCGCCCAAGTTCATGCTCATGGCTGTTCTGGCGTTTGGAGTGGCGATGCTATTTATCGAGAACCAAATTCAGAAGCTGGAAGACTCTCGGGCAAAGCTGGGTAAGACTGAGGCTAGGTCTCAAACCTTTTAAGCTATTATATACTTCTCTTGGCATCCGATGCATTCTAGCTCTCGTTTCTAGACAGACAGAGAATTTATATTAGATTCGTAGATTCAACAAAGGCGGAACTTCAACACACTGAAGCTCTAGGTGGCTTTGTCTTGTCTTGTTTAACACAAAGCTGCTGGACTGACTAGAATTTATTCTGAATAAACAGCCGGCTACATGGTTCGCGTTATGCGGTTTAGTTTTCCTTAATATATGTGGAGTTTACAAAATGTATGTATCATACTTTTTTTTAATGTGTCACAAATCCCAGCATTATTTCAACCACATGCCTCTATTATTTGTTGTGTCTTTAATTTCCAAAGCATTCTGCCTATGTATCAAATGATCTGAGGGAATAGTGCATCTCTGATCCATACGCTCATGGTGAGCTGCATGGAGCTGGTGTGTTTTAATCACACTCTCCAATGATCCGCAAAGAAAGGTCTCCTGCGACACAGGTGTTTCCACACATAATTGCGGAACTGCTGAAAATGGGTTTATAATCTCAGAGTGAAAAGTAGACTAGATAATGGTTATGGTCCAGTTCATGTGGAAATCATTGAGCCTTTACTAGTGTGGAAAACCAAACTTTGCGGGACCAGTAGAAAAGCATTTATCAGGGCTCTAGACCAGTGCTTTTTAACCTTTGCATGGACACGCCCCCCTGTAAACCCTTTTAAGCCTGGCTCAGATTAGAGCAGGGCTATTCAAATACATTTGCAGGGGGGCCAAACTAGGAAATTCCAAAATTTGTGAGGGCCGGCCGGACGGATCAGCTAAAGGAAATTAAAATATACTATATACTAAGGTACATAATATATGAAATAAAATATGGTACATTATTCTTTTGGCTTCCTTTATTATTTCAACACATTCAACTTGTGTTGAAATAACAACAAAGTGCAAAACTGCAAATACTGAGACATAGTCTATACACAGCTTTTGCCCTTAAAACAGTAAGTAATAGCTTATAAATCAAACAATCAAAATAAAGCTGTCATAAGTGCAAAAATACAAGTGCAGTTTCAAGTACCAAATCTTATTTGGGAAAATAATAACATTCAAAGATCCCTGAAGTAGTATATCTTTCAGACAGTGAGTCCACACTTTAAAACTAGAAAAAACATTTTAAGTGTACAGTAAGTACAAATCTGCTAACTAGTGCTGTAAACATACTCTTGATTAAAAGTAAATAATAACTAGAATATTTTTTTCCTCATTTAATTTACCTTATTTATCAGTGAGAGTATGTGACTCAGTGGGAGAAGTGACAACGATTTGCTCTTGACATTTTAACATAATCTGGTTCATATGTGGTAAGTGCAATTCTCAGGCACTCGGATGACTTCTCATTGCTCAGGCATTGCTGCGTTTGTTTTGATTGCATTCATATGAGAAAAGCTAGACTCGCATGTGTAGGTGGATCCAAACATTGTCAGTATCAGCACAGACATTTTCTTAATTGTGGGGTATTAGCCTGACTAATATGGTTACACCAAAAGTTGATTGGACCTTCAGACTGCAAGTGTAGTTTCAAAGCAAGTGAAGACTGGAGATCAATCATTTCTAGCTGAAGAGCACTCTCATCAATGTTAGGCATGAGCTCTTTAACTTTTGCAATAAAGTTTGAGTCATGGTTTATTGAGAATGGATCGCGAGTAAACTGCATAACCTCCATTGGGAGACTAAAGCCCTGAAATCTGTCACTGAAGTTTTCAGTCAGCTTTGTCATGAATTCAATCATAGTTGGCATGACATGTGCCTAGGGATGGGTATTTTTAAGGTTTTAACGGTATTACTACTTTTATAGATACCACTTATCGATCCGGTACTCTTATCGGTAGTTTTTGTTGTGTTTTTTTATGAAAAACAAAACTAAAGCTGGAGTTGTTTTCACTATTTTAAACATTCTCTACTGACCTAACATATCTTAATGCAGGTAAAAGATGACTGATGCCCGCCTATTATTCATAGAGAATTAAATTAAAATGCGTGTGGGCCTAAGTTTGTTTGTGTTTTGTTGTTGTTGTTGTTGTTGTTGTTGTTGTTTAATAAAGAAATTGTATTCCAAATATGTGTTGTGGCTGGAGATCTTGTCTTTTGTGATGATGTGTGCAGTGTAGCACAAGCATCAGCAACAGGCCCTGTCAGGTTCATGCCTTAGACACTTTATACATTCAAATCCTTGCTATCTGATGCCCAGATGTCATTTTAAATCATTGTCTTGTCCTGGCTGTGAAGTATAACATGTTTGGGCTTAAAAGTTATACAGGTTTGGAACCTCTTGCAATGTACACACACAAAAAAAGTTTATGTATTTCATCACTACAAATACATTTTTAGGTAAGCTCTGCTTTATAATTTCTTAAGCATAATGTATTATTATTCATCCTTTTTAAATGCAGTACTGTGAAAGCATTTTTAATGTTTAAGATTTATTTAGGCTACTGCAGAAAAAAAATCTCTAAAGATTTGTATGTAGGCTATTTTTTAATGTGATGTGTGTTTATTAAATTATTACATACTACTTTAAAGAAACTTTATGCAATGATTATGTCGGTGTTATTTATTAAGACTGCTAGGCTAGCAAACGTACCTCAGGACGTGATGATGAACTAGTAGCTAGGCAGTCGAAAACTTTCCATTTTTTGTCTCTACATAATGCACTTTTGAAAGATGTTTTGCCATATTGCTTGTGTTTAAGCTCTTACAGGCAAAAATCTTGTTGCACTTGTTGCAACGAGCATTATCTGCATCCACTCGAGTGATATGTAACCATACTATAGACCGTTTGATTCTCTCCGTCATCGTCACTTATTAAGCGCGAGCTTACTTGTTGTGTGCGCGCGAGCTCTGTGTAGTGGGACAGACGGACATTTCGCGTGCGAGATTGCGAATAACGAAAATGCAGGTAAATGTCTTTAATATTATCGCAAATTAGAAATGGTTGGTCTGTTAAAATATGCTAGGTAACCTTTATTTAGCAATAATAAATAGGAAATGTTTTTCTTAATTTCCCCAAGTACCGACAGCAGAACCGTTAACGTCACAGCTTATCAATACTTCGGTCGTACATAATTTAGCACCGGGACCGATTAAGCACCGGGATTCGGTACCCATCCCTACTTGTGCCCCTGACGTACTGCTCAAAAATGCACGAAGGTGTGTAAAGTGCATCAACTCGTGTGTGGTTAGGTCAGACACAAATACATTCAGCTTTGTTTTGAAAGCACACAATCTCTCAACCAAATCCGCAATACATTTCTCTCGCCCCTGTAACTCTGAATTTAGTGAGTTTAAGTGTCCAAAAATGTCCTAGACGAAATGAACTTGTGTCATGAACTGTTCATCAAGCATATGCTCCAAGAAATGAGGCGCTCGTTTGTGTTTACATGTGCGAAGGAAAGAAATAATCTATTAATTCCGAGAGATGCATGAGGAGCTCTCCAAGTTGTGTACGCAAAAGGAGCTTTCCAAGTTGTGTACGCACAAGGACCTTGTGTTCTGCACCTCAACCGACTGGGCCCGCGGGTCAACTGGGAAAAGAGCAAGCTCTCCTTTGCATAGAGCATCTCTTATCTTGGTATGGAACTGGACTGTGTCACCATGATGGTGTGTCTTACAAACGAGCGTGCCCAGTCAATGCCATGCTGCCTGACACTCTCCAGGTGGCAACCAGCGATACCATTGAAACTTTTTCAGAGGCTTCTGGGGCATACACGCAATGTTTCCCCTACCATTACTTTAGGGGGGGCTTCCTACCCCCTTGAAGGTAAGTTAATTTTTTTTTATATAGCGTCAGATCACAAGAGAAGTCATTTAAGGTTACCTTATAACATGGCTATACCTTGTTCTCCTATTAAACTAACTGAATAGCATTGTTATTTGTATTATTTACATGGCAGCATGTCATTTCAGTTTCTATGTGGTCGTGCCTTTACAATTCTCTGCTCTCTGTATCAAGTTCCGACCCGATGCCCTTCACAGTGGTGAACAATAGACGTGAAATATGTGAAATTAAATCTTTTTTTTTTTTAACTGGAAACATGAACATCCTTGGTTAAAAACCCAAAAACATAATCATAGATTCTAAAACTGCAAAATAATGGCTCCTTTAAGTTTTTTTTCTATCATGGCATTTCCAAGAGTGGCCACTAGGGCGCACCAAAATCAATTGTTTATTTATTTATGTGTCTCCTATATATTTAACCTTATGTATAATCTGCAAAACTTTTGTTAAATTTAAACATTTTAGATAATTACATGAAGTTTGCAAAATAAGTTTTACTGTTTGAAAGCAATAAAACAGCACGTAGTTATAATGTCTATTTAAACCCAACAACTATTTAACAATCATCAAAAGATCATAATGAGCTTTTGTTCTCATAATATACATTCATAAATACCTGCAGACTGTCCTTACTGATTATGGCTCACTGATAGAGTGAATGTGGATGGACATGTCAGGAGTGTAGAACTGTGCTATAGCATTAGACTATACCTGTCAAAGTAACAACACAGCTGTGAAATAACAAACTTATTGTGTGCTTGTGAAAGTGAATCATGTGTGCATAGGTTCATTATATACATAAGACTGACGGATCAGATTTCAAGCAGTTTTACCGAAGGACTACCGCGATGTCTGCATACTTTCACAGGAAATCCAATGTACACAATGGGAACAATTCACAGTTCTATAATTTATTACGTTTATGGACTTCAGTGTTTCCCCTAGGTTTACAGCTTTGGGGGGGGGGGGGTTGGTTGGTTGGTTAGGGAAAATTGACGAGAAATCTTAATCATTTCCTTTTCATTCTTTATGTCTATCTATCTATCTATCTATCTATCTATCTATCTATCTAACTATCTATCTACGTATGTCACATAAATTGGTTGACTGGGAGGGTAATGCTTTGTAAAAGTAAAAAAATGTTAACATAAGATATCGATTTAAAAAAATAAAATAAACGTATTTAAATCTTTTTAAAATTGACTTTTGCAAATAACCTTTGTTAAATTTATTGAAGTATTTGTTAATATTAATGGATCATAGCTAAAATAGTTTTATTTTTTAACTAACAACTAAAAAAAGACTTATAAATAATAACAAATATATTGCTCATTCATTGTTCGTTAATGTTAGTTAATACATTTATATGATAAACAAATTTTAAATGGGCTTTATTTGTGAGACGTTTTTTTTATATCATGCATTTATTGGAGAATAATCCTGTCAATCGCAGCACTGCTGTGAACGCGCGCTGTTCTGAACGTCATCACGTGCGCTGTTCTGAACGTCATCACGTTCGCAGGACATTCCCATACAACACAGAGCGGCCTGCATAGCGTATTAAATATCTCTTGTCTTATTTAATCAGCAGATTTACAATGTCCTGACTAAAAACATTTGAAACACACATATGTAAATAGTAAGCGGCATGTGATTCATTAATATACATTTTACTTGTCATCCGGTGATGACTGGACTTTTGATGCTTGTCAGGGGCAGGATGCGGAACACTTGGAGCAGAAGAGCTACTCCGGCTGCTACTCGCAGTAGAGTGAGTGTTGCCATCTTCAGTTCCATGTGAGCGCTTAAAAAACGCAAATATTTTCATCTGGTTTTCATCTGATTGACGCGACATATTTCCCGCCGCGCGCTTTCTGTCCGCTAGTGTTTGTTTGTGTGTGAGTGTGCGCGCGTGCGCACTCATTGGGATAATTGTAAACGCGCAAACAAAGACAGAAAAGACACGCCATAGTGGAAATAAGATAAATAACATATTAGATTGGCTATTTAGTTTGTTTAATAACATAACAAATTGTAATCTGGCGCTATAAAGAAAATCACTTGACGTTCAAGGGTGGCGGGGCGAGCTAATAGGAGGGCGGGGCGCCCCCTTATATAATGGTAGGGGAAACACTGGACTCAAAGTGCAAATGGATGTTAAATTGTGAATGGTTGTTATAGAGGATTTAGCAGTGTGAGCTTGTTATGCGCAGTATCATAATAAAGGTATGTAGCGCCATTATGATCTGATTTGCACTCCTGGTGCAAATTATTAAATTACTGCTGCTAAAGCATATAGTTCATTAAAACGTATTCGGACATCAATGCGTTACAGTATGTGGTGTTTATTACAGTCATTGAACAAAAATACTTAGTAAATTAAATTGTTGAGAAACAAAAATACATAGAGCTCTTAATGGTAGCACAAAATGGCAGAACACTGGCTTAATCTAATACCTTGTGTGTTTTTAACACAACCTTGTGATATGATAGTTCAGACACAAGACGACTAGACAATGAACTTTGGTACTAATGTGCTAAGTGAAAGCTGGTGTCTTTGTGAGTGCACGCTCTTGTCAGAACGCCTACACACAATAAACACGGGATTATTTTATCGGCAAAGAATGTCAGCAATTTTTTTCATATCGGGCGGTTATTTAATTTGTTAGCCAATTTTGGCCTATAGTATCTGCGTGGAGTAGTAATACCGTTAAACTCTTGATGTTAGCCATCCCTAGGGGCGGGGCTACTTAATCAGCATAGAATGAGTATGAGTACAGAGTAAATGTGATGTTATTTTGCGGCTATAAAATCGTTTTGAAGTGGGTCACTCTGAGACTTAATCTGAGAGCAGGGAACGCATAGAGGCCAATATGGGTCCAGTTCAATAGATTTTCCTACTAGGTCCCTCCCCTTTATCCTAAAACTGGAATTTCACTTGATCCGTAGTGCATTCCCACTTTAGCCTGCGGGTGTCTTTGGCAAAGCTGTGTTTAGGGAAAAAGATAGAGATGATCAACAGCTGCCTCTTATTTAGCTCTGAGCTCTATTTTATTGTGCCACAGAGACAAACCCTCAACCTCTTATCTGTCTTATCACAAAGACAGCAGCTAAAGGAAACCTTGCCAGGGCCATTGTGATATTTGGTACCACTTTATTAACTGCTTGTTGTTTTGTCTATTTATTCTTAAAACAACAACGAGACATTTTGGTGTATGGTTACCCCATGTGGTTGATAAGCACAAATTGACTGATACGTGTTTCGTAAATACTGTCGCAAAGTTTGCCCGGTGTCAGCTCAATACACGTGAATTTGTTTACAAAATTTATGTATTTGGCTTACCCAGATCCACCGATCAGGTAAAGTAGCCTGTGTGGTTTGGTAGTCTTCCTTTACATGCATTACACAAATTCGGGAGGAGAATCAACATGCTAGCTATCGACACCAGTGCCAAAGGGGTGATTTAAAAAAAAAGTTTTTACACAAATGTAATTGAAATGTTGAAATTTCATCTAAAAAAACACTACAGATCTTTTAGTATACCATGCATTTTCTCTTTAAGTGCAAGGGAGCTGCTAGTCTCTGGGGCTGGGGCCCCGTGGAGCTCGAAAGGGAGTACCTGGTACTGGCAGTATTGTGCTGAACGCCGTCTTTTTCCTGGCGTGTGGGGCCAGAGGTACCTGCCAGTACCCTATTGTCAGGTCAAAGGTAGAGATAAACCGGACCTTCCCTAGGCGGTCGAAGAGCTCATCTACTCAGGGCATGGGGTAACGATCGAAGCTGGAGACCTCATTCAGCCGAAGAAAGTTGTTACAGAAACGGAGACCATCACAATGGGGCTCGACCAATGGCTGCGGGACGGCTCTATTACCCCCAGTTGCTTCATCTGGGTGATCTCCTCCTCTGTAGCCAGGCGGCCAGCCTCTGGGACCATATAGGGACGCTGCCTGACGATGAGTCTGGGGGGAGTCCGAATCTCATGTAGAATGATTTTTGTCTGCCCGGGCCTCACGGAGAAGATGTCCTAGAACTAACTGACCAGAGATCATGTTTCTGGATGGCAGATGATTGCTCTCCCATAGCAATTGCAGGTGGTTCGGACTCTGCGAAAGCTCCCATCTGGGCAGTTTTTTTAACAGGTTAACGTGATAAAGCTTTTCCTCCTTTCGGTGTCCCGGTTGGCAGACGCGGTAGTTGACCGGCCCAACCTTCTCAATGACTGTATAGGGTCCACTCCAGGATGCCAGACATTTCGATGTCGCCGTCGGGAGTAGCAGCAGCACTCGATCCCCAGTTAGGAACTCTCAGGGTTGGGTGGGCCGGTCATACCTCCTCCGTTGGGCCTCGGTGAGGTGTTTCTGAACTAGGGGCATTACTGGGCTTATCCGGTTCTTCATTTTTCTTACATGCTCGATGAGGGTTCGGTGTGTGGCTGGTTGATATTTTCATGCTTCTTTGGCCACATCTAATAGTCCTGGGGGTTGCGGACCGAAGAGCAGTTCAAACAGGGCGAAAGCCGTAGAAGTTTGAGGCACTTCCCTGACTCTGAAGAGCACGTACAGCAGCATGAGGTACCAGTCGCGCCCATCCTCTGCCACCACTCGCCTCCTCTTAAGGGTCTGGTTGAATCTTTCCACCAGACCATCCTTCTAGGGTCGGTACACTGAGGAGCGGAGTTGTTTCACCTAGAGGAGGTGGCAGAGGTCCGCCATCAACCGCAACATGAACGGAGTCCCCTGGTCAGCCAGGATCTCAGAGGGGATACCCACCCGGCTGAAGAGGAGAAACAGCTCCTTCTTGGTGGCCTAGGAGGTGATCTTCCTCAGTGGTATGGCTTCTGGGTACCGGGTGGCGTAATCAACAATGACCAGAATATGCTCATGTCCCTAGGCAGACTTAGGCAGCGGCCCTATCAGGTCCATTCCCACACGCTCGAAGGGCTCCTCGATGATGGGTAAGGGTATGAAGGGACTGGGGGACGCCACTTGGGGGACGTTATCTGGCACACTGGGAAGCCCTGGCAGTATCTCTTGACATCTGCCTGCAGGCCGAGCCACTGGAATCGGTCCCGGATGTGTTGGCGGGCCCCAGATGGCCAACCATGGGCTGGGTGTGTGCCAGTTCTAGGATGGTGTCCGTCTTATCCCCTTCAGCACCACCAGTAGCTTTTTCTCCTCCCCTCCTCTCTGGACGACGCACTACAACAGACCGTTCCGGATAATAAAGTATGGTAAGGGGTGTGTTCCAGGTAATCAGACTTCATCCTCGACCTTCTGTACCTGGCTCCAACAGTTCCTTAGCCGGTCATCCTCTCTCTTTTCTTTTCCAAAGGACCCTTCACCAGTTACCTGCTGGAAAAGTTCAGAGAAAAGGTAAGGATTTTAACACTCACCCTCCCGTTCGTTTTCCATCGCAAGGAGCGCTGGATGACGTTCTCTAGGCTTCGGTGGTCCTGAAGGACACGTCCAGCACTTGGTCAAACCCTGGATAGTTCCGGCCGAGCAGAATTGGTACGCGTAGGTGGTCTATAATCCCCACGTTCCCTGTCGTGTGGTCATGGTAATGCGGCGAGCTGGGACTTGTCGGGTATCGCCATGGACTGAATTTATGAGTTGGCAGATGCACAAGAGACCCGATTTTAGCACTTAAACATGGAAAAACTCTATTTTTCAAGAAATCACCCATTTAAATTCACTTTTCATAATTTTGTTAACCCTTTGACGGGTACGATCACACTGTTGTGATTAGAACATTCAGTGCTTTTGCTGGCACTGAGCCAGAGACAGACTCAGTCCTGTCACATATCACAACAATGGAGTGCTTTCCACCACATAATGTTTAATTTAGGCTTCAGACGTATACACGTGCCTAAAAGCACAAATACATTTAGAGATTGTATAATACACACTGATGTCTACGGAAGTGACAATAACAATCTCCTAGAATGTAATTTTATCAGCCACGATATCTGCAATGTAAGCAATTGTTAAGATCACTAAACTCTTCTACCAGTTCACCGGGCACTTAGGTTTGTGTTTTTTACGAGAAGTGGATAAATTTACGTGATGCAAATCCTACAGATATCAGACCGCAGAAACAAACAAGGCAGCGTCCGCTTATACCTCAACTAACTGGATGGTTGTTTAAACAACTTAACACATCCACATACACATATTTGACCATTGGAATGTCAGGTATTTCATTACATCGTTAACAGTTTGTGAATTTAAAAAAAAAAAATGATGTAAAAGCTATGCATCAGTCATACAGCTCCTGTGGCTCTGCGGTGTTTCACATGATAAGCAGTGGCGTGTCGCCATGGAAATTTTAAAGTGATACCTTCCTAACAGTCACCTTGGAAAAGCTAGTCATACACTGTAACAAGTCACTGTAGCTTGTCAAACACTCAAACGGGTGCAGGGACGCGGTCATCCGCACATCCCGTACTCATAAAGCACTACAAATGTTTACAGCCGTGTCCACAGTATGACATTTTGCGCATGTGTCGAACTCGTCCATTTGCACTTTTCTGCGGTCGAGTATGAATTGGAAGCTGCAAAAGGCGTGTGCGCACGAGACTTGACAGACGTAGAAAGTGAAACCAAATAGTGAATCGTAATAACGCGCTCATGCTGTGTGTGTGTAAACATGTCAATGACTACCTGAACAGGGCGCACATCAGTGACCCGTGATGCGGACAGTTGACAAATCACATACACACCCTACACTGGTGGGCATATAACAACTGAAAACAGCTTTGAATTTAGTTTTCTGTTCTCATGTCTATGAATACTTGTACTATTTTTATGTGTGTCATGTGGACATTATTTTTCCCCTACTCTGAATCTGAAAGACTGTTAATGGTTCCTAGAATGTATTTTTGGAATGTTAATGAATTAGTCATGAATGGGTAAGGAACAATTTGAGTTATTCGATGGAAATGTCATGGGGTGTGGTGCATTGGCTGTGTAAAACCTACAGCTCAATGCTTTTTCTGTGTTGTCTGAAAAAGCCACTACACATGTTGCTTCTGTTAGAGATGCAATGAATGTGACAAGGGACAGATTTATGCTGTCAACCAATTCAAGTTTTTTTCTTAGACATTTGACACATAATTGTATCTTACTTTATACATAGTAAAAACAGTAATGAGGTAAATTTTTTGCCATTCAAAGTGCGCCGCTTTAATATGCGTATCTAAATACATATTTGACTGGGCATTTGACTTACAAAACACACATCATATTTGATCTTAATTAGAGGTTGTTGCTTGTAAAGCAATGTGAAGTCTGTGTGTTAAATCAAACTATGATACAGTGAGGAAAATAAGTATTTGAACACCCTGCTATTTTGCATGTTCTCCCACTTAGAAATCATGGAGGGGTCTGAAATTATCATCGTAGGTGCATGTCCACTGTGAGAGACATAATCAAAAAAAAAATCCAGAAATCACAATGTATGATTTTTTAACTATTTATTTGTATGATACAGCTGCAAATAAGTATTTGAACACCTGTCTATCAGCGAGAATTCTGACCCTCAAAGACCTGCTAGTCTGCCTTTAAAATGTCCACCTCCACTCCATTTATTATCCTAAATTAGATGCATCTGTTTGAGGTCGTTAGCTGCATAAAGACACCTGTCCACCCCATACAATCAGTAAGAATCCAACTACTAACATTGCCAAGACCAAAGAGCTGTCCAAAGACACTAGAGACAAAATTGTACACCTCCACAAGGCTGGAAAGGGCTACGGGGAAATTGCCAAGCAGCTTGGTGAAAAAAGGTCCACTGTTGGAGCAATCATTAGAAAATGGAAGAAGCTAAACATGACTGTCAATCTCCCTCGGACTGGGGCTCCATGCAAGATCTCACCTCATGGGGTCTCAATGATCCTAAGAAAGGTGAGAAATCAGCCCAGAACTACACGGGAGGAGCTGGTCAATGAACTGAAAAGAGCTGGGACCACCGTTTCCAAGGTTCGGAAGGTTCCCCTGCTTAAACCAGCACATGTCCAGGCCCGTCTTAAGTTTGCCAATGACCATTTGGATGATCCAGAGGAGTCATGGGAGAAAGTCGTGTGGTCAGATGAGACCAAAATAGAACTTTTTGGTCATACTTCCACTAAACGTGTTTGGAGGAAGAAGAATGATGAGTACCATCCCAAGAACACCATCCCTACTGTGAAGCATGGGGGCGGTAGCATCATGCTTTGGGGGTGTTTTTCTGCACATGGGACAGGGCGACTGCACTGTATTAGGGAGAGGATGACCGGGGCCATGTATTGCGAGATTTTGGGGAACAACCTCCTTCCCTCAGTTAGAGCATTGAAGATGGGTCGAGGCTGGGTCTTCCAACATGACAATGACCCGAAGCACACAGCCAGGTTAACCAAGGAGTGGCTCTGTAAGAAGCATATCAAGGTTCTGGCGTGGCCTAGCCAGTCTCCAGACCTAAACCCAATAGAGAATCTTTGGAGGGAGCTCAAACTCCGTGTTTCTCAGCGACAGGCTAGAAACCTGACTGATCTAGAGAAGATCTGTGTGGAGGAGTGGGCCAAAATCCCTTCTGCAGTGTGTGCAAACCTGGTGAAAAACTACAGGAAACGTTTGACCTCTGTAATTGCAAACAAAGGCTACTGTACCAGATATTAACATTGATTTTCTCAGGTGTTCAAATACTTAATTGCAGCTGCATCATACAAATAAATAGTTTAAAAAATCATACATTGTGATTTCTGGATTTTTTTTTACATTATGCACAGTGGACATGCACCTACGATGACAATTTCAGACCCCTCCGTGATTTCTAAGTGGGAGAACATGCAAAATAGCAGGTTGTTCAAATACTTCTTTTCCTCACTGTACCTGAGCAGATCTCATTCCATGGGGTCAATTTTAACATAGGATCGAGCTCCACTTCAAAATGTGCAGAATTTCCATATTTTGTCTATGAAATAGCATACATTCTAAAGGTTAATTTCATGCATAATAGATGTTTTTCATGTTTAGTCAATGGCTACGTGTTTAGTTAAAGCGCTTTATTTAATTTATATTAATATTAATTTATATAAGGGTCAGTGACAAAAAAAACATGCATCAGATATTTTAAATATACTTATAATATCTGCACCGTTTTTTATAAAAGTTTAGACTGAAGGTATCTGAAAATGTCAAATGGCGAAACTGCCAAAGAATGAGAAATATTTTATATTTTATCCACCTGGATGGAATGTAACCATACTTATAAAATTATAAAGTTTATTTTAAAATGTCACACAAAAAGAGATTTTATTTGTTATCTCAAAATATAAATTGTAATAATCTTGGACAAATTATGTTAAAATGCATAGAAACCATATTAGTAGACTTAATTAGATGCTTATCTTTAATAACACAAACACATAATTTTTTTGTATATAATTATATTTAAATTAAAAATACTGATGCATGAACGATTTGACCATCTTGCTTCTACAGCCAAAGGCCATTGTTTGTTAAATACATTTACACTGAAAATGAAGAATTGTGTGAAGTCATTTTATGAGAGACTGATGGACGGTTAGAAAGAAATGGCGGGGGCACATACATTTTCTTTCCTGTCAAGATTAATCTTGGTGTCAGTTGATTTTCTTTGCCTCAATATTTATAATTTATTGCATCCAGGAGTCCAAAATGAAGTGTGAAAACGTTTGACTCTTGCCACTGCAATTTCTACTGAACTAGTGCAGCATGTGAAAATTCAACTTCATGCATGATTTATGAGGAAAAAATAAAAACAACTGAGGTCTCTGAAATATGTTTTAGTCGAGATGAATACAATTATGCAAGGTTGATGTAATAATCTTTGTTGAAGGAGGTTTGTGTTATATGCAGTGGATTCAAATATTCATGAACCTCCAGTTTTCTATGTGGAAGTCTAGTGTGGTTAATTGCTTTTATGCATTTAATTTGAAAGAGGGTCCGGTGGCTCAGAGGCTATCAACACTCGAGTTGACCACAGTCTCCAGTCATCCTGTCAGATTGAGAGCTCCATTTCACCCTGTTTGCATTCCCACTCTTATGTTGCCAGAGTTCTTTTAGTAGTATATACTAGGGCTGGGTTTTGCGACCAAATTGGCGATTCAATTCGATTCTTGTTTTTATGGTTTGGATTCGATTCGATTTTCGATTCGATATCGATTAGTTATTAGTACTTCAATTAAAATGCTAGTTTTGCAGGCATGGAATCCACATTTAAGTATTTGCTTGCAATATAGTCAGGGGTGCACATACGTTTTTCTATCTGGTTCTCAAGAGAGCACGTGGAGATTCGGTTTGGTTTACCTATTAAAAATAAAAGTAAAAAAGTAGTTGCTTTTTAATGAACAATACACAAAATAATATAGTGGGATAATTCTATATTTATATTGCTTTAAAGTACACTTAAAATACAATGGTATTGTATTTATTCTTGTTTTTCATTTTAAATGAGTAAATATCAATTTTCAACATCAAATTTGAAACCTAAAACGCCAACCTTTTTGGTTTTGGGCAGGTTGCTGGGAAGTGCACTTTGGACCTGAAGCGCAGTGCAGATCCAGACATTCACTGAACCAACGAAGGCGGAGCTAACGATACTCCGTTTTTCATAACTTACACCCAGGTCCCATTTAACACCGGGAACAAACGAGATCGCAGTAGCTTTAGCAGCATTCAGTTCAAATGGAAATCTTTTCCAGTATTACATTTAGTCGGTCTAAACAGTGATTGTGCATCAAAAGGTTTCAATCATGTCAGTACGCAGATGAGCGGTCCAAACTTTTTGAGAGAGCGCAATTGAAATTTTGGTCACGCACGCGCATCACTTATGTGCATCCCAGCATATAGTGACATGTTATGCCTTTCACTGAAGTACTTGCGTGTCACTATTACGTATCTCGCGAGCTTCCGCCATGATCCTTATTTCCTCTCCCACTTTTATTTGAATTTATTTTGTTTTATTTGTATCAGCACGAGTGATTGCGACATCTTAAGGAAGGCGAAATACAGATTTCCTTTAACTAAAACACACGCATTAAGAATCGATTCGGGAAATTTGTTTTGTTAAATTGAAAATCGATTAATATCGAAGAATCAATATTTTTTACCCAGCCCTAGTATATACACATTACTATTTAATGGCAAAAGACTTTGTGCCAATTTTGAAACCAAAATAAAATTTCATTTTATTAAAGCGGGCGTAACACAATCTCATATTAATCTTGAGTACCTATAGAGTAGTATTGCATACTTAGTATATTCGAAGAGTATTTAGTTTGATCACATTATAAATTATAGATACAGCTTTTCGATTATTTCCGAAACATACGGCGCGTGCTGGGGGAGCGGTAGGCTGAACCAAAGTTTGTGCGCACCCATTGTCAATCAGTTTCACTCAGCGAAAGTCTGGCATGTCTTTGCGCTGGGACGGCTCCATTTATCAGTTTCAAACTATCTCCAAATCCAGCGTTATATCCACAGTTTATATAACATTCATCACCCAAATGCAGTGAACAAACAAACACCTGAACTTTACGAACATATGCTCTCTCTCTATCCTGCTTACAAGTGAAAGTAACGTCTGCACATGCTCCTTCTCCTGCTCTAGGCGTGCCACATGCTTTTCCGGGAGAATTGTCCAATACGGGACTAAGAAAAGTTGTTACAAACAGTTTTATATGTTCCAAAAAACTTTCCGAAACCTGTGTGATCGCTGGGGGAGTGTAAACAGCACAGAAATACTATTTAATACGCCCAACTCGTTTTTTTACAAGTTGACCATGTTAAGCATGAGAAGACAGCACGTTTGTCATTGTCAAGAGGTCAGAATGCATGAAAAAATGTTGCACGGCCGCTTTAACTTAAAACAATGGCCACCTTTATAAAGTAAATGTACTTTAGCCAGTAAATATTCAATTCAAGTTTATTTATATAACGGTTTTCACAATGTATATTGTTCCAAAGCAGATTTACAGGAGCACACAGGAGAAGCAGAAAAACACAAAGGTAAAACACAGCACAGTGCATGGTGTTTATAGAACAAGCAAGATCATTCTAATAAATAACATCTAATTAATAAATAAATGCAGTCTCCCGGTGAACAATCAAACACTGCCCTGCAAAGTGTTAAATATAACATTTAAAGATCAGGGCCACAGTGTTTCATGCATTTTGACTTCTTAACATTGTTGAATGTGCTGGCTTCTCATGAGATGGTCAACTTTAGTTTAGCAACAATGACCGTTGGGAAAAGGAAGTTGGCGTGTCTAGTGCCTCGACAAAGTTGAGACTTTATTATGCAAATGCTGAGGAACTTTCGGGAGAGATTTTAGTGGACCAATGTAATGTAGATTTCGTTGACTAAAAGTAGACTAAAATATGATTATTAACTAGATTATGATAAAATGGCATGACTTAAACTAAATTGCATTTTAGTCAAAAGACTGAAACTAAATAAAAATTTGCTGTCAAAATTGACACTGATCTTAATTCTAATTTCAGCTGAGCCTTAAAATGTAAAAATTCATTATTAAATTGTATGTACAACAAAAAAGTTACTAAATTGTTAATATTTTAAAAATAAAAGTAATAAATTTGTATTTCATTTTAATTTTTTGATTTTGTTCAAAATATCGAGATGTGTACCGTATCGTGAACCCAGCATCAAGATATGTATCGAATCGTGGGCTGAGTGTATCGTGACACCCCTAAGTACTAATAAACAGCCATGTCAATAATAAGCATGCTAATAACAACTAGTTAATAGTGAGAATTGTCCCCTATACTGAAGTGTTACCCCCCAATCTATACGCAAGTAAGGTTGGCTTACTTGTAAATCTCCTTGTTTCATCGCCCCGCGGTCATGTCCTTGAGACCCTGTGTGTTTTGTTGAGAAAAGAAACCGCCTTTGTTTGCCCATCCAAAAGATGAGACAACTAAAAACTAATGGCTACATTTTATTTAAAATATTGTTCCAGAACAGTGCAATCCGAATATTTAAGTGTGTGCAGTGCATTTCACAGATGATTGCTTCATGAACCTGAGAGAAATCAAGGCCGGCTGTGAACGAAAGGTTTTGTTAAAAAGTGGGGCAATTCCAACCATTACAAATGCGCAAGGACAGTCTGGCGCTTCAGATTCGCAGCCTGTTAGTATATATTAATAGTGGAAGAATTGTTATGGACAAACCCAAGTTGAGTTTGTCGTGTGTTTATATCTCTTGACCAATAAGGGGCGCTGGTCTATGCCTTTACAAGTCATCTCAGAACTTGAACTTGATGAACCTTGCCAAGTTTCGTTGCGTTATGTTATTGCGTTTGTAAATACAGAATTGTTTGGAAAAATTCTAAATGGCGCCCACAACCAACGAATGAGGAACATTGTGTATGGTTCTACTCCCCATGCCTAAAGTAATCAAAGTTTTTAAAAGTTAGCCGAAAGTAGCCATTTTTTATATTTCTGGACCAGTAGGTGGCACTATCCTGAAACTTTGTATGTTACACCAAGTCATGACTGTAATGACATGTATCGAGTTTCGTGTCGATACACAAAAGTTTGGCAAAGAAACAACATCAAATTCATTTTTGGCTTGGTTGTCGTACATTCATAGACAAGCTATACAAGAACAGATTGGACTATTGAAAATATTTGAATAACTTTTTTGTGTGCAGTGTCTATAGATGCTGCTTACCAAATTTCGTGTAAATCGGGGAAAACGTCTAGGACAAGTTTGAATAAGTAGGTTTTTGAAAAATTTTAAATGGAGGGAAAATTTAATGACGGAAAATGACGTCAAATAGTGCATTCGAATTGGCATCAGCCAAGGGTTCAAAAGTAATTGTTAAATACGTGAATGGAAGTTTGGACTGTTGGTGGCGCTATGGAGTTTGGGTTAGAGGCTCGATATTTGCCATGGTAACATTGCAGACTGTCCTCTATGTGTGTGCCAAATTATAGAACTTTCTTATATACGAGTCTATGGGCTACCATCAGTGGCGGACTGGGAGTAGAAAGTGGCCTGGACTTGTTCAGCAGGACCGGCCCACAAAACCCAGCTTGCAAAATAACACAACACAAAAACGTACTGATGCACAAACCATTCAATAGCACTATATTGGCTATAATTGGCTATGATTAGTTATATTATTGTGTGTACATAATGCAGAATTTGTACATATAGTGTGTACTTTTTATTTATGACCGTAAGTCTAACAGTACACTGTGTGTACTGAGTATATGTATGTGTATATTGCACTCTGTCATCTGTATAAGTCTGTATATATGTATGTAAATAGTACTGCCTATATGTAAATTGTTTCTGAACTTTCTGGAGCACCCTCTCAAGAGTTTCACTCCCCAAGGCACTTTTGCTTTGGTGATGTGACAATAAAAGTAATTTGATTTGATAATTCATAAAAACAATTTAAGACCTTTCATGCCAACTCACAATAAAGTCAATAAAACATTTCACAGTAAAGGCAAATACAGTCTAAGCAACAAACAGAAATCAAAATGACATAAAAGCCTGCCATAACATGTTTTAATTGAAAGTAATTAGTGGTGGGCCGTTATCGGCATTAACGTGCTGCGTTAACGTGAGACTCTTATCGCGCGATTAAAAAAAATGTCGCCGTTAATCTATTCTCAAAGTTGGGTTGGGAGCTGGGTCTATACTACGCAAGCTATGATGACTTTCACCTCGATATTTTAGCGCGGATGTATACAAAGCTTAATTGCACTGTAGGGGGCGAGAACAAGATTTTTCAACTCAAGTCATTCGCGCCGCCTAATCATCTCATAACCAGGGCTTCATTCGCGCAGCAAGTAGGTCTCTCGCCTCTTTGCATTGACTTAACACGTAAATCACTCGCGCTTGACACGCCATTCGCATTTGGTCTGAACACAACATAGCGTTACTGTGAAATTACCACATCAAACGTGAAGTGCTAACATGGATGCAGCTACGAAGTCGCCGGGTTTGCTTCATGGAAAATTTATATTTAAGAAGCTTCCAAATGGAAACCTCGACAAGACTAAGGTTGTTTGCCCTTTGTTCAATGTGGAATTTGTTTACTGTACGGAATTGGTTTACATACAGTTGGTTTAAAAAAAAAAAAAACGTTCTCTCAACAGGTAGTGGTCTAGCTTTAGTTGAAACCAGTAACTTTGTATTGGCACCTAATGTATTATGGCTCCTGTATGACATATCGCTTGTTGCTCCCTAAATCTTTGTAAGTCACTAAAAGCGTCTGCTAAATGACTAAATGTAAATGTAAATGTACTGTAGGAGCTCTTCCAGTCTCAAGTACCACCTAAACGCAAAGCATCCCTTAGCTAATGCGGAGGTAAACACATTTTATTGAACATCATTTAATTTTTATCACAAATTATCATAGTAGAACAGCTTTCTCAAGCAGTTTGTGATGCATTTTGGAAACAGGAGATGAGCCACTGGTCTAATGCGCCACCTGGCTTGAGAAACCCGCTCTCAAAGACTTACTTTTAGTCATTATTTGGGTAGCACACATATTCTGAATGCCTTCGGCAGAATTCAAATGAGCCATTTTAATCTAGATTAATTCCAAGATTAATCTAGATTAAAAAAATTAATCTATGCCCACCACTAATAGTAATATAAGACAATGTTTTTAAACTTACCATGACATGGTGTGATTATACTTTGCTTACAAATATTGTTTTAGATCAGCTATAAAGTCCAAAATCAACAATATACAGCTCTTAAAAAGTTATATGGGAAAAAAGTGTATAGTATTTATAAATTGAGAAGAGAGGAGAGAAAACATTCACTCATTGAGCTTAATAAGCGAGTATTTTACTTATAAGCTAAATTAAAAGGGCTTATATTCTATAATCGTATCTCTTTCTGTGTTATTTAAGACCTGTTAACTCGAACACACTTCTTAAGTTATGTGAAAAATCCTTTTTCAGGTTTTCAACATCAAAACTTAAATTTTTTTATTGTAAAACCGTTGGCTTTTTTTTGTTTGCCTTCTTACATCTCACTACACGGTCATCATTAAAGGGGTCAAATGACAGGGCTAAAATGAATATTATAATTTTTAGATGTATTGCAATGTGTATACACAATTTATTGTTTCAAAAACGCTCTATTCTCCACATACCGTGCATGTTTGTATCTCCTCTTTGCCCCGCCTCTCTGGAACGCAACTTTCCTAATCGATTCAAGCCTGAATATCTCGTTGCGACTCAACCAAGACAATAAACCCCATTATAAGCACGATATTTGTTGCCTCTAGTTGGAACATAATTACTGATTATTAGGACTTATGTGGTCTTTTTTCACCTTGCTTTTGAAATCACAAACAACCGAAAATCTCCAGTCTTTTACAATGAAATATCCGTACAGGCACCAGACTGTCCTTGCAAAGTTGTAATGGGTGAAATTGCCCCACTTTTTAACCAAAGCTTTCGTGCACAGCCTGCTTGATCTTTCCCAGGTTCATGAAGCAATCATCTGTGAAATGCGCTACACACTTGAATATTTGGATTGTACTGTTCTGGAACAGTATTGTCAATAAAATGTAAATGCGAACAAAGAGGCTTTCTTTTCACAATGAAACACACGTCTCCACGACATGGCTGCGGCAGTGACGATACATTGAGATTTACAAGTACGCCCACCTTACTTGCATATACATTTGGGCAGTCTTAATCAAGTCATACCAAGAAATGACCAAAAGGGCTCTCAACTCAACTCAACTTTATTTATATAGCGCTTTTTACAATTTTCATTGTTACAAAGCAGCTGTATGAGACACATTGAATACAAGTAAAACAACTAAAGGCATATACCTGCAAAAACAAGAAAAAGGTGAAAACAACAAAGACAGACATACAAATGCTCCACACACACAATATGCAAACATACAGTACATACACACACACATTGACATAGACGCACACACACACAGTGAAAGCACACATTGGCGATAAAGGAGAAAGAACCACAGGTCAAATATTAAACGGACTATAAATTCTTATATGCAATATTAATTATGTCTAATTTCTGAATTCTAAAGCAGCCCCCCCGGCCAGGCAGATAGTGCAAAACAATATGCAAACGGTGGTTAGGAACCCAAAACTCCCATCGAGAAAAAAAACCTCAGGAGAACCCAGGCCCAACCAGGGGATTCCAGTTCCCCTCTGGCAAAAGCTGCTGCCTCTGCACAAGCTCAACAGTGCTTGCACAACAAGGCTAAATAAAAATAAAAAATGATAGATTTAAGATTATCATTAACAATCTAATAGCATTTGAAATGTTGTAGGAAAATCAAAGTTGTCGCTTCCTTTATCCAGCTCTATCCTCTTAGCTCTTGTCAGGTCACCGCTTCCCATTCTCAGCTCTGCCATCGGACTGGGCATGAACTGCATCCTGCGGTAACCTTGGAACAAAGAGACAAGACTGGCTGAGAGTAGAGTACTGTTCTGCACTCTTTGATGCAACAAGTACATCATTTGCTGTTGGATGTGTTCCTGGTTCCGGTTGATCTAAATAATGCAGCCTAAATCCTCTGAGGATTAATATTATGGAGGTGTAGTGTATGCAAGATTAAAAAGATGAGTCTTTAGTCTAGATTTAAACTGACAGAGTGTGTCTGCCTCCTGGACCGTGCAGGGAAGAATATTCCAAAGTTTAGGCGCTAGGTAAGAAAAGGATCTACCACCTGCACTTGATTTTGAAATTCTAGGTATTACCAACTGACAGGACGCCTGAGAGCGTAATGTACGTGGAGGTCTGTAATACAATAGAAGTTCATTCAAATACTGCGGCGCTAGACCATGTAGGGCTTTATAGGTAATAAGCAAGATCATGTGACTCCCATTTTCATCTCTCTCCAATGGCTACCGGTTGAAACCCGCATCTGCTCCAGCATTCTTATACACCCTCCTACACTCCTACACCCCATCAAGAACCCTGCGTTCAGAAAACCAGCGGCGTCTTGTATTGCCTTCTCAATCGCTTTCCCGCTCAACTTTTTCCTGGTGGAACATTCTTCCCAACTCAGTCCGGTCAACCACATCTCTCACAATATTTAAAAAACTACAGAAATCTCTTAAAAATATCTTCTGTGAATACTTGATGGGCAAATGAGAAAATAAAAAAAACTAACCCTCTTTCTCTCAACAAGTATTGTTCTGGGTTTTGTGGAAACTAGTAAATTTGTATTAGCACCTATTGTATTATTACTCATGTAAGACATATCGCTTTATTGCTCCCTGATCTTTCTGTGAGTCGCTTTGGATAAAAGCGTCTGCTTAATGACTAAATGTAAAAATTAAGCAGCCCTCAGGCTACGTTTCATAAAAATATATGACATTTGATAGGCTCATGTAACATTCCATCTGTTACAAAACAGTATCCTACAGTATCCTAAACCCAACAGGAAGTCTGCTGTTTTAATTTTTATCTGCAATTTTAGTATTTTTTATCTTTTTAGGCATTGTACAACTCCTTGAGATTTCATTACATGAACATCATATTCGTTCAGTCTAGTTCTCTTGCCATGTTTACTTGCAACGCCTTCCGGTTTTTGTTCAATTGCGTGTCCATAGTGGCCCTGAAAAGAACTTGTTGAAAGGTTAGGGATGTTCAAACTAGTGGTCGACCGATTATCGAACTGGCCGATTATCGGCGTCGATATTAAGGATTTAGCCGATAATCGATATCGGTCATTTTCAAAGCTGATTTGCCGATAAAGTCATTTAATTTTAAAATACGCTATTTTGCTGTGATGCAGCCAAGAATTTAGCGAGAGCAGTCGGAACCGGTCTCTCTAGTTTGTTGCGTAGAGTAATGCCCGCCCACTGCTCCTCTGATTTGTTGGAACTAAGTCACGAGTCCCGCAAATCAACGCGGGAGGCTGCGGAACCGAAAGTTTTTATCTTTCTCACACCGAAAGCTCTTACTAACTGGAGCTGCTTCGCGTTCATGCTCTCTGAGGTAAGGCAGCATCAGACGTTGAAATAAATCACAATCCACTATACCGAAGATGCAAAACACTTCAATATAATTAGTGCCTGAATTTCGGAGCAGCTTTGCGGGTTTGCTGCAGGTTCCGCAGGAGTTACGCATTATTATCATGTCGATATAATTCACATCCTTACTATAACAATGATTTTGCTCTGCAAGCGAGCAGCACACTGCACACGCGTTTCTTGTACTTGATCGAGCTGCCGTTTTGCATGTCATTTTAAGTTATGCCATTTCAAAAATACAAGCCATTTTAAAGCATAAAGAACTTGAATCGTCGGTCTTCAGTCAGATCGCTCTCGTGCACGCGCGCACACGCTCCGTATCTCTAGCTGCTCGAATGTTAGATCGAGTTATTTTTCGCAACTTATTTATACACATAAATGTTCAGAGACACACATGGCTGTGATTAAATGCCCGTCTTGCCGACAATACACTCAAGGAATAGGCTAATGTACTTACTAAGTGTGCCTAAAATTTGCTTTTAATGTTATAGCTTCATGAAAACATTTGCGGTCTTTTCAACAACATACACAATAAAGCTATTAAGGCAATTCAATTATTTACACTTATTATATAAATTCAAATTGTGCTAGTTAATCCAATGATGAGCAAAATGATTAATTGAATAGTTCTAGTATTTTATGCAATGTTTAAGTCATCAGAATATATTTTTTTTATATAAATAAATATTTATTTAGTAGTTTTCACAATGCATTTTTCTTTCCAAAAAGCTTTACATGAGAAAAGACAAATAAAACACAGAAAGAGGCAGAATACAGTTCGGTGCAATAAATAAAGCAATGGTCTAATAAACCAATGTTGATGAAATTTAGCAAACCATAATCTAATCTAAAAAAGAGAAATATGAAAGACGTAATTACACATACTAAACATGGGATTAATCATAAAGCATACAGTCTGTGGGTTATTTTAACTCTCTTCATTTTTCCTTAATTGTAGTCGATTAGTAGATTCAAATGTTTCAGAGTCTGTGTTCTTAATTTTTATATAAATTTACGTTTTTATACCATATATATATATCGGTTCAAAATATCGGTTATCGGTCTAATTCACATGAAAATAATCGGTCTCGGTATCGGCCCTGAAAATGCATATCGGTCGACCTCTAGTTCAAACTTCACACCATACTCCCCAATATGCACCAAGATGTGAGTGCCTGATAAATGCTGCTTGCAAGCTAGCTTCCAAAGCGAGTCAAAATATCCAGGATCATAAGTTTCATGCCTGTAAGGTCAGTGTGATAGGTCTCTTTACAAAAGTGTATTTGATAGACCAAGATTTGCCTGAATTGTTTAATTATTGGAACTTCCCCTGCTTTCAATATGTTTAGCACAGCCAGACAAACAAGATCAAAAAGTTTATATTCATCAACATCACCTCAATCTTGACATTTTTTTGCATATTTCTCACGTCATTTTTATCCCTTCTAATATGGCTTCAAATTAAGTGTGAAAATTGTCATTTTTACATCCCTCTAACATATTAATTGATTACTTAATAACGATGCATTATGGCAATTAATATTGCATCACTACTGGTGAAAAAGAAATTAAGCCAGGGAAATATTCCAGATTTGATTGATTTTTAAACAGAATGATGCATCTGTAGATCACGTGCATGTCATTCCCTGCCATGCACTGCATGATGTCAGAGTATGTTACAAAAGTATTCAAAAGGAAATTTCCAAATGATTCCTGTAAAGTTGAATCCGTAAGTTAACCTGGTGGTGCAGTGGTCCTATGCAACTTGCGTACTTTGGATGTAGGAAGGATCGAATCTGTGAACAAGGAAAAAATTAAAAACATGTTGAACACACAATAGAATATGTTAAGATATGCCCTTCAAAGTAATATGAAAACGAGAAAAAAAGAAAACAAAAATCTAATACACACACTTTTCTAGTGAATGTTAGCATTCAGATTTAGTTATTTGTATGGATGATTTTCATTCTCAAGTATTCAAATGTTGCAAATACATTTTCATTCATTACAGTCATGGTCCATGACCAATCGCTCTGTACCCCCAGGAAAATGTTGTCCCGACAGTGCTGATTGGCTTATGGCACCGTGATAATGTTTTTCTTCATGTTAGATTTTTTAGCCGCAGGCTAATGCTTTAGCTGTGATGTCAAATGCATCAGAGAGAAAAATCACGCTGAAAGTCTGTTTCACGCTGTTCAGAGCCTACCAAAAATATGTCACTGATGAAACATCTACTGTAAATGTGGTTATTTTTGCCATATGCTGGTTTAAAAATATTGTCAGTATCTAGTGCTTCTTTGGAACCGATCCAGAAACAACCTTTTGTTCACATGATAGGGTACTAAGTCATTTTCCGGCAGTGGGTGTACTTATAACTAGCTAGCCAAACCCTGGGGTCAGAAGATATCACGAGCAAAGTACAGAGAAGTACAAACTAAAGAATATGCATTCATTTATGTTTTAAAGGGCCGCTAATCCAGAAAGTGCTCTTTTAAATGTTGTTTAAAATGTGTGCCAGGAGTATGTGTACAGAACCACCCTAGAATGATAAAAATCCACCTATTCATTTTTTTTTAATTCCCAATAAACCTGAACAGTCCTCTTGAACAAGCTGTTGGCATTCTCTCAGTAAACTGAGGTCACACTGGTTAAGCCCTGCCCATGACTGCTGATGGACTCTGCTGTTTCCGCACTCATCTGTCCACCGTTGTTTTCACACATGATTTTAAACAAATGTGACCCTGGATCACAAATCCAGTCTTAAGTAACACTGGAACATTTTTAGTAAAAGAGAAAAATACATTGTTAGGTGTCAAAATTATAGATTTTTTCTTTATGCAAAAAATCATGAGGAGATTAAGTAAATATCAGGTTCCATGAGGATATTTTGTAAGTTTCCTACCTTAACTATATAAAAACTTTATTTTTGTGAGTGGATGGCCTGCCACAGTGCCCCTGATTAACCACTTCAAAGGCAATTTTATCAATATTTGGATTTTTTTGTACTCTCAGGTTTAAAACGGTTGTGCCAGATATTGTCCTATTCTAACAACTCATACATCAATAGACATCTTATTTATTTTCAGCTTTCAGATTAGGTAAAAATCTCATAGCACTGGTTTTGTTGTCCAGGGTCACGAATAAGGTGTTTTTTTGTTGGATGCCAGACTGAACATAAGTCTTCATTTACTCCAGACATCTGAGCCTCTGAAGACGCTGTGGATTAGTTTTATTTTTCACCGCAATGTGCAGTAGACATCAGGTGAAGTCACTTTACTTCGGGATGCTTCACAAATGAATGTTAGTAAAATGCTGGATTCATAATGGGTCATGATTTCAGTTTTCAAACATTTTTCCTGTGTATTGTCGCTAATGAAAACAATGTGAACGTTGTTCATTCATAATTCATAATGCATTTGTGAATTCACTCAGAGAGCATGTTTTCAGTTTTTATAGATATGACGAGTTTGTCCTGTGTATTGTCGCTTATAAAAACAATGTGTGTTGTGCCTTTTGAGGGTTGTGGAACCGATTTCACAATGACTCTACCCCAAACCCATTAGCTGAATTGACAGGTGTTGCCTGTCACAGCGGCCTCTGCTGTTCCAAACATGTATTGCGATTAAATTTTCATTCGATCAATTTGAATCGTCAAATATTATAATCTATTTTCAACTGGCTCACGATGAATCGTTACATCCCTAATTTTGAACTAAAAAGACTTTGGTAAACTATCCCTTTAAAGTAAAAAATTTAAATCCATATCCTACCTAGAGCAACTGCCCCTTGCACAGCCGGCTTGGTAGCAGAACGGTGCCCTCTACTGTGCTACATGGAAATCACAAAGAAAGACAGACGTTTATATACTTTAATGAGCTCCCCTAAGACCATACTTTCTTTGCAAAAGAAACCAAGCCAAAAAAGGTGTCTTGAACTGATACCTTTGCCTCCTAACACCATCAAAGGCTTAATCAACTGATAATGTGACAAAAAAGTTCAGGTTGTTTTACTAATGAAGACAAGCTAGCGCATTCGTGCAAACTTGTTTGGGGGCACAGTGGCTCTGTGGTTAACACTTGCTTCATAGCAAGAAGGTCCCTGGTTTAATCCGGTGAGTTTGTATGGTGTGTTTGCCCCTATGTCAGTGTGGGTTTACTTCAGGTACTCCGGTTTCCTCCCACAGCCCAAAGACATGCAGTATAGGTTGATTGAGGATTCTAAATTGTCCCTCCCCTGACGTGTGTGTATGGATCGACTTGTGTATAGAGCAGACTAATGTATTGATTGACTAGTTCTCTCCATGAATATAGCATTAGATGCTGGGATGCTTGGCGTTAAGAATGAAACAATAAATAAATAACTAAATAAGTACATCCTAGGTCCTGGATTGCCATCTGTAGGCATCTGACTTCTGATTTGTGTTTTTAATATGTGTGTCGAATAAACGTTTTTATCAAATTGTTGATTATATAAATGTTAGGGCTTTCAACGATAACGCGTTAACGCATGAAATACATATTTTCATTTTAACACGTAAAAAATATTGAACGCCATTAACGCAATATCCGTTTTTTTCTTTTACAAAATAGTAACAATTTTACCACTAAAAGCATGTGATGTCTGCTGTGTTTAAAATTGTCACAATGGCTTCATGATTTCCCTGAAATCATATTTTTGAATCATAAAACAAATGCTTAAATTAGATAATTGAGAGATAATTGAGTCTCTTTTATTTTTTTGCACTGTTTTCTTCGTTAAACACACAAAATAATCAAATTCAATGACTTAAGTTAAACGTCTGTTTACAGACATTACATACTTACCTCTATGAAGTTTTCTGCTAATACAATCTAAATCTGAAAGCTGTATGTAGTCAGGTTCAATAGAATATAGAAGGAAGGACGCGGGGTCAGCGTGGACTGGGAGACAAGAATCTTTATTTTGATTCCGTACGTAACACACAGCGCCAATGCGCTCTGATAACATTTAAATAATAAACTTCTTCGACAATCCGCTTGCTTGGTTGCTTGACACGTCTCCCAGTCCGTCTCTCTCTCAACTCTCCTCCAAACTGTGAGCCTTTTGAGCTGTCTCCTCACCAATCACTGTAATGAGACGCAGGTGATCTTAATCTGCAATCGACCTATTTGCTTTCCATTTTTCCCTTGTCTCTCCTCCCCGGTACAGACGTCACTAAACCACTCCCCCCTTGCCACATACCCCCACCGCCCGACTCAAGCCGAGGCCCCATCCGGCCTGCAGCCTCCCCTCTCCTCCTGGAGAGGAAGTAAGCCACGACCATCTAAGACCCTGGTCTGTGGATCACCTGAAACTTAAAGGGTTGTAACGCCAGATACCACCGGGTGATCCGCGCGTTGGTATCTTTCATGCGGTGGAGCCACTGGAGGAGAGCGTGGTCCGAATGGAGCGTGAATTCGCGCCCCAGGAGATAATAGCGGAGGGTGAGTATGGCCCACCTGATCGCCAGGCACTCTTTTTCGATGGTGCTGTACTTCGTCTCTCTCCTAGAGAGCTTCCGACTGAGGTACAGCACCGGCCGTTCTTCACCCCCCGTCTCCTGGGACAAAACCGCCCCGATCCGATGCGTCCGTCTGCAACGAAAAAAGGAAGAGAAAAATCAGGGGAATGCAATAACGGTCCGCCACAGAGAGCAGCCTTCACCTTGGTAAAAGCCTGCTGGCATCCACTGGACGGTATCCGATGCCTCCTTTCTAGTGAGGTCAGTCAGCGGGCTGGTGGGGTCCGAATAATTAGGTACAAACCTTCTATAGTATCCCGCCAGCCCCAGGAACTGCCTCACCTCCTTTTTGGATTTGGGTCTCGGTGCGGTTGCAATTGCTGCAGTCTTATTAATTTGGGGACGCACCTGACCATGACCCAAGTGGAAGCCCAGATACCTTACCTCCACATGCCCAATTGCACACTTCTTAGGGTTAGCCGTCAGCCCGGCCCTTCTCAGTGAACCCAGGACCGCCCTCAGATGGTGCATATGCCGCTCCCAGTCATTGCTGTAAATAACTATATCGTCCAGATATGCCGCCGCATATCCAGCATGTGGTCGTAGCAGGCGGTCGATGAGCCGCTGGAAGGTGGCCGGAGCTCCGAATAAGCCGAATGGAAGTGTTACGACATGGTGTAATCCAAACGGCGTGGTGAAGGCGGTTTTCTCTTTGGATAGGGGAGATAAGGGGATCTGCCAGTATCCTTTAGTTAAATCCAGTGTCAAAAAAAACGTCGATCCAGCAACTCGTCAATCCGTGGCATCGGATATGCATCGAACTTCGACACAGCGTTCACCCTTCTATAATGCCACACAGAAACGGACTGAGCCGCCGCCCAATCGCTATGGAACTCTTCTATTACCCCCATCTCGAGCATCGCCTTTAATTCTTCCTGAACTACCTTTTCCTTGTGTTCAGGTAACCTATAGGGCCCCGGCTGCGAATCACCACGTCCGGTTTGGTCTCAATATGGTGCTCGATGAGATTAGTGCGACCGGGTAGGGACATTCACCCCAGTCAACCAGGCAACCGCGACAATGTGGAGTTCGGTACCCGGGAGGGGACCATTCAGGGGGGGGAACTGTTACGGAATCACCAGGCTTTCACACCACTCCCTTACTACAATCGCCTTCACCAGAATTCAGATTACAGTCACCTGCACCTCATCACTGTCCTCATCAGATCCACTATATAGCACTCCCCATTTCCCTCAGTCAGCGTCTGGTCTCACAAATGACATAGACTCTAA
Source organism: Triplophysa tibetana (assembly GCA_008369825.1). NCBI lineage: Eukaryota > Metazoa > Chordata > Actinopteri > Cypriniformes > Nemacheilidae > Triplophysa > Triplophysa tibetana. The sequence goes on along the minus strand of CM017905.1, from coordinate 13,936,170 downwards.
ATGTGGTACTCACCCAAATTACTTAACTGCTCTCCTCCGTTAAAGTTTCCGAGTTTGATCCAACCTGCCTTCTCGTCGTCTTCTAATCCTTCTAAGTGCGTCACGTCTTCACCCAGCCCCCCTCGGATTCCTAGTCCATCGTCCACGATCTCCTGCAACACGAGAACAGTATTCAGTATTCAGTATTTATCCAGTCATCAATCAATACATATTCATACTTACATGTGTTCATGCCTGTGTGTGTCAACACGCATTGTTGAAGTTTTTACCCCTTGTCTGCCTAGTGGTTCTGTTACAGTATTGTGTTGTGTTTGAGAGTAAGGCTCTTTTGAATGGATAAGCAAGCATAAATGTGTCATTGATGACCTATTTTTTTGTTGTTATTGTTTTATGTTAGGTGTTTATCTTTGGTTGTTTTCAAAACAATATGCAGTTTACACTTTACTGTCGTACTGCATACACTTTAATGATGTTAAAGTGTGACTGCAAATGTAAATATGATCTTGTTTCTCTCTTGCAGAACGCAACATGGCCAGACATGAGGTGCGAGAAGTAGAGCAGAGACAAACACGAGACAGCCTGCTGGACTTGCCAGCGATGGCTGAGATCGAGGATCTGGTCATCATCTATAACCGTGTACCCAAGACTGCCAGCACCTCCTTTACCAACATTGCATATGACCTGTGCGGAAAGAACCGTTTCCATGTTCTCCATATCAACACCACTAAGAACAATCCAGTCATGTCCCTGCAGGACCAGGTAACATATCCATTACCTCACATCTTAATAGGGGTCAATTTATTGTCTACATGGAGTGTTTGCATGTAGCATTTTTATCAATGTCAAAGTACAGCTTTACGATTATTTTCGTAAAAAGTTGTTTAAGGGGTGGGCGTTAACTACAGAGCGAGCACACAATAAATTATCGTATTATCCCTGCATAACTGTTGATTCACTATAAGTTTGTGTTGTTTACATCATGCACGTACAAGCCGATTGCCAACAAATAACAAAACATAGGACTTAGTTTGACTTACCATGTGCTGTTCATATCCGGCATCTTTAACCGACATTGCACATGATCTGTGTGGAAAGAACCGTTTCCATGTTCTCCATATCTACACCACTAAAAACAGTCAAGCCAGGTCCCTGCAGTATCAAGTAACATGTCCATTAGCTTTAAAATAGAGATGGTGGTCTAGTGGGTTAAACCACTGAACTGGTAATCAGAAGGTTGCTGGTTCGATCCCAGCAGCCACCACCAGTGTGTCCTTGAGCAAGACACTTTACTCCATGTTGCTCCAGGGGGATTGTCCCTGTAATAAGTGCACTGTAAGTCGCTTTGGATAAAAGCGTCTGCCAAATGACTAAATGTAAATGTAAAAAAAAATGTAAATGGTGACAATGCTTGAATTTCAAAATATAATTTGAAATATAGATTTTTCATTAAAATATAGTATTAGTTGATAGAAGATGTGGAACACAGCATGAAAAAGCTACCATTTATTTTAAAGTATTCCGAAAGTCTTTTAAATATGCTTAAACACAGGATAATAATTAAGCAGAATTATTTTATATAGCCTTAGCCACAGTGAAATTAAATCCTGGGGCATGTTTATTCCACACGCACTCAGAAAAAAGCTATTGTGCATTTTGGACTAAGTGCAGAGGTGTAGGCAAAGCTGCTAAAGGCAAGCCTGCAATCCTATCTTTGTTTTGAATGGATGTCAAAAGGAGGAGACTGAAAGGTTTTACCATGCTTAATAAACTGATTTTGTGAGGAAATTATTTAATGTTTTTGATGGAATGCCCGCTTGTTTGCTAATCTTCAACATGGTGTACAGTAAACAATACTTTTATACTAGTATGGAGTAGATGGGATGATGGGACAGGTAGGAGTTATTTATGGCATCACCAGCAATATTGGAATTGAATATGAGATATTGTAAAATATTATGTGATGCTATATATCATCAAAAGAAGAAACTTTTTTCATTTCCTTGGTTTTGATGTTGCCTTGCTTTTTATCAAATTTAAGTTGATGATAATGATTAAGATTTTAATAAAGTATTCTTTATGGCTTCTAGATTTCAACAATTATGGTTTAGGTTGCCATGTACTGATGACAATGTGATGTTCTTTTGCTATCTGGCTTGCTGTTTAATTCCAGTTGTGACAGGCCAGGTGATGTCAATGCAGTGGCGCCTGTGTTTTTCCCACACGGCACACTTGTGCTGTTTTGTCTCTGACTCCACCTCCATTATTCATAACCTACTGTCATTATTCACACTGCATATGTTTGCAGGGAACAGCTTTAGAGCTAGGTTTAATAAGTCAAACTGAATAAGCTTGGTTATTAATAATGGCAGTAAAGAAATACAACTCAAAATATAGGTTTTCTCAGACAGATTTTGTTTGAATCAGAATTACATAATTGAGAAATCTGATTTTGACATGAACAATATTATTATTGTGAGTACAGTATGTGTGAATTTACTTTATATGTGACAAGCTTCAATTTCGATTTGAGCTTTCTTGACATACCTGAACTATACGAATATACTGTTTCTAATGTTTCAAGATGTGCATACTTCCCTGCCTCCTTCCAATACTTTTTTGTTATTATTTTTTTGTTATTATTATTTTATTTTATCTTATTATTTATTTTCAAATCAAGGCGCCTGTGGATGTCCAAAACAAGGACTGTTGAAACAACACTGTCCTGAACTACTTCACAATACTGATTCATACATTGTTACGTTATTTTAACATCAATACACATGTGCAGAAATTTCCCAGATTCATTTCTTTAGTCCAGTTGATTCACTCTAAGTTTGTGTTGTTAACATTTTGCATGTATACGCTGATTTCCAACAAAACGCAAACATATGACTTAGTTTGACTTACCACGTGTAGTTCATGTCCGGCATCTTTTAGCGCTGAGACTATATGTTTCAAGCGATCTCCAAATCCAGTGTTATATCCACCGTTTATATAACATTCATCACCAAAATGCAGTGAGCAAGAAAACACAACTAAACTTCCATCAGCCGAGTGAAGCAGCATTGATGGGCGTGCTCTTTCTCATGCTGGCTGGTTGATGCATGGAACTGCTTTCCCGGGACAATTTTCCAATAAGCTTTACTGTAACTCAGTGGTAAGAGCAATGCGTTTACAACGCAAGGTTGTGGGTTCGATCCCAGGGGATTGCACATACCTATGTATAAATGTATAGAATAATGCAATGTAAGTCGCTTTGGATAATAGCGTCTGCCAAATGCCTACATGTAAATGTAAATGCAATAAGGGACTAAGAACCCAGGTTACAAAACAGGAATCCATGTTCGAAATTTTTTGCGAAATTTATACGAACCCTTGCAGAGTTAATAGAGCACAGAAATACAACGTCATACGTTCAACTCCACAACATTTACATTACATTTAGGCATTTGGTAGACGCGTTTATCCAAAGCGACTTACATTGCTTTACCCTATACATTTTACATAGGTATTTGCAATCCCCTGGGTTCGAACCCACAACCTTGCGTTGTTGACGCAATGCTCTTACCACTGAGCTACAGGAAAGCGGTAAACTTTGAGAAGCCATCATGTTTAACTGTGTAAAGAAGTCCGAATGCATGAAATAGCATGTGACTTGGCTGGTTTTGTCAACGGGCCATGACAGATATGCTACAATGAGATTGTTATTTAAGTGTTAGATATTGCTGGATGATGTTAGCAAAGCCTATCAGACATGTGTAATAAAATTAATCTATTTTTCTGTAAATTTTATTTTGTATATGTGACCCTGGATCACAAAACCAGTCTTAAGTAGCACAGGAATATTTTGAGTAAAAGACAAACATATATATTGTGTGGGTCAAAATTATCGATTTTTCATTTATTGCAAAAATCATTAGGATATTAAGTAAAGATCATGTTCCATGAAGATATTTTGTAAATTTCCTTAAATATATATAAAAAAAATGTGTGAGTGGATGGCCTGCCACAGTGCCTCTGATTAACAACTTCAAAAGCAATTTTCTCAATATTTCGATTTCTTTGCACTCTCAAATTCCTGAGTTTTAAACCATTGTATCTTCGCCAGATATTGTCATATTCTAACAACCCATACATCAATAGAAAGCGTATTAATTCATCTTTCAGACTATGTAAAAATCTCAATTTAAAAAAATTGACCTATAGGACTGGTTTTGTTGTCCATTGTCACCTATACAAAAGCTAATCAGATTTAATATTGTGCTTACAGATGAGGTTTGTGAGGAATGTGACATCCTGGCAAGAAATGAAACCAGGTTTCTACCACGGCCATATTGCCTACCTGGACTTCACAAAGTGAGTTCCTTGTATTCTAATAACAGGCTGTGTGTTGTATTGTATTGTCTACTGTTACTATGGATATAGTTGCTCTTTTAGTACAAAAGCTGAATTCATAAGTTAAGTGTTGCTGCACTCTAGTGGTCAGTTTGCCAGGATATCAAGGGCTTTAAAAATACATGAGATATGATTTTCTTGGTTAATTATTGATTAATCATAATACAGTAAATTTTCATTGTATTATTAATAATATTAATTATAAAACAGTCAACATATACGTTTTATACCAACATCTGGCCTGGTCTGCAAATATTTTCATGAATTAAAATCAACAAATATGGTCTCTTGGCCACAATTTAAATAAGCAAATTTTTAAAGGTAAGCTGTCCTTGCTTCTGTTGAAACACACAATATGTCCTAGAATGTACTCAAAGTATACTGGGATAACATTGATCATCTGGTTTTATTTTTCTAGGTCATGGTAGGGCAGGTAGCCAAAAATGAATAGGATATTCATTTTCTATTTAGATTCATATTCTAATGATGTATCTTGCAATGAAAGAATTCAGACATAATAATTGTACAAGTGGACAATTTTGTTTATTTTAAAACTATTTTGCTCAAATAGGTTTGGGGTCAAGGGAAAGCCGGTTTATATCAACATTGTGCGAGACCCCATCGAGAGGCTCGTGTCTTACTACTATTTTCTCCGGTTTGGTGATGATTACCGACCCGGTCTCAGACGAAGGAAGCAGGGAGACAAAAAGGTTTTTCATTTTGGCTTAATATTTTATTAAGAAACTACAGTGTACACAACAACAAGTGTGTATAAGTCATGTTTTGTTACAGACATTTGACGAGTGTGTGTCCTCTGGAGGTTCTGACTGTGCTCCTGAGAAGCTCTGGTTACAGATTCCATTCTTTTGTGGTCATAACTCGGAGTGCTGGTGGGCCATTTTACTCACTCTTCACTCTTTTATTTACACAGTGATCTTTCTCATAAAACAAATTGATTGGGTAAGAATTACTGATTTGTTATTGAAACCATTAAGACAATAGAAATGCTTTTGTTTGTTGTGTGCAGGAACGTTGGCAGTATGTGGGCTCTTGAACAGGCCAAGTATAATTTGGTGAACGTGTATCTTCTGGTTGGAGTGACAGAAGAATTGGAGGATTTTATCATGATGCTTGAGGCAGCACTGCCACGTTTCTTCAAAGGAGCTACTGATCTCTACCGCACAGGTGCTTGGTTATCTTCTCATATTGTGTGAGGATATGCCAGGATCATCCAAGTGACATATAACTTGTATATCCACACTGAGCTTGAAAATTTAGAGAATGTATGAGTGTAAAGCAATATACAGCCGTGGAAAAAAGTTAAAAAACCTTTTTAAAGACCGTTTTTCCGATTACAAAATGTACTATTTATAGGTATGTGCTTAGGTAAAATATTATATGTTTTCATTCTGTGAAATACTAACAATATTTAAACTAAATTTCAATTTAAATATTGTTTCTATTTGCATACATTTGCTGAAATTGAAAGCAGGAGAAATAGGTGAAAATAACAGAAAAGACGCTCAGTATTTTTTAAGACCTCAAATACTGCAGAATGAAAAAAAATTATAATTTTACCTAAACACATACCTATTATTAGTCAATTTAAAATCAGAAAAACGGTATTTGACAGTTTATTTATGTTTTCAATTAGTATACACTGTATGCAACCGCGCCCCACTGAATCGACGCTAAAATCAAAATGAAAGTTTATCCACTTTCATTAAAAATAAGTTTGGACATCAATAAGCTGATATGCTCCTTAGCGCTGATAAAATTGTACATCTATGGGGTTCTACGGTGACGGTTTAAGTCTGTTTTATTATAAATGTGTCCTCTTAAATGGCAACTGACAATAATTACGATCATGGGCGTCGCTGCGTCGGAAACACAAAAAATGTGAGTGCAAAAGATAGATTGGTTTAGTATGAAGAAAAACCACTAGCCACAGTATCGAGCCCTGTTTATAGGTATACATTTATCATTTGTTAACTTTACTGTTCATTTTAATTATAAAAGTTGAATGGTTAATAGCATGTATTTGTAATATTAGTTATTATTATGGACACCTCATCAAGGGTGACCAAAGTCAGTGCTTAATTTGTAAATTCCGAGGTGCCGGAACAAGGGGACGTGGTAGTTGTGCAATTTGTAAGGGGTGTTCTATGTAGCGATTTTAGCTGCATGTTGAATTAAGGATGAGTTTACTCAACAAATAAGATTCTCCACCAGATCTATCAAGATCAAACATATATGAAATGAGTTATTTAAAACGTCAATTTCAGTCAAGGAATTAGTTTAGCTCAAAGGAAAATATGTATAATAATCGTCATTACACATACATACTTTACAATTCTGATAAGCAGTATAGTGTTAAAAATCCTATATGTATTCGTCCAGCAAATGCATCAATGATTTTATACACTAACGTTATCTCATTACTATAAGTAACGTGACTTTAACAAACAGAATTAAGAGCAGAGGTAGCATAGATCGAAACACAGTTTAAGTGACCAAGTTTGTAAGCCTGAACAAAGAGAACTCATCACAAATGCCTTTATGGGTTTTTATTAAACTCTACTCTACATGGTAAACAAAATGACGACAAACAAATACATGAAACACAAGCGCCCTACGAAGCGCAGAGAGAGAGAGAGAGAGAGAGAGAGAGAGAGAGCGAGATGGCCGCGAGGCAGGTAAAACATGTCTGAAAACCAATAGAATCATCTTTAACAAAGAGGCACGCTCTTAACGCAGCTACTCTGTATTTAGAAACGGATACTTGCAATCTCGATGTTGGACCAATATCCGTATTCGTGTGGATGGAAATCTTGAATGGTTTCAGAATGCAGTCCTGTTGAAACGCTGAGTTTAGGTCCTGAGTCCGGAGTTCCATGGCTTAATCGGGGACCCCAGAGGGGGGCCCCAAGCGGGGGTGTCCGTTAGATTGTCCTCTTTCTTTTCCCTTCCAATTCCTAAATCAAGAGACGCTCCGAAGTGGATCGGTGATGGTGTTTTAAATGCATACCTGCCCTGCCCCCAGATGGTCTGTGGGCCAATGCCACGAAGGAGATCCGTGGGCCAAAGAGAGGTCCTTTCTCATGGCGCCTCATTTGCATGGCTCTGACAGTATGGTCAGTTAGCATTTAATACCTAAACTTAGTTATGGACAAAGTATGATGCATGCTATGTTTTTATAACATAGCTCATCATATAGGGAATTCAGAGATGTGTAGTTACATATGAAACATGCAAGTCTTTGAGCTGTGAATCCTCCCAACGTATGAATACATCAAATGAACCCTAAATCAAAACTTGTATATCTAACAGTTACAGAGTATTTATAATGGCACGATCGCCAACATATAACCAGACATTTAGATACATTTTTATGAAAGGACAGTTTAAGCACATAAGTTCCTATTTGTCAGAGAAGTTTCTCAGATGTTAAGTAAGAGGTGAGACAGAGACTTAAAAGCAATGCTTTGAAGCTACGGAGTCGTAAATGTCCTACAGAGAAACCAAATGGTTATCACATTATCGGTGCGAGTTCCAAACGCAAACCCAGACTCATGGAGCCATACTTGCTTTGATCTTTAGATGATGGTATCTAGAAACCGGGACAAAAGGGAGTCAGGGGTTGAATGGCTTTTTTCACACTGATCCAGTCACTACATCTATCCAACTATTTATGTTTTTAAAAAGCGCATAATAAAGCCTAAAGAGAAACGCTCATGCGAAGATATCAATTAAATGATTACCTTGAGTTTACCTTAGTTCAAATGCGTGTTACGGTGATGGAAACCGTTTATTGTCATAATGATGATGGATGGATGCTATGAATAGTTGTCATGTAAACAAATAAAACACAGCCCTCAACGTAGAATTCAGAAGTTTAATGTGAAACTTAAATTACACGTGTGGGTGCTGGTGGAGGCTGCCCTTTATAATGTTAGGCATATTAAGCATTGAATAATCTGTTAACCGTATTTCATCGATTCTTCTGTTCTGCGTCTCTTGTCCGACAACACAAATATCTCTCTCTGAAGTGTCCGTCACGAAAAGTCCCCTTCAATATATTGCGCCAAACAAATATTGCTAATAAATATAAGCAGAATTTTTGACAATTAACAGATTAACAAAACGAAAGGGTGAAACGCGAACAATATGCTGCAGAGTTTGATCCGGTTTGTGAGTCGCAGCGCACAACAAATAAGTTAAAGGAAAAGAGATGACCGATAAGTTTTCTTTATTTTGCCAAAGCACAATTTTCTGTTTTCAGTCCAAGTGTGTTCACGTCTAGCTAAAAGTAGCCAACTACAGTGTCTATGAACGTACTCATAGTCAGAGTTTTTTTAAGGAGACATGAATTAAAATCACAATTTTAAGCCGAGCTCTTGTTGTATAAGAGGGTATCGTGTTCACGCCAACATCATGTAAGTGTTAGAACTGAAAACGCCCTTGTTACTGAGATTGCATCTGTTATTGACGTGAACTCCAGGTTCTAGAATGCACCTACCTATGACGACATTGATAGGTTAAACACCACCTCAACAGAAAAATATCAACGATTACTTCTCTAGCCCCGTCCACTGGTACGTCGTGCATGAAAATTCTGAAGTTACACAGGTGGCACGGAACCAGATAGAGCGAGCTTGCAATAAACAAACATGCCATTAAAGATAGATAAATATTGTGCCACCCCTGGTTGGGGAAGAATATATTCGCTGCATAACCTTCAACCCCGCATTCCTAATATTGGAATCCGAAGGAAGTTAATTTTTAAAGACGTTCCAGATCATGTGGGAAAAACATGAAGCGTTTTTTTCGTTTCATTTCACCGAGGATTCCTTCGTGAACCATATCGTGAACCAGAGATCGATACTGGATTTGTGGAATAACTAAAATTTAAAAGCAGCTTGTGTCTTCAATGCCATAAAATCCTCAGCCATTAAAACTGAGCCTTTGCAGAGCTGGCCTCAAAACCAGTGTAGAAAATAGCCTATTACTTCATGATTTTGATGTTTTTGAATGTGAAAATCACGCAAACCTCAAAACTAGACCTCATACAAATGTATAAAAGAATAAACAAGGCCAGTTCATTAGGCCTTTAAGTTGTTTCTGCCGTTATAAGTTAGAGCTGGGCAATTCCAGCGTTATGGACGTGACATTTTGCGTTATGCACGTGACATAAAAATGCTCAGAGAATGAATTTTTTGAAAAGAAAGATTATATTTAACCAGCTGTTTATATTTTACTGAACCCTTGTTGATAGTCTAAACATAAATAATGTCAGTCTATGAAAAATATTTATATTTGTGACAAAAAAGGATGCGTTTTTTTGGAAACGATAAACTTTGTAGGATTTATGTAAAATAAAATGCACAATCCTGAAGCAATAATACCCAATGATTGGAGAAGGGATTGCTCTTTATAAAACATAAAATTGTTACTGTATATTCATTTATATGTGTCCATTTATAAGGAATATGAAGCGTTATGGATGTGACCATCTTGAAAATGGCACTAACCTGACTATGAAAAATCATGCACTAAAAGTAAAACAAATGCTTTACAAATTTGAAGAGAGATATCACATGGGTATTTGAACCACCAAATGTTAAAATCTGTGCAGTTACCATAGTAAGAACTTCTTTCGTGTTAAGGTTGACATTTTCACGGAATTGCCCAGCTCAAGCAATTGCGCCGGCGCCTCATGCGCACCCACAATATTACACACATCTCAATATTCAAGCATCTCAATCTTGACAGCCTGTTTATTATCAAAATAAAATAGTTATTTCCATTATAATTTATATACATGCTTTTTAATGTATGTACGTAACAGGTCAGCACAAACGTTTTCCATTAGCGCTTGAGAAGCGGGATCTGCCAAATGAGGTGCCGGATCAGATTTTGGAGGTGCCGGATTTGGCTTATCCCAGCACAAATTAAGCCCTGGAGTTAGCATACAAGTATTTGAACCGCATAGTTAAACAATAAATGAAGAGCAAAGTGAGATGGTGAGAAAGCAGCGCATCCTCTGTTTTCCATGAGTTTTAGATGTTAATGGTCCCTAAACAATACACACCTTCCGCAAGCATTTCTTAATTTCTTCCATAAAGTGGTGGGGGACCTGTCCCATCCACAAATTACGCCACTGCAGCTAAACTTTTATTTATTTGCACTAAAAGCAACATAATATAACTAAAGAAAGCATGTTGGACACCAGGCAATCGTTCAAAGAAACGCCACATGCAGAAAAATGTATCCTGTGTCCAACAAGTGTCAGTAATGCCAGAAACACACCCTTCCAAACGACATCTGAAACACTCACGCACAGTTGCACAGCCACAGACTAGGACTAAATGGCGCGTACACATTTTTTCCTTCCTCATAACAGGAATCGCCGTTCAGTTGACTAGCATATTGTTTTGCACTATCTGCCTGGCCGGGGGGGCTGCTTTAGAATTCAGAAATTAGACATAATTAATATTGCATATAAGAATTTATAGTCCGTTTAATATTTGACCTGTGGTTCTTTCTCCTTTATCGCCAATGTGTGCTTTCACTGTGTGTGTGTGTGTGTGTGTGTGTGTGTGTGTGCGTCTATGTCAATGTGTGTGTGTATGCATGTTTGCATATTGTGTGTGTGGAGCATTTGTATGTCTGTCTTTGTTGTTTTCACCTTTTTCTTGTTTTTACAGGTATATGCCTTTAGTTGTTTTACTTGTATTCAATGTGTCTCATGTACAGCTGCTTTGTAACAATGAAAATTGTAAAAAGCGCTATATAAATAAAGTTGAGTTGAGTTGAGCATGAAAAGCAGCTGATCGAAGTGCATAATGTCACATAATATATATGGAGGCACATTTGGGAGTTTTTTAATTTAATTTTAATTAAACGGGTATAAGTTAAGATCAGGACAGTCGAACCAGTGCTCCGTGATTAAGATGATACAAGCATTAAAAATGACAGTCTAGTACGTGCACTCAAAAAATACTCAAGAAGTTTCCAGACATCACGATACACATAAGACTCAAATACGGCGCATAATCATTCATTAAGGTTCAAATGCTACATTTTGTTAAAGAGTAGGTAGCTTATGGTTTTTAAGGTCCTACTTTGTTTTATGGAGGGTCCAACAACAACTTTATGTAAATACAATGTGTATAAACATTATAATGTTATAATAATAGGCAGTTATTCGTATCTTACTTCTTGACTGACTCTGAAATGATTCGTTTCCGCGATTCATCCGTCTAGGCCCCTCCTATCTGCTAACCTTCTGTTATGTGAGCCCGAGTCTGATGAGGAAGCATCAGAAGACGCTAATCCACAACAAACTCCACCACGACTGGAGCAGTATGTTTGTCAGTGGCAAGTGACAACTCTTGTCATAAAAACTCCCAGTGTGACAACATGCATGTTGTGCTTTTGCTCATCAATGAAATATTTTTTTTTTTCTTAAAATACTGTTAATATGTCAGTAATACTATTATTTCGTCTAAACTGTGCGTTGTCATGGTACATAGAGCATTTCAGAAAGTCGAAGTTATGAAAAATAATTTAGTTTCACCCAAATATATCTATATAGGTGCACGTGCAGCAAATGTGTCAAAAAGTTAATAAACATATAAGATATGTACGATAAACATACTGGAACACCCCAGAAATAACAAAAATCAAAAGTCATACTTACAGGTTGGGATTCGGTGGCGCTAACAGGTCCAAATAGAGTTGGTATTTCCCCCTCTTTTTTTTTCAAGGATAGTCATTTCACATACCCTGCAGTGAACGCGGCAAGATTATTAAACCAATCTTCGGTGAAATGACGCGCGCAGAGAACAACCCTGGGGTTACACTCCTTTGGTATCATTTGAAAAATTAATTGTAACCATTTTTCGTTTTGTTTCCTGACTTGTCGATGTGGTTTCTTACTTGATAATTTGTTTCCTGAATTGTTGTTGTCTTGTAAGATTTGCTATTCTGTTTTAAGATTTGATTTGTTTTTGGATTTTTCATGTTTTTAGTTTTGGAACTTGTTGTTTTGTTTTGCACTTCTCGGCCACGGTAGAAGAGTCCCAACCCCTTCACTTTCAGTGCTGCTGAAGCAGCAGCTCATATCAAATACTTATTCGCACATTTATAATGTCTACATGGTAAATAACGCATAATTTACTAGATTGGAGATAGGGATGATCCATAAAGTGTAAACATAAACAATAAAGTCTTCATTTTGCTACAGAGTCACATCAGTGGTTGCACAAGAGTGTGCTCTGGTTCAGCGACGCGATAGCATGGAGCGGATCATCTGCACCGACAAATTGTTATGCAATGGAATTTCATGTTCGTAAAAGCACTTTCAAAAACATGTACGAACCTTGGGGAGTTTATCAAGCACATAAATAATAAGTCATACGCCCAAGTCATTTTTGACAAGTTAACAATGTAAGAGCAACAACAGTACTTTCGCGTATGGTTCATGTTGTTGAGAAGCACAATTGTCTGTCATCATGCTACGCGCTATGTCGTAAATACTGTCGCTATATAAGCTTCCACGTGTGCAGCGCAATACACGTGAATTTGTTGACTAACCAGAAACCGCTGTTACATCATGTCACTTTGTAAACTTTGCATGTGCTAAAGCACTCTTTTAGGCTCCCACGGGGTATACTACTGGGCTATGCTAATAGCTCAAATTAGATTCTGAGGTAGCAGCTGGTTGTTAGCTGTTAACGCATAGCTTGCTACCTACAGAGCAGCTAACGTTAGCTACATAACACATTTGCAGTCCCAAAAACACAAGGCGTTGATGTGAATGGGTTTAGTAGCCAATGCAAATAATTTTCTGTAGTTATATTATTGGAAATACGCTTGCGACCAGGCGTTGTGCTTTATGTATAGGTGGAATCACTAACTTGCACTCAACTCTCTATGGGAATAGTGCCTAGCAGAATAACTATAGGTAATGATAACATTATTCTACGTGCATGAACTAAGCAATCAGCAACTTTTTACCATAAAACATTTATTGTTATTGTTTGGTAGTCATCGTTTACAAGCAATTCGTGACGAGGCACGATCATGCTATGTAAGCTAATGAGACCAGGCAACATTAAATGATCCCTAGCCTAAGCTACCATTATAAATTGTGAACCACTAAAGTTAGGACACCCTGAGCACAGCCTTATTACTAATAAGCTATAAAAAAAGTACATATAATACTTTCAAATCCAGTGGCAGAAAGGGTAACATTAAGTCTCCATCTGTGGCAACCCATTGCCTCTTGCAGCTTTTGCCAGCAAGTGTAAGTCCGTCAGATTTTGATTCGTGTTCAGGCTTGTGTCTGATCAGTCTCTCTTTGTTTTTTGCTTGCTCTGCTCTGGTGATGGTTCGGAGAATTGCGTTGAACTAGATCGTTTCGTCTTTTTGTTTTATCATCATTTGGAACTCCAGAGTGTGACTGAGTGTAGGAGTGGCTAATTTACATATTCCCATATCTGCCAATGCAATACTTAATGAAGCTGTGGTTTAGGGTTATTGCCCTTATTTTCATGCAACCTTGTTTTTTGGCAAGTTTAAGAATCACGGGTAAGTTTAGATGGTTAGGTTAGGGTAAGGGTAAGAGTTTCGTAAGACTCGAAACAGCAAGGATTTGGTCAAAACCAACAAGCCACGCCCACGGATCTGACTCTAAACACCAAAGATTATATGAGAGCAGTAAAGTTACAGTCAAGTTATTTTAAGGCAGGAAAGTAATTTTCACTGATTTGTTTTTTAAATATATATTTGTTTTAAGGGGGACCACAAGGTCTTTAAGTGATACAGCGTGGAAAATATGTATTTGACACATCAGCATTTTTATCAGTAAGGGGAGTCTTAAGTAGGCTATTGACACAAAATTTCCACCAGATGTAGCCATCAAGCCAAATATTGAATTCATACAAAGAAATCAGAACATTTAAGTATGCAAGTTCAGTCATAATAAATAAATGAAGAATCTGGTCTGCTGGTTCGTGTTCTTAGGCTGCGGTACCGCTTCCCTGATGGAAGCAGTGAGATTAGGTTGTGACTAGGGTGGCTGGAGTCTCTGATGATCCTCCTTGCTGTTTTCACACATCGTCTGTTGTAGAGGTCTTGTAGGGAAGGAAAGAAGCTCAGTCCCGACAATGTGCTTGGCAGTTCGTACCACTCTCTGCAGGACTTTGCGGTTTAGAGCAGTGCTATTGCCGTTCCAGCCAGAGATGCAGCCAGTTAGGATGCTCTCAACAGTGCTGGTGTAGAACCGTGTGAGGATGTGGTGGTTCATGCCTCAGGTCTCAGGAAGAAAAGACGCTGATGAGCCTTCTTTACAATGGCCTCAGTGTGGTTGGACCATGTGGGGTCCTCTGAGATGTGGACACAGAGGAACTTAAAGCTATTGACTCTCTCAACCGGTGCTCCGTTGATTGAGATAGGGATGTGTTCTCTGGCATTTCTTCTGAAGTCCACCACCAGCTCTTCGATTTTGCTGACGTTGAGGGAGAGGTTGTGTTCTTCAAGCCAACGTGTCCGAGTACGCACCTCTTCTCTGTATGCTGTTTCGTCGGCATCAGTGACAGGGCTCTAGAGTGCGAACAATTTGTTCGCACATGCGACCTTATTTTTCAATGGTGCGACTTAAAATGATCAGAGGTCGCACCGATGCGACCAGCCGTTCGAGGAGGAAAAAAGTCTCCGCAACTCCGAAAGTCTCCCTGTGATTCAATAACAGACACACATGAGGCCCATATCGTGGTCTTGACCAATCAATGATAGTGAAGGGCGGACCCCCCTCCCTCTGATTGGCTGTGGTCCAGAAATTCCTGCACGTGTGTGTACCAGAGGTCGAGTTAACTAAAAATTCTCTAATATTGACAGATTTTTTGCCCATGACGGAAAAATCTGAAGGCCGTCCGTCATGTTGGCGGATTACAATGAGGGCAATTTGTAAATCCCCGTTTCCCTTCAGCGTTATATACTCGCGAAGCGACCTGCGTGTTTTCACCTGTCATTGTTACTAACTAGACATATGTGATGCAATCTGAGAAAACCCGCCGGATGTCGCGCTGGGACGCGGGAAAGACAGTTGACCTATCAAAGTAAACCAAATAACATGAAGAATGTAGGAGTATCACTGCACATTTCCCTCCTGTCCTGTGTAAACTATGTCACGCAAAGTTGTTTTATACCATGTTTTCATGAGTTGACAGAGCTCCCAGTCTGCAGCACCGGGAGTTATCACCGCTCCGCTGCTCACGCGAGGCGGACAGCGATCGCAAAACATACAAGAGATGATCAAAAGTCCAGACACCGCACATGATAAACAACGTAAAACTTGCTTCACTACTTATTAGTTGTTGTCCGTAATGTTTGTTAGTTTCCTTGTGTAGTGATAATGGCAGAGTTCTCATTCTTTAAGTGTGTGCTGCACCATTTTCCTTACTTTCGTTTTATTCAAACGGTTTTGTACAGTATTTTTATAGTATAGTATATATGTATAGTAGTTACATACACAAGTTATGAGTAAAATAAAAAGTGATTTGGAAAGGGCTTGAATATGGTATTGAAAACTGTAACGGCTTTATTGGTCATTCGGTTGTAATACAATACAAAAAGTTCAGAGACGCCAGTACTGCGTGATGACGTCACAAACATACAAATTACCACCTAACCATGAACCATAGTGACGGGTAATAACAGATTATGACGGATTTTTTACGAGCATGTCAGACAAAATGATGGACAAAAAAAAGTCTAGCGCAACCTCTGGTGTGTACGTTTGAAAATGCGTGTGCTGCAGTCAGACAGAGAGGTGAGCAGCCTCATGCCGTCAGTTAAACAAGAGTGGATGTAGCAGGGGATGATGAGAGAAGATGAAAAGAACAATTCACAACTTTTTCGTGAATAATGTTAAGTTAAGGCCTGATCCGTCCGAAAATCATAAGCAATGCTCTGACATGGAGCCTTCAAGCCCTGGTCCATTTATCTTGAGATCTTTTAAGTTTAAATTTCACTTTTTTGAAGCACTTTAAGCACCAACACTTTTTCAGTAAGTTACCTTTCTTGTAGGTTTGTGCTACAAATAAAGACCTTAATGTAAAACAGTTTGTAAGAAAAACATTTACAAGTAAATTTTGCCTATATGGAAATGAAAAAAAAGGTGAACTGGTGAAAGCAGGTAAATGTTAAATGCGTTAAATACGATGCGGTCTAAAATTTGGGTGCACCTAACTTTTGTGCTGGTGCACTTAAGAAAAAAAGTAAGGCGTACCAGTGCAACCAGTGCAAGGGGTTAGTCTAGAGCCCTGAGTGATCAGACCAAGTACGGTCGTGTCGTCAGCAAACTTAATGATGTCATTGGAGCTGTGTGTTGACACGCAGTCATGAGTGTACAGGGTGTACAGGTGCACAGGTGCACAGCCCTGTGGTGCTCCAGTGATGAGGGTCAGTGATGAGGAGATGTTATTCCCGATATTCAGATGAAACTAATATATACAAAGATGTCCTATAACAGTAGCCGGACAATTTGTGGATGTTGCAAATGTATGATGGCTCATTTTAGTCTCTTGATTGAACTTTTTTTACCCGAGTTTTTTAATTCAACCTAAAGTTTCTAGTTCATTGTTACAAAACACTTGTGTAAAAATCACTGTGTGTTGTTAGACACAATTAGCAAACAACAGTGACCAGTGAAAAAATTATAAAATGTAAACAAAAAATTAAAATTGAATTGAATTTATTTTTTAAATAATTTAATAAAAAAAAAATCTGTGATTTCAGCAGTAAAATGCTCAAGCAGTATATCATTGATAAACAACTGCTTATGTTCTTGACTTCCTTTTCAGGTAAGAAGTCTCACCTAAGGAAAACTAGTGAGAAGAAACCCCCCACTAAAGTGTCCATCTCAAAGTTACAGAAGTCCAATATATGGAAGATGGAGAACGAGTTCTTCGAGTTTGCACTGGAACAGTTTCAGTTTGTACGTGCTCACAGCGTCAGGGAAAAGGATGGAGAACTCTACCTACTGGCTCAGAACTTCTTTTATGAAAAGATCTATCCAAAAGGAAACTAAGATGAAAAGACATTAGAGTGACTGAAACCATGTTATAACTGCACCATTTGGCCTGGTTATGTACTGTTCTGTCATGCACTCAGCAGAGAAGATAATGTCTAGTAAATGGACAGAAATGTACGTCCTAGGAAGGCCACAGGGTCTTAGACATCTGAGCTCGTAGTGTGCTTAAATTTAAGCAACTCTTGTGGAGTGCTGAGTGTCTATCAGGCCCATTTGAGTTCATTATCCTTTTAAGGACTAGCATGTAACAAAGTAGAATCTTCTGCGAACAACTTGAAAGCAAAATTTAAAAAAAGAGCTGTTTAACATTTTTATCATGCCTTCCAGAAGATAATAAGTCTGAACTGTAAGGCCATCAGTCACTGTTATGAAAGTTACATTTTGAACAGGGTACCGCTCCTCGTACCAGACATTTGGTACATTAGAAGCACCTCTTTATTTTACTACTAACCATGGCTTTGTGAATTTTCAACACTTTCTTCATTGTGTATATTCATTTTTAACAGAATGCCATGAGCAGTGTTTACACATTTTAGTAAAAGTATTGTAGCAAGAGGACAAAATGTGGTCAAATGTATTTCATATCTGTATAAATTGTATTTACATATATATTTTATGTAATTCGACCAAATGGTGAGATGTAGAATTTGATTGTTTACACTTAAAATTACAATTTAGAAAATATGTCTGTTTAGTTATCATTTTTCCTTTATTTTTTTCTTGCATCTGCCGGACTCAGAAATACCAGATTAATGCAAAGCAATGAACAGAAATGGTTAAATCAAGGGCAAGAGGTTGAATTATACTTATATTTCCCAGTATATATCTCAGATTTATGAGTGTCAATAACATGACCATCACAACTATAGTACAGTATTATCTTGTAGCAAAGTTCATGCTCAAGGTAACTCGGGCCGTTCCTCATTATACATTATGCGTAACCTGGTTGAAATCCCAGAAGTCACTATGGTGCATCCATCCAAGATCATTCTTCCGAGGCTGCCTCCCAAGACCGGTCTCCACATGAACACAAGTCCGTTCATTGCGTTTTTGGAATTGAGAAACTGCCTTGGTCTCACTACTGCCCTCTTAGCATTCATAATTAGACCTCCTGTGAATTGACTAACCCTGTTGGTTACTGTCATAGTTATGCTATAGTATCAGTAGACAGCAAGCCTCAACATCTACATCTAGCTTTGTCTTTAAATGTATTTTGGGTAACATCAGTACACTCTACAGTGCCTTCATGAGTCTCTTCACCTCCATGGATTTGGACACTGTCTGTATTTTTTGTTTTTTTAAACAGCCAGCTTGATTTTGTATTTTGTTTGTACCATTCATTTTGTTTTTTGTTCTAAATGGTTTCACAATATTTCAAATAAACAATGCTGTCTGTGAGTTCATGCTTTTTCAGGATTCTTGACACAAGCATAAATTCCTTGTAATCACAGAAAGGCCTAATACAGTCAACCTTAAATGAACAGAATTCGCAGAATGTAATAGGAAGTTGTAACTTCGCTAGAATTGCTTTTCTGAGCTCAGTTTGTATGGTACAGCAGATGCAATGACATGAGGCTGATGGAAGCTGTGAATAGTAAAGCTTTCTGTTTCTTTAGGAGGATACTGCCCCACTCGTCCTCGCATGTAATCGTCCCGCCTATCACTTTAACAGGCAGTGGAGTGGAGGTGGTAAAGCGTGTTGTCTTCATCCATCTTTTCTCAGCCCTGATAGCACGCACACATCTGGCTTACGTCTATTTGACGTCTGCATTTACATCTTACAGACATCTACAATACATAGTTTGCTCATCTGCTATACGTCTCGGAGATGTCTGCTGTCAGACGTTATATAGATATCTAGAAGACGTCTGTAAGATGTTTATGATTTAGAATGGATGTAAATCTGCTCTTTCTAAGATGTTTAGCAGATGTGTTTACGCAGCAAATCTCAAGAACTATAGCAGACGTATTACAGACATTCAAACGTCTCCGAGACGTATTGCAGATGAGCAAACTACGTATTGCAGATGTCTGTAAGATGTAAATGCAGACATCAAATAGACGTACGCCAGACGGATTGTGCTATCTGGGAGTGTTTTGTGCAATTTGCATCGTTGCAATTTTATGGACAGTGGAATGTTTGAAAAATACTTTCTTACTTAGTATGTTTGTACGGAGCCCTTTTAGGGACATGGTGGTGGAAAAAAATGAGAGGGAAGAGAATAATATTTTTTAAAGCTTTTGTGTTGTCTCGCAAAATCTTTGCGTTCCCCCTAGAAAAATTTCGTTATCTCGCAAACATATTTGCGTTATCTCGCAAACCATTTGAATTTGGACAAACACTTCCTTTTTAATGTCCTGCTGGCTGAGTTTGAGACTAGTTCCGTAAACATTGGTTTATATACGCAGATTCCCGGACTAATAACTAGTGAGCTAAACGTTCTTATAACACAAATGACACCTCATTCTACGTAACGTAAACAATGAACATGAACTAACATATTTAACAAAACGAGCCCCAGGCGGGAGTCGGCTGAGACAAGACCGAAGGGATCCTCTATAAAGGGCAAAACCCGAAGATCATTAGGCTACTAAAAAGAGTAATTGACTTCAGTGCTACATAATGTAGTATAACTAAAACCAGTTTAGATTCAGCAGGAGGCCATTAAACGTGTAATCTGAATTTGGTGAGACTACAGTGTGTAACATTTAAGTTATTAATAGGGATGGGTATTGTTAAGGTTTTAACGGTATTACTACTTTTATCGATACGACTTATCGATCCGGTACTTTAACGGTACTCTTATCGGTACTTTTTGTTGTGTTTTTTTATGAAAGACATAACTAAAGCTGGAGTTGATTTCACTATTTTATACATTCTCTACTGACCTAACATATCTTAATGCAGGTAAAAGATGACTGTTGCCCGCCTATTATTCATAGAGAATTAAATTAAAATGCGTGTGGGCCTAAGTTTGTTTGTGTTTTGTTGTTGTTGTTGTTGTTGTTTAATAATAAAGAAATTGTATTCCAATTATGTGTTGTGGCTGGAGATCTTGTCTTTTGTGATGATGTGTGCAGTGTAGCACAAGCATCAGCAACAGGCCCTGTCAGGTTCATGCCTTAGACACTTTATACATTCAAATCCTCGCTATCAGAGACCCAGATGTCATTTTAAATCATGGTCTTGTCCTGTCTGTGAAGTGTAACATGTTTGGGCTTAAAAGTTATACAGGTTTGGAACCTCTATAATGTACACACACACATAAAATGTTTATGTATTTCATCACTACTAATACATTTTTAGGTAAGCTCTGCTTTATAATTTCTTAAGCATAATGTATTATTATTCATCCTTTTTAAATGCAGTACTGTGAAAGCATTTTTAATGTTTAAGATAAAAGCTTTAAAAAATATTTTTCTCTTCCCTCTCAATTTTTTTTCCACCACCATGTTCCTAAAAGGGCTCCGTATGTTTGTCTTGTTTTCCAAATTGTCAAAAAATTCTTGAATCAAGATTAATTTTCTTGATTAGCAAAATGACCCAAGAAATTAAGTCTTGTTTTTAGAACAAAAATATGAAATTTCAGTACATTTGTACTCAAAACAAGCAAAAAAATCTGCCAATAAAATAATCTTGAGTTTTTTGACAAAGAAAAGGTAAACCTTAATTCAAGATTATCATTCTTACCCTGTTGGCAGATTTTTTGCTTGTTCTAAGCAAATAATCACTGAAAATTTCATCTTTTTTGTCCTAAAATAGACTTATTTTCCTTGCATCTTGATTCAAGAATTTTTAGACATTTGTACTGGCAAACAAGACAAAAATACGAAGTACGAAAATCTTGTTTCCCTCATATCGTATATACAGAATGTACAAAAATATTTAATGCTACGTTTATAAGACTACTAATACCTTAATTTAGTTTAGTCAAAAGAAATTTGCATCAGTTTTAATGCCCCTCACTTATGTCTCCACCCTCTTTAAAACGTTTTCTTGAGAATGCAATGGAAGAGAAGAACATTTCACTAAATGGTTCTATACAAAACTTCCAAAGAACCTTTTTATTTCAAAAAATGATTATTAAAAGAAATAAATGGTTATTTCGGGAACCAAAAATGGTTCTTCAGTAGCTCCGCTGTGAATCACCATTTGTTGCAACTTGAAGTATGTGGAAAGCATGTGGCATTTGTTTTGTTTTTATTTATTTCTCTCTCTTCCTCATCCAAGTATAACCTACTAAACCACGTAGATAGCATTTGAGAAAACTGAGATTATAATGTAGTTAAATTATGGTTAAACAACTCTTTCTTTTATTGTCTGGTCAACTACCCTTCAAGGTCAATTGGCCCTTTAGGTAATTCTCTCTCTGTCCACAAGAGGGAGTATTTTGCTTACCGATTCCAGTTGTTGCTCTTCAGATCAGCTCAGCTGAAACTGTTCAACAAGCCGCATTAATGCACCTGTACTGAGCGAAATGGACCAAACGAATGAGGCATTACCATCAAGAATACAGATTGCCCTATTAGAGCTGCATTGGCTTTCAGCTTTGGTGGCAGCTATAAATAAAGCTCTCTGGGCAAATTGTCACCCTCTCTCTTTCCCCTTGCATAAATGACACAGTACATTTTAAGTCCCTGTGTGCAAGTGGTGGCCTGGTGATGTGGCCTTCTTTTTAGAGAATTACTTTAACATTTCTGAGTAGACTTCTGTCATGATGTCTTCATGAAGCTTTTACCAAAATGAGCGATTTTCACATCAAACATTAAGGACCCATCCACGAGGAACCTGACGTAACTGGCAAATTACAGCAAGGAGCAAGCAACATGCTTGGCTTTAATAACAGGTTTAAATGAGTGTGCTCTTTTTAGATTTGAAGTATAAGATTAAGGCTTACAGGGCTGCTACTTTGGTCTGAAGTAAAGGTTAGAGCCAATTAGACTAATACTGTATGTCTCTGTTGAAATAATGTCTAAATCACAATAATGACCTCATTCACTCGTAAAGGGTTGCTTGGTTTGACAACCGTAACCTTCCGTATTTTGGTCAAATCTTTTTCTGGACATATCTGCTGTGGAGTAAAACTGGTCAGAGTTAAAGATCCTGCTCCATGAAGCAAACAGAGCAAGAGGAGGGACACTGACCTTTGAGCACTTGGCTTAAATGGGTTTATTGTGCCTGCTATTATCTGATGGAAATATCGTGATCTGAAGGGATAGTTCACATAAAAAAAAAAATTTGATCATGAATTATTCATTCTGGTTGTTACGAACCTGTATAAATGTCTTTGTTTAGTTGAACAAAGATTATTTGGACAAATGCTTGTAACCAAACAGTTCTTGGATCCCATTGACTACCAGAGTAGGAAAAAATACATTGGTAGTCAAAAGAAGCCAGAACTCTTTGCTGTCCTACATTCTTCAAAATATCTTCTTTTGTGTTCAACAGACAAAAAAAATACAAACAAAGAATTGTTTTCTTACTTTAGTAGTCAAGTCTAGAACTGTTTGGTTAAAAGCTTTCTTCCAAATATCATTCTCTATGTTCATCAGAACAAAGAAATGTATACAGATTTGGAACAACTCGAAGGGTGAACTATCTCTTAAAATTGGAATGTGGTGGATCAACTAAAACAAAGTCAATGGAGAGTTAAGGACACACATTATTTCTGTTCTGGGGACGTTTTAGGGAGGGACCCTGTAGACTATATAAGCTAAAAATAGCGATTAAGGGAGTTGTTAATGCGATATGGAAAGATAATTAGGAAAAGCTAAAAATGTAGGACGTGGTTTGACTTTACTACTTTCCACATACTGGAAAAGCAGATGACCTGCTGGAAAGGAAATTAAAATAAACCACATAAATACATTGCCATATAAGCATCATTATGTGTAATGTGACTTCTAAAATTAAGTGTTTGTTCATACCATCTGGATTACTTCTAAAAACATAGAGGGATGGAACATCGAACAGAATTAACATTTAGTCTACATCCATTTGATGCTGGTTGACCTTTGACTTTGAATTAGATATTATGGATGTTTGACATTGAAAAGTCTACACACATTTTTGTCACCCTTTTTCTCATTCATGTTGGATGCAGGGAGGAAAAGGACAAAGCAGTCAAAGAGAGATGCAATCAGCCAATTCAATCATGTCTATTGTTCAAGCTTACTGATGAGCTTTGCAGAGTAGATAATGGAGTAAATTATTTGCCTCAATGCTTCCTCTTTTTCAGTGACTCTTCATTGTTGTTGCCAGTGCTGTCATTGTGCTACGGCACATGATCTTCTGGACAACTGTGTAGTCACAGTTTGTGCCCGCAAAACTACTTGTTATGTATGTAACTACTTATCGTGTTTTTGTGAATACTGTACCCTGGATCACAAAACCAGTCTTAAATAGCGAGGCAATATTTGTCGCAAAAGCCAAAAAAACATTGTGTGAGTCAAAATTATCGATTTCTTTTATGCCAAAAAAAATCAGTAGGATGTTAAGTAAAGATCATGTTTAATGAAGATAATTTGTAAATTTCCTACCATAAATATATGAAAACGTATTATTTTTATGAGTAATATGCTATGCTAAGGACCTCATTTGGACAGCATTAAAGGCAATTTTCTCAGTATATTTTTTTTTTGAACCCACACATTCCATAGTCTTAAATGGTTATATATCGGTCAAATATTGTCATGTCCTAACAAACCATATAGCAATGGAAAGTTTTAATTAAAAAATCTCAATTTTGACGCCCTCTTGTCATTTCAAACCCGTATGACTTTCTTGCTTCTGCAAACACAAAAGAAGATATTTTGAATAAAGTTGGTAACAGAACAGCACAGCCTCTATTGTAACCAATGCAAGTGAATGGGGGGCTGTTAACAACATTCTTCAATCAATCTTCTTTTGAGTTCTGTGGAAGAAAGAAAGTCACACAGGTTTGAAATGACAGTTAATGACAGAATTTTCATTTTGAAGGTGAACTACTCCTTTAAGACTGGTTTTGTATGTGTATATATATATATATTTATATATATATACATGTGCATATATAGGCCTATGAAGAGTTTCTTTCCAAAATCAGATTACTCCGTTTTTAAAAAATCATGAGCAATCTAATTATTATTTGTCAAACTGCAGTTGATTTGTTTTGATTTACGCCATATTAACAAAACAATCATATACAATTTATTTATATATATATATATATATATATATAAATGCAAATTTTATATAAATATAACTGGTTTTATGTGCATGCCATGCAGCTGTAATCAAATTGACCGTATACACTGCCTATCCAAAAAAAGTCCCACACTCTATTATTTTTGTTGGACTGCCTTAAGTTTGATTACGGTACACATTCAGCAGTGGCATCGTATCAGTAAGCTTCTGCAATGTCCAGAATGTCAATTTCAATTTTTCCCGTCCAGAGTTGCATTATTCTTTTGCCAATATCTTGTATTGATGATGGGAGAGTCGCAAAGCACTTTTGCTGTGCAAAGTCTTCTCTAGCACACCCCAAAGATTCTCAATGGGGTTAAAGTGTGGACTTTGTGGTGGCCTATCCATTTGTGAAAATCAAGACTCTTTTTCACAATTTGAGCCTGATGAATCCTGGAATTGTCGTCTTGGAATATGCCTGTGACATAAGGGGAGAAAACATATAATGAATAAACAGGTCATTCAGTATATTCAGGTAGTCAGCTTACCTCATTCTTTGGACACATAACATTGCCGAACCTAGACCTCCAATCCAATGGGAGACTCTTACCTATTTGCTTGGTTAAATACAGGTGGTGACTTCTATTTGAATGGGCAGTGTACATTTTTAGGAATTATTGACTCAGGCATGCAGAGCTTTAACCTAACCCATTCTCATCAATTACTTATAAATAACAAACTCTTGCAATTTCATGTTATATGTATGCCACGCGTTTATTACAATTTTTATTTTATTTTTATTTTCAATTAGCTTTTATTTCAAGCTTTTTTGTTTTTATGTTTATTTTTGTTAAATACTTTTTATTGTCATTGCTTTGTGCTCATGTCATTTTATTATGTATTTGTTTATTTTTTGTGTTGCTATACGGTATAAGATGAATAATTTCAGTTTTCTTTATTATCATCATGTTAATGCTTACAACTTATTTCAGTTTGTTTTTGAGGCAACATTTCAATTTAGTAATTTCTTCCTCCTATAATTTTTAGGCAAATATTTGATTTGATTTCAATAAACGTTATGAAATTTTAAGTAAACTAAAATAACATTGTTACGCTAAAGTTCAATTTTGCATGTATACGATATTCCTGTTTTGCGTGCATGATATGCCAATTTTTGTTTGTGTGCATATTATAAGGGAATTTGTCCTAATAACCTGTTCTCAAACCCTATACCTTATTTTAGCGTGCGTGCATATTATAACCTCTAACCCAAACCCTAAACCTAACAGTATTTCCTCTTCATGCACGTTTCAAGATCGCTGATCTTCACCGAGATTAATACAGTATTTTTAAACTTTGCACTTTGACCTGAAATATTTCATCCTGTATTAAATGACTTTGTATTGACTGCTCTAATCAATACCAAAATTAAACTCTACTTAAAACAATTATTTATTTTAGGACAAACTAAAAGCTGCATAATAAAGTCTTGCAGGCCCAGTCACTTTTTGCTTATATTCTTTAATTTCTTTTGTTTAAAAAGTTGCTGACTGAGTATTTTAGTCCCAAACATTACATCTCCTTTATGTTCCACTGAGTAAAACCAATAGTGATTTAGAGCAACATAGGGATGAAAAAGGAATTTAAGACTGTCTTAGGGGATACATGGTGTTGGATCCAGTTTTGAAGATTTATGTGTCCCGCTACATAGTTTCCCTTTTGACAGGCGTTTACATAAAATGAGTTTGTGTGTCCTCAGTGACTATTTGCAGATCAGGGCAATATGAGACAAAAATCACTGACGCGCTGGCGTTGTGGGCCATTACGATCTCTGCTGGACACATAGTATTCCCCCAGTCTGTCCCTGTTAGAGGTAAATGACCTTCAAACAAATTAGCTTCAATAGCCCTGAGCTGACTTTTTTGCATTGCTTTATTTAGGTGATTTGAATATTCCTCTACTATTCAGTTCAGCAAAAACCTCATGCTGACTGATAGCAAATATATTCTAGCATCGTGGAAATGTTTGCATGCTCTTGCAAATTGTTTCTTCACACTACAATATATTTTAGGTGATAACCTTCCCAAGAAAACAGAACTTCAAAAACCCTGCTTGAAAAACAAACAGAAGAAGTGCTGCCATGACTATTATTACTTTGGTTTGATTCCACCAAAAAGCAATTACTGAATTTAGTTTTTGGCGTCTGTGATTAGCAGCTGAGTTTCCAAAAGACAACAGGTTGTTGTAACAGGTAATATTAGATCTCTCTCAAATAAAGCACTTTTTGTTAATGATATGATAACCGATCATAAAATAGACATGCTTTGTTTGACAGAAACATGGCTAAAGCCAGATGATTATATTACTCTAAATGAATCCGTTCCTCAAGATTATTACTATAAACACGAGCCTCGCCTAAAAGGTAGAGGGGGAGGTGTTGCTGCACTTTACAATAATTATTTTATCATCTCTCAGAAGTCTAATTTTAAATACAATTCTTTTGAAGTCATGGTACTTCACGTATCGACACCTAATACTAAGGACAAAACATTTTTAAAATTTCTTCTAGCTATTGTATATAGGCCTCCAGGGAACCACACAGATTTTATTAAAGATTTTGGTGGGTTCTTATCAGAACTAGTACTGGCCGCAGATAGAGTTCTTGTCGTCGGTGACTTTAATATCCATGTAGACAATGATACAGATGCCTTGGGAATGGCTTTCAAAGACACTCTTAACTCCATGGGCGTTAGTCAACATGTGTCAGGACCCACTCACCTTCGTAATCATACTTTAGATTTAATACTTTCTTATGGTATAAATGTGGACGATGTTAAAATCGTTCAACAGAGTGAAGACATTTCGGATCATTGTCTGATATTATGTTTGCTTCGCTGGCCTACGGCTGCAAATCAAACTCCTTGTTACAAATATGGTAGAACGATTACTTCAACTACCAAAGATGCGTTTCTCGATAATCTGCCTGAATTGTCTAAAATATCTAGCATGAGTAAAAACGTTGACGATTTTGACACTACTATTGAAAATTTTAACTCTACCTTCTCGGAAATATTAGACATAGTTGCTCCTCTGCGTTTAAAGAAAATTAAAAATAGCAGCCCAACACCGTGGTATAATGAACACACTCAGACTCTAAAGAAAGCGTCCCGGAAAATGGAGCGCAACTTTAAGAAAACTAATTTAGAGGTCTTTCGTATAGCATGGAAGGATAGTACTCGAAAATACAGGAATGCCATAAAAACGTCTAGATCCGCCTACTTTTCATCACTAATAGAGGAAAACCATCACAACCCTAGGTTTTTATTTAACACCATGGCTAAATTAACAAAAGATAAGTCGTCAGCGACGTCAGATTCTGATTATCAGCATAACAGTGATGAATTTATGAACTACTTCACTAGTAAAATCCAAGATATAAGAGAAAAAATTATAACAATGCAACCTGTAGTGAAACCCGCTGAACAAACTAACTACAGCACCCCAAAGGAGAAATTGCAATTATTTTCTACAGTAGATCACGATGAACTGTCTAAAATCATTAGATCATCTAAATCAACAACATGCATGCTAGACCCTATATCCTACAAAACTACTGAAAGAGATGCTCCCAGAAATTATAGATCCTCTTTTTAGTATTATTAACTCATCTCTGACAATAGGACATGTGCCTAAAGCATTTAAGGTGGCTGTTATAAGGCCTCTTTTAAAAAAAAAAAACTCGACCCTAAAGAACTAGGGAATTACAGGCCTATATCGAATTTACCTTTTATATCTAAAGTTCTGGAAAAAGTAGTTTCAACTCAATTATACTCCTTCCTCCAAAGGAATGACATTAATGATGAATTCCAGTCTGGATTTCGAGCATGTCACAGTACAGAGACTGCTTTGATCAGAGTTACAAATGATCTGCTTTTAGCGTCTGACCGTGGCTGTATTTCGTTATTGGTGCTGCTAGACCTCAGTGCTGCATTTGACACCCTTGACCACAGCATACTTCTACATAGACTCGAAAATTACGTCGGCATTAACGGAATAACATTGAAATGGTTTCAGTCTTATTTATCTGAGCGCTTTCAATTTGTAGCAATAAACAATGAGGTGTCCCGCAAATCACAAGTCCAGTACGGTGTACCACAGGGCTCAGTTTTGGAGCCTCTGCTCTTCGCATTATACATGCTACCTCTAGGAGATATAATAAAGCGACACGCAATTAGCTTTCACTGTTATGCTGATGATACTCAACTTTATATTTCCTCGAATCCTCATGAAACCCAGCAGTTTCATCGAATAAATGATTGCATAGTTGACTTAAAAATGTGGATGAGTAACAATTTTTTACTACTAAACTCGGACAAAACAGAAGTGTTACTTACTGGACCGAAAACCGCTATACGTAACAACCAAGAATACTGCTTAACGATTGACGGATGCTCCATAAAATCCTCGTCATCAGCTAAGAATCTTGGCGTTGTATTCAATAGTACTCTGTCATTTGAAAGCCATGTCGCCAACACCTGTAAAATTGCATTTTTCCATCTTAAGAATATATCTAAACTACGTCATATGCTGTCAATGTCAGATGCAGAGAAATTAATTCATGCATTCATGACATCAAGACTAGATTACTGTAATGCACTTCTAGGTGGATGCCCTGCAGGCCTATTACAAAAACTGCAACTGGTTCAAAACGCGGCAGCTCGAGTTCTTACACGTACAAAAAAGTATGAGCATATAACCCCGGTTCTGTCAACCTTGCACTGGTTACCTATAAAGCATCGCATTAACTTTAAGATCTTGCTTATTACCTATAAAGCCCTACATGGTCTAGCGCCGCAGTATTTGAATGAACTTCTATTGTATTACAGACCTCCACGTACATTACGCTCTCAGGCGTCCTGTCAGTTGGTAATACCTAGAATTTCAAGATCAAGTGCAGGTGGTAGATCCTTTTCTTATCTAGCGCCTAAACTTTGGAATATTCTTCCCTGCACGGTCCGGGAGGCAGACACACTCTGTCAGTTTAAATCTAGACTAAAGACTCATCTTTTTAATCTTGCATACACTACACCTCCATAATATTAATCCTCAGAGGATTTAGGCTGCATTATTTAGATCAACCGGAACCAGGAACACATCCAACAACAAATGATGTACTTGTTGCATCAAAGAGTGCAGAACAGTACTCTACTCTCAGCCAGTCTTGTCTCTTTGTTCCAAGGTTACCGCAGGATGCAGTTCATGCCCAGACCTGATGGCAGAGCTGAGAATGGGAAGCGGTGACCTGACAAGAGCTAAGAGGATAGAGCTGGATAAAGGACGCGACAACTTCGATTTTCCTACAACATTTCAAATGCTATTAGATTGTTAATGATAATCTTAAATCTTTCATTTTTTATTTTTATTTAGCCTTGTTGTGCAAGCACTGTCGAGCTTGTGCAGAGGCAGCAGCTTTTGCCAGAGGGGAACTGGAATCCCCTGGTTGGGCCTGGGTTCTCCTGAGGGTTTTTTTCTCGATGGGAGTTTTGGGTTCCTCACCACCGTTTGCATATTGTTTTGCACTATCTGCCTGGCCGGGGGGCTGCTTTAGAATTCAGAAATTAGACATAATTAATATTGCATATAAGAATTTATAGTCCGTTTAATATTTGACCTGTGGTTCTTTCTCCTTTATCGCCAATGTGTGCTTTCACTGTGTGTGTGTGCGTCTTTGTCAATGTGTGTGTGTATGTACTGTATGTTTGCATATTGTGTGTGTGGAGCATTTGTATGTCTGTCTTTGTTGTTTTCACCTTTTTCTTGTTTTTACAGGTATATGCCTTTAGTTGTTTTACTTGTATTCAATGTGTCTCATGTACAGCTGCTTTGTAACAATGAAAATTGTAAAAAGCGCTATATAAATAAAGTTGAGTTGAGTTGAGTTGAGGTTGATTTCATTGTACTGAGCATGTCACACAAATTGTTAAAGTTTGAGTGCATTTGATTGCAGTCTGGAGTTTGTTTGAAAAGAAAGGAAAAAATAATAAATCATACTTGAAATAAACCTTTTATCCATCTAAGTTTGTTTCTCCCAATCAATGAGTGCTGGAAGTTCACAGTCATCCTTAAGAATTAAACTCCATAGACGTGGTACAATATTGTTAGCATGTACACTGTTGTTCTCCATGTATATTAAAGTAAGATCTGAATAAAAAGTGTCTGAAATCTCCAATTAGTCTTTTAAAAGATAAAAGTATACAACCACCTCCAAGTTAATCCATAATGGTATAAGAATGTAATAGTACTTACTTATATTAGCCACTAGGTGTCAATGTTTCCTTGTTAAACCTGCAACATTTCCAAAGCCATACATCACCTGTGTCAGCTGCAGGGTAGAATATTTTTTCTAGCTGGTCTTTCTTTGTGAAGTAAAACATTGTTTTATAATGTACATAAAAAGTACATAAACTTAAATTTCTCAATATAATATTGCGTTTGATTACATTTTTAAGCATTTGTAGGGAAAATGTACCCATGTAGTACCAAATCGAGGGTGAACAGAAAAATTGTAAATTCACAACAAGCATAATAAATCCCTAAATTATTTAAAACATTAATGAACTACACCTAAATTATGAAGAAATAATGTGTACTATTACTGAAACCTTAACTATACTAAACTCTTAAAAATAAAGGTGCCTCATAATGCCATAAAATAACCTTCTTTGTCTAAATGGTAGTTAAAGAACCTTTAACTTCCGAAGAATCTATCCTTTTCACAAAAGGTTCTTTGTGGCGAAAAAAGGTTCTTCAGAAAAGATAAGAAAGAGATGTTTCTTTAGAGAACCTTTGACTGAAGGGTTCTTCTATCGCATCACTGTGAAGAACGTTTCAAGCACCTTTATTTTTTGGAGTGTAGCCTACCTACATTTTTCTTCACACCATATGTCTAATGAATAAAATATTCCTGTATGTGTAGTACATTTTTTTCATCTGTACTACTAAATCAATATCAAATGATTAATCACGATTAATTGCATCCAGAATAAAAGTTTGTGTTTACATAATGTACGTGTACTGTGCATATAAATTTTCTATTTTTAAAAAACATACACAGACATACATATATTTAAGACAAATATAAAACATAAAAATGAATAAACATTTATATGTAATTTATTTTATTGGTAAATATTGCCTAAAATGTGTATATGTACGTTTATACGTATTAATAAAAACAACCCCCCTTGAAAACCATATGGTGCATCTCAAGGGGTTTATCCAATAAATACATTTGAATATTAAAATCAATTTGCACAGTTCACAGACAAATATTATGTAAACACAAACTTTTGAATGCGAATAATCGTGATCGTTAGACAGCACTGAAAAAGTTCTTTTATCACATATTTTGCTCAAAGTTTGACTATTTATCAAATAACTTCCCATCAAATCCAGTGCAACATTTTCAAAGAATTTCAAAATCATTAAAAAAATTGAAATCGACCCTTGTGTGTGGTTTGTTATTCCCTCACACAATTGTACAATTTCATTTGCAAATGAAAAATTTGGCCTGTACTGTACCCTGTTCCATTCTGTGCATCTGTTACTTTATCAAATGTACAACTGTACTTAATGCAGCAGCTACAGTATACAAAATGTAATTACTACGATACTAGTAGTGTTCACCACACCATGCCTTTTCGGACAACTTCAGTTATTCACATTTCAGTCACTTGAGTCCAAAACAAAGCAGCCATGTATCCACATATCATTAGAGAACGGAATGAAATCTGCTGATGACCCAGCAGAGGCTTTCTCTCCTGCTGTGGTGAGGACACATGGCTGCGGGTTCTCTGTGCTCGAGTTCCAGAGCTTTGCTCGGGTCACACATTTCTGGAGGCTGCTTCCCTGACAACTGCCAACAAAAGGGGCATTGAAGAGAGGCACTTTGATGCCTAATCTACATGCGTTTGTACAGAGAAACCGGAGCCACGTTGAAGGAAACAGGTGCAACTAATTACAATGCTGTACAGTCCTTTTACTTTCCTTCTCACTCTCACTCTCTCTCTCTATTCCGTTCTCTTTGTATTTATCACTTTCCCTTTTATGCGACAGCTATCACAGAGGCTTCAGTGTGAGGGAGTTAGAAGCACAAATGTTAGGGCACATAGAGGGCGCACTCTCTAGACATCAAAGCTGGCCTCTTAAACACATTCCACGACACTGCTGGCTGGCCCTGCAAACCAACGTGAAGTGGACTGTTTTTGAATAGCTTGATTTAACCTGTTGCCAAATTAAATGAACCTGTTTTAGTTTCTCTCTTTTCAAAGTCTTGACCTATGGCAAGGAAGTCAAATATGTAAAACAGAATTGCACAGAGCCTTACAGTTTAATTCAGATTCTCCATGTCCTTGTTACCCAAATATCTATAAATCAAAATACCAGAAAACATGAAAAGGCATGATCAAAAACTTTCAGTTTTCCATTTAAAGCTTATAATTTCAGTCATAATGTTTCCAACAAGCACTTCTCACTAACAACCGTCTTAAAAAAAATCTTTCAAAATCCACTTGGCTCAAAAAAATGGGTTTGAATAAGCTTCTGGATTTGACCTAGAGTGGTCTTTACTATTCAGGTGATCATTCTCAGCGTGGACAAAAGCATTATTAGTCAAAATGAGTCACATCTTTGTTGTCAATGTACTCAGATCTCAAGGCCCTACGGTCATCTTCAGGTCCACTCAGTTGAAGAAAGATAAGAGGCCTTCTACATCTTCCTTCCTTATTGCCTTTTCAATATAGAGGTGTGACTTACCTTGCAAAACAATGATTTTAGGTGTCAGGTTTAGTCTGTCGAC
This sequence comes from Triplophysa tibetana, assembly GCA_008369825.1. NCBI lineage: Eukaryota > Metazoa > Chordata > Actinopteri > Cypriniformes > Nemacheilidae > Triplophysa > Triplophysa tibetana. Next base: position 13,902,654 of record CM017905.1, on the reverse strand, counting down.
CACCCCCAGTATTCTGTAAGAGCAAACTCCCATTTCCGGTAAGATAATACATCTGATCTTTGTTGATGGAACAATTAGGGTGGGATGGAGTTATCAAAAAGCAAATTCACAGGAATTTGAATGGCAACTAAGTCAGAACAGCTTGGAGCTATGAGCGTCCAACCCTCAAACAGGTGTCTCAAATCAAAGCTCCTCTCTTGCTGAACTCTGCATACACTCAGAACAGCTTCAGAAAACCTTTATGAAATCTGACCGGGCAGTTGGGTCCTTAATTTTCCAAACAGGGAACACAAAAAATCGGGAGAAGATGTTTAATAATAAGACCCAAATGGACTTCCTGATCTCACTGAGCAGTCTGTTGCTCCTTCGAAGCAGGGGATATACATTTGGAGCCTTATTTAAGCCACAGCATTTTATTCCCCAGCATTTCTTCTCTCTCTGACAATAGGAATTTGGAGCAGAGGAAAATGGCCAAATCTTTAAAGATAAATCACCTACAAAAAAATAAGCTGCTCAAAAACATGATGCATTATGTCTGGAGGAGTGTATTGCTGGCAATCTGTTGTACACCAAAAAATCTCTTACAGATTTCTAAAAACAAGGCTATAAGGTGACCTTACCCTTTGGTGAGGTGGAACATAAGACCATTTCCATTTCCGAGGCAGGTAATTTTGTGGCAACATGACAAGATACAGATATATATGAGCTGAAGCGTACCGATTTCACTTTAAAGATCTCTTTATAGCACTATGCTACTCATAGCATGCCTATCATCATATTTAACCACCTGTCTCAAACGACTGATAGAAACACTGTTTAAATTACTGTCTGCCCTTCAGGATGTGGATACAAACAACAAGGGGTTTTCGACCGGCCATGCTCAAATGTGATTTTGTTTTTAATAGCAGGGGCTGACATTTCCCCCAAGTTCTGCCCGGGGATCATGCTTGTCAACTATCTTAAATGGGACAGTGAGCTCGTTGTAAATCACACATTAGTATAAACCTCTGCCTCAGGCAGAGGTCCGGCAGGACATGACTTACATTTTCATCAGCGTTGGTCGGGGTCCAGTATACTTAAAATTTTGTGCACTGGCTAAGTAGTGCATTAAAGATTGGAATGCAGGTTTGAGTTTGGTAGAGGAGGTAGACTTTGGGTCAGGGCGGGATTAGGTCGCAGAGCACTTCCAGCCGAACCTCCCTCTCAGGCTTAGTTGAGTCTTGGCCTTCCTATATTGCTGTGTTGGAGTACTCAGAAGCTGTCTCAAAAATACCAAAGCTGGTTTCTCCCGGGGTTTTTTTCGTCCATTTATTTATCATTGGAATTTGATTTCCTTGCCACAGGGCTGTGTTGGCTCGCTCACCTGGAGACTGCTACGTTAGATTAGCATAAAGGTTTAGTCAATTCCGTCAACATTCCTTCATTAGAATGATCTTTCTTGATCTACAAACACCATGCACTGTACTGTGTTTTACCTTTTCTGTGTTTCTGTGTTTCTGTGTTTTTCTGTTTTTCTTATTTTCTCCATTAAAGTTGCTTTGGAATAATGCACATTGTGAAAAGCCCTGTATGAATAAAACTGAATTGAATTGAATAGAATTTAATACCACACCAGTATCTTAAGCAACTTTGTTGATATGAGAAATGTGTTCCTAATCAAATAATTCTGAACACTACACAAACACCTGTTGTTATCGACCGTTTCAACCGATCAGTGGGTAATTGAAAACACATGTAACCATATTGCATTTGAAGTGTAAATGCTAATCTGGTGTTCAAAATATCTCCTCTTGATATCTTTTGATCTGTCTGCCAGGTGTAAACAGAGATCTGGTGATGGGATCACCAAAAGCAAAGTAGATGTGAGATAATATATAATGATGAATATCTGCATCGGTTAAACTTTGAATTGATTGTGGCAGTGTTGGCTTGCTCACCGGGAGACTGCATTTATTTATTTTTAATTAGATATTATTTATTAATGATCTTGCTTGTTCTATAAATACAATGCACTGTTCTGTGTTTCACCTTTTCTGTTTTCCTGTTTGCCCCTGTAAAGCTGCTTTGGAACAATGCACATTGTGAAAAGCGCTATATAAATAAACTTGAATTGAATTGAATTGTGTTGATATGCTTTAAGGAAATTCCATATAAAAAATCAAAGTCAATACACAAACGATGAACAGAATTGTGGACAAACGAAATTATATGACAAATACAGAAACCATCTACACTGTTAAATGTTTCTGTTAATTTACACCCAAATTTCAACATGATTAACCTGTTATTTTTAATAACTGCGCATTACTGTTAATTTTAGGAAATATATGTTAAATAACACCTAATTTTTGTTATTTAACACCTCATTGTTAAATAACACCTAATTTTTGTTATTTAACACCTCATTGTTAAATAACACCTAATTTTTGTTATTTAACCGCAAAATCGAAAATTCAAGCAAAGATGTCGAATAAAATTTATGCTTATTGTAAAAAAGTAATTATTTATCAGTTGAGAAGTTAGCAATTTCATTTCGTTTTATTTTTTAGGTTGCTAAACAACGAGGGATTCACAGACAGAAATAATAAAGTTTGCGGTGTTTTCTGTGGATGCGCAAATGTGTTTGTTATTTGTTGGTGTAATAGCCTTTAATTACCCTGTTAATAGGTATGATGACAAAATTTTCAAACACCCCTAAGCTCAAAATGGATCACATGACGAGACAGAGCTGAAAATTCCCTTTCCGACGACACCTGAATTGTGAGAATCAGTTGAGGATTGCGAAAGTTATGATATTTATAATACCCAGGACTATAGTTAAATAGTTAACATTAACTACAATAGAAGTCGTGTGACCGAAAATGCTTATAATTCACACATTTTTGCTTGTAACTTCCTTATTTTATCAGATATTTGCATGAAATTTGAAACGAATGTAGAATTTTGTTAGTTCTTTCAAATGAAATCATGAAAATATACTGTTTTAGCTGGAATGGGCATCAGACCCATGGTACCTCACACAAAACAAATAAAATGAATAAGCGTTCATTCATAAACATTAACATTTATTTTGAGAATACAAGAGAAAAAAACAATACACATCAAAATTAATAGTTAATTCACATTCATACAACAGATATTCATAGAATCAGTAATAATTTCTAGAAAAACACCGTCAGAATGAGTTGAATACAGACGATGTTTTTTTTTAGAACGGCGCCTGCAATACATTCACTAATCTACCCGCCACAAATGTGACTACACAATTTCCGCGATTTAGTTAAATACTTTCTCCTCGATGGATTTCGATGATATTTCCTAGATAACAAGATGAAACCTATGTATTTAGGTCCACCTACATTTCATTAGTGTCCAAAGCTTAGATGAAGCCCACCGACCGGTTGAACGCAACGCAAATTTTCTGAAAGCCACGGTGACCTGAAATCACATTAGGGCTTGAATCCCGAAGTGTCCAACGCTTCAGTGGCTTGCACTCGATGTAGTTATCGTCGTATTTAGGAAAAACATACTACCACCAGGCGGCCAGGAGAAGATATTGAATGACATACACATTTTAGTACCGCGCGGTTTGGAACACATTTTTGAGTCAGAATGTTCGCCTCGAGTGGTAACGATGTCATCATACCTACTATTAATACCCTACACTCCGGATTTTACGCGAGACGGCCTATATTTAGTAGAGGAACTGCGCTCCCAATGTGTGTGTTCTATCTGAACACGGTGTAAATATCCGTAAAACACGCATCTGAAATAACATGATCATACAGTATTTTTTGCATTCTGGGAAGGAGCGTAACGTTGAAGGCGGCATTTGAACCGGCATCGAACACGGAGATCCATGTCGAAAGATCGCGGTGATTTCATCGACCAAAATATCAATAATCCGGTGAGATTAAAGAGTTTCTTCAAAGTCATGCATAGTTTTAACATCTATTAGTGATGTTGATGTATACTAACGTTAAACGCCACGGACTTACACCACATGAAGTAATGAGCCGTGGTGATTCAAGCTAGCAACATTTTGATAGTTTGTACATTCATTTTTAGAAACAATGCCCTTATTTAATGTCCATTGATGTATACGATCTAAATCGCTGTTTATGATGCTAGATAGTGGTCTAAAACTGTATTTGATGAATTCATGTCAGCTGCTCGTCTTTGATGGATTATAGCTGTTTGGGCTACGAGACATGCTGGTGTGACTATTTTATGTGCAGGTTTTAGCCTATCAATGAGGTAAATCCAGATTATCATTTTTTATATATATATATTTTTATTACAGATGGAGATGCAGGGTAATGTTACCATCCCTGCTCACACTGCTGTTCAAGATAATATCCCAGGATGTATGTCTCAGAACCAGGTGAAAATTTGAATGGTTTCTTACTTGCTTTAATCTAGCAATTTACTGCTAATCTATTTTATGTCATTAATATTGTGTTTAATTTGTTCTATGTCCTAGGGATATGCCACTGCAGCTGACCTTGAGATATCACTCTCTATGCCTGCAACTCCTTGTCTGATACTTCTTGGTAAGTTGGTTTTAGATAGGACAGTTGGCTTTAGTGTTGTATGTAGTGAATTCAATGGTATCAAACTAAACTGTATTCAAAATGAAAACTAAAACAGAAATATGACAGTTAAAACATTTCTGTTTCAGGAGAAACGGGAAGCCGCTTCCAGCGCTGGATGCTCAGCCTTGAGGGCCAAGTCATTTGCGAAGGGATCCAGTCCACCTTTGTGACAGGGCTGGCGTCTTTTTTTTCCTGTTTTTACATCTTTAACCAACAGTACCAAGATGAGGCAGCCTGCACGCTTGAATTCATCCAGAGGTAAGATATTGTCTGTTCACACCGGCATTTTTCTGGCCTAGCTGTGGCTCAAGCATGGTTTCCACAGGTCTGGTGATGGGATTTAGCAAGTAACTTTGATTTAGAAAGTTTTAGTGCAACTTAAAATATTCGCAGAGGCAAGAAGATAGTGCATGTTGAGGATAGTTCATGTACATTTGTTGTCTTTGTTGTGCTGTTAGTCTGTGTGAATTACTAGATTTTTAACCAGTGTATAATTTTTCAGACGCTTCGTGGCCATAAACCCAGAAAAAGGGACAAAGGCTGCAGAGGGGAAAGAAAGAAGAACTGTCAATTCACACGTCGCCAGCCTCTTGCGCAAGTTAATGAACTTTCAGTGGGATTTCATTTGAAAATGGTGAGTAAGATATACATTACACATGTTCAAACAGCAATGACTCAGGGGGCTGGGGAAATTCATTCTAATGTTCATTCTCAACTGCCTTTCAAAGTTAGAATGCTGAACTCCTCTTCTGTGCTCTTTTGCCATTCTTTTTTTTGTTCTTTCAATGAATTGTACTCATCACACTTTCTATTATTTTATGTTATTCTGTCTGTTTTGTGCTCTGTTTCTAAAATTAGCTTTTGTTAGGTCAAGCCATGTGATATAATTTTGGATTAAAAATTTGAAATTATGGAAATCATATCTCTCTCTCTCTCTCTCTCTTTCTCTTTCTCTCTCATATACAGACCCAAGACTTTGCAAAGGATCCTCATTGTGTGCTTTGAGAAAATGGTTCGTGGTCAAAGCAGTGGCAGTGTTTTTATTGTTTATTGCTCTTTATTGATGAAGAGTTCCATTAAGTGTTAACTATTGGTTTGAATGTATTCTTACATGTTGAATTTTAGTGGTTTAGGTAACACTACATGTATATGAAGTTCAGTATTTTGTTATAATGAAAAATGTATTTGGGTTTAAAAATGTATTTGTTACTTTTTAAGCCATGAACATGAGAAAATGAGATTTGTTTGTGATTAATCTGAGCCTATGTGTAACATTTTTATGTGACCAGGAGTCACAGTGTATATCCTTTGAGTCTTTTAAACTGAATTTTAGCAGTTCATGGAAAATTACATGTTGAGGTTTAGGGCCCTATCTTGCACCAACGCAGCGCAAAGCCAAACGGAAGTGTCTTTGCTAGTTTAAGACAGACGCAGTTGTTATTTTCTGTCCAGCGACCACCGATGTCGGCAATGAACATGATATACAGTATATTTCTGTGATTGGTCTGATCCATGTGTGCCTACATTTGTAAGTATTTACCTTTCAGTGTTTGTATTACAATAAAAAAAAGTTAATTTCAACACGGAACTATTAGTTTTCTTTCACTTAAGTGTTATCTGAAGGATTATGCCTTTTCTTGTATTAACTCAAGCTAGAATATGTCTATAACAATCAGTACACGTTACTATGCTAACCCTAATTAACAACATTTAATGGAAACAAAATAAATGGTGATTTAACAGGAAAATAATGGTAACACTGCTGCCAGTTGTTTCCTGTTTTTTCTGTGATTCACGGTAAATTCCTGTAGAAAAACATTACGGGAAGTGCACTGTAAAAAAACATTAACAGGAATTAACTGTTAAAATAACAGGAAAATAATGGTAACCCTGCTGCCAGTAATTTCCTGTTATTTAACAGGGAAATAATTAACAGTGTAAGCTAATCACAGAATGTCTTGTTGCTCACATTATATCATTAAAGGACAGGTAAGCCTTACAGCCTTTTAATGAATGATCATTGTAATTACTTAGGACATGCTCTACGTTTTCCTCTTTCCCTGACAGTCATTTTCTGTTCTGCCCATTGGCTTCTTCATAGTTTCCTATCAAAGTTTAATTATTTGTCTGAAAAGTGGCTGTGGCGGAGGTGCTTGACTGACATGTCCAGTGTTCTTTTGGAAGTTACATGCATTTACTGTTCTCTCCGTTCTCACACTGAGTGAGGGCTGGTATGATCCGAGAGATCAACAATGGGCCGGCTGATGGGTGCTGGAGAAGGTCTCCCCTCACCCCAGACACAGTCTTCATTGTCCATTAACCTGCCAATGGCAGGCCACTGTCTCTCTGATCATGTTTAAGAGTGAACAGAGTGAAAATAGAACACACAGCAGTGATGCGGATGTCATTTATGTAACAAGACGTCAGACTTTCGCTGCGGTTTTGGTATTCTGCTTCTGTTCCTCTTACAGTTGTAAACAGGGCAGTTGTTCTTACATCATTGAAAATGAAGATGTGTTTGCACAGCTCTGACTCGGTGACAAGAGCCTACATTTGTTTGTTGAATTGCCTTCCTCACTACATGGTGTTAGTTGAGAAAATCAGTTCAGGTTTCTCAGTCTAAGGGGTTTTGAGTGCTCATCCAAATCAGTTAAATGAAGAGAGACTGCCAGTGTGTTTGGTGTGAACCAAAGTGAGAAGCAATGATTGCAGTGTTCGCCGACAAATTACTGAAGCTACTCACTCAAGATAAATAAACGTTGGTTAAAGCTTTTAGCCTAGTATGTATAAATAGTTAATAGCCTTTGTTTTAGATGTAGGATCTAATGTTAGGAATATAAATGTTGGACCAACCCTCGTGTTCCAAACAGTGAGCAGTATTTTGTCGTTCTCTTCAGACCTTCAAAATTAATTCAAACAGAAAGAGTTGAAAAAAGACCTTGCACCAACAAAGCGTTTATTACTTTGGTATGAACTCGGTCAGGGTAGTTTCATAGCCACATCTGCAACTAATCCATGACCTGCTGGGATTTGTAAATAGAGTACAGTGAAGAGTTTGTTCCACTAATGCATTATAAACATGGAGGTCTGCTTGGGGCCTTTCAGTTTAGGGTTACATTCAATATGGAACTGGATGCTGCATTGATGTAACACTTTGCACATGGTTCAGTGTTTTGGAATTAATCATTTTCCAATGAACGACCGCTGTCCTTTTGTGTGTGTGTGTTTTTTATGGTAGACATCTATGCATTTTGCAAGAGAAAGCTGGACTGGTGTCATTTCATTTCAAAACCTCACTTTTTTTCTAAAACAGGAAAGGAAATTGACATAACATAAATTCTCTCGTTATTGAGCAGACTCTTTCTCTCTGTCCTACTCTGTTTTTCTCTCAAAGGTCCTGCTGAAAGTGGACAGCAGGAGCATTAATCACATCCACAGACAAACAAGAAAACTCACTCTTCAACCACAGCAACAAGACAGTTGCCTCTGCTCTGGGCTCCAGTCTTAATGAAAGCTTTATCTTGTTAAACCAACAGCAAAACCGGCCTCTGAGAGGTGATCTGCTCTACTTTACCCCCTGTAGCAGTGATGTCATGTAAAACATTTAGTATGTGAGTGTTCTTTAGTGGTTTTGTGAAAGGGAACCCATCCTGTTACCCATCCTGTTCTATATCAGGAAGGTAACGTCTTGTTTTTCTGACTCTGTGTACAGGTTAAAGGCCATCTTCCCATGCTGCTCAAAAACGTCAACTCAAAGCAGACATGCCGCAATAAGAGTTAAAAGGATATCAAAATTGGCCTGCTGTCATCGGGGGTCAGTCTTATCCCTATTTGCCTTTCTACAGCCGATCTATCAGCGAGGTCTGATCAAAATGGGATACCGGGTCTTCCAGCATTCCTTATTGCCGGGGATGAGTGTCTCTGACTGTCCCTCTGCCACCACTTCCTGTCAGCCAAGCCTGAAACAAAGACACTCTATCTCTCTAACTCCCTCTCTGCTGCTGCTCTGTCACTCACTCTTTCTATAAGCCTGAGAATTGAGCATGAACTGCAACACATATTTATGAGATTATCCACTGTCTCGTGTTTCATTACCATGTACAAACATAGAACATTTTTCAGTCTCTCTGAATGAAAACACATGAAAAGAACAAAATGATGTTGGTACTGTTGTTGTCCTCAGATCTCCAAGGGGATGTTAATTCACTTCGATTTTGTTTTGTTCTACAGCACTTCCCCCAATACCATTAGAATGATAACAGCCTAATATAATGCTCCTATGGTGCCTCTCATTTCATGCATTTACTGTACACATATGCAAGAAATCTCTTTTGAGATAATCCCAAGAGATGGATGGTCACAAAACAGACCAAAATGAAAGGTCACTGAATTATAAGAGGATTTGAAAAGATGCAAGTCTGATTGTCAACCCCAAATGCAGAACAACAATTTTAGTTTCCCTATTGGCAGCAGTCAATCTATACAGAGAGGGGAAAATGCGACTTCAAGCCGATGGAAGTTGGGGCCGTCAGAGAGGCCTGAACTATGAGCTCTTTAAAACATGATGTTAAGAGCGTGTATAAAAAGCTATCTAAAAAATAGCAGTAGAATGTAATTAAACAGACCAGTCATAATTTTAATAATGATGTGACCTATATACGTACATATACCAAGAATTTTTGGCCATATTTCAATTTATCCCTTTACATGACAGGTATTGCTCATCTACACGCATTTTCCATAGAAGTCATTTCTATCATTAGTTTGTGAACTTGGCTAGCTATACTTGAAAGGTCAAAACATTGGTGTGCTTTTTGTGAAAAATTGTGACACAGACTGTGAACAAGCCGAAATATAATCAAGGCAAAACATGAGCGTCTGAATGCATATAATGAATGTACTTCTTATACACATAAAGATTAATCCATTTTGTCTAAAAGGCTTTTTAAATAATCCAGATTACAGTATGCAAGCGTTTTCCAGGCAAACAGAAGAGATAAGATCTCAATTTCCTGTAATCAAAAGCTCTAGTTCAACATAAGCTTTTATAAAAAGGCACTTACTCTCTATTTTCAGTCCCATGTCATATTAGATATATAAGGCCTATTTACATCCATTATCCAATTGCACTCAGGAAAAGGAACCCATGGAAATTAGGAGAAAAAGGATAAAGGGAAGTATGACTGAAAGGCTTTTAAAAAGTTTAAAATCATGGCACAAGTTAGAAACGTAATTGTTACAATTTTGGTCCACATATTTTGCTATGTGATTATGTATTTTAATAATTACGTGTTCTAAAAGCTCAATAAATGCTTCCTTTAAACGATAGAAACTGTTCATATGCTATGTTTCAGTCTTGCTACAAAAGTGACTCTTTATGTCATTATACCCAATATTAAAGTAAAACCACTTTTGTATTTACTGCATCTGAGATCTGAAGCTGAGTTTTAAGTTTTACATTCTTTGAAGAGAAAAAGCAGAAAATATTTTGTTTGTTCTTTGTCAAGCCTTGGTATTTCCATATTTTATATTAATTTGAAGTTTTCATCAATTAATTGCTCATTAACCAGGGAGGGTGTCATCTGGAGAGAAATTAAAAATGCAAATTAGATATCAATCTAATATCAAAACAACAAGACTGGTGGTGACAAATGAGTGACAATTCTTACCCTACTTTTTTGCCTAACTAGTGTTTCCATGGAAACCTTAATTCTCTCACTTTGAATATGTAAATACGTTGATGTTTGTTAATTTTTTTTGACTAAATTAGATTCATTCTAAATTATGAGATGTCAAAAAGAATAGTAAGGTATCAACCATGCTGATACTGTATGTTGGCAGGTTGGTGATATTATTTCAACTCAATTGTGTATGAAATTATTTTATGATGAGCACTGTAGTTTACTTTACATAACAACGATACATATGTCTGTTGCATTTTCACATTTCATAATTTCCAGTTTAAAACATGCATAGCCCTGATAACATTGTTACTCTTCTAGACCAACAAAGGTTTTAGGTATCATTTGGAAAAACAGTTCAGCTGTTGATGATCTTGATTATGTGTTTTATATAATACTCTGCTTATTTCCCAATATGTGTGCAAAACTCATAAATGTTGTGGGGTTGTTCCTCTCAGTTAGAAAGGTAGCCACTCTGCTGGATGCTGGGCAGTGGTGCCTTGCGCCAATAAATGGGGAGGTTGATTGAAAGATTGGGGCAACTGGCTGGGAGAGGCAGGCCAGAGATGAGTGGACTCATATGAAGCCAAGCATCTAAAAGCTTTAGGCACCCCTGGTCAGCCAAATGACCCCGGATAGAATCTATGTCCAAGAAGATTGTTTTCCGAATTCTCAGGAAGGAGGTAGAACTCTTATCTGTGGGCAATTACCGTCTCACACACACTGAGTAAAATGAAAGATAGCTCAACAATCTGAGGTCTGGCAAAGTGTAGATAAGAGTCAGTGGATCAGATATTAGCAGTCGAGATATATCTATCTGCAAATATGATGCATAAACTGAGCAATATTTGTCCAGGTTTATAGCTTGACAGCTCTTAGATTGAGCTGTCTCGGTATAGTCTAATTAAGTACCTAAATTCACCTTGGGTAGAATCAGCACTGCTCCTCACCGATTCACATGAGGGATCACATGCGCTATTCATGTTTGACTGCCGTCTAGCAGTTTAGACTGCATTTGATCTAATATCTACAGCATTTGAGGTTGGCCACAGGGTCCTTATGAGCACATTTTCCAACCTCTGAGGTTGGACATTGTCATTGACTGTACGCCTGAAACAAAAGCAGCCAGTAAAGGGACCAAGATGAGAAAGTGGCGTGACCCGAGCACTTCATTTCAGAATGAGCTTAATTAGATTCGCTCCACATTTCTCTAAGGGCCAAAATTAGAGCCCATTCCCTTTCATTTTTTGTTGTTGTCTTTGTTATGTTCACATTGTCACGGCTCATTATTTCCATAGGCATTTCATTTTGTGGTAATGACAGTTTCTGTCCACTGAGAGAAAAGGAAGTTTTGGACAAAAAATGATAGTTTAAGAAGGGCAAATGAAAGACACCTTTTCTTAGGCAAAAATCCTATAGATGTAGCATGTGCTCATTAGCCTTAATGTGTGATGGTTGCATTGCATTAGTAGAAAGGAATTACCTTTATCTGCTATTCAGCCATAGACACAGACCCCAGTTTCACATCTAGATATTATTCAAAGTTAACTTTTCAAAATGTCCTTTCATTCAACAATACCCATTAACTTGTTTAAAATCTCATGAAAACGTGAGTTCACTTCCCAAATCCAAAATGCAGCAAGTACACAGCCATTCTGCAGTGTATCAAAGATGGCAGAGGCAGGGGGGCCTTCTCCACAGGAAGTTCCTGCAAACAGAGTGCACCCACTTTTTAAACCCCATTTGTCTTGTTAATGGGCCCCTCTGATTACCTGATTGCACTGGATGACTGTGGAGAAATCTGATTGCGTGAAATTATACAGAGCAAAAACTTTTGATTGGGGAATGGATCTGGGATGCTCGTTGCTACCATTTGACAGGGCCCCTGTGAAATTTGGCCTCATTGATTTCAAATCAGCAAAGTGTGACGCATAATTGTAATCAGAGCCCATGTTCACTGAGCAGTCTATTTTAAAACCCAACTTCCTTGCTGTGCAAACTTTTGAGCCTTAACAGTATGACAATGGTATTAGTCCTGGTTAATTACATGCCCTTTAAAAGAACTATTATGAGGCCTAAGCCTTTTCTGGATGGAAGACCACATGAACGATTTCAGCCATGAGGGTCATTGCCTTGTACAATACGCAATAAAAATCATGAATCCAATGGATAACTCACATCTATTAACCCAGCAACCAAACAAGCCAGTTCAGTTGGAGGAGTTCTTTCAAAATCAAGTAGGGTAGCTATGACAAATATGGGGGTTTGTCTGTGCTTTCATGGTCACATTTTTGAAATATAATTTCAACCTTCTACACACTGTAAAACAAAATCAGCCTACATTTTTAAGTCAGGTCAATATGATTTTAGTTTAATTGATTCATGAAACTAATTTTATTTAACTTGAAATTTAAGTTGAAAAGTAAAACAATTTAAGGCCGCTGAAATTAGTAAAAAGAATACAGTGTGTAGAAGGTTGAAATTAAATTCCACAAATATGAGACGTGAAAGCACAGACAAACCCCTATACTGTATATGTCATAGCTACTCTACTTTACACAACTGTACTTGAATGAACTGCACCAACTGAACTGGCTTGATTGGTTTTAAGTAGTTTTTTACAGTGCAATGCCCATTGGTCAGTTAACTGTCGGAGCCTTTTTTGAACCTACACATGAAAACGCATGTTGGAACTAAAATATTGGTAACTCATGAATTCTTTGGAATACAGACTTATGGTTGGTCTCTTTTGAAAAAAGAAAAGGAGCTGATTATTCCAACAAAAAACATCACACACTCACACAAAAAAATAATTAAAGGTATATTGTTAGGTTTATTGTAAACAATAAATAAAAAGAGTAAATGTTTTTCTTTGATTAAAAAATATATTGAAAAAATACGGTTCGCAAAAGGATAACAATAAATCTAATCACACTCGTAATAAAAAAGAATCAATAACCCACCCTACATAAATTATTTTAAAAAAGACCAAAGAAATCTGTATTCTAGAGTCATAGACTTTCCAATGATATATAGTTTGTCATGATTCGATTAGAAATTACATGAACAATATTGACGCAAACTTTGGTGTCCCGTATACGGAACAGGAGACAGTTAACAGGCTACAGTAGAAAGTCTCTTTAATCAAGAATGAAACAGTAATGAAACATTTTAACATGGGTCTTGTTATGCAATAGTTTTAAATAAAACATACAATATTCCTCAATTTAGATAAATGACTATTCTTAGAATTTCAAATAGCATTTTAGGATTCTTTGACATTTTAGGATTCTTAAAACCTTGTGACACATTTCACACATGGTGCATACATCAATGTCTCCTCAGTTCTTTTCCTGTTTCTGGAAAACACATTCCTTTTTGTTCAGCTGTGAAATCTTAAGATTTTAATAAACGAATTTTAATGCAGTTGGGTTTTACTTGTTAATTAATTTAGAAATTATTCAAAATATAGGATTAAATGAGCTGCAATCCATAGAAAAGCATGAAAGGAGCCTTTCTTTGTTCTTGGCAGCAGATCTAGGAGCAGTAAGAACATGTGCTTCATAGGAATCAAGAGCATCTGGCAGTTCAGCTCACTTCATTAATTAACTTTCCATTGATCTGACATTCTGTGCTTTCAAGTCATTGTTTTTTTGTGCACACTGTGTGCAATGTCTTTTGCCACGGTCAAGTTCTACATCGCCATGGTTACGGGCCACTATGAAAATGAATGCATTCGTAAATTTGGCATCTGACACTTTACATAGTTAAACAACTGATATATCAGATTTTATGACAGCAAATGTATTAGTAACTTTGAATAGGTTTATAAGCGTTGTATTCTTTTTAAATGACTTTTGCTGCATTTGCTGCATAAGATCAGTTTGATTCATCATACTCTTGCATTATCAAACTTTCAACCACCTGCAAAAACTTCTTATGAAACCATCACCAGTCAGAAAGAGTTTATGAGGAGGGAGAAATTGGAGGGGGGGATGTTAACACAGATGTCCAAATAAGAGTGTGAATGATTCATTCTGCCGAGATTAGCCTTCGTCTCCAACAGCAACTTTCCCAGGACTCAGGAACTCTCTGCCTTTCAGTGAAGCCTATAGAATTGTCATCAGAAATTGATTTTCATCCTGAAAGACAAATTGAATCACATATGAAACACAACAGAAGGACAAGAAAACGTCTGTCTCCATGTCCTGCGCCCCCCCCCCAACCTACCCCCACATCTCATTCCCAGTATACCTCTCACCTCCTCATGCGCCCCTGTTCCCTTCCCTCCATCCCCCTCATCTCTTGTATCTAAGTGATCTGGAGTGTTCAAACCTAAATTAAGATCTGTGGTGAGATACACGGTTCCCATAGCTACCTCTCAAACAGTGTTGTGATTGCATTATAATCCGACACTAATCAAATCTAAATGAAACAGGGATGATAAGGATGCTATTTTCAGTCTGTGTTTGTGAGAGGGAGGAGTGTGTGTCATTGTGTGCATTGCCTTTTTCACTTTGTCCTTTTTCACTTTTTATTACCTTCCAATCAGCTCGGCCTCACTGCGATCTTTTTTCATTATTTTGGGCCATTGTATTGGACAAACATAGTTGTAATGAGCTGTAAGAAGAGGAGATTAGCCTGGTCAAATGATACGGTCTGACGGAAAGGATTTCACATACAAACACACACCAGCTTCACCCATATAGGACTTCATTTTAACAGCGTATTGGCGTCATGTAAAATCGTTTAATTTGTGAGAAAACAACCTTTAAAAGTAAAAGAGTAATGAGAGGGTTGATGTTGTGAGGAAATTTGGCCTTTCTACGGACACCAAGTAAGCTATGGTAAATTAATTTAAATTGTTAAAGTCACCACTGCATCTTGTACTTTACTTTCCTGATGTGATGCATTTCCAAATGTTGAGGATATTGAGGAAATATTAAAGATGTTAAAAAATTGAAAAGTGGGCTTTACATATATAAGGAAAATATTAACATTATCCAATAGTGTAAACAACGAAATGTTTTTTTTTTGTGCACCAATAAACTTTCACAATATTAATTGGAAACGTGTATCAAGAAAATAAACGGGATACACTTTGACTTGAAAAAGTGAGTGGAGTTGTTTATCATTCTGTAGTTGCTAGTCATTTACTTTCACTGTAGGCAGACAGCAGTATCAGTTTCATGGTTTTATCCATAGCCCAGCCTTGACTGCGCTACCTTGTAACTGGAGTCCTTTGTGCTCTGACTGCATTGTTTCTCATGAATTCACTTGTCCAAACCGTTCATCTCATCAGATCTGTCTTGTCTCTTCTCTTTCTTTGCAGTGCATTATTGGGGAAATTTATTCCAAAACGTTCTCACCAGAGCACGGAAAAATAGGCCTTCACATCTGACTGCCTCAATGCCTTCAAAAAATGCATTAATATGAGCAAGATGATGTCTGGTGTATTTTTGTAAATACACGCTATACTGGTGAATTACTGACTAGTGTGTGACTCAGCGAACCCAGTTCAGTTCGTTTGACATGTCTGCAGGTTGTGTGCATCAGTGATGGGCAGTATTTATACGGTAAAGTACAGGTATTTTAAGGACAAAATTGTATTTTGTCATTTGTATTTATGTCGCTTTAGAATACTGTAAAATACTTTGTAAGAAGTCTACATAATGACATGTATAAATACGGCCTCTGATTGGTGCCTACTCAGTAGTTTGCCCAGACTTGAAAACAGAAAATAGGTCCATATGGAAGGAAGGTGTTCAAGGCAAGAAACGTGCAGGCTGCAATATGCCAATCGTCTTTAACATAAATTGCTCTCATTTTTAAAAGTTCAAGTTAAATTTGGTGTCTGTTTCAGTAGCCTTGGCTAAATAGTTTACCAATTTAAGTAATGTGTTGTGTTGAAAGGCATCAGTAGCTAATGAGACTTGTGGTCTCAGTTTGATTGTTTTTGTTAGACATGGTTAAGTTGACAAGTTGACAAGTTCTGTTGCTACTTTCCGATTATGTTTGGTACATTTAAACATATTTGGCTTAAACATATGGCTACAAAACATATTGATCATTTAATTATTTTTGAAATGCTAAATGTTTTTTTACTTCCAAATAGATGTCCAATGATAAATAATAGTTGTAAAAAGAATATTGTACTGTAATTGAAGTAGCTGTATAGTAGGATCATGATTTTGCATTCCATTGCAAGAACGACTGCTTGAATTATAATATATTATTTCATTTATGATTAACAGTTAGGTGATTAATTAGTAAGAAACTAGTTGCTATGAATACAGGCGCCTTCAGTTGACTTCTTATGAACGACTTGTTTGCCATTGAGTCAGTGTTGCTGATGCAAAGCAAGGCTCTTCGTTAACAAACACTAAATAACTTAATTAGGATACAATTATGAGTAATTTGCAAACTGTTAAACATTAATGGGGTCTTATGATTCAGCTAAAACGAATATTATCATTTGTTTTAGATGTAATGCAATGTGAATACACTATTTAAGGTTAAAAAACGCGGTCATTTATCAGACATCTTTCTTGTTTGTATCTCCTCTTTGCCCCGCCTCTCTGAAACGCGCAGATTTTTTACTCAGCTCATCGCTCTGAATATCGAGGTGCGCTACAATTGGGCAGTTAACAGGTGCATAGTGATAAATACTGTAATTAATTAATTAATTTCAATAGGTTGTATGGCTTGTGTATTTTGTCGTTTTTTTTGATACACATAACATTAAACAATAAATAACATTTTTGATGTAATTTTGAACCCCACCCTGCTGTGCATGAGAGTCAGAGCCCTGCCGTGCACTCACCCCTAAGGCAGTCAAGGAACACACAAGGCTGGTGCATGCAAGGGGCGGCCTACTGTCCGTCATCCTGGTGAAATTATCCCTCCTGTTGCCGCCACTGATCTACAGACACATACGCTTGCAGCGAACCACCCCATATGCACCCACAATGAGACAATACCCTCTTTTATACTGTCCTCATTTTAATCAGCATTAGAGAACTTGGGAAATCACATTTTCTCATCTTTTCCTGAGGTAGGAGCTCCTAATGACAGAAAGAATGGTAATTAGAGTGGAGTGGAGGTGAGGCCTATTGAAAATGTCTTACATGAGAAGCAAAAGAAAAGCTTTGTGTAAATCTTGTTTTGAGATAGTTTTTTGACTATCAGTCATCAATCACGCTATGTTTTGTATCAGTGATGTTATACCTAATTTATTTCACTTTAACACGTTCTGTCTCTTTTCAAGGGTAATTTGCCCAGTATTGCCTTACTACAGGAAATAAGAATTTGACCCAGCAGGGTTTAAAAAAAAACGTGAATATTTAACATTTCACTTTAAGCAAAAGTCTTTAAGCAACACACGCTTTAAATAAATATAAAGAGAAAACAAAGCTAATATGTGATATCTGGTACGATTAGCAGACAGGTGACCCTGATGCTCGACAACATTTGTCCATTTGTTATTCTCATAAGCTGTGAAATACTTTGCGGGTATGAACTAAAAACACTTTAAAAAAAGACGGCGTGTAAATAAAAGGATTAAAGCAGTCCTCGAATGAAGTGGGGCTACGGCCAAGTGAAATATGCTCCCAATTACTGCGATGGCTGTAGAGCCTAATAAAGCGAACGCCTCTACAAGACGCGGCACTATAATGGAGCCAGGCTAATTTGCTTTGACTGATGAATTTTTCGTCTCCCGTCGCGCTGGGTTGAATAATTATGAAATTTATCACAAGACATAGCGACTCATTAAGGATTAGCGAGCTTTCATTAGAGTGATGTTGTTGGACTGCCGCGGCTGCTGATCAGCATAATTATGGACCCTACAGAGGGCGGGCCAGGCAATGTGTCTTTGTGTGTGTGGTCAAGAGGACATGAAAAAGATGCACATATAATACTGCACGGTTAATATTAAGAACGCTTCTGCTATATCTCACCAAAATGAACATTTCATTAGCTCTGATATCTTTAAATAGGGTTGCTTTTGATCATCTCTTGAATGAGATTATTGAATCTAATCTGAGTGTTATAGATATTACCTCACCCCAAGTGCATTCTGGCAAACTTGTCACATACTACCTTCTAATGAACACAGTACATATACTTTGACTCAAGGAAACTGTCAGTTTAGCAATTGATGACCATGTGTAAAACAGGTTTGAGCCTATACCATGCTGTTTAATTTACCAGATATTTCTGCAAATAAAGTAAAAAACAAATCTGGAATATTTATTTGGGAAAAGGTATGCTTTATGACATAAGCTGCATGACTGGAAGCCATAAAACACATTGGGCATCTTTCTTTCTGTTTCCCAGATAGGATTGTGTAATAGTTTTAGAGTAATCTACTAAGTGTGTTGTGAGTAGCCGATTATCCAATTGCATGCATGAGGACGCAGTTTTATCATTGTTTACAACAATGTAATTACAAAAAGCTTTGCCAAATAAATTAAAGAGATTAACATATTAGGACCTCTAATTACATTTAAATGACATGCATAATGTATAAATGTTTGCCAAAGACTGAGAGCTGAATTCTTGATGAAGTTTCCCAAACGTTTAGCTTTACAAATGCTCCTCAATTAATTCTGTTGTGTCTGTTTCTCAAGTCCATGTGCCATTTGTTAGAGAATTATCGATTTGTATTTAATTAAGCTCACTTGCTCGATGCTGACACAAGATTGATCAAAGCAGTCAATAACAGCATATTAAAGAAATGACTTTGGATTTTTTCTCCATCTTTATGAGTGTATAGAACAAACAATCTGTCTTGAAATATGCAATTCAATATTTCTCAGTGTCACGCCACCCATCTAGCTGCTGCAGGCATGTTACAGTCACCTGGGTGAAATACACTCTCAAAGCCTCCAATGGAAAACACAGCAAGAAGGGTTAGCAACATAATTGCACTTAAAGGGTAATACCCATGAAATATGTGTATAAAAAAATTGAGCCCCTTATAACATTTGAATTTTCACTTTCATTTGGCTTTAGATAATCTCTCCATAACAGTACACTTACTAAAATATACTACACTCTAAAAAGTGCTGGGTTGTTTTTGACCCATGCTGGGTAAATATTGGACAGAACACACTGCTGGGTTAAAATTTACCCAATGCTGGGTTATTTCATCCCAGCTGCTAAGTTGTTTCCTCTTTTAGTGTGCATCACTCACTACCTCTCCCCCATCAAATTTTGTGTATCCAAATCAATATCACTGTAAGGCTTTTACATAAACATAGTTGCGCTTATACTGTTGTTCCGCGTGTTGAATGTTGCACACAGAATGGCATGGCAACATGCATTTTTTCTGTTTTGTTCCTGTTTTCAAGTGTAAATCTGTTGCTGAATTGTCTCACATGTTTTTTTATGGATCAAAAATGTCTGAAAGGCCTTTTAGTTTTTTTCTATCCTTGTGTGATGGAGAGGCTTTCAAGTTTTACAGCATTATAATGGAATATCATTTTATATTTTAAGTGAACTATTACAGTAAACACTGTTCTGTATATCCCTACCAGCTTTTCTAATGGTTTCCCCCAGAGGACACAAACTTCATTATGAGGTATTTTGTTTACTCTGTGGGGGGTATCAATACTTTTAACCATCTCTTCCTCTGTGCTGTTTAAATGCATAGTCCACCCAAAAATAAAAACTCATTATTTACTCACCTTCGAGTCGTTCCAAATCTGTATAAATTATTTTCTGAAGGACACAAAGAAAGATATTTGGAAGAATGCTTATAATGGACCCCATTGACCAGTTAAGTAGGAAAAAATATTTTGTACAGTATATTTACATATATAGGCCTATATATTTTTTTGTTGCAAACAAAATAAGATATTTTGAAGAATGTACGACAGCAAACAGTTCTGGGGCACTTTTGACAAATTTGTCCTACTATGGTAGTCAATGGGGTCCAAGAACTGTTTGGTTACAAACATTCGTCCGAAGATCTTTCTCTGTGTCTTTCCAAACAAAGAAATTTATATAGGTTTGGAGCAACTAGAGTGAGTAATTGATGACAGAATTTTCATTTTTTGAGTGAACTATCACTTTAAATATTTTGGTGGATGTGCGTGTCTTTTCTATTTGCACTGTTTGTGATCAAAACATAGACAGAGGAACCACTCCAGGACATCAGAAGATCAGAGACAGTGGTTGGGTGTTGCTCTTTTCCATGGGATTCCCTAAGCACCTCTTCCCAGTTATTGTATGTGATCATATTGCAGAAAGAGAAAAGGAAAACGTTTTTTTTACATGCCCATTTGTGAAAAGCTCATTAAAACAACCCAAGAACAAACAAAGGTTTTCCTCTGAGGCTCCCATTCAGAGTCATCCCATAATTTCCCACTAGTTTTAATAGTTGAGATAAATTAATTATTCCTTCGTGGAAAATACATTCTTTGACATCTTTGGCTCATTGTTCTTGTTGGAGAGAATTGAGCCCAATCCTGTGAGAAATAGAGTTGCCTTTCCTGCAGGGAAATCAAACTGCTCACTGCAATCAGCCTGGACCAACAACAATTAAACCATTAGTATCTGGTTTAGGAGTCTTTTGACACAATGTACATCTACTAATGAATCCAGAGGCTTCTCATAATTACACAGTTTTGTCTTGTAAAGTTTAGCTGCCCACTCAAACTCACAGCAGAATAGTTTCCCTTCCTGTTCCTTCGAGTTGGGACGTGCAATTAAGACGGTTCTGATGGTGACAAATTAATGTCAACTATGATGATATAATTTGAAGACGGGACACTGTAGAGTCATCGTTTTGCTTTAATTAATTGACTTCATGACTGACAATAAGACAACATTCCCTTCACAGGGAATGCTAGTCCACCACTCTATATGTAAGCAAATAAATGTTACTAAGATGTATGGATATTTTGGTAGAAAAAGAAATAAACCAAACATAAGAAATAGAGAGATGTATGGCCGCAATTACCATTCTAAACAATGATCTATAGTTTCTGTAATAGAAGTATATAAACACACATTTCTGTCATGTGCCTGGGTTAAAAGAAAAATGTCTCAAATAGTGTTTTTCTGGCTTTCCTGAATACAAGGTCTTATGTCATTTACAATTCTGTTGTATATATGTGAGGTGCATCGTCAATACTTGTCAATACAATAACAGCAATTCGACTCTATTAGTTTTTCCAACATATTGTAGTTCTGGTTTGTGCCAGTCGAGGGCGCCACTGTTATAAGGAACATGCGTTTCTCTCGTGTGTTTCCCCTCGTCCATCGAGCCGCGTGAACTTTTTGATATTGTGCCAATGCTTATATTGGCTGGTCAACGTAAGACTAAACATTTGAATACGGATGACTGCTTTACCTGGCCAACTTTTTACTGAAAGACTTGACAATAAAACCAACGGCGAAAAAACTCACTTTAATACATGAACCTGCCATTGATTAGGAAGGGTTTTCTTGAGATTTACATACGCTGCTGCTAAGTTATAGTTTTTAAAACAAATAAGATATTGCCCTGCATGATGGCAATAAACCTCAAAAGCAAAGCCCTGCTCATCTGCAATGTCTCATCTGACCAGCGTGTGTCTATGTCAATCTAATGCTCATCTGATTGGCTCAATTTGTTATTCCGCTTGAATGGAGGTCGATGTGATTGGCTAAAGCCGATTGACGTCATCCTCGGAGAGGAGGTAGTCTGTTTTTTTTCTGTCACTGACACATGTAGAACACAAGCGACAACCATCGTCGAGAAATCATTGCACAAGGGTTACAAACAGAGACGCTCGCACCATCACAGACTCGATCGAATGGAAATTACGAAAGACGTTACCGAACGCTCTTTCTACAAGACTACGTGCGATCTTTCCGGTGATAACCAGATCATCTGAAAAAGGGGGACGGCAGGAGTGGAAATACAATCTGAAAACTCCATTTGCTTGACTCGAACACAGCATTTACGTTACATAGAGCAGTCAGAAGTATTCATGCACGCGCTCCGTCAGTGAGTTTGTTGGACTGTGCGCAGTATTTTTATTTACTCTCGAGAAAACAGACTGCTTATTTCTCATCAATCATTTAGCCATTACATTTGAAAGAGACAAAAGAGGTGGGTGCACTTTATTCATTTGTTATTGTTAACAATAATCAATCCATGATGTCACGAAAAGTGGACACATGTTATACAAAGTGCCACATACAACAAGTAATATTATGTATTTGTTAAACTTTTGGAAACGTTTGTAGAATATCTGAAAATGTGTCTGTTATGTTTTTGAAAACATTTTTGGCTGTTCTCATTCACGTCACATGCTTATCTAATAATGTAACTGGAGATTTTGTTGTTCTTGGATTGTGGACATGCGTTTGCTCACAGTTAGTGTAACATTATATACTTTTTACTTTTTTAATATCTCGGTTACTGAAAATAAGTTAATGTGTGGGCTATAACTTAGTGACCAAGAGTCTAAAGACCACATGCTGCTGATCTTTTTTATATTTCTGCACATCCCGTCTCTTAAATTGCCTGTCCGTGTAATTACTTGAGTTTGCCCATTTCACTTAAAAGCCACCCCTCCCCTCAGATCCCTCTTCCCTCTTACTGGGAATGAAACTTGACGATGGTCCGATCTTATTTATCTGGGGGAGTCACTTTCGGTCTCTGATTCATCTCCCTTTAGATTTAATCAGCACTAAGGTATTGCTTGTCCCTAAGAGCCTCCACTAATGGGGTTACTGAATGCCTCTCTCTCTCATTGCAATGTTTTCTACCCCCCGCCTCTCCTCTAATTACCTTTCAACAAAGATTTGGCTTACAGCCTTCCACGAATGTATCTTACATTTTAATCTTCCCCAGTTTGATTCAGGATCCATCCTTATGAAACCCGAGAAAGATTAACATTTCAAATATATTAGGGAAAGGATAGTGCATGCTTGAAGTATTGATGGAGCAACAGAGCATATTAAGAACTGCAATCATAAATGAGGGTTCGTGGTTACTGTAATGATTTCTGTCAGAAGCACACCAAGGTATTAAAAGATATTTCTGTAGAGCGACGTGAACAGATTCTTGCATATGCTGAATGATCTGACATAGCAGGGTAATTTCACGGGGCAGTGAACAGTCCCCAAAGTGAGCACAGCTGAATGTACTTCATGATGTTGCCCGGGAAATAGTCATCTGATAACCTTAGTGAAAGCAACTGGAATATGTCGACCACAATATGTCGACCACAATGGGTCACACAATTTAAGAGTTTGCCAATCAACTACTCTGATTTCATTCTCTGTCCAATGTTAACCAGTGTGCACAATAAGAAGATTCAGGTAAAAATAGACAACCCCAAAAAAGCCAGTGCCTCTTTAATTGTTCCTGCGCCTATGAGCTGACCTCAGCATTAAGATAAAGATGACAAACAATTTGCCTCTGAAAACAATTCTCAAACTTGCTTTCAGGCATTAAAAAGTCTGCAAGCATAAAGTTTTTTAAAAATTGTTTTCAGGTGCATGTGTTTTTAAAACTTCAAAGCCAAACCGAAGCTCAGGAAACAGTGGGAACTTGAACTTTGAAAACGGACTTTTCAAAGATATGGATATTAATTTAGTCTTGTTGGTTATTTAAATAGTGCTGTCTGTATTTTACTTTAGGCTGACTGCTCTACGTTTTTAACTATTTATTATTTTGTGTGATTGAGAGTTTTCTAAAGCAGTTAAATATAATAAGATAATATGCAATATAACCAAGATGTCCTTCTGTTTTTGATATATTTTGCAGACATAATGGTGAACCCTGGAGGAAGTGCCCAGCCACCACCTGTCGGAGCAGGGCTCTCTGTCGTGGAAGCGTTGTGCAGGCTGTGGGGGAAAGATTGCAGATCGGTTTCTACTGTATGCCATGGACAGCTATTGGCACAGTCGCTGTCTGAAATGTTCTTGCTGCCAGGCCCAGCTCGGAGAGATCGGCACATCCTGCTACACCAAGAGTGGCATGATTCTTTGCAGAAACGACTACATCAGGTTAGTCGCTGCCATCCTACTGTATATGTGTGTTTATTTTTGTTTAAATCCGTATGTCAAAACATACGTGAATAAGGTATCAGTGCCTAGGCGAATGTGAGCATTATTTTTATTCTGAATTCGCACACAAAAGTTATTTTAAGTGGAATCTTCAGAAAACGTGCTTAGATCTTTTGTGGACAGTGTGGTCAGGAATCCTGCTACAGCCACTTTTTCAAAACCTTTGATGAAAACTTAAGATAGCTCATACATCTGGACATTGTGACGATCAAAGGACCACATGAAATGACATTAGGCATGTAATGATGAGCTGAAGTGATGGATGTGAAGAAAAACAGATATTAAGGAAAAAGTTACAAGCCCTCAGGCTTCTCACAGAGTGGAGTGTATTTTCCATTGAGAACATGTGTCTCGGATTGATCCGTCAGCAGCCCTTGTTAAAGCACGCTGGCGAAACCCCTCAACGGGACGCTCTTAAAAAGAGGTCAAGCCACTGACATGTTGACAGAGCAGAAGACGAAGAAGATTCTTTCTCCAGAACATCTGCAAGTCAGTGGGCCACGCTATATTTCATCATCGTTAAGCAAAAAGAGCCGCCGTGCTGGAAGTGTGTGTGTTTGCTTTACAAGATGCTAGAAAACTATATTGGTAAAGCTGAGCTGACATGCGACTGTGCAGGAATTTAAAAGAGTTATCACATCCTGTCCTGCATGTGTGTTTATCTCAAAGCGACCATTTAATTAGCAAAAATACCCTTTTTAAATATTTATGTGAGTACGTCTGACACCCAAAGCGGCGGCTGGGTGACGGCAGTCTCGCTCCGCTGATATACATGGCCTGATTTGACAGACTGATCATTCACACTTTAACCTCTGCAAGGACAAACAGAAATCCTTAAGAACGCTACATTACAAGCGTGCATTTATGCATTTGCCAGATGTTCATATAAAGAGGAAAGTATACATCTAAATATGCAGGATGGGAACCTAGTACAGCCTTGGCATTTCTGGCTCTCATACACACATTGCAACTTCTCTCAGGGTGTTAAGTAGAGCGACGTGAGCCATATAAAGGATTGTTTTTGTTGTTCTGACAAATGCACAAACCAGTGCAATATTTTTCAAATTAAAACAGACAGACCGATTCAAAAGTTCATTCATAGATGCAGCATTGATAATATGCGTCTTAAAAACATGTCGCCCATGATAAATTCCACTCTCCCCATTGGAAAAGCGTTTTTGGCAGAAGTGCAGTCATTAGTGAGTATTTACCTTGGCATGCAGCGCTACGCTGGATAATTCAGCGAAGCCTCGCGCTGACACTGCAGCCGCCAGCGTGGAACAACAGGTGTCAACCAGAGCAAACCTGAGACGACCGGTCCAAATGTGAAGAGTGCCTTCACTCTTTCCACTCCACCTGATCTAAGGAGATCAAGTCCACCAGACCCGCCGCTAGAAACGGGCCTACGAGCCTAATTAAAATGAGCGGGGAGGGAAAAGTAGCTACACCTTTCTCCTTGTAATGAGAGTGCATCAGGCCGGAGAATAGAGCTGAAACACGGCTCACACAAGCCTGTGATCTGAGGGGAGATAAGAGAGAGGAAAAATAACATCTGACAGTGAGTCCACACAATTAAAAGCTTTAATTAGAGTCCCCCTCCATTTTCCTTTAGTCCTGATGGGTTTTATCTAATGAGATCTAGTGGCTGGCTCCTATCCGCTTCCAATGACGTGTCCGAAATGAATGAGAGCCACATTGCAAACAAAACATTTAATTAACCAAATTGGCTTTTGAGAGAGCGGGAGAGAGAAGAGAGAAAGAAGAGGGGATTATTGTGAAGGCCATTCCCCTTAGGGGATTTTAAAGGGGCCTCCCTTATTTTTGTAATGGATTATTAAATTGCCCTTGCTGTGTAAATAATGAAGTTACATATCCAGAATTATATTAATACCACTGCTGCAAAAAGGCTTAGCGATTGATTGGAATGCCTACGTGAAAATGCATCCCTTTTTCCTTAATGGCAGATGGGGGAAATGACATGAGGCTCTTGCCCTTGTCGACTGAAGGCACAAGGGCAAGTTGTGCTGCCACTCGCATCAGAGATTTTACTAGATTTAGCCTCAGAGAAGCAGGAGGGACTAGTGTTGTCAAAAATATCGATATTTCGATAAGTATCGATACTGAAATATCTGAACGGTACCAATACTAATTTCCCGAAGTATCGATACTACGATCCTAGCCGAGCTGTCACTTTCACTTATCTCCGAAGGCGAGTTGACAAACATCACACGTGACCGCAGTGCCTGTCACGTGTCTCGTCTCATTCGCTCTGGTTAAATAGCAAAAGTGAATATAAATATGGCGTGTGCGGCGCCTCCGCAACCGGCTTTGGTTGATAAAGAACACAGCAGGAGTGCTATCTGGAAATATTTTGGATATGAGGCAAATGAACATGGAAAGCCGAAGGACACAAACAAGCCGAAATGCAAGAGTTGCTACAGAGCAGTGCTAACAAAAGGCGCTAACACCTCTAATATAGCAATATGAGTGTTGTCTCGTTTTTTCAGCGTAGTTCTTAAAGTTAAAATAATCCGACTGAGGAATCTTTAGCTGTGAATCTTTAAAGACTTTAACTGTGGTCAAATGTAAATTAACTTGTGCTTAATTAACTTAATTCAAAAAATGATTACGTGTGTGGATCGGTGATATTTGAATCCGGCATTAAAATATGTTCATCAAATAATGTTATGTATTAACCAGCATTTATGAACGATGAGCAATGCATTTGCTACAGTATATTTTAATCTTTGATGACAGTATGTAGTAAAATACAACGGATCATGTTTGATCTGGTCCAATGAAAAAAAATATTAACAGGTTTGGATTTTAATTAGTACATGTATTAGTAAATGTTAGTTTAAATTAACTTTTAACTAAGATTAATACATGTTTTGGAAGTATTTTTCATTGTTTATTTATGTTAACAAATATCTATTACCAATTACTTAAGTTCTGAGATTAGTTACAAAGTTCAGTTCATTTTAAAAGTGCGGTCAAAAAAATATATATGTTTATTAAAGTTTGGCATTCTCTTGTAGCACCAGAAAGAAGATGAGACTCGAACTGCAACAGTACATAATGCGTTACAACACACATTATGAAGAATTATAATGCATTTTACCCTTTAATAACTCTTTATAATACATTATATATGTTATATTTATCTTTAAATAATAATAAAAAAAAATTACTCCCTTAATGTTGTGGCAGTTTTTTTCTCTGTGGTATCGAAAATGGTATCGAGTATTGATATTTTTCAAGGTATCGTATCGAAGTTAGAAATTCCAGTATCGTGACAACACTAGGAGGGACTATAAGTTTTTTGAAATCACGTTGTCCCTGAGCCAGCGGTGATATTATTTGTATGGGTTGAGGCGAGATAGAGAATTAATTTGTAGAGTGAACACATCATGCGTCCGTTAGGTTGGGGGAAAACACTGTCCTTTTAATTGAATAGACCCAGGTAATTAAATGGCACTTTTCCAATAGAACGTGCTAGGTAAATCTAATAGGTGGTTATTTAATATCACTTTGAAGTCAGCCCACTCAAGCACTATGACAGCACGGGAGCATGTCAACTATTAAGCCAGGAAATACTTGGATCTCTGAAATTAATTAAATTGCATGCAATTTAGGGGAAACGTTTATCTTGATTTGTCATAACAGAATTAATTCAAGGCCTTCAATCCACTTGGGACTAGATCTGTTACTCTGAATTGAGTGTCATTTGGCTGCTTTCACCCCCGCAAGAGCAACCCCCCACCACCCTCCTGCTCTCTTGCCGTGAAATCTCCACCGCACCCACCCATATTTTCTCTCCCTCTAATGCAGACCTGGGAATTGTACAGCCCACGGGCCATATCTGGCCCGCTGGCTCTCCCAGACCGGCCGCGTGAGGTCGTTGTTAAATTAGAAGGCAAATGCAAATCGGTGTACGCAATACAACTGCTCTGGTTTAATTTTGAAGGGAACTGCCTTTTTAACCATTTAGCGTGTACAATTACACCGGTTTTTATCAGTCTAGGGCTGATCCCTGGAGTGTACGATCACGATGACGCTTAGCACATCACTTGATCAACTGCTATATTCAAATCTGCTTTCGCACTTTAGCTGGCACTGAGCCAGAGACGGAGGAGCTCCGCACCTGCCACAGATCACAACTATGCAGTGTTTTCAAGTATATATATTGTTTATTTTAGCTTTCAGACATTTACATTCACAAAAGTTCCAGCAAAACAATACATATATAATTAATAAAGTACACATAATTTAAAATGTTATTTGACCATGCTTTTTATTCATGTCAGCGACACATTGTAACTATAAAGTTCTCTCTATTCTTCTCCCAGTTCATCGCCAACTTACTTTTATGTCCGTCAGGAGCAGTGATGCATTTAACAAGTTGTAAATCCGACAACTCTGATGCGTACCATCGAGTGTTATTCAAGATCATTATAAAAGGTGTTTAGACTACCAAATATGTTTACTTGTATACATTTGACAATTGGAATAGCATATATCTCATACAGCATACAAGTGAATATTTAGAAAAAAATAGAGCAACACATCATTCATACTGCACAGTAGGGATGCTCCGATCGATCAGCCACAGATCGTTATCGGCCCATAATCAACATTTTATGACTCGATCGGTACTTACAAACTTCGCTGATCTCACAAACTGATTGCAATTTGATGACGTCACTAAACGTCCAGAATGCGTGAAGATGTCTAAAAGATTTGGTGCCGCAGTCATGTCATCGCCTGTGTGGAACTATTACGAAGCTTCGAGAAACAATGAAATATTTGCAATTTGCCGTGTATGTTCCAAAAAAATCTCTTGTGGAAGAGCATTGTCCAAAGCAATTCATTACTCATAAATGCCTCACCCATTCAGGAAACCCACGCGGGATCAGTGGAGATATATTAAAATGTTCACTGTATAATGATTTTTTTTTATAATTAATTCCTCTGTTAAAACAAGGATTGTAATCGGTATATCGGCCGATCACGGTGACAAGAAATCGGTACTCAGTATAGTCTGCAAAAATCCTGATCGGAGTATCCCTACTGTGCAGAACTGTTGTTGCAGTGTGTCACGTGACAAGCATGACGTGTCGCCATGGAAATAACGACCACCTTTAAGGGATAGGTCACCCAAAAAAAAAATTTCTGTCATCATTTACGAACACTCAAGCTGCCCTAAAACTGGATACAATTATTTGCTCTGTTGAACACAAAAAAAGGTATTAGAAGGATGTTGAAACCTAATCAGTTTCGAGGCAACATTGACTACCATAGTAGTTTTTTTGCTACTGTTAAGGTCAACCTTGCTACAGAACTGTTTGGTTCTTTGTGTTTCACCGAACAACAAAATTGCTCAATTTTAAGACAACTTGAAGTTGAGTAAATAATGAGAGAATTATAATTTTTGGGTGAACTAAAAGGCTCCTCTACAGTATTTTTAAATTTATATGTGAAACGTACAACCATGCAGTTGACGTGACAGTGTGACCGTACAGTTTTTTCTAAAGATGTAATGTGCAGAACTAAATTAAGTGTATTGGTCCGGCCCTCTACAACCATGCCAGTTTCTCATGTGGCCCCATGGGAAAATGAATTGCCCACCCCTGCTCTAATGTAACATCGCCATTATGCAAAGCTCTGCTTAAGTATCAGTATGGCCCAGTGCTTTTAAGGTGCTTTGGCTGCTAATGTTGTGAAGCATTTTTATAATGGACTGTGTTGCAGAAAACATTGTTGTACCAACCTGCATCGCTCTGCTCAAAAAGGTTCCGCTTAAAGAGGCCGAGCTCTGCCAGATGGCCCAAAACTGCCCTGCTAGGTTGTATTTTACCTCGCAGTCAGTATCCAAATTAAATCCTCTAGACATTGCCTGGAGTGCAGACAGATTTTTTCCCCTGGTTTCGTAATGAAATACAGACGTAGATTGTGGTCTGTTTTTATTCCACCCGTTCCAAGATGGAGCGAGTCAATAAAGCAGCATTCCATCATGTTTCGTTGACAAAATCCTCCTTCTCTGATTGATCGGGGGTCTGAATAGCCAGAAGGAATGAGAAAACAACAAACAAGAGGCTGATTTGAGCAGAAGGAAGCGAAAACTAGTGGTGTCATTGAAATTAAAGAGTCCCTTGGCCTTAATTATGGTGACCCATGATATTGCTCCTCTCTTCTCCTCTCGTCGGCACAGAAGTTCAATGGCGTGAGAGACCATTAAAGGTGGGGTGCAGACTGATAGCAACTTAATTGAGCACCTAAAGCCTTCAGGCCTTTAAATCAAATGCTATCAGCACCCAAATAATTAACCTGGTTTGCTACGTATAGCTCGTGAGAAAATAAAAATGTTGCCTCGAGATTACTTCATCTTTGTAGTTTTTCCAAAAGACGCTGGGACAGTTAAAACGCGAGCATGCTCTGAGCCCAGATCCCGATTAATGTGTGCGCGTAAGTAATCTAGGGGTGTCTTCGACTAAGGATTGACATGGTCAAATCAGAATTGTATCGCATGTGGGGACGACACCAGGTGGTTAATAAGGATCCACCACAAAGTGCAGCGCAACATTGATGCACCAAAAAAGTCAAACATTAATTTACAGAATTTGATTAAAAAAGAAAATACCTTCATAATAAACAATATATAATAATAAGTTAATGAATGAATTAATAATATAAAAATAAAGCATGTGAAAAGCCAGATTCAGGTCGCAATGTGCAAAATAAATATGTTTAGGTAATGCAGGGGAACATATATTCAAAACACAAGCCACTAATAGTTAAGTGGACATTTTCCTCACATAACAATGCTGTGCCAAACAATACTAGACCATGTCTTTTTAAAACTACTTGATAATAATGAATTAATTTTAACAAACGGGAATACAGAGTCAGCTCATTAACAATGAACTACCAAATAAAGTTACAGCATGTAAAGAGGAATGAAATAAAGCATATTACCATTGAAACTGACATGCACGCTTTCATTCAGTTCAAAGAATGACACGCTCTGCTATATGGGATGATTTTGGTTAAATTACTTTTTTTTGTATCATGCAGCGCAAAGTTCAGTCTAAGTAACAAACTAAGTGAATTTGCAGACAAAAGTGTTAATACATATTTATATGCCCAAACATTCAGTAAGTGACAAATGTTTGGAAACTTTGAAGACATTAATTTGCGAGTCATTTGCGAGTGCGTGTGTAACGTGCTGCGTCTCTTTACCGATCTCACAGCACAGAAAACGTCGAGAGATGCGATCCTGCACTGGGTCATAGCCGGACCTCGCGCTCATAGCGTCTGTTAGAAGTTGCCATGCATGTATTAGACACGTGAAATTGCAAAAATGAAAGTGTCCCTATCAACAAAGCGAATACATTCTAACAAAAAGCGAATACTAATCCAGTCCTGCCGGAAACGCCTCGTGTAACCACACCCCCTCAAATCTACGTCAGTTCGTGGTATGACTTGACTAAGACTACCCAAATGTATAAGTAAGTAAGGTAGGCGTACCTGTCAGTACAAATGCTTTGGAACCTGATGTTCCAAATATGGTAAGAGGAGTTACATTTCCGTCACACGCTTGCAGTATTCGACCAATCACTAATCACTAAAAAATCTGCACGTTTCAGAGAGGGGGGGCAAAGAGGAGAGACAAACATGCACGGTATGTGGAAAATACACAAAATGTTTTGAACCTTAAATTCTGTATACACATTGTACTACATCTAAAACAAACGATAATGTTCGTTTTAGCATTGTCATATGACCCCTTTAAATTTGGATGTCAGCGCTCAGGGATTGTTGAATCAAGCTGATTTTTTAAGCGCAAGTCACGGTGTGTCAGATTACTTTCTGAAGGCCTGGGGAGGATGTCATTTTACAGGTGAATCAAAGTACTGGATTTAAAGACCTTCCCCCATGACATTTGCCTAGCATGTCTGGCCCATCGACGCCATTGAAACGCGCTGTTGTCACAAGCCTACAGCTAATTACGTTTGAAATTGAGTTTTGATTGAGCTGCTCCAATCGATGCCGCAGCCAAATTTGTTTTCTCCTCCCCCCTCCCCACCATTGACACCCGCCACTGCTGAACAGAAACTCTTGAAGCTTCGCTCGTTCATCTTGTAGTGCTCACATTAAACGACGCAATGTCTGCAAAATGGTGTTGACGGCAGCTGTTTCAATGTCGGGAAATTAAAAAGCTCAAATGCGGTAGAATGTGATATCACCGTTTGAACAAGGCAAACTTGGCAGAGAAATAGTATATTGATGTCTGTCTGGGTCACAAATAATATGCGATAATATGGCGATTATTAATGCTGAGTGTATTGTTTTTCAAAAGTATACTAATAAATTGCAGTCTTTTGCTCAACCTGCATTTGCCTTTTTTTGGTTAGTGACATTTTCTCAATAGTATAAATGTGACACAATTACTGGTTAAACAGTTTATGATTAAACACGTTGTTTGTTTTCGTAGAAACGTGAAAAAATTATTCTTTAACTCTGAGGTTAAACTGTAACCATGTACATGTGGAACATGAGCACTGTGACACCAACCTTTTCCTTATCCCTTTTCTCTCTCCCTCTCTCAATTTCCCTATTTCTCCCGTTCTATCCTTCTAACACTCTCTCTTTCTTTTTCTCCCTCTCTGGAGCTTGTCAGATGCTGTGGTCTTATTTGATTGCATAGGAAAAGTGCAGTGATAGAGCAAACAGCCAGTGAGATATGATGACAAATGGGTCCAGATCCCAGTAAATTACTTTCTGCTCAAATCGAAATTTCATTCAGTTTGTTGCTCGGCAAGATGAAGTAATCTAAATTGTGGACTCAGAAGGCAGATAGAAAGGAAGCTGGAGCAAGCATTTCATTATCAAGAGACTGGGAGAGAGAAAGAGAGAGAGAGAAGGTTAGAGACGAAAGAGATGAGCAGAAGCAAATCTAAAGTGTTGACATCATGATTGAAAAGGTTAACCCATGCACATTATATATCAACCCGGGTAGCCGAGGGTTTCTAATGGAAAGGCGGCAGTGACTGAGCGCTCGCTTGAGTCCTAATGGCAAAAGTGCTGTGTCTCCGCCTAGATGTACAATCAAATATTCTTGGGCTCTGATTGCTTATGTTCTTGGTTATTATTAGGTTGCAAAAAATGAACACCAAAGGTAATACTAAGTCCCGGTGGCAGAGGCTTTTGGAGGACAGAATGCAGGATTTTTTCATTTGGTTTGCCGATATTACTATGAATTTATCTTTTCTACATCAGAATATTGAAGATGTAATTTGTTCTGTGTGTATGTGTGTGTGTATGCGACACTGTGCGGCACATATCTGAAATGATTTAAGCAAAACCTGTCCTTGGAAGGACCTTTTTTACAGTATAAACAGCAAGCCAAACAGGTTAACAAACCTCTTACATATACAGAACTCACGTCACTTAACAGTATCCCCGAGCCATAATGTTGTCTCTGCATAGGAAAGCTATAATTTACCCAAACAAATTTTTTGAATATCCTGTTGCCTACTGCAGCTTACTGGGAGACTTCTGAGATATTGAGACACAAGACCTTGTTAATATTAAAACAGCAGTTTGTTTAAAATCCTATTTACCCTTCACTGTCTTTACTTTTGTTCTGCAAAATCAATATCTTCGTGTTATACACCATGCTTTCATGTATGGTAAAATACAAAAAGCTAGCACTGACATGTTTCTTGTGGTTTGAAAATTAGTGATTTTATTCATGAAACTGATTTTTTTGCAAAGTTCCTTTCATTCACTTTTTTGCTTTGGGTTTCCGTAGGATAAATTATTTGCTGCTTGTTCTTTAATGTAAATGATCTGTCTCTAGTTTTTAATAACAACATAATTTTTGCTTTTTCTTCTAGGTTATTTGGGAACAGTGGGGCATGCAGCGCATGTGGTCAGTCTATCCCAGCCAGTGAACTGGTTATGAGGACACAGGGAAACGTGTACCATCTCAAGGTAACATTTAACACTGCTCTAACATATATTGCTCTTAAGAACAGATCATTTCACACGTGTATCATACAGTGTATTTAAAAAGGATAAATGGCTATCCTATTCTTTATGTCTTACACATTACCACATCTATCTTTTCCATAACTCATTTTATACTGGTCATCATTTATTATCATTCAAAAACACAAAATACTGTAATTAAGAAAAACAAAGTCGCATAATGTAATTATGAGAAAAGTTTTTAAAGCCATTAAAATTACAAAAAAAATGAAATTTGTGTTTATTGATAAAGAACTAAAATTTTTATTTAACACATGATCAAAGCTGAAATTAATGATTTTATTGACACTACATTTTATTTTTTAGACCAAAAAAAATATCGGAGCCAGGGTTCCTAAACATTGATTTTGTTTTTTTCACTTTGTTTATGCATAGAAACGCCTTCTGGTTCTTGTATCCTTCGTTTTTGGCAACTACTTTTTTGCCATTAGAAAGTTAAAACAGACCAATATTAAATCGAAAGAGCAAAAATTATGAAGCGAAAGGAGCGGAAGATGATAAACTTGGACGAGTCTGAGTTGAATTTAATATATTTTGATACATTTTATTACAAATAAAATTATACAAAAAAGTATTCTTGCGAATTGAACTGATTATTGTTGCTCTTGTGGTACCCCCATTTGTTTTAATGTTTTATATCTTTTGTACATGCACAAAATAATAAATATTCCTATTTTGCAACAATTTAATAATTTTTCCATACATCCGTTATATATCACTGAAAACTAGAGAATATCAGCTTTAAAATGATATATGGCATATAGATAGGAAAATTATGGTTCAAGTGTGTTTTAGCTTTAAATATTAGCTTGTTTTTACATAGGATTTTCTCTAAAACATGATTTTCTGAGACCAAAATGTGTGCTTTCCAAACTTTTGATATAGTAATGTGACAAGGATTGTGGGTAATGTATTTAATTTCCACCCGCAGTGTTTCACATGTTCTACCTGTCGGAACCGGCTGGTCCCTGGAGACAGGTTTCACTACATCAACGGCAGCTTGTTCTGCGAACACGACAGACCCACAGCACTCATCAACGGCCATTTGAGTTCACTGCAGACTAATCCTCTACTGCCTGACCAGAAAGTGAGAGACACTCCTTGTCTATTATAAATGTTTCTGTATTTTTTCCACTTAGTCCCATTTAGAGGCCAGTTGCATAAACATAGCCGCTAAGTAAAGAAGACTGTGTCTTAACAACTATTAGGACTAATCAGTCTTACTTTTCATAGTCCAAGTAGACCAGTCTACCTTCTTATGTAACTGATTTGAAGAAGTTAAGACCAGTGCTGAAGAAAAAAATAAATGATTTATTTGTAAGACAGTTTATGCAGCCGGCCCCTGCTTAGATTCCTATCATACAGTTTAGGCTGAGGACTGCTGTCCGTTTTTGGCGGCTTTACTTTTTTTCAGTTCATTTACTGATCACCATTACTTATTTTATTGTATTAATTTTAATGTGTCAATCTTTTTATGTTTATATTTTTTGACAAACTATACAAAACATGTATAGTACTGCTATACAATCACATAAAAACCCTGGCAACAGCTTTAAGGTTCTGAAATGGCTTAACAGCATATATAATACTGCTTCATCCTGCTAAGTCCTTAACACACAGTCACATCTGGAGGACAAAAACATTTCAGCCTGGCTGAAAGCTAATTTATCACAATTAATGTTAGCTCACTGAAATGAAAACGTGTCTAACACAAGCTTCGTGGTAGTTAAGGGACAGGTAAGAAATGATTTCCCCCCACCTAAGTGTGCCACATTTATATTCATTATAATACCAAAAAGATGCTAATACAGTATCTCAGTACTTGTGAAAGACATGACATCTTTTTTTATCAAATAAGCATACATTATAAGAGACATTTAGACTTATAAAATAAGAGGAAAGACTTACTAATGCAAAAAAATCCTTAGATTTCACACTAGCATACAGTATTCTGCCCCTTTTTCAGTCACAATTTTTCCGTCTATTCGCTCCTCAGACGCTTCTCAGACAGCTTTAAATAAACAAAACCAGATGCCAAGCAGAAAAATTATGTACCTAATTCCTCTCCTCGCCTGTGAGACCGTTGGCAATAAGACTTCATTGTGACGACGGCCACCAGCCGATTGTACTTGGCGGCTCTGAAAATAACAGTTCAGTGACACATAATCAGTTACTGATATGGAGACAACGGTTATGTGTGAGCTTGTGCGAGAGATCGGACAGTTGCTGAGTCTCATAGTTAACATTTATTTCAGCTTCAGTAGAAAAAAAATGTGAGTGGAGAGATGTAGTCAACAAGAAGAGCGGGGAAAGAGCTCCATTAGCTCAAGGCTCAGTTAGAGGCCTTTTAAGGGATCGTCACTTTTACAAATTAGCTCCAAGAGCGTGTTGCGCTTCAAATTGAAAGCCTTTGCATTATCAAGCTTTATTTTAAATGTCTGTTTAAGCCTCGTTCCTTCCATTCCTTCTCCCTGTTTGCCGCTCTCGCTCCGCGGCTGCCACTGTGTAAATATGAGGCCTCATTGTTTATTTATGTGCCGACATCAATTGTAGTGAAAACAGCTGAATTATTAATGCTAAAATGCAATCTGAATATTGGCCTCGCTGCTTTAATTATAGCGGAGAGGGAGTTCTTAAATACGCCCGGATGCCCTTCTCCACCAGCAAGAAAAAGAAAGGCCCATGCATGCGTCCTCGGGAGATACAGGCATGTTTTTGCGCAGTGTTGAGAGCGGATTATAATCTTTATTAGGAAACTTACTTGAGCTATTCAGCTAATTTATGAAACACTCTTTCTCCACAAGTGCTTAAAATCATTGGTTAACTAACTGTTCTTATTCTCCAGCTCTCCAGACCTATAGCTGGGAACCAAAACAGTCAAGGGCAGAATAGAAAGAGAGGGAGGGAGAGTGAGCACTTTCCTAGACAGATCCGAGGCCTCGTCCGGTATCCATTGTTTTTATTATGTGCAATTTCATGGTGACATAATTGCCGCTGTCCATATCCACGGCTGAGGACATTTGATGCTCATTTATTAAGTAGCTCCCTGGCTTCTCCCTAATCTCTTTGTTCAGGACAGACAAATTACCTTTCTCATGCTGAGCCTGAACCCAGGGGATCCAAACCTTCACAGCCTCCGTCTCTTTAATTAGCCCTCCAATGTGGTGGGGGGGTTGCAATTACTATTACAGTAGACTGAAACCCCTTAGTAACTTGAGGTAAGACGGGAAAAGCAAATTGCCCCCTACAAAAACAAAAGGAGAGAGAATGTTAGATAGAAAAAAGTTTGCAGTCTATGTGTGATTATCTATGAAACGAAGGTACTTGGGTATTGGTATGATTTTCTCTGTTCGCCAGCATTGCTCAAGTGTGTAAGTAGGGTTTGAAAAGCTTTATTGATGAGTAAGTTAAATAGAGGCCTTTAGTTGACCTGACGGTTTTTATTTGACATTTTCATTTGTATAACTCTCACTGGGGAAAATGTTGGAATTATGTATGATCCTTTTTGTTTATAGTTGTCCAGTTGTTGTAAAGTTATTGGACTGGTCCTTTTCCAATTGTTTTTTTATTTAATTTAAATTAGTATTTGTTTTTATTGTTTAATAGTCCAATATATTAATTTAATATATTTTTGTTTATCCACATTTTTATACTTTAATACTGTAGGAATGGTATATTTAGGCTGGTGACTGTCTCCTTTTTATGTTGTACAAACGCATCCACATTTTATTCTGACCCTTAAGAGTATTTGCTTTTGTACCAATATTTTTGATGGACA
The DNA here is from genome assembly GCA_008369825.1 of Triplophysa tibetana. NCBI lineage: Eukaryota > Metazoa > Chordata > Actinopteri > Cypriniformes > Nemacheilidae > Triplophysa > Triplophysa tibetana. The sequence goes on along the minus strand of CM017905.1, from coordinate 13,864,477 downwards.
TTTTATTTGTGTGTTTTAAAACAGCAAAAATTCCTTGAAAATGAGAACTTGATGCCTCGTAACAAAAAAAATGTGTTTTACTGGCCATAATTTTCTCAAAATAATGTTTGCCTCGAGTGTATCTAACAGATCTCTTGTTCTCTTGTGTTTTAGGTGTGCTAGGACGGTGGTGTTGCTCAAAGCAGGATGTGTGCCTTCATTTCAGTCCCTTGCTCATTGTCGCTGAATACCTTTCAGATCTGCCCCCATCCCACTTCTTTCCTCAAAGCGCCGATATTCAAACCAGAGCGCCAATCTCAGGCTTGAGCTCCCCCTTGACCTGAAATAGCCAGAGACCCCTTTTAACAGCCCTTTACTCCAAATTCCTGAATCATGGATGGAAAATACCCATGAGGCCCTGCAGGGGGGAACACTGAGGACTCTATGAACTGACCTAGACGAGACCTCTAATCCTGAGGGACTCAAAGTCTGACACAGCGAGTAAAGAGATAGACACCAGGCAAGGGATGTTTGGGGTAGAAAGGGTGAAAAAATGACACTAATGAACTGCAGCGTTTTTTGCATTCATCTGCGTACATAACACTTGTTTCAACATTAGTGGGGGAATACTGACTTTTGTTTTCCTTTATATTTTTTGTCATACGTTGTCTATTCTCCTTTTCTTCGCAACATGGTATCTTCTCTTTCTATATTTTAGATGTTGTAAAGGGAATGTGTTTAATTTTGGATAATATAAAAATCCTAAAGACTGGGTTCAGAGAAGTATCCGTGGCTTTCTTGTGGAAATCAAATCATGAACACTCTTGGTGTATTTGTGAAACTACCATGTACAGTACAGTATGTATGCATGTAAATGTTTTTGTCCCATTGTGGCTACAGTACATACTACACAGCTAAACCTGGTCCGTTGAACCAACCAACAAAAAATGAAGCTCATACCTTTCAACAGTACATGCAGAGTGAGAGAGAATTTTATTTGTGATATTTTCAGAGACATTTGCTCCAATATGGTGTATTTAATTAATAAAAAATGAGATTTAACAAAGTCTCTTTTTGTAATCCTATTTTAAACGCTGTCTTTTGTGTATTAAATTCGGTGTTTGGCCAAAGGGAGAATCAATTTTATTTATGGGTAATAAGTATGTGTAGTGTGTTCCATGCACCATTTATTTACCCTCGTTCAGTCCTAAACTAGTTTTCTCATTTACATCTGAAAATAACTCATCGTGAATTATGTACAGTGTCTGAAAGAACACTCTCTGCATCCAATTTTCCATCAGGAGACCAAAGGATTTGTGTTATCACAGTAATTCATCTTGCCTGAGTTTCTCTTGAGGATGGGGCTCATTAGCAAAACTATGTTTTTTTTATTAACCTCCCTGAATGAAGTGCTGTCGTGGACCATCTATCCATCTTCTAATTGTGTCTATACATGTTCTTCTGCACTAATTATGAATGCAGATGATGGGGTGGCTAATTGAACATGGATAAACATGTATTCTTTCTTTTCTTTCATATGAACATGCTATTCATCCTGGGGTTCTTGTCGCGACGATGGGTATGGTGAACATGCCCCTTTGAAGATTCAATTACCACAGGGGGAAAGAAAGGTGTTGCAGCTTTTTGGGCACAAGCTGAATAGGCTATTTGCAGAACAAATCGCCGTTTGAAGCTGTTGCTCGACCTAATGGGTATGAGGAGGGTCTGATTTGCATGCCTGGCTATAATCTGCATTCAGTCATCAGACAGGTGGACAGGGAGCATTTTGACAATCTTAAATCAAAATATTTTTGTAGCATATTATTACAGCCTGTATTGCCGGTCTGTAATTGTGTCATCAATACAACTATGACGATGTTTCATAGCTCATATTTATTATTCTAGAGACTTTGTATCCATATGCCTGTCGTCACCATCATTTTGTTGTTCACCACGTTGTTACACATTCATTTCTGGTCTTCAGGCTGAGAGAATCTCTGGTTGTTCTAAAACATCTGGCACTCCATCTATGTTGAAAGAAAGCAGCAAAAACGCTAAAGCTTCTTAGTAAAAGTGCAAAACACATCTTGATGCACCACGTACGGTAATTAATACTTCAGTTTTCAATGCATTTTATTAAAGCAACAGTGAGCAGGTGTAAGCGTTTCCCTTTTTCAGTGCATCAGGAATTCAAATTAGTCTTTCGGAATATTTAGCCATGTCCTAAGTGCTTAAGCAGAGTTTGCCTCAGCTTTAAACTCCAGGAATGTCTTTTGGTCTCTTTAGTAGTTAGACCCGAGTACATTTAAATAACTCTCAAAAAAGTGTTTCCAGAGGAAAATCATAGATCCACAGAAAAAAACGATAGATCTGATTATTTTGGTCTGTGTGTGTATGTTTGTGAGTGTGCACGTGCGTGATGTCTCGGTGAAAACCGATACTGGATCTACAATCTATGCTTATCCAACGTTCAAGTTTAAAAGTGTCCTCTAGCTATTTTTACCATGTGTTGCCAGTATAATGTGTAACGGATACAGGATCTCCGAAATACTTTTATGAGCAACAGGTGATTGTAGTCCAGCAACAGCTGGTGTTGGAAAACAGTCCTTCTTATAACAGCAACAGGAACAGTTGTGATAATGATTACACTGGGCATGATAATTATAGTGTATTGTTATAGTTATATTTGGAGTCACTTTAATGTCAGTATACTGTGCATAACATAGCTGAGATACTTAAAAACAGCAAGCTTGTTTTACTGGAGCAAGGGTCAGATTTACATCTGTTCAAGCAATTTAGCGTTTTAACTGCAAACACAAGGGCCATGTACGTGACAATTATCTGCTAATGTTTAAGCAATTTCTGAAGTTAATTGATCCTAATAAATAGAAATGAATTCAAGATTTTTTTCAGCATTTCATGTTTTTCTAATAACTTTTTTGTGTGAAAAGGTTTGGTTTCAACATGAAGCCATTATTTTGGGTAATGGACAATCCAGGAAGCATTTTCCCTTTAAGTTTTCCTTTAATACAATGTGGTAAGAATTAGGAATGTTAACACAAAGCAATGTTTTCTACTCTGAAAGCTAAACTCATATGAATGGCAGATAGTTAGTGACATATTTCAAAAATGTCATTTGTACGCTCGTAATCCATGTGTCAGATGTGGCTTTGATGTAGGGGAGAAGAAAGCAAGTTAATGGAGCTAAGCCACCACAATGGAACCACACAAATGGATTTACTGCTCGGAGGGAAACAGGTCAGAGAAAGCTTCCCTTTGATTCACAGTGTGTGTTGTTATACGTAGAATGGAGAACAGTGAAGAAGTAAATAGTTTGATCAGCCCTTAAAGGAACAGTTTGGTCTTATAGCCATATAGTCACTATTCACCTATTACTATTTTTAGATAACTTCTCACTAGCCAAATGTTTTGGAACATCTTAAGGTTGATAAAATATATAGAGATTTTTATTGATATAGTCATTTCATAGTCTTCATATTGTTTTGGTGACCTATCCATTTAGAGTCAAATTGATCAGACAGAAATTCAAATCTGACCAAACCAAACCTTGTGCACTTTTGAACATGAGTATAGTTGGATATAAAGGAAACAATATAGCAAAAAGAAAAACGTGAGACAGACAGGGATCGAGGGAGAGTAATAGAGAATCTCTAAGCAGCGGCTGTGAATAGGCTTTGGCATGTTTGGGGCTGTAATGCTGTGATATTTGAACAGGTCACAGCTTGCCTGTCAAAGACAGGGTATATACAGGAAAAAGATTAAGAACATGAAATAAAAAGTAATAACAACCCTTTTCTCCTGAATGGAGCTGTGAGTGTGATATATTTGTATGTGAATATAGATGTGAAATATTATGGGAGTAGAAATTGTTCTGTTCTTGCTCTTATATGAAAGGAGAAAAGAAAATAGACCATTGATTCAATATTATTCAATATACAAATTTGCAGAAAGAAACTACTTTTCATAATCAGATTTTCATTCAAAGTTTTCTCCTTTCAATAGACAAAACGAAACGTTGAAGCCATACACTCGCGCTGTTAGTGTTTTACGGAAATGATTCATTGGGAGAATAGTAGGTAATTAGAGACACTTGTGAAGATTTCCAAAGTGGAAAGAAAATACTGGTTTTTGACATATTGTATGTTTGGTCAGGTGCTGAGGCTGATGTATAAATGTGTCAAGATAGGTGTAAACTATATGCACTTAGCTCTGTCATTATGTGAGTCAACAATTCAGCACTATCAGTGCACTCATCAGGAAGGAATGCAGCATGTTTCAATCCTATGTCAATGCTGTATTCAAAGACTCGCAAAAGATCGTTCCCGTAAACTGACTGCTACCAAAACTGGCAGCACCTGCAAGATGGGACACTCTCGGTTCTATAATACACATAAGAGCACATTTCCTTACAAGACAAAATGGGTTGCTAGTTGAAACACTTTTTACACAAGTTAATTTTTTACAAGATAGGTACATTTTAGTAAGTTAATTTCTGTATAAACACATATACACATGTTCTGCCTACAAAAAAAACTGTTATAAAATACATGCTTAACTTAATTAACTGACTTTGTCACACTTTGCGGGTGATATGTTGACATTTTGGCACCACATGTTTAAACTTAAGCAATGTCAAAGTCAGCGAATAAAATAACAAATATTGTAAAATTATAATAAAATAATGAAGTATAACTTTTGGTATTCATTTATTATAAAATTGAATAGCATTTAACCTTTAAAACACCTTGACAGTTTCTGACTTAATTGTTATCTTCTAAACCAAAGCCATGTGACCTGTGAGACAGCTAGACTTATTTTATCTATAATCGTTACTGTTCTCAGTCCTAAAATGACAACAAATGAAACTAAAAAAATATTTTTTTGCTATTTCAACATTTACGCCGCAGAAATGAGAAATGAAACCATAAGCAATTAAAGGACATATTTTTGAAATTGTATTTGACATAAGAATTGTCCTGTAGAGAAGAGTCATTCTGAAAAAAAAGCCTGAAAAGTGTAAACATGAACCAATGTTCTTCTGACGGCTGGGATCCAAGTTTTTCATTAGGAAGAGGAGCATCATGCTATGTTAGTGGAGCTGTGTTGTATTGCTCTAAAAGGCCCCCTTTCCCCCAGTCACTCTCCAACCTTAAGCTTTTTGCGAATCGTACATGCATTTACCATTATGGCCAGACTCGTACAGCTAAACTCTCACAGTCATTAATACAGCTCCAGCCAGCTGGCTGTAATGCTCTGGTATGTTCTCTAAAAACACACTCTGAAAAATATTATCTCTCTCACTTTAGCCCCATACTCATATTGTGGAGATGAATAATTAACCCATAAGGTCAATAATTAAATGGCCCATCGACATCTTCTCTTTTACATCTTTTGACCATGTTAAAACACATAAGCCTTTGGAAGGTATCGATGTCCAGTTTGTTTAAAGGTCAATGCTAATCAAGGATGCTACCTTGTGAAATATTGTTTAAGTTAGACGAAGGGGTAAATGACAGGACCAGCAAGCGAAATTGAGATGTCTATAAGAAGGCGTGAAATTTGGTTAGTAATCGTAACGTTTCAACAGCCTTTCCGTGCATCTGCAAACAACCTAAAATAGAGCAGGAGGGCGGAGGTGCCTAGTTACTTAGCAGGGTATTCGATAACACGGAGAGGGACATGCAAATATTGGTAAGGCAATTAAGGCTAGTTTTGTTTGCCCTAAAGTAAAGGGGTAACTCAATCCTGGCCATTATGTGTGTGCTGCTAACTCAGTTGTGAACGGCTCTAGAAGGACATGGTTTCTCTCAGCTAAAAGGGTTAGCTTCTGACGGGGAGAGGGCTCACTTTTCGTAAACGGCCATCCTGTCCGTCATGTAAATGCTTGTGTAATGCGATGAGATTTGAAAGCACCACCCTCCAGCTCAGTGCTCCAATCCCCCGGGGGCCAACAATGGACTCTCAGAAAAGCACATTTGAAAGATACTTCATTTTTTTCACTGCACAAAAAGAAGAGACTCACCTCCATTAGTAACTCTGCTCCCTTTTACTATCAAAAAGTCTTGACTCACCTTGGCGAGAGTTGCGTGAAACACATTGCCACACACAAACATGCGCTGACACACATGCACGCCATCAGGTTTTATCTTCCAAAGTGCAAAAGCATTTAACCAAAAGGTTAATGGTGTCATCTGAAAATGATTCAGTTCTGTTTTTTTGTATTGAATTTCACATCTACTGGAATATTTTGTTGTTTCTGATCCTTTTAAAGAAGATATCACTTTCATGTCAAATCTTCAGTTATATAGAATTATCCACAACACCCCAGTTCATATATAAAACAATTTGAGGACAAATTCACCTGAAAATGTAAATTCTGTGACTTTCTTTCCCGGTAACACCACAAAATGATAAAGAATATAGGCTACTGGCCACTCTTTTTCATCAAATGAAAGTGGATAGGGATTTGAGCTGTCAGAATGACAGAAACGCAATAATAGTAGTCCATGCAGTATGATTCATGTGTATACTGTATTCCAAGTGTTCCAAATCAATACGATAGCATTATGTGAGAAACAGACCAATATTGGAGCCATCACATCTGCCTCTTTTTATTTTCAATCCTGAGAGTTCGGACTTGCATCTTCAAAGTGCAAGATTAGGCTCTAGAAGGACATGGTTTCTGTCAGCATGTAGCACTTTGTATCACATGACACAAAGTGATAATGATGATAGGTCATGGCATATTTATGTTTGTTTATGTCTATGTTTGTTTGTGAAAGGAGGTGTCATAAATAACTTCTTCAGTTTTCATCACACAAAGATCATATATCTTAGGGGAAACCTATAACATTGAACACATTTTTGAAGCTTTTAGATATGTTTGTCATTTTAGAGATTAACAGCTCACAGTCAACATGTACCCGTACATTGTTTAATATTTTTAATAGTCTTGTGTGATTTTTTCTTTTAATATAATCAAAATTATGTCAAAGGGTCCAAGGTCTTTTATGTGAAATATTCTGAAAGGTCATCTCTTGGGCTTTTTTCCCACTTTAGGTGGAGAACAAAAAAACACCACCAATCCATACCCATGCCCAATTCAGCTATTTATGGCAACGTGTTTTCTCAGACTTGGTTTTTGAAAAGCCTTTCCTAGCCTGCACTCCCTTTGGAGCATTCAGTGAGGGAATGTGGTAACAATAATAATGCATTAAGCCAGTCGTGGCTCGCGACAACACTCAGCGCGCCATCTCTTAAGTGCTGGGCTGGTCGGTCAGCCCCTGAAAGCATGGCCGACTGCAGACAGACTCCAACTGTGAGACCAAACACACACTCTCAATTCATTCACAATGAAAAGCTTTCATAACCACCATTGATGTACAGGAACTAAACCGAAATCGCCAGAGTAAAGTGCGATCATTTTAAGTTTAAACGTCCCGTGTGATCTGTGGGTGTGTGGGCGTGTTCTTCAATCAGATCCCCACCGAGAGAATTGAATACACTGGTGTTTCTCATAGATTTTTCACAGCGTTTTGCTGGGTAACTGCATGTATGTGTAGGTGCAAGTAAGGCCCAAATCTTAAAGCAGTAGGGCTGACTTACAACACATTTACCCTCTCTTCATGTGCTGCCACCCACTGATGCCACCTCTATGCAAACAGCAGCCACAACAATTATAACGTCAAGCAGTTGCAGGTTCAGTAATGTTGTATATGATATATTAATAATAAAATCTGAGTTGTATTTTAGCATCTTAATTTATATCACGCTTCGCAAAAGATTAATCCTGGAATGTTACCAAACAGCGTTCTGAAGAATCCAATCTATGCTGGACTGTTGTTGGTGCATCTTCTTAATTATTTAGTCTAAGTCATCCATTTCACGCCAACACTTTTTAAAAAAAAAATATTAGATTTGTAAAGATTTTCTTTTATATTATAATTTAAAGCGTTGAAGCATTCACAGTTATATATTTCAATTTCTTAGAATTTCTTAATAAGAATAGAACACGTTTCAAGTAAACTGCTCTGATTGAACTCTTATGTCGAGTTTGAATCCCCTTTTACGTGCATTATGTAATTAACTAGAAGATACAGTTAAAAAATACAGCAGTCGTCGAAATTTTCAACTTTGAAAAGAAAAAGTCAATATGGGTCTGGAAGACAAAGTGAATGATGACAGATTTTTTTCTATTCAATATCTAAAGTCATTCAGTTGTCGTGAGGTTCAGTGACAATAGACCACAATGGAGAAAACTGCTTTTCTTCTATGCTAAGAGAGATGGGACAGGGGCCAGAGCCCTTGGGCAGATGGCTGAACCTTCCACAAGAAAACCAAAAGGTCACCAAATGCTTTAATTAATTAGCCAGAGCCAAGTTGATGTAGAAAAGAATCCTTGTTAGATATTCTGCAATTCCTCTTGTCTCTCTGAAGGAACAAGAGGATTTTTTCCCCCACTCATCTAACTCCCCACGTTCAGGGATAAGTCACATACTACTCCACATTATAGTACCAAGTGGCCTCATACATTTTATGTGCTTTTTATACAACATTGATAAATGCACCAGATTTGGAAAATAGAAAAACGTATTCTGTGTGTGTAACTTATTGCTTTTATGAAGGTGTGGCTTCGACACCGTGGTATCTCCATTTATGATCTTGTGCTTTAAAAGCATAATACAAGTTAATATCATTCAGATTTTATTTTTAAACCAGAATGTCTTCCTGGGAACTCATGCAACCAAAAGGCCAGACTTGAACCTGACTTACACAAATGTAACATGTTATCATGCCTGCCTTGATTGCTGGTTTGAATCTCATCTCATTGACATGAATTGTTTTCACCTGCCCCTTAAAATGCCAGGAGCACAAAGGCTTATCACTACACCACAGCTTCTAATCATGTTTTTGTAGTGTCACAAAGCTGTCCTTAAACTAGAAAAAGTAAAAGAAAGAAAATACTTCAACCTAGTGAAAACATATGGGAGGAAGAATGGTAGATGATTTATAAAAATAAAAATATAGAAACACCTTATAAAGCAAATTAATGCACAGCTTTAACAAGACAATTTAAGTCAGCTTTTTCACCATCATAAATGAAGAAAAAGAAGAAAGAATACTCATCTCATTACCTATTAATAAAGCATTTGAAATCAGTTCTTTAGGCCTTTTTTTAAATATTGCTGCTAAGAGAATGTGTTAGGAATGACTAATGTTTCACATTGTTAAATATATCTATTAATGATTTTTCTTGGAGGCTTTGAAGTTGAGACCATTAAAGAGCTCTAAATCTCAAAACGGTCTGCCCAACAGGCTGTATGAGTTCTTATCTCTGCAATTACTCGCAAGGGAGTGGGATCTGCTTAGGATCTATCTGTCTGTTCCCATCTCATCCCACACACACACCTCTTGGTCTCTATAACAATATATTCATTTCTCTTATGACGCCAGAATGTGACCCTGCCTGAATTCTTTAACCCATAATGTTTTTTTGGTGATAGTTGATAACATAGTTCAGTATATTATGATGTTCTGGAAAATATCATCTCATTTAGTTCAACCAACTGTTTTGTACATTTTAGTACAGTAAAGTCACTGAAATAGCGAAAATCGCCTTGCAAAACACGTTGAACTGAACATAAATACATTCAAGTACCCACCCTTTGCAAAGAATACAGTTGTCAAAAAGCTAATTCAAAAAGATACTTGGCAACTTTTCACTCACCAAACAACGAAACAAGACAGTTTATAAAATAAAATAAATAAAAATACAAAAAGAATACAATCTGTGTTTACACAGAATGAGGGCTTGTTTAAAATCAATAAAAGTCACAGGATAAGATATTAAAGGTATAGTTCACTCACTAATACAATTTCTGTCAATGTGTAGTTACCATTATGTATTTTAAAACATGTATGACACAAAACAGTCCTTTATTTAGAGCAATCTCTCAGCTGAGCATATAAATAGCTAAAACACACCTTACTGAGGACAGTCCCAGGTAACAGGACCTCAAAGGTGAACAGAGGTATGCTGATATACACAGAACAATGTTTTGCTACAATGTTTATCCTTTTCAGGGAATCACATTCAACCCAAGTATGATTGTGTACCAATAAGCTTGTATAGAACAAAGTGCTCTATTTGTGACAAAAATAACACAACGCATGTACAATGAAAGCTCGTCACATTAGATTTAAATGCAGCTTTTAAATTGCACATTTTTGTATAAAATCGAACAATATGTGCTTTTATTATCTCATGGAGCTATTTCAGGTTGATTGTCGGTCTGGGTTACCAACTGCTTTTAATTCTGTGCGATGTAGCTGTAGTTGATGGATGTTAGCTGAGTGTGCAGAAAAGGAAGAGACGGTCATTAGGCGGGAAACAGAGCCTTAACCACAGCCCTTCTGTCTGGCATTTCTTCCATTTCACTCCTCCTGACCTTTACATATAATTAAACATATAGTTCAAGCAGCCTCAAATGGACCCCAAAGAGGCTTCGCTTTTGCCTGTGGCTTATCCCCTTAGAGCACACGCTTAAAAGTTTTTGTAAGAGTTTGCAAGCAGGATCGTTGGTAAACAGCTTTGGTAACTGTCTAACAGAGGAATCAGAATGGCAGAGCGTGAGTTGGAAGCTGTGAAGAAGGTTTGTTTAGGGGCACTAAGGCAAACTGCAGCATCTCTCTCATAATGAACATGGTCATAAATATATGCATGGCTCTAATTAGCCACCATGTCATAGAGGGGCTGGCAATGCTGCCGGTGGTCGGAGCAGAGGAGGGAGGGAGACAAAATTAACAAGAGGCCTAGGATGGAGCTTCTATGCCTGGGTTTGTGAGGGGGTGCCGGCCCAGGTTGGGGGGAAATGGCCTTTGAGCAGATGCTACTCCTGGTGTCAACTGGCTGGGCCCTGATCCGGAGCCTTCTGTCAGTTAATCTATTAAGCCCTGTCTCACTGGAGCCTGCTGGGCGCTGTTCCGTAGGGGCTATGTAAAAAATAATATTTGGCAGATTTTACAAAGGTAAGTTTGAAGGCCCTCGTCATTAGAAAACCTGACAGCAACAAAACAAAAGCCTCAAGAGAGCAAAACATATGATTCAATTATTTACAATTTTTCAAGCACTTAACGGAAGTGAACCAATTATTAATTTGTTTCTAGTGCAAAAAAATAAGAAACTGAGCTCTGCTGAATATTTAATGTCAAAAGTAATGTAAAAAAAACGCTGTACATATCTCAACACAGAAGAATTTTGTCATTTTGATCAGTTTTCTGAAATGCTAGTATTTTCTCTTGTTGTTTTCATCACATATTGGAAAATGCAGACATAGGAATATGGAAATTACATTTTAAGCATTGTTCAAATTAAATTTAATTGATTTTTCAAATTAAATTAAGTGTAATTTTTCACTATTTTCATGCATTTTAGACAAATATTTTATTTTAAGACAGTTATATATAAAATAAGGTTATAATGGGCAATTTCATGCAACAAAATGTTTAAAGTCTGCAAGATTTAATTAGTTTAAACCCGTGGGACAGTAGTTGAAGAAACACCCACTATATTATCAAAAAACCTTTACCTAACAATACTTTTTAATTAATGTAGTGTTCTGTTGCACCTTGAATGAAGAAAAAGTCCTGGATAAGTGTTAAGTGAGCATAATATTGAATGCGCGGTGTGTGCACGCATGCATACCCCCCAGGTGTTAATTCTGCATACTTTTATCACAGTGAGTTCTAAACGTAGAAAGCAATGCTGTTACACTTTGTTCTCTAAGGCCAAACCACAAATACATTTTCACCATATTATGAAGCTATAGAACTTACATGTTTGGTAGAAGTTAATTATTAACAGCCTTGTGTTGCTACTACTGAAATAGTTCAGAGCTTAAACGTCCCAAACTAAATGAGTAAATCTGCAATTGTGGCTGAATGGGATTTGAATCTTAATCTGTGGGGAAATCACAGGTTATGAATATGAGTCAGACAGTGGGTACATTAGTGACAGGCATTAGCTGCATGGGATCGTCTGAGGGGTGGCAGACCCACCAAGGTCACAGTGTACAGGGTGGGTCACATTTTACAGATGATATTATAAAGGGCTTCCCCTCTAATCAAATGACAAAAAACACACACACATAGTGCCCATGTCTCATGGTAACAGGGTTTATTTATAGTTTCTAAACTCAAATGACCAGTTGGTTTAATTCAATAGCAGCCAATAGGATTATACACAGAAACAAATTACCTAAGTGGTTCTATCGGGCAACCAAAATCTTTAACAATAATGGAAACCATGGACATGATGTCTGGCTGTATTATTTCATTACTGCACTTGGCCTCTGCATCTGTAGGGCGGTTACAAACCGGACATGATATGTTGTCATCAAAGCTCAACATGCAGTTTGATTGGTTCATAGTTGGCCCACACAGACGAATGGCTCCTCCAAGAAGCAAACAGATTCACTCTTCTCCCCATTCACACGCAGCATCTTCAAGTACCTGGTCTTGCATGAGAGGGTGAACATCCAGAACCTCTGAATGTCTTCTGCCTCACATGCTCATCAATTTGCTGTTTCCCAAGTTCTTCAACCCCCAAACTGCCAAAGTACCTAAAATTTCCAGCAATCAAAAGGCAATGGAGTATTTCAGATCTGAAGACATTACATTTTCCTGTTACTGACAAAAAGTAGATTGTTAATGCACAATTTCTTCTGTTAATTCTTATTAAAAATGCACTACTACTAAATACCACAAGAGAGGAATCACTGAAGAGGGTAAATGTATCTCTAAGACCACCACGTCCAGAGATGCATGACTGAATTTCATAAAATGGTAAACTTTGTGTGTTATTACCCAAGCAACAGATTTGAGGTTTGAAAGTGCGGTCAGCTGGCTCTCACTTGAGTGATTTTGCAATATTTAATCAGATATCGGAGAGTGCCTTCAACCGATACACGAGACCCATCGAATGCTAATAGATGTAGCTCTAAATCATTTTCCTCTTTAAAAGAGTTGTGCTTGTGACATGTTGTTTTATCAAGAAATGCAATTATACTTCAGCCTTAATATCTCAGAGCTTGTCACTGCCTGGCGATGCTTGCCAACTGCAATCAGAAATAACTCCGTCCCTCCAACTTAATGAATAACAAGTACTAGGCCATAAACTTGTAGTCATCCTCTATCCAATCACATTGTCTTGAGTAATTAAAATGATTAGCTTAATTAGCTTAATTAACTAAATTTGACTACAGGACATGGCCATATGGCGGAGCAAAACAAAGATGGGAGCTAATTAAAGTTAAAATAATGCAGGTTTTAATTAACTCAACCCTTAGGCATCAACATTTTCAAATTTATCCAAGCTGATAATTAAAAAGTCCTCTTGCCCAAGCAACATTTCTTCTCTGAGCTAATTAAATCTGGAAATGAATTAGCAACATGACGCTCCAAATATTAATTCCTGCTAGAAGATGACTTCACTTTCTAATGAAATTAATTAGGTGCACTGGACTTTCAATCAGACTCAGGCTGTGTCCGTGAGCACAGACCCCATGTAATCAAGTACTGGGCTATGGGCCCCAGGGCGGAAATTTGCAATTGTAATGAACACTCTTTAACTGTGTGCCTCTCTTAATATACCAAATGAACATGTAGATCTATTTATGCCAAGGGCATCCTCATGTTATAACAGAGCGGTAGTAGCAGCTAGTTAAAATAGCTTTGTAAGAAAAAAAACTTTTCTTTTTCCACCTCATGCTGTGTGTACTGCTGTAATCCCTATGAATTACAGCCTGTTTGTGTGTCTATTAGCATTTGTGTTCGTTTTCCATGTCTACATATGTGTATGCAGGGCAGCGCATGTGGTTTTCGCTCCCAGGGCCCACAAGCGGTGAGACCACCGCCCACCCTCCACTGACATGCATAAAGGGGTCAATTTCCCTGTCTGTGTTTTATGTATTAATTCTTCATTAAAGCCTGTTTTACAGAGGTCTCAACCACGAAATGCTGTGTAATTCAAGCACACAACGAAGTAGTATAATTCAAAAAGGTCGGACACAGAGCACCCCACCTGACCGGGGTGAGTGCACTAAGCTCGGAACTACTCCGAATCCATGGGGGTGTGGAGGCTGGGAGGAGCCATGGTGGAGGAAGGGCTGGCAACACCAGGGGGCCGACCGACATATAGGTTGATGGTGGGGGAGGAGCCCAGGGAGGAGACGAACAGACGTAGAGCCAGGGTGACACCAAGAATCCTGAGGGCCAAGGCAAAACTGGCGGCTCAGGACTACCGAGGCGGAGACAGAGATCCAGAAGACCGAGGCGGAACCAGATCGACTGAGGACTGAATTTATTTATTTATGTATTTAAACATTTATTTATTAGATATTATTTATAAGAATGATCTTGCTTGTTCTATAAACACCATGCACTGTGCTATGTTTTTTTTTCTTATTTACTCCTGTAAAGCTGCTTTAGAACAATGCATATTGTGAAAGGCACTGTATAAATAAACTTGAATTGAAAGGTGGAGCATGAGGGAAGGAGGAGCCTGATAGAACTTTTCTGGGGGAATTGACAAGGCCTAGCCGGAGGATTGGAGTCCGGAGGCGGCGGAGGGTTGACGACTGACCAAGGCGGAGCCGGAGGGATGAGGGAGCCTGGTGGAGCTGGTGGGACGACGGTTGAGTTAAGGGAGCAAGCAGCCAAGGTGAAGCTGAAAGGTCGAAGTGCCGAGGTTGAGTTTGGGTTTTTGGAGGCTGGAGATGGAGACATGGGATACTCAACCCCAGAGGCAGCTTGTGGCTGGTGATTCTGAAGCTTATCCGACACAAAGGCGTAGGCATTCAGAGGGTAAGCCGAGGTGTCTCCAGATGCCAGCAGATCAAGGGCTGATGGACTGGCTGCCAACGACAAAGGAAGCGGGGCTGGGAGGACCAACGGGAACTTGGAAGATGAGGAAGAGTTGGGTGGGACCAGCGGGGACTTGTAAGATGTGTAATAGCTGGACAGGACCAGCGGGGAAGGGAGCAGCCAGAAATCCGCTTCATTAGCCCAGTCAAAAATCCAGTAGCAGGTAACCCACAACGGACACAGCTTCCCTCTAAGCCCTCGATCTCAACCAGTCCTAACACAGTTTTGCTGCTTATGCACCTAGTCACACATATATTGAGGCTCAGGCTCCAGGTCATTGTTCAACTCTGTCGCCCATTCATGTGTTGACTCGTCACTCCTGGCGGGCACGTGCTCTCTGTCTACGGTCGGCTTAGGTAGATGCTCCATGCAACAGGGTGATGGCTGCCTGGTTTCTGGTTCGGGAATGGGGCTGATTTCCTCTGCGGGGCAGACGGAGAAAAACAGTCAATTTTTCTCCAACACCTACTCCACGAAAGCGACAACCTTCCTTGGGACCGTCCCCTGGAAGGCATGCCAGATTATCCTGTGTCTGGATTTCCAGCCGACGTCTCCCTGCTCTAGGCAGAGAAGCAGGACAGCGGATAAATCCATTCCGGGAGAGGAAAAAAAAAAAAAAAAAGGACAAACGCAGGTATAACTTACTTTATTGGTCTGCTAATCTGTCAAGAAAAGATGTGTAATTCAGACGCAGGACAAATTTGTATAATTCCAAAGGTATATATAATTCCCAAATCAAAACAGAACATAACAGGAAAAGGCAGAACCGCTACAGGAGGAATACAGGACCTCCTAACTGCCATGGTCACGTGCCGTCAGAACAGTTCTGTCGGGACCACTGTCAACAATTATTTAACGATAGCATATATTTACTTTGGGGGAATGAAACATTTCTGGGTAAACTCTCTGCCTGTCCATTCCACCTCACTTGGACATGGCAGGAGGGAAGCAGTTCCTGATGCGTAACAGGATTAAATGGGGATGGAGGTGGGTTTTTAAGTGGAACACGATTAAGCAGCTGATATGGAGAAAAGAAATGCAACTTAAATTGGACGCAGTCTAGTGTGTGCTGTATGGCTATTTGTTAACGTTCATCAGCTGCACCTGATGTGATCAGCTGATGCAAGATAAACTCACGTGGCCTGCCAGAACTAACGCTATGCTTGATAAACGGCTCATTCCAATTATGACCGAAGAGCTCACTAGCCCAAACAAATGGAAGACTCCTTCTCTAGTACAAGCATCTTTAATATCAATAGATTAATACCTCTCTCTTAACCACAATGTACGATTACATTTATACATTTTTCAGACGTTTTCATCCAAAGCAAGTACAAGATGTAACTCCAATTAAGAATGAAATCATCACATAAAATATGAAATTGCATGCTTGATTTGGGTTAAGAGGACATTTTCATCACAGTGAGTCCATGTGGTCCATTGTATCAGGGCCTTGTGTATTTGAGACAACAATTTATTAGTGACAGGTCAATAAAAACCTGTGTTCATATTTTATAAAATCTATTTTATCTACCTTTCGTTTCTGTGAGGTTCATTTTAATACTTGGACATATTTGTAAAACAAACTTCAATAGCTCACCAATAAAGACGCTAATTAATGAATTGTTCTTGTGGCTTTATTATGTAAACTAAAAAAACAGCATGGGAGAAAGCCATCAAACTTGAGATGTCTCCTTTCGAAGGGCATCATCAAATGCAAATGCTCCTGTTTGCGACGGGGTGACTTTTACAAGCGCGGGCATGAATAAACTATTTGATGGCACCGTATTGCAGCACAAGACATCAGCTGCTCTGTTTCTAGCCTCTTTCAAAGCTTCAGACCACAGATTTGCATAGATACAATCTCCAGATTCAAATTACAATTTAGACTCATTCCGGAAAGGCGTCACTGTATCTGGCATTGCTTATCTTTATACCGAGCCTCCGAGAGGACAAAGTGGATGTCTCTCAAGGATTCCTTTGAATTTATCACCCTTTTTGAGTGTTGTTTTATTACATTTTCCATCAGTTGAACCGTGAATCAATTTAGCGACACAATGCGCACACCCAGCTGCTAAACAAATAGTTAGATGACAAGACAATATTTACTCAAGATTGTGCGTGATTTATGGAAGGGCTTTGTGTTTTTCACCTAAGCTTATGTCTAATAATTGTCTGCATTCTTGGCCAATTGTGAGGCAGCTCATCTAGGTGTTATCAATCACAGTGGCAGATACACAACTGCAGTGCCCAACACAAAGAGCATGACCCCTTTAATGTGCTTTGTCAAAGTAATCAGCCTCGAAATAATGGAGTCCTGCTTATCCATCCTTTGAAATGTTATCTAGAGACAACCTCCTGTGAGACCTTATTTTGTACCTCTACTGACCAGAGGAGCTTCATTACTTTAGACACTTTAGATTGAAAATAATAGGAACATGTTTGGGTCTTTGAGACTGCATAAAAAGAGCACTACATTTGTCTTTGTTTCACAACCAAGGGATATGCTTTTTTGTTGCTCAGAGGTTGTGCTGTTGTAGCTCGGCTTAAAAAAGGACTTTGATGTGCTACTATAGAAGCACAGAGCATACCTGTTAACACTCCTGTTTTAGCCGGGAGTCTCCCATTTTACACACCCCAAAACTCTCATATTTCAGCTATTTCTCCCGTGACAGTCCCAGAACGTGTTATCAAACAGCCCCAGGAAAATGGTGGCACCCACATGTAAGCCAAAAATAAGGTGAATATAAGACTAACAAACTTTAGAATGTTGCCTCTGGCCAATCAAAATCAAGTATTCTAGAGCACCATGTTATAGACCGTTTCATCGGACACGCACGTGTCCGACCCCCAGTTAACTTCCGGTTTGTGTTTGGCTATAGAGTCTAATAATATAATTCTTGATATTTAATTAAATTTGTATTATTATTTTATTGTATACTAATTTTATTAAATAAACCTTTTGTTAAATTTTGTCGTATGTTCATGTTATCAAATACAAAATTGAGTGGGTCCTGTAGTTTGCTTTGTATCGCAGTCTAAATTCATAATACTGTCGACAAGTTTAGCCAAGTAAAGGTTACTTCTCGGTTTCTTTTGATTGTTATCAGAAATCAGGTGTAGGAATACAGTATGTATTAGGAACTACGAGAAGTTCAGTTGGGATCACAAAAGAGCACATGCGCTGTAATGTTTGTTTATGTTGTTAAGATGAAACCGTCTATAAATCTAGCGATCATTAAAAGTAAGCCAAACAATGCCGGTGGGTTAATAAATGTATTCTGAAAATAATTGAGGTCTGTGTTACAAAACAAGTAACATATTGAGTATATTTATTGTGTTATCTTGTGTACCCATCTCTCGTATATCGATCTTTAAGACATTTACAAAATTGAAATAATTGTGTTTACAGTTGTGATCTTTCACCACTGCTCAGTCAACAAAACATCAAACAATTCTGAAGAGCAATTCCTGTTTGATTTAGTGATGTTTCATTATTAATGAATTCTAGTGGCAAATTTGATCCGCTTTGCAAATAATTTCAGACACCATTATGCTGCATGTTGACTAGCCTAGCAACAATCAGAGAACTTCACACTGAGCACTATGAAGCTAAGAACACACGAGGCCAACAACTCTGACAAGCTAATAAATGTGATCTGGTCTGAGTCATTAGTGAATTTCAAATTAAAGGTACAACTGGTACAAACTCACATGTTCCTCTCACAAACAGAATACTTGCATGTGAAGTGCCATCGGAAGCGAGCGTGAAGTTTGTTATGCCTCACATCAAAGACCCATCACATGGCCTAAAGTCATTTAGTTCCCAGGGAGCCAGTTCCTCTCACTTCTCTGCTCACGCTTTTGTAGTTTCCTATGCTTTAAAACCATGAAAATAAAATCTAAAACAATCCTCTGAAAACATCATCCAGATGCCCTCTCTGTCCAGCTTTCATTATTTAAAAGACTTACCCACTAAAATAAGAAAAGGGATGGTTATCTCAGAATTTGATAAACAAGAGGCTCACACTACTTGTAAAAAAAACAGAAGTGTTGGAGTATGCAACACAGTTATTGGGGCCAAATGGGGTCTGAATATCAACATTCGCCTATCTAGACAAAAGCATAAAGCAAAAGGGCTTTTGATTATGTTTCTGTTTACAAAGTGACATTTCTAGTGATCTTTGGCCATCACTCAGGGTTATTTAGTCCCCTACAGATCAGCGCCAACTCCACAAAGGCACAAAGCATTAGTCAGAATGAATGCACGGGTATGCAAACTCCTGCTGGGAGAGAACGAGGGCCACTTGCACATTAATGCAATGTTAGAGAAAGAAAAATAGATTAGAGGCATCACAGTCCAGCTCATTCAATCAAATATTTAGTTTGGCTCAAGTTAAAGGAGGGACAAAAAAACTCACGAAATTATGGATACCATTTTAAAGCCTGATGTACATGCACTGTTTGTGTTGTGCATGAGCTGTGTTTCATGTTCAGATCTGAGGGTTGATCTCATTTGTGATGTTCTCTAGACTCTTAATGTATGACTAAGATCAGGTGCAAAGTCCACGACAGTCTCTTTCTCTGGTCATTCGTTTTAATACGGTTCAATTGAGCATGATTGTGAAAAGGGCATTAAAAAGGGCTTCAGGCTCTCCTGCGGTGAAGCCTTGTTGAATATTTCTAAGTGATGCTTTTGGAAAAGGAGCTTCTGTGCATCAGCTTCTGTGCACTTATCTCGTGAATCAATCCTGTTCTTTAATAAGATCAGACAGCACAAAGCACTTGTCCTGCAGAACCCTCATCGCATGTACCTAAAGAGAGGAAAGTTCCTGCTTTGTAGGCTAAATGAATATTAGCATTAGTCTTCAGAAAAACCTCTTGCCACCCACAGGCAACAAAGGTCAGTACATGAGTAGGTTTAAAGCCATTATTTCAATTTCACAACAGTTTAATGAGTAAAAGAATCAAAAAGTTTGTCTCGAAGCAGAAGAGAAGTTCTAATAACATGAGCTTAATTTGTAAGACTTCTAAAATGGATTGGTTGCCAGTGTTAAAAGGGACATCTTGGAGAAGGTTTTCGAGGGTAAGGGCGGGTGGGTGTTTGAGTGGGTTGGGGGGATTCGATCATCCTATGAAAACTCGACAACAACGCCAACAGGAGATGTATTCCTCACCAGTGGCATTCCTGCTAAGAGCCACTAATTAGCGGCTTATCACCCGCCAAATAGCATACATGTTGCAAACAGAACCGTCCATTTAGAGTATTTATAGTGTGGGTCCTGTGACTAAACAAAAAGAGTATTCAGAAAGAGTTCGGTGTTTTCTGAAGTAATGAAAAATGAGTGTAAATGTTTCACACAACCGCAGACCCCAAGTATGACACACACACAAAAACCTTTTTTTGAGATATTATATTGCATTGCTGCTTCAGGTGAGAATCATCTATTAGATTTGAATGTACAGCTATGTCATACTGTATAAAGCAACTGTTATGAATAAAACCCAAAACAAAACATATCTTTGAAGGAAAACAAGATAAATATAGGAATCTTTCGGTCAAGTGTTTAACAAAACACAAAACTTCTCACTCGTAAGCATCAACCTTTAATGAGAATCAGTGTTTTGGAGGACAGCAGATTTGTTTCGACCTCCTTCACCCCACAGCATTTGCTTTACACCAGAGCCAATTAAAATCACACAAAAGACACAATTTCCCATTGCACCTTTCCCCCTTAGCAACAATTACTTCTGAAAGTAAATAAAACAACTTTGTTCACTGAGATACGGCCAAACAAATGGTATACTGTCTGTGCAACTCTTCTGCTGCTGGTAAGGTTGTTTTTTCCAAGTGCGCTGACTCAATGAGCTTTAGATCGTATGCTCACAGTCTGTCCAATTTACAAGAGTACGAACCACGTTGGTGACATAATGAGACCAGCTGTGTGTCTGTCGGTCCAGAATGTCCACAAACATCAGATCCTTTGCCTTTGCTTAAACAGATCTTAAGAAATAGTTTTCATACATTTAGTCAAAGTACAGGAACTAAGAAATATTTTAGAGTACTTGTAGCAAAGAGAGTGAAAAAAAGTGTAAAATGTGGGAAGGCAAATCTCTTCGGATTAATTTAAATTGGTCACTGGATTGTGATTCCTGTTTCTTTAATTAATTTTAGAATTATTTTAACTGCTTTGTTAATGCATTCCTAAAGGGACAGAGCTGCTAGCGGTTTCTTTCCCTTTTTCTTTCTTTTTTCTAGCAGTGAACAAAAGCTCTACACATCTCTCTTGACATTCACACAACTCTACATTTGCTGGTGTCGGCGTGCAATCGTTCATGTCGGGTGAAATTTGTCTCGCTAGAACACCGTGTTACTTGGAGATGATTTCTGTGTTCGGGTGAGACAACTTGACAGAAAATCTTTGAGATTTCAGGAATAATAATGATGGAAGCAGAATTAAGTGAGGGGTGTTGGAGACTACATCCCAGCACTTTGAGATACTTTTAACATATAAATTGCTCTTCATCCATTCACCCGCTCTGTTAAATCCATCAGAGCTGCCTGCAAAATGACAGAGAGTTTGTGAAGTCATAAAAAAGAGAAAAAAATCTAAGAAACCGCAATTTTACAATCACCTCCACTTTTTAAAGGTTTCATCCAAAAGATGCAGCACCCATGCGGTTGCCCAAGTCATTGTTGTTTCAGTGGTGATATTATAGCAGATGAGAAATATCGGCACTCCAAGGCAGCACAAAAGCATTTTTCAGGGTTTAAGTCCATCATGTGTCTGTGTTAGTGGCGATATACGGGTAGAAGCCTTAGGAGCAATAGGCTGATCCTCTTTCCCTCTAATGTGTTTTGAAAGGGCAGTTGAGCTGCGTGCAGGAATGACAGTGACATTTAGTTTCAGTTCCTCAGACACGTGTTTTTGTCAGATGGCCTGAAAAACCCGCTTCTCAACATGCTGCTAAAGGTACGAAGAAGGGCCAGAGTATGCTTTAACTGGGGACATGTGTTTTT
The DNA here is from genome assembly GCA_008369825.1 of Triplophysa tibetana. Lineage (NCBI taxonomy): Eukaryota > Metazoa > Chordata > Actinopteri > Cypriniformes > Nemacheilidae > Triplophysa > Triplophysa tibetana. The sequence goes on along the minus strand of CM017905.1, from coordinate 13,842,534 downwards.
CACTTTATTTCATTTAGGCCTATTTATTTTCGTTGATCCCCTTTATCATTATAGACAGACTTAAAAGTCCCTATGTGGTGAAGTTGTTTCTTTATGGTGTTTTTAAAATATACAAAAACATGTTGAAACTAGGTTGTACCCAATCTTGTCACACGATTGATCAGTGATACACTCTTAAAAAAGGTCCTTCAAACCTTTTGGTTCCATAAAGAACCTTTAAGATCTGTATTCTGTATCTGTTTCACACCAAAAACTTTTTATTTAGATTATAAAAAGAAAGAAAGAAATGGTTCTTTAAATAACCTTTGGCTAAATGATTCTTCGTGGAACCAAAATTAGTTATTTTAAGGCATCACTGGGAAGAACCTTTCAAGCACTTTTCTGTTTAAGAGTGTTGTCCGAGCGGGTGGAATTGAGAGGAAGAGAAAGTTGGCATTTATACCGTTTCAAAACAAAAACAAACCTATCTCCGGTACACTTCTGCAAAGTACAATACCTATAGATTATTTCTGATAACAAGCTAAATAAATAAGAAGTAGCTTTTTAAAATCTTGTCTTACTTGTATTATTTGGGGTTACCAGTAGAAGAACCGTTACTTTGCTAACCTTAAATACGACAAAGTTAACATTTTAACATTGCATTACCTAACCAATAACAAATGTTAGCTTTTTGAAATACAGTGAGATTGATTTGTAGCTCAGCCTATAGGATGCTGCCTCTAAAATGTTAACAACTTGGATATAAACAAATGCATTCAAAGATCAACCTATTGTGCTGTAACACTGCACATAGGACGGATGGACGATGTCACACCTTGACTCTCTGATGATAAAAGTTTAATAAAAATCCAAGGCAAAAAAAGGTAACTCCAAAAGGAATGTGATCCACAAAACAAAAAGGTAACATCCACAAAGCAACTATATGAGAATAAACCAGAAAACCACGGGAGAACAAAAGGTCGGTGAACAGGGTGAATCTAGGAGAAGATGTTACGTGTGGTTGCTTTACTTTTGTTTATATCTTTTATCTTACACATTCTCATGTCAATTCATAACTTTTGAACAATTTAGTGAATTAATGGTTTATAAATATACTATATCATTTGTATGTCTTTGTACAAACTTCTTTTGATCCATTGATGGTTGTTTAAGGGTGGACCTTCATGCTTTGTTTTATTATAATCACACGTTTGTGTTCAATTCACATTATGCAAACATATATTAAATCACCACTTTGTAAAGTAATATTATTTCTATGAGATCATGTTGCTTTCATCTTTGAAGCCACATGTAGCACAACTCAGAGAGTATCGTTTTGCACCAAAATTAAAAGAAGATTTAAATCAGATTTATAATGATTGGCTGATATGAACAGTAAAATTTTCCAACAATGTAATACTGTTTGCAAGCAGTCCTTAAAATGTTTAGGACTACAATTAATAATTGTATTTTATGATTTATAATATGTCGCTAATCCTCTAATTGAAAACTCTCTTCCTACTTCATAGAACTGGTCAAATTTAAAAGTTTCTGCCTTCCATTGAGTGTTAAAAACACACATGTTTTAAAATGGAAAGAGATTTCTAGCACAGCGATTCCCCACCCAAGCCTGTCCAGCATGATGTACGTAATGCTCCCGTATCTTCGCCCAACAGAGCTCTGATTGTTTTGATACTTTTATTAACATGTCCTCAATCATAAATCATCATGAGGGGTTGCAGCCAACTGCGACTCTCTGCTCTGTGCTGCATCAGATTACAGGTGAAAGACAAAGTTCTCTTCACAGGCTCATGGAGCCTAGTCCACAACACCTAAGAGGTGACTTGGTAATATCTGATGCCCAGATAAGTAATGAAAAACTGTATAAACAAACATCCCTGCTAGGTAACTAACTAAAAGTATGTAAGAGACAAGATAGTATAGGTTAACGACACACTTCTAACAAGTAGCAACGTGAATGTATAAAATGTGTATGAATGTATATAATTCTAACTATTTAATTAAAAAACATCGAAGGTAATACTTTTTGCTACTATAGAATTTTTTAAAAAGTAGCAAGACTGCAAATTATGAATTAAATTTCTAGCATGGCAAATTGTATGTTTAGTTTTTATTTAAAAAGAAACATTTTGCTGAGCTGAGAAGTGTTATTTTTTTCTGCAATGACTCAATGACATGGTTGCCCTCCAAGCGTAATCTGTTTTATCAAACTCAAAGACAAAACCAAGGGGACAGGCTACAAGGACTTTCTGCAACGTCAGGACTCAGTGTCATATTGCTTTAAATGACCTCCACGAGTCTCAGCGCCGGTTACTGTGGATCTCTTGATGGTATCTGGACAAGCCGCACATCCTTTAAAACTGTTTAAGCACAATTCCTGAAACATTTGCATCACAATAAAACTGCATCCCCTTTCGACTCGAGTTCACCTGGCATCCCAAAGAAATGCTTGGAGAGGTCAGGTGAGCAAATTCATAGCCATGCAACCTCACGACTTAGTGCCCAGACACAATCTGGATAATTTTTTTGGTTAAGTCCATCAATAAACAAGTGTGGTGAGGAAGGCGGGACGATAGCCTTGAGACAGGGCGCATGTTTCACGGAGGAAGTCGGGACTGCTGAGGAGAGAGGACCGGGCCCGGAAATATGTTTAACACTAGAACTCCTGGAAATCTATCACTACAAGAATGGCCGTGGCGGTCATTTTGACTGCTCATATCAGACTGTACTGAATGTCATTTTTGCCATGCAATATTTACATTCAAAGATTCATTCTATAATCTTAATAGAAGCTTTGAATGTCTGTTGTCATATGTTATAATGTTATCACACTAAAAAGCAACGAAATCCCCAAAACACATTCCCAAGTGCCAAGCGAACTCAGATGGGCATACATAATACAGTACGATTTTTTGTAAAATAAATAATTGAAATGTTTCATTTTTGTATATAATTTTGCTAAAGCTAAGAGACTGCACCTGAAGGTTTGTGCCTCGCTTTGTGTCCGGTGTTCTGTTTTAGGACACCGGCAAGCAGAAAAGCAAAGTTTTTCACTGCAGTGAACGACAACAAATATGGATTGTTGCAGAATATTTTGTTAGATAAAACATGTTGTGAATTTAAAAAATGAAAATATCTAAAAAAATTTCTCCATACTTGGATAACACGAATCGCACCCAACACTGAAATCAAAATGTATGAATGAATTGATGTGTTTTATAAGGAAAGGTAATAATAAACGTGAGGACACGAAATTGAAATTCTTACCAATGTAAAAATGTATTATTTCTTCGTCAACCACAGAACTTATTGGATAGACTGCTAATTACAGATATTCAAAGTAGATAAAATAAAAACAAATTTTGAAAATAATAAGTAATAAAATATTACACTATGCATTTCATTGTATTGTAAATACCTTCATAGACATGTATGGACATATGACAAAATAAGCAAGATCAAAAACAGTTATAAAGAATATTTGCTAACCTGTGGGATGAAGTAGCTGATTTGGAAAGCTGTATTTCATTTTTGCTGACATTTTGAATGTAAGCTTAATTTTACCTTAGCAATAACGAAAAGAAAAAAAAAAAGGGAAAGAGCGCTGAAATTATACAATGTCTGTAATGCTTACAGTCAATTTGACTGACATGGTAGTTCGAGATAGAAATACTCAGAACTATTTTGTGTTTATTTCTTTTAATAAAGCAACAATGTAAGAACAAAAAAAACCCATACATTTAAAAAAAGTCAGGGTACTGTAGTTATATGGGCTTCATTTCAACAAAGTTGTTACTTTGCAAATTTTAAAAACGGTCAAAATGACTGCCTTGGTAGTTCTGGTGTTAAGTTTGTGTTTACGTTCATATGGCCGGCAGTTGACCGTGAGGTGGCTGCCGGCATTTTACTTCCGTATTATTGTTTATTTAGTTTTATTAAAGTTCTTTAAATGTTCGCCGGTTCCCGCTTCCTTCCTTCCTTTTATTGAACCTCGTAACAACAAGATTTAGAACAGACTGTTTGAAATAACATGTTGTTCTTGATTTGAATATGCAATGCAACAATATGTCATGGAAGCATGGAGTAATAGGTCAATAATGTTGATCTTGCAGCCACTTCATGTTCATATTAATACAGATGATGATGTAAGTTTACATTTAATACAATAAATAGTTTAGGGCTTTTAGGGTTTTGTGGTGCTAAAAATATCGCCACACATGCCACATTAGCTATATTTTGCATGAAATTGCTGATATAGCTGGTTTGATCCACAGATACAAAAGACAGATGGAGTACAAATTAAAAAATAAATATGACTATAGTTTCATGTCAAACCACATAAACCACAGGTCAAATTTCCTTTTCCCATCGGTTCTTGATCACACTGTTTGGGCATATCTCTGCGATAACAACCAGCTGCCTGTACATTATCCTTTACATAACAATTATTTAAACTAAACTGCTGGTTACACGTGTTATGTGGTTTGTTTTGATGGCTAAAAAAAGTACTCCATTAAAGAGACTTCATGAAGTTTGAAATGTTGAAAGAATCGTTCTATCCATTCAAGCTAGTGGATTTCAAATGTTAATGATTTCAAATGTTCCGATTTAGTAAACTTTTGATATTCAATCACACTAGATGACTTGCGAAACAAGAGGTCATTTTGTTGACTTCCACTGCCAAAATGCATATGCAGCATGGTGGATTAAGCTCAAATTCCCATTAAATGGATTGAAAAGACAGATATTTTAAAGACAAAGAAGATTCTGTAGTTGAATAAAGAGATAATCAAACATTTCCCTTATTACCCTAAGCATATGATGAAAGATGTGTTAACTTCCCATCCTGTGTCAAGGTTTCCCTCACATTTTGTTATATTGAATTTCCTTATACTCTTATGTTGACATCTTTAATAGACTTTGGGTTTGAATTTGTAGCTTTTGTAAAGATGTTGCATTACCCTCATCTTCTAAGAGCATTAGCTTGGTTGTTTTGATCTGTTTAAAGTGCTGCCGTAAGAGAGCTATGATCTGTTTTCCATCTTTAACCTGCAGAGCCAAATTACGCAAACCTTCTGGTGTGACTAATTGTAAAAAGAGCATAAATTCTGTCTTGATATTATAGCAAGCAGTTCTCTTCTCCTTCCTGGCTTTTTTCTTTTTTTCAGGACCTTGTCGGAGTGGATCTTCAAACGTGTCAAACGGAATGATGGGATGCTCTTTTGAAAAATCACTCACTTTATTTTGGCACAGCGAGGAAGCTTTTGCTGTGGGCTAAGCAGCAGGTCATTTGACTGAGATAGCCACAGGGTTTTACACATCAAATGCAAATGCTATCTGGCTTTTGTTTAATCCGCGTCATCAGGTAGCTAAGCACAGTGTAGATCAAAAATCCCACACCACCCTGGACATTTGGCACTGAAACCCCTCTTGCCAATACTGCACTGGAGCTTCAAAGCGACTGCTATTTTACCTGTGGTTTGGACATAGTGTGTCTGTCCACCTGGACATCACAGACTGTGTCACTGATAAACACAACTAATTAGTCTTAAATACTAGACATTTCCTTATCTGAGTTACACTTAATTTATTTTGTTTTCCACACCTGAATTTTATGGTGATATCTAAATCTGGGTTCAGTTTTGTTCATTCTGTTATATACAGCCACAAAACAACTGAGACCGTTTTTCTGATTTTAAAATTGACTTTTTATAGTTATGTGAAATTAAATTTTTTTGTTTAATTCTGTGAACTACTAACAATATTTCTCCCAATTAAAAAAAAGATTGTTCCTTTTTGCATTTATTTTCAGAAAATGAACACTGGAGAAACAGATCAAAATAGCAAAAAAATGATCCTTATTTTTGGAGACCTCAAATACTCCAAAGAAAACAAGATCATATTCACTTTTAAGCAATACAACAGTAATATTTGTATTTTTATCACCGTTTTAATGTGTCATTCTGTCAGTCTTTCACATTTGGTGTTGGATGTTACACGGACGTTATGGACGTTATGACTCTGCTGGGGTTTGATTTTGTTGGTATTCAACAAACACAGGAGTGGAATGAACAAAATACATCTAGAAATGTTTAATTGAAATGAAAATTTGGAATGGTCTCTTATCTTTTTCCGCAGCTTTTCAGACATTATATGTCTACAATTACTTGATCAAGTTCTTAAATTTGATTGGATTAAAGAGAAGTAAAATAGAAAATGTTAAGAATGTTAAAATAAACTGTTCTTTTCACAAGAAACTTTCATCTGTGGGTTAACAGCTAGTTATGATGTCTGAGTCCATCCAAGACCCAAGCTGATTACATATTTGACCTGCAGTTTAATGGTGAGAGCATTTTTGTTACATTTCCAAGAGGGAAGAGAAGAGTCTGCACTCCATGGAAATTGAAAAGCACTTGAGCCATATGACCAGTTTATCTCACCAGTAATGGAGGGAATGAAAATGCAGGTCATCCCACAGAATTGGCCAAGAGACAATGCATATCAAGCATACTCCATCCTTGACACAAACAGGCTGTACGGTGCAAATGTTCTATTTAATAACAATTCCTGTAAATCACAGTATCTGTTAAAATACATTCTGCACTACATATCTTTTTACAATACAACCTCAGGCAACTTTATAGCCTATTTATAGCCAGGATTTTCAATACTTTTATTTAACAAGATTACTTATGAAGACGTCTACACCTGTCCGGATCTTTACACAAACATTTATACTTTTTGTATGAATGTCTCAAGACATTAATTACAAAAATATAAATTATTTAAGTCATACTGTGATAACTGAATTCTTTCTTAGTACTCCCTAGGACCTTCTGCTCAAGAACTCACTGTGATTTGATTCCTTTACCCTGGTTGAGAATCACTGTTTAGCATTAGATAAAGGAACATACCCATGTAAAGAGTAAACTGTGTTATTTGTAACAACAGCAGCTCAGAAACATTACAGTTGTTTTATGTGAGAACATCCGGAAAGTCAAAGGCCTGGTTGTCTTGTTTACTAAAAAAGTAAATAGGTTAAATCTGTATAAGTGGCAGAGTGCTATGCAATGGACCTGTGGCAGTAGCTGGGACATGTGACCTTTCCATTTGGCATTTGGCATTTGTGCCAGTGCCCTGCTGGAGAACACTGCTGTCAGATCCTTGAATAGGGGGCGGTGTCGCCTGCTCGCCTGCCTCTCTCTCCTCTCTGCTGTGCCATGTGGAGACCCAGATGTAGCAAGCAGAGTAATCCACACTCACGAAAGTGCCCATCTGGCCCTGCACGTGCACACTAAGCCCTGAGCGTACACACACAAGGCTGGGCAGGACTTGAGACCATGCTGATGTTACGGAGTCTGCTATGACATTTCCAGACCTCTGTATGAAGTAGGATGACCTTCTGATGTAAAGTAACACACCAACAAGACACAGATTACATACAGATTGAAGATATTTACAGCCAAAATGAAGGGGATACCCATATGCCACATTGATATGTCCTTGTTTATTTTTGATTTCACATTATACTTTTGCTATGAACAGGGAGTTGCCAACCTGTTTCTCTAAGGCTGCAGATATTTGCTCCCTTAGAGGTTAGACACTGATGATGGGCGATGGGGCCTGACGTTGTTGGGGTTCCATTTCATCCCAAAGGTGTTCAGTGTGGGTTTAGGTCTTGTCTATGTGCAGGTGTCCTAAGTTCTTCATCACAAGACTTCACAAATAATTACTGTTCTATATATGAACATTACTTCGTCCGCAGAGGTATTATCATGCTGAAACATTAAAATGCTCTCCCTTAGTTACAGCTTTGTCTGCTGTATATGTTTTTAGTGCAATTTAGGGACCCAGACAAAATTCTGTCATCCTTTAATCACCCGTAAATTGTTCCAGATCTGTATACATTTATTTGTTCTGATGAACACTAAGGAAGACATATGGAAGAATGCTAGTAACCAAATGTATTCAGGTTTGTATCAACCTGAGGGTGAGTAAAGGATGACAGAATTTTTATTTACAGAAATTTCCCTTTAATTAAAAGGGTGGAATACTATCTTATATCTTCAGCCACATTACATTTACATTTATGCATTTGACAGACGCTTTTTAATCCAAAGCGACTTACATTGCAATATCCTATATATTTATACATAGGTATGTGCAATCCCCTGGGATCGACACAAACTTGAGTTATTAATGTAATGCTCTTACCGCTGAGCTACAGGAAAGCTACAATACAGGGAAACATTAACAGTTCATACAATACTATGTCAAATTTACATGATTTCCTCAGTAGACACAGATAGCCACACATGCTCAGTCACACTTTTTTACTCTCTCACACTTGCCTCCTTGTTACTCCAGTCACTGGAACCACTGGAACCAAAAGTAGTTCCACTCACAAAATGAAAACTGTCAAATCACTGGTGTGACAATATGTAGCCAAAAGTCTTTATTTGTATGATATTTCTTCATTATTTCTTTCTGTTCTGAATTCAGCAGGTCATTTTGAAAGTGAAAACCTATTGAGCTACAGACAGACCAATTTTTGACTGTGGCAGCAATGAGAAGGAATAGTCGCAGCATTGATCAAGCTTGTGTGCAGTGATAAATCACTCTAGAATTAACCAAACTTGAAAAAAGCAATACAAAAAAAGAAGCAACAAATGTTAACTTAAAAACAAATGTAAATTGTAACCACGTTAAAATACTTTTTTATATTTGGATTATATCAGTACTAGCAGAAAGTCCTCATTAAGTCTCAGAAGTTCAGCAAATCTTTTGAAAACAGTGGGACCGTAAAAAGTAGCATCTGCAATGTGCAATCAATTATGTAAAACTAAAATGTGGCAAAAGTGCTTTTAGATGTTGATAAGGTAAAGCAATACAAAATATCACTTACTGAAAAGTGCAGTTATGTAACACAATTTCCACAGTTTTGGTCAATCCATGTGCAATAAAGCATACATACAGCATACAGCTACCTACCCAGGAGAACAAAATGACATCATGAATTTCCCTTACATATCAATTTCTGTGCCAGTGTCACCAGCTGGTGATAGCTTTGACCACTTCAGTCATTTAAACAAGTCCACCTTTTTCCCCCCTCACCACAGGTTTTATTCCCTTTGGTCAAACGTAATAGTTTAAATACTGATCCTCTCTTCCGGAGCTTATACCAAATGCTTCGATTCTCCTGCTACTGGCTGTTGCTTTTGACCTTTGACTTAATTCGCAGATATGCAAGGCTGGAGGGTGAAGGAGCTTTGCTCTGTCTTTTGCAATCAGTGACTGAAATAACGGCACAAACAACTTTAAAAAACAAGTGTCTTAATGCTGGCACTGGTGTAACAGTCGCGATTTCTTTAAGACTGCAAGGGAAGCTCAGCTTCCCCTATAATTGTCAAAAAATGAATGGTCAAAAATATGTACTATTATGTTAACATTTTATTGACTAAAAATGCGTTAAACACGTTCATCTCGAACGAAAACAATTTCCTTCAGAATCAGCTACTTAGGTCGGCTGACTCGATTTCCTTCTCATTCATTCCCGTAGCGTCCAGTGCATTTCTCTGTTGAAGCCCAGCGTCCATTGACTTCAATGGGGCTGCTTTAAACAGCTTTTTTCAGTGCTTAGAAACAAGACGGTCATTGGATAATGCTGCGATTATGTCCCGCCCACGGACGCTCAGCGTCTCTGGGATGAATGGAGGAGTGGGCTGGCCCGGACTCCGAGCGTCTGCGTGATGATTGGAGGGTCTGTCATCTCTTTTTAATCCACTTTTATGTCCTAAAACGCTCGTTTTTTGGGGTCGACAGCTTATAAAAACGTATTTTTTTAGCTTGTTTGCTATACACATTGTCACATATCAGCTTTTAGACATTTTTTTTTTTTATAAATCATAAATGACAAGGAGGCGGCAGCTTCTCGCAATGCAAAGAGACGGTTGGTGTGGGCGTGGTCTTCAGATTATGACGCGTATCACTCTGTGTCTCCATTTCCAACTCGGTCACATCGCGGATTTTGCATGTGTAGTCGAAAGACAAACTGCTGCAACCTTCATCGTATATTTCACACAATTTCACACCACATATAAATAAATGGACAATTTTTATGATTTAGGCCGAAAATGAGCTTCCCCTCTTTAAAAGATCAGCAGCCGCCACTGTGGTGTAAAGATACACTTTATGGAAAAAAATACTGGGACGCCTGGGTTCAGGATTTAGGTCTATATAAAGCCTAGACCTGAACCTAGTTGAACATCCTTGGCACGACTTGCAACCTTTAGGGCAAACGCTCTCGCGCAAACCCATCTATTACTTGTACACAAGTCCAATCATATTGGAACAGAAAAAGGCCCTTCCAAAACTGTCGCAACAAAGAGTGAAGGAAAGTTATTTAATATGGCATTGTATGGTATAGCATTAATATTAGTTTGGAGTTAGATAATCATGGGAACAGATAAACATGTTTATTATAAAACTTTTGTAAATTATACTTTTGTTTATTATAAAACGTTTTGTCCATGTAGTGCATGTAGTTTTATTTCCCTTTATTTCCTCACCACTGTTACAAGTTCTTTCAACCTAATTAAAATGTATATAAATGATTCTTTAAAAAAATTATACAGAAATTAACATACATGTTGTAGACTACAAGCAACCGCAAGTATACCCAAGATTGATAAACCTCATAGCAAAATGCATTTCTTCTTAGTTCTCTTAGCTGGTTTAATAATATATTGACATTCTGATATATGATTTATTTATCTGCTTTCATAATCTTATTTTTTGGGGGGCTTTCTAGTTGATACATATGGCTAATTGCAAGTAATTTGATTGATTACTTAATTAACAAATATTGATCATATTGATCAAATTCTACAGGAACGCCTTTGTTTTATTGAGTTCTACTTTTTACATGTAGCAATGTTTTTCTGTTTTTCTCCCTCTGTGTTGTTCCCTGTTACTTGAGCTGTTCTTACACATAATTGGTGTTGCGTGTTTAAACAGCCGTAATCTCATCGTTACCCATTTTGCCTTCTCTCTCTTTCTCTCTTACAGGGCCCATGGTAGTCCCTAGAAGGCCTCTGGAGATTCATAAATGACCAGTTATGGCTTTTCACAACAATTCATTTTTCCTGCTTCCCTAGTCAGATTTGAGCAAAGAATCAACTTTCAGAGATGTATTGCACCCTCTAAGTGACATATCCCCAAAACTGTCCCTCTGTCACATTTAAGTACTGTATAATTACAGAAACAGTTTAGAAAGTGTTGAGGAGTGATAATAAAAAAGGTAGCAAACCTAAAAAAAACTGCTCAGAAAACACCTTTAGAGTGAGATGAACATGAGGTGATACCAAAGTGCAAATTACTATAATGCTTGGATGACATCAGTTACACTGCAAACTCAAACATTTGAAAGTGTGATAAGTAAATTGTATTTATGATTTACGCTTTATAGTCTTTCACTTTACGTCCATGTGAAAAACTTTTTTTAACCCTTGTGTGGTGTTCATATCGCCGGGTAGGGAATAAAAACAAACAGTGGTGCAAAAATGGGGTATGCAGTATATGAAGTGCAAAGGGGCACCGCACAAGGGGGGGGGGCGCCATTGTGCCAAAACATTTTTGACATGTTTTTTATTTTTAAACGTTATAAAATAAGAAAAAATAACGAAAAAGTCATTATCTAAAACGTTTTGTTTCTACCATTTTAAACGAGTACAATGAATACATATTTTGTCTAATCAAGTTATCATGTCAACCAATCCCTCTTTGGCAGTCAAATGACCAAATGGGAAAAAACAAATACCGTTTGTTTATTTGCGTTATACAATGCGAGTATGTCATGTGATACATCTTATTAAAAAAAAATTATAATCAGAATAATACTTTTTGTTGAAAGAAAGGGAATAATCTAAATGTCTTACATTGAAGATCAAATTACATTTATTTCCTCACCAGCACATCTCGAATGGGCTACAACATGATTGTTACTTATATTTGGGATGTTTAAAGAAGTTTTCTTGTTTAAAGCTGGACAAGCTTTTTTGTTAAAGGATTAAAATGTCAAAAGTATAGGCTACATAAGCGAAACTCACTTTTTGAAGAATACAAAAAATAGCCTTATTTGGGGTTTTATTTAGTTATTATAAGCAAAATATTAAATAAAAACTTGTTTAGCCTTTTATTTGATTTATCAAAAAACCATGATCAAAATAATCGTTAGTTTGAGCCCAATATATTGTGTATGTCTGAACATTTTACTACTTTTGCTCCTTTGTTTCATTATTTTTCTGATTGTTATTTATCTGTTCAGAATTGTATATCGGTTACACTGTGAAGCGGTTGGAGAAGTGTTTCTGTAAAAGGAAACCTTTATGCTTCTGTTATAGATGCAACTTGACTGTCACCTTCACATGATGTAAAATATATCTAGAATGTCTCCAAATATAATATACAACGTGTCTGCAGAATTTTTATTTGATGCGTGTTTTCTATATTGGGGTGGCCGATGGGCCACTGGAGACATGACAAGAAGGGAGCAACAAACAGGCGGAAGTTTATGTAATTTTTGTGCCCATCTCTATTAATTAATTGATGTATTGACCATACACTCGACAAAAATAACGAAACATTTAAATGTAATGACTTGCATAGAACAAAATCAGACTGCGAAGAAAATGTCACGAGGAACCATAGTAGCCTACAAGAATGAATTCACGTCACAATGATAATTGAAGCGGAAACAGAAACTTGAATGTGGCGAGGAGGTAGCGTGCATAAAAGTTAGCGATGGATTAGTTGTGACATGGAATGAAAAGAAAACTGGAAATGAGGCACCCGCAGACAAACCAAGACATGTGGACTTGGAGCGATTGGGGACAGGTGGGGCTCCGAACCCTTCCCTACTCCCAAAGTGGTCACCCAAAAACAAGTGGTCCAGTGGAACCGCTGCAGTTTCGGGTTTTTAATTCAACACAATCAAACACTTTATGTTCAAATAATTAGAGACTCTCAAACACGCACTTGTACACATGCACACGCACACAAACATCCTAAAGGAGGCCCAGACATGAAGAGGACACAATAAAGTTCACAGAACCAACAGTTTCCAGAATTTTATAAGCCCTGGGTTCAGTGGACCCGAACATCCTGTATGTAATATATATAGGGGGTGTAAAGTGTGCGGTCATTAAAATTTGGTCATGATATATGTTCTTCACAGAAAATAAGCCTATGCCAATGAGTTTGAAAAAAAAATATTGTATCATTTTTATTTTTATAAAAAATTAAATGGGTCCCACCATACAAGGTTTAAAGATGAAAACAAAAGGATATGATGCTGGTTTAGTCCTGTTATTTAAAAAAGCCATCCATAACATGGTAGGAATTAAGTCACAGTGTTTTAACGATAATAAAACTAAAGGCCTTTCAAGAGAATACAATCATATTTGTTAAATAGTTATGAAACATTATGACAGCGACATTATAATAAACCCACAGCATAACCAATTTAATCACTCCGTGGATACTAATGATTATTTTCATGTAATGTTGTCATTTCTTCCTCTGAAACATTTTACTTTATTTATGAGATGTATGAAAAATATATCCCAGCTTTATTCAATATTGGGCTACCTAATGTTTAAATCTCATTTTACTGTAATTTAGATTTCTATTAATGCTATCTGACCTAATTCTCAAAATACTGCACCAGACTTTACAATGATCATAATGACTTTGCTCATGAAAACCTAGCTTTTTCATGTGGCACTGTAGAATTCTTAAAACAACAACGTTATTCATCACTTTAGATTAACCCGAAGGATAAAAGTTGTAGTTTACTACTGTATGTAACAATTATTGGTTCAGCAGCCAGTACTCTCTTTGTCATAAGTTATCATGACACGAGTCACCTTGGAGCCTCTGAGGCTTCGAGAGGGTGCCGAAAAAACACAATTCTGTGATTCATTTCAACAGTCACTCACCTTACAATCAAGGGCCTCTCCATTTGAAGAGTCAGGCCACTTAAATGTTGCCAGGCAACCTCAAAGAAGAGTTGTAAGAGTCACAACGGAGAAATGTCATTTAGACACTATCACTCCCAGGTTACAGTGCACTTCAAAAACGTCCATAATTGTTTACTTCATCTGAGATTGTAATGAATCAAGTGTCAAGTTGTTATTTAAACAGTCTGGTCCCTAAAAAAACATCATCATTGCATTAGAATCTGTTTTTCTTTTCCCAGCCCTGAAGATCGCCACATGATCACCACATTTCAAGAAAATACTCTCTTAAAAAAGATTCCTCGATGCCATGGAAGAAACTTATGATTCCATAAAGAGCCTTTCATATCTGAAGAATCTTTGTTTGACAAAATATTATTTTTTGGCTAAAGGTTTTTCAGATTATAAAAAAACAAGACTGAACCGTTCTTTGTGAAACAAAAAATTGCACTTTTTTGGCATCGCTCTGAAGAACCTTTAAACAGTCCTTTTAGAAAAAACTAATAAAACAAATAAATATGTTTTTGCATTTGAATATCTGCATGTGAGGATATTTACCCTTAAACATGAAACTACGGAGGTAAACTTTAATTGTTTCACACATTGCTTTTGAAAAGTGCTCGGCAAACTTTGCAGCCAATAAATAATCCGAATCACAGACCAAATCAAGCTTTCTTCAAAACTCATTTTCACGGCCAGTTATTTAAGAGTTATCAGGTCTGATCGTACAATCCTGTAATGCGGGTCTATGGGGACAAAGGAGTGCTCCATTCTCATCGAATTGAAAAACACATTTCTTGTTCTTAACGGTAACTAAGCTGTCAACAGATAAGGAAGTTCACAGTATCGCCTCCCTGGTAATCCATCTCGTGATCGCTCCCCTTTAATTTTTTTTCTAAACAGCTTGGAAATATGGTTTGAGGCCTTTGCCAAATGTCACTCCACATGCTTCCTCCAAATGCTCCCACAATGAAAGATTTCAAATTGAGGAAAGAAAATCGGGGCACGCAGAAGGAGTAAAGGAACACAGTGTTCTATATGCCAATGGTCAGTTGTCACTTTATCTCAATAAGAAGCCACTTTTTGGGCCTATTTGCCGAAAACATATTTTTCATTTACTTATTGAAATGAGAATAAAAGGAATGTAAATAAATAAAAAATTAATGATACATTTTGAACGGGTGAACGGGGTCAGCACTATCAACAAAAATAAGACAACTAGACCTGACAATGAACAAAGGAATGGTTGGAGTTTATATAGAGTCCAGGTAATGGGTTGCAGGTGCGGGTGTAATCAAAGCAGGTTAGAGTGAGCGTGGGAAATGGTGAGAGAGCGCTGGTGCAAGGGGCATGGTCGGCAGAGGTACAGAATTCATTACGATTATTATTTATTGTTAACAATCATTTGATTACTTTTAAAATACATTACAAAACATGTTGACCATATTTTTTTAAAAATCACTTTATTTCTGACTGTGGTTTACACATGTAGGATAATAACAGTATATTGTTTGCTTCAATCACTAAATGTATACTGTATCAAAGAAATAGACCTGTAAGAAACTAAATATTTTTATTTTTAGAAGTAACTTGCTCATTTATTCCTGTAAGTAACATCAATACCTCTGCCCCACACACAGTTTTTACGAGAACTACCCCAGTTTGCATGCTCCCCCTCCAAACCACAAATGCTCAGCACATCATCTGTCAATGCTGATTAAATAATGTAATTAATGGCTTAATTAACATTTCTATAATCTATTTTAATAAATCTCAGGCAGTGTAACGAGCATTTTTAACCTCCAGGCACTAGCATTTCAAAATGTAGAGTGCTGTTTGGGGGAGTTTTCCAGCATGACAGTGAGACGGTGGGACAGAGAGGTGGGGGGACACATGAACAGAGCTCAAGGCCAGTGTCATCAGATTTGCTGTCTATGCATGATGAGAAACCAGTCGCAGCACCCTGTCTTCACTCATCACATACAGTAAAGACCTCATATGCAGTAAAGAACACATCATCAAATCACAAATCGCATCCTTAGTCATTTTGTGTAATAGTATTCAACTTCATATAAACAATGTATGTAGGCTGCATTATCTGTAGTTCCTATTGTGGACAAGCAGAAAAACAAACCCAGTCACTGATCTGCATGCAAAAGTTGTGTTCATGTCAACTTCAACGGTGATTTGTAGAAATATGCGAAAATGCCCAAAAATATATATTTAGACACATTTCAATGTGTCATATGTGCAATGTATTGATATCTGAACTTTGCTTTGTTTTGAATTTTTAGCTTTTAAGTTTCTTCATACAAACAATATGTCAACCAATGTTATGAGTTAAGGGCCGGTTTATTGAACCTGTTTGGCTTACAGATGGCAGAACATTTTATTTTAAAGCATAATTTTTTTCTGTGATTCCGTTTGTGTAGAATATGAACAATTTGACTTCAAGGTTCTCTGTTGTCAAAGTTTTGTTTGCCTTTTTAAGTTTTTTTTCATGAAGGTTCAAAGAATGAAGAGAGGATTGGAAAAGCCCTGGCCCTTTAAACCGAACCCTCACCATAACCCTGAGTAATTGGTCTTGATAATGATCTGACTCCGCTTGTTCACAGCCTGGGGACTCACAAGAACCTTATTGTTTATCATTGTGTGCTGGCTGAACCTAACAGACCATCAGCAAATGCATTACAATTACAGGCTCAACTAAAACAATCTGTAATACATTGCAATACGCTCTGTGTTTGTTGAATTTTATGAGGTGGAATTTAATCATCAAGATCAGGAGACATTCTCTTCTGTCATATGAATGGCCTTTATTACTTGTTGGTATATTTGAAGATCAAACAGCGTGGCCGCAAGCCTGGAAATCTGTATTGGCACCTCAGTTGCAAAAAGAGCATCAAACAACCTTTGCTATTCCGAAAAGACACTGTTGATCCTAGACACGAGATTGTTGCAGATCATTTTAAAAATCTGACATACATGAAGTATAGCAAAATGAAAGGGTCAAACAATCAGACAAACCAGCCTGTCTGTGTCACATTTTGTTTCCAAAATGCTCTCAATTTTCTAATATCTTTAATGTCACCGCAATTTTATTTTGCCTTGGGACATAATGTTCATACAGTATTAACGCTACAGCACCCTACATTAATAAGCTATTCTGATAAATATATATGTTGTTTCCTAAAATGAGATGAACAGAACATGGAAAGGTCATGAAGCATGCAGAGAAGAGGGAGGTTTTTCTTTTGTTTTCTTAAACGGTTGTCTTGGAGCGCATCTCCAAAGGTTAAGATGACAGACGCTCAGCTGAGATGCTGAGGAAAGGTAGGAGGGGCTGCTCCCCAAGCGAGGCCTTCAGTACCCCAAGGGTCCTCACAGACTGAGACGCACCCTGACAGTAGGCAGCAGGACACTGGCACACCACGGGCAGCTTGGGCACCATGGAGCAAATCCATTTGTCAGTGCCCTCTACGCACACACACATCTCATGCAGAGAAATAAGAAACAATAAGAAAGTAATTGTAGGAGAGGTGGCATGAAGACCAAATTACCAATATGGTAAGGGAGCCAATGAGCAAAAAGACTAAAAAGCTTCTACACAGTTAAATAAATGACTGCTAAAGTGAAATAAAGGAGTAACATGACACAGCTAAACAAGTTTGGTTACAACATCTTCCCACAAACATTAACCATTCGGACTTTGCATTTAAAGGATTACAAAACCTGCATGTAACTCTCAGTTCTGTCAAAAGAAAATTTTGAGAAATTTCTCCATGGTTTTGTGTTAAGGAAGTCTATGGAAATCATCAATGGAGGCCAATGTTGTTTGGTTAGCAGTGTTCTTCAAAATACCATCTTGTGTGTGCTTCATATAAAAGAAAGTCCTACAAGCCTGGAATGACACAAGGCTGAGGATTCACATTTTCTATGGAATTTTTCCCATTTCTTAATTTTTGGATAATGGATTAGTTTGACTGGGTTTGCAGTATATTGTTCTTTCTACGAGAAAGCAAGAGGTCACAAAAAAATAAGATGTACTGTAGGTATGCACTTGAATCAGTTGGTCTTAGGTAGCAGGGAAATCTACGTATGCTTTTAGAAAAAAGTTTGTTTCCAAACTATATTGTATTTCATCAGTAATGTAGAAGTTAACAAATGTAAGGTGAAATCATGGACTATAAGAATATCAGACAAAATCAAAAATGGGTCATGATATTGGGTCGCCTCAATTTAAATCTTTGCTTCTGAAACCAAACTAATCAAAGACTAAGGTTTAAGTGATAAAAGATTTACAAAAAAACTGGAAAAAAAACTGAAACAATAGTCATACAGTAAACAATGTTCAGCCAATAAAAGCCTGTGAACATTTCCAGCTCTTTAAATAGGGGTTCCTGTTTAACACAACATTGTTCACCCAGCCTAATTTTAACGAGATGGGATGTCAACTTGTTACACAAGGCTGATCTTATACAAATATCAAACAGCTTTTTGGTAATAAATAAATCCCATGCAATTAATAAGAGGTGGAATATGTTATACGAACATGCTACAATTGTCTCATTTGCATAGATTGCACCTGGGGTGCAATGCATCAAAATGGCATTCCTTTTGCTCTGCTGGTAATCACACACATTTGCACATACAGATTGGTGCATACGCACATTCAGCAGATAAATATTTCTGTGAGACAAACCTTCTAGCCTTGTATGTGCTGTGCTTTATACAAATTGAATTGTAAAATTCTAGATTACTTTTCGAATTTATCTTTGCAACCTTTTTATCTGTACATGGTAAAATTGCAAGTTGAGGTAAAGAATTATTGAGTCCTTATATAGCTGAATGAAATGAGGCTGTCCTCACTGCAACCTCAACAGTCAGTGCATTGGTGTGCACAAACAAGAAAGAACAGGAAGATTGAGCTTATTGGTATCAACTATTTTGTGTAGGCTAAACAGAAGATAAAGTGGAAGGTAGCAGTGTTCCTCCGATTTTCATAGAATAGTTCACCCAAAAGGTGTAAACATTTATTGTTTATTTGGTTTATTTGTTTAACCTCTATGATGATATTGCACAGTGGAGTAATTTAAAATCAAGTAAACTGTTGGGAAATATTTGAAAGCATGAGCTAGGGAACAGTTTAGCTGTAATTTGTGCAGTTTTGATGGGCTTCAATCTTAACAGAACTACTTGTATAGTGCACTGCACTGGTGACACGCATTGGGGAAAGTGTATTTGAAATAATAAGTGTCGTCCCTCATGGTAAGTCTGGGTTTGAATCAGCAAAACAATGCACTCAGAAGTTTTTCCTGGCCTATACAGCGTAAGAAGATATGTACAGCAAATTGGTATTTAAGCTTGATGCTTCTCTCTAACAATTTAATGTGTTGTTTAAACATAAACCAATTTCCCGTTGTAAAATTACAGCTCATTACGAGTGCGGATAACGGCTGGAACAACAGTATAATGGTGAGAGAGCAAATTACCAGCACAGCCACAATATTAATTATCAGTTCACAAGGCACATTTCTTTCTGAAAGAGTGTTTAATATGAAAACCTACGAGCCTTTTTTCTGTGATTACAAACAGACCTAAATGTTCTTTTCTTTTTTTCCACAAACAAAGGCATGAAGCAGGGTGGAACAATTAGTGTAGGCTATGTATCACAGTATTTCTCATCATTCTAAAAAAGGTACCCCTGGTGATTTTGTTTTTGCATCAATGTGATTTTGTATTTGCATCAATGTATCCACAAAAAATAGTCTTAAACATACACAATACGCTGAATGACTTCAGTTGTGTAAGTCACGCAACATATGTTTTTCCATTTTAGACAAACAGCAGAGTTGATCATGTTTATTTCAGGAGTTTAATGCATTATTTACAAGTCGGATGCTAATAAAAACAGGCTGCTCATTTACTAATGACTTGAAGCACCCTGAGCATTTTTCCAATTATTTATATTAAAACTGAAAAACACTCATATTAAACCTAGCAGGATAAAGAGAGAGCAGAGAGGGTTAGAGAGCACGTGCAACCTGTTCCCTATCAAAAGCTACACTCGATGCTGGGTTTCAAACACTATGGGAGAACAGTCTTTTTTCGACCGGTGGTGAAGTATGTGTGTCAAACACGGCAATTTTTTGGCTTTAAATAACCTTGGCATGTGACGTGGCTAATTACACCTGCACCTGCAGGTTATAAATACGCGTGAACAGGGACCCGTCATCAGGTTATTTTGTATTCCAAGACCGCTTTGTGGGTGTGTTTTGAGTCTCAGTTTCTGGAGAAAAGAAATAGTAGATTTTACAATGGTGTCCAAGCGATTTCAGTCACTTAGCCCAGTGTAAAATAAGCTGAAAGAAAGAAATACATCTTACCATGGCTGACTCGGATCGGAGATGTGTCTCTCCCTGTGAGAGGATACTTTCCGATTTCGATAAGCATGCCACACAGGGACTCGAGGGAGAGTGCGAACTCTGCAATATCTTTGACTTTCGGGTTCTGTATGCTCAGCTCTCCTTTTTTACACGAGACCGAGTCACCTCTTCCTCATCATGGGGTTCGCGGTTTGATCTTGCTGAGGGACGGGAGACAGATCCGTCCGCTTCTCCCGTGCATTCGCCGAACTGCGACGACCTCGCATCCATTTCTGAAGCGAGCCCCCGCACTTCTTCTGAGCCAGCGGAGGCCAAGGCTTCCCTTGTTTTTGCGGGGTTAGAGAGCAACACCTCGGGGCGCTCCTCTCGTGACGTGAGAGCGATTGAGGATTTACTCGGTCCGGTTACCAAAGCAGTCGACAGCCTCAAACTCGACTGGCCGCAGAAACAAAAGGCCCCCAAGGGATCGAAGCTTGACGACAGGTATCTGTCGGGTGGCCGGGGGTATGAGCCCCGAAATCGGGCCCCCCCCTTTTTTCGAGGATCTCCACGGTGATCTTCCTTGCCCGTGGCAGAAACCTCTCTCCTCCCGAATTTTCGTGCCATCAACGTCGATTTACTCGACCATCGTTGCCACGAGGACATGGCGGTACACAGCGATGCCCAGGGTGGAAGAGACGCTGGCTAGCTATCTCTTCCCTGGAACATCATCGTCCCTGAAAAGCCTTCTCTTCCCACTAAGCCTTGCAGAATCGCATCTGCGCTGTTGGGAAAGGCTTTTCAGGCTGAAGGTCAATGATGCAGCATTTTCAGATCTACGCTGCGCCATAGATTTGTCTCTCTGCGCGACCAAACAAACAGCTCGTTCCATAGGCTGTTCTATGGCTGCTTTGGTCACTGCGAGAGATGCATCTGTGGTTGAACATCAAGGGTCTTGGTCCTTGATGCCCCGATCTCGCCTTCCGAACTGTTTGGAGGCTGCGGTTAATACCGTAGTCACCAGGTACCAGGAGGTGAGGCGTCATGAGGAGGCATTTGTCAAATATCTCCACCGCCATGCCCAAGCATCTGGAGTGTCGGCCACCCACTCCGGACCAGTTCCCCAGTCCAGACCAGGCATGCGGTCTCGGGTGGGTCTGGTCTACCTGAGTTGTGAGGTCTTCAGAGAGAGTGTGGCGAGTTGCGCCCCCCTCGCAGAGACAGGGGAGCGGCCCGCCGTGCCCCTCAGGCCACCTATGGAGGGCCGGACCTGAGGCGCTTTATCTCTTCCAAAAAGAAGAGATCCTGAGACATGTGTGCCCGGGACATTGGGAGTGTACCACCCCGGGGAGGGGTGCTTAAAATTCCAAGAGAAATTAGAGGCTTCCCTACGTTACCCTCAAAGGGCCGCTTTGCAATCTCCGCCTCTGCCAGCGTTTCAGGGATTAGCGGTCTCAAAAAAAAAAGCTAAATATTCGGTCGTCTCCTGCCATACTTCAGGACGCCAAAGGTCTGGTATCCCCCCAACAAGACAAAGTGTCGAAATTGATACCTGTTTCAGAGAAGCTGGCAGCGTGGAAACTGCTGCCTGGTATCTCTCCATGGGTAGAAAGGACTGTAGGCAAAGGCTGCAGGATTCAATTTGCATATGCCCTCGGCGTTTCAACGGCGTGGTCTCCACTTCCGCGCAACAAGAGTGAACGCATCTGTTGACATTGAACCGCTACCTGAGGACGTTCAAGTTCAAATGTTGACAATCAAGATGATTGTGTCTCATATTCAATGTCACGACTGGTTAATGACGATCGATCTCATAGACGAATACTCTCAAATAGAGATCTTGCCACAACACAGCAGATTTTGTAGCCCCCTTTATTCGTGGAGCGAGGCAGCGGTTCCCTCTTTCTAGGCAGACTGTCCCTTCATGGGACTTAGCGATAGTGCTTGAGGGTCTGGTTAGCTCTTTTCGAACCTATGGAGTCAGCGCATGTCAGGCTTCTGACCTTTTAAAATGTTTTATCTAATGGCAATCACCTCTCTTAGGAGAATCTGAGATTTGCAGGTGCTCTCGACCTCGCCGTCCTGTTTAAATTTTGCCCCTGGGATGCTCAAAGCTATTCTGCATCCTCACCCGAGTTATTTGCCTTAAGTTCAGTTCCCCACCGTGCATCCAGTTGTTCTTGAGGCCTTCTGCCATCCGCCGTTCACAACATTGGAGCAGAAACGATTAAACCTTCTGTGTCCAGTACATGCTCTTCAGACTTACGTTTACTGCACTAGCCAGTGGCGCAAATCGGAGCCGCTTTTCATATGCTATGGGAGCCGCAACAAAGGGGCGGCTGCCACCAAGCAAACAATGTCATATTGGGTGAGGGATGCTTTTGCTCTGGCCTATGAGGCGCACGGTCATGCTTCACCTCTAGGACTCAGAGCTCATATAACAAGGGGGATTTCAGCTTCTTTGGCCTTAGCAAGAGGTGTCCCCTTGCAACAAGTGTGTGATGCAGCAGACTGGTCCTCTCCGCACACATTTGTCAGATTTTATAATCTGGATGTCCATGCTATTCCAGGCTCAAGTGTCCTGTAGTCTTAAACCCAGATTCATATCTGAGGCCTCCTATCGGATATTGCACACACGCCATACAACCTTGGGGGTCAAGACTCTTCCAGTGCGGCGGCATTGGTATTCTCGTTCCCATAGCATTTGGAACGCAGCATCGAGTGTAGCTTTTGATAGGGAACGTCTCGGATTACTTGTTACCTCGTTTCTGTTTTTTCAGGGAACAGGGTTACAGCCAAGTAACCCTAGACGTTGCTAAATTTAACTGAAACAGTTCACCGATTATTTTTGCTGAAGTAAATTGACAAACCTGAAATAACCAAATATGATAAACGAAAGCTTGGCTTCAAATAAAAGCTAAATGAACAGCAAAACTCGGGAGGAACAGGGTGCATCTACTCCTTTTAAGAAAAACTTTCCCTTTTCTTCATGACTAGTTCATTTCACATCTTTGTAAAATGATTCAGAAACACGGGAAGAGAGCAGATGTCATAAATTAGAAATGATTGTATTTTATGAAACGATTCTCTGAGGAAAATAACACTTGAGATTAAATTTGTTTTCTTGTCAGTTGTTGACAGGAAAAGCCAAGCAACTTATTATTGTTCGATCAGAAAATGGACTCCGATATAAATTACAGTAATTTTTTCAGTGAAAATGAAAGACATTACAGACATACAAATAATGGATAGACAAAACTATTAGCTTTTATTGGATTATAGATTTGTGTCTTCTTTTTGAGTCAAAGATAAAGCATGTGAATGTGAATGCTTTTGTAGTGCTACTGACCAATTGTCTAAAACACAACAAAGACAAAAAAGTGGACATTTTTATAACTGTTGCACCTTTTACAGTAATGGATGACGCTCTCATAGGATTTATTGATTGCATTGATTTTGTTAAATTTTCTCCCCTTTTACTCTTCACAGAAAAACAATTTAAGTTTCATTTTCATGCAGCTCTCAAGTTTTCTACAGAAAGCAACACAATGAATGAAGGTCTTACAAAAGCCTCAATGAAAATGAAGATTTCCAACATTCAAAAGATCCTCTGCAGGGCAATGAAAAATAGTTATTTCCAGAATCATAATACAACTTTCGAAGAAGCTGACTTTTGTATAGATTCTATAGACAATTTGGGGTGCAATCGGTTTGTCTTGTGCAATTCCCCAGTCAGCCAAATGTTAAATATCCTAAATACTTACTAAACATAACAGCTAATAATTAATAACCAATAAACTAAAAGTGAATTCAAATATTTAACTTGAATTTTGGAAGTGTCTATTACTAACATTTGAAAATAATTACTTTTTAAATCTAACTTTTGCAGGTTACTGTATGACATATCACTTTTTGCTCCTTGAACTCTCTGTAAGTCTCTTTGGATGAAAGCCTCCGCTAAATGATTAAATGTGAATGTACTGAAACATGGTAACTTCCTGACCCGTATTCTTAAAGCTTCTTAGAATTATCTAAGAAAGCTCTTTATTTTACCTTAAAAAATCTACGTAGGAATCTTAGCTTTAAAGCGATTCAGGACCAATCTGAGAGCAACTTTGAACAAGGAAAGACAGAAAGTTGTATCTAAGTGAGGAGGCGGGGCTGACCCCGTTGCTATGTATGACACAGTCTTTTGAAGACTGTAATTGGTTAGTTGCCCAAGAAGAAAAAAAACATTTTTAGGATAGGGTCTAAGTATAAGTCATGTGTCAAATTATATGTGTTAGTTATCTTGTATTACCACACAGTGTGTGTGTGTGTATGTTCATATATATTTATGTCTATTCTTAATTTTTATTTAGTGTTAATGTCATACTAAATTTATTTAAAAGAAAATGAACAGCAACACAATAATGTTCTTAAAGTGCTGTAATTCTTTGTTTGATCACTTTACTTACAGAAGATTGGGACAGTACCAAATAATCTCTGCTGCGTAGTTTGCATTTTGGTCCAGTTGCCGAATACTGTATGTTAATGTTCTTATTACTTCTATTTCTGGCACTATGCCATTTCTTTGTTATGTCGAGATGTAAGCATGTCTAACGTGTTTTTTTTCCATTTTCTCTGCTGCTAAAGAAACTCTTAAGCCGCTTTTAAAATTCCTCCTCGTTACTGCTAACAATTTTGCACCTTGAGAGCTCTTTTAAGGGTTAAGGTGATTTATGAATGACTTTTTCATTCATTAAGATCTTTTCTGTAATTTTAAGAGGAAACGCGCACATTTATAAGACATTTCTGAGAAAATTGTCAAAAATATCTTTTATGAAAACAGGGCCTGTTGTTTATGTTTGTCTGTGTTTTGTTTACTTTAGGTTCAAGACTTAGTTCGTGATGAAAAATTATTGAAGCCATATTACAATGCACAACATTATCACGGACACGACTTGTTCTAATGGGATTGTCACGTCGCGCTGCATCCAGAATGTGGACTGAATTTAAAATTATTATGGATTCTGATGCATTCTATTGTCTTTTATCAAGTTGCTTCGCGCCGTATCAGGTGCAGACACGGTGTTACCAATAATTGTTATGGGCTCGAGAAAGAGTAATGTCTTTTCCATAGACTTGCATCGTACTTCCATTGCTTTCTGACTATGATTTCTTGTCCTGTGTAACATTTCATGTCATGATTTGACATTCCTTCTACACTGATACCATTTTAATTTGGGTTGAATGCTACACAACCCTTAGACAATTCATGAAAATTAGTTAAGCTTGGTTATTGAGTTGCTATATATATTTAACAAATGAATGAAAGGGAAGGACAATCAATACAGCTTTTAATTTTACACCTCATTGATCATGTCAATATCAGCACACCTTCAGCCAGAAGATTTGATTCGTTATTTTCATGCTGACTGTGTATATCATTTAAGCTGAGAATACAAATAATGCGTGTTAACTGTAAAATATAAATGAAGAATTGCAAATGTAATTCCTCATTGGGTAGTTCTGCAGCTTCTCATGCAATATGAAAATGAAAGAAAAAAAAATTGTTACCGGAATAAAATCTATATGTATCATATACACATGTTGTGTGTAAGTATACAGTATAACATTTACAAAAACAAACTCAGGATAAAGAAACCTCAAAATAATCTTATTTCCCTAAAGTTGGATATTGCTGTACTGATTATAATGGGAAACGTAGAGAAGTAAATTAAGAGTGAGGTAGTAAAGCGCTGATTGAAATCTAATCAAATTGATCTCAGCTGTAATCAAGCATTAGAAATGTCTTGAGGCATCAGTGGCCTGTAACAAATATGGCAACCACACACACGTATACGCAACGCAAACGCACACACACATACACAGTATCTACCCAGATATGTGTTATGTGAGAAGAGCGAATGAAAATCAAATAATAAGAAAACTGGTAGTGGTCTTACCCAATGATGTCATAATGAAGATGAGTTTTGCAACTAAGACAGCCACAGATGTGAACACCTCCTGCCAAACATGAACCTTAATTTAAACCCCTACCCATCTCTAAAACAAGTTGAACAGGAGCAGGAATGTCTTTCTTACTGAGCCACAAAACAGGTATCAACAGAGATCAAGCAGTACTCACTTGATCAACAGGACTGAACTAAGAACACCAAACATACTGCAGCAGTCTTGAAAAGCGTGTGTAGAGGAGGGTTGTTAAAAGCCGTCATCTTTCAGTATTTCACGTAAGGCACCAGAGCAAACAGGACTATCTATACCTGTAGCAATGGCCAGAAGGGACTAGGTCGGAAATTGAGAAGCTAGGCTCCGCCAGGGCGCACCTCTGTGCAGCTGAAAGTGTGGGAGGCAGAAGGAACACACTTTAATGAAGGATAAACAGGAAAGTGGATATCAAACAAAGAGAAGATTTATAAATGCAATCTTGGGAGATTAAACACTGTTTACTTTCTCCTATTCCAACTAAATGTACAGTCTACATGTGTAGGCTGATTTCAGGGAAACTCTTGCTCTTCCCCAATTGAATAAGGATCAGTGTCATGACACATCAGTAGCTTAACAAATCATCTATTTGGCTGACTAATAAAATATGTAACTCTATATTATTATCTTATAATACGATAATCTAATTTATTTTGATAGCCCACCTTTGAGCGTGCTCACACTAGGCACGGTTGCCCTGCACTCACCAGACCTTGCACGCTTTCATTATTATGCAACTGCCCTGAAGTAAACATATACAAAGCGACCTCTCTCAGCACATTGGAATCCATTGTAATGTTACGTATGTGGCTTATAGCTGTGTCTAACTTCATGCGCATGCTGCCCAGACCAATCCAATTATGATATCATAGTCATTCCAGAGCGATATGAGAGTAAACGGCTCAGTATGCTTTTAAATCACCCCACGTATTTCATCATAAAGCCGACCGTTATACGGCGTATTGCATTATGTCCGACAAACCTAATATTTGGAGTACTTCAGTCACGGTGATGCAACACGCCTGAACATATTTTTTGTTTTTTTTGCAGTAACACCTGAACCTTAGTTAGGGATTTATACACTTACAGAATTTTCGCCATCCTCTCAGTTTCAAACCCATTTACGCAGCCTCCTTTCTAAACCAAGCCCACCTCTTCCAAGTGAGCCAGGGCAAGGTTAGCAAACTGTGCACAAGCATGGTTGGGAGAGCTTACATTAGTAATAAGTTAGTAGATGCGTAAAGCTGACTTTCGAAACAGAGCTTTACTGTTAAGATACCTTATAAGTTATGTCGTAGAAAGTCCAATACATAGTTAAACAATTCAAGTTTCAACAAATAAGTCTGATCTAATTCATTGAATAAAAGCTTGAATAGTAGTTGTGTGCTGTTGTGTTTTCGTTCTGTGTCCTGAGGCCCAGTTATTACTGTTCCACAGAAAACAAACAAGCTGCCTTTGTGAAGCCAAACATCTCTCCTGACTACAGCTTGTTGCTTCACACCTGTTCTTGCACTTTCTCTTTCAGCTTCGGGCATAGAGAACTCTGTCACAGCCGCACAGTAGGTGCGTGAGTGTGTTTATGTGCTTCTGCGCCCTCAGGCACTTTGTCGCTGACATTTTGTTTTATAGCCTGCATTATTAATATTCTTGCCACTTACCAAATTAATATCGGAGTTGGTGAGAAATTTAATAACCACAAAATATATTTTACAAGAAAGTATTTACTCTGAGCAAGTAGATGAATAGTTCGCCACATCCTCAATTCATCTCAGAAATATAAACCAAACAGCTATTATTTTTCAAATGGGTTTTTGTAGACCACACAGAATTCTCAATCGGAAGTCTTAATTCCTGTTAAAAGTAGTATCATAAATTGTTGTTGACAGTAAACATAGCTATTGGAAATTAGGTGAGTCAGAGTTTTTGTGAATGAGGATGAAAAAGTTACCTCTGACAAGCTAAGCACTTCTGGTGTGATATCTGTTTAATTAGTGTTCTTGTCTCATCTGCAATTGCATACCGCGACCTCACTTGTGTTAGAACAGCTATTCATTAATTAGATTCTTTGTGGCAAGTGCCATTGAACAATCTGCAATGTTTAAGGCAGCATCAAGCTGCAGTAAGTGCTTTTCTGATAGAAGGATGCATCCATCTTCATTTTTCAGCCTCTATCTGACTCTGCCCATCAGCCAGAAGGAGAAAGAAAGAAAGCTTTGGTGGACCTGATACAATTCATCCCAGGAAAAACCATGAACTTTCACCTAGTCTAATTAATTTACAGAGCTAAAGTGGGTACCCTCTTGTAGACGCCATGAAAGCTATCATGATCTCAACCACCACAGATCCTCTGCAGCTATATCACAGATGCAAACCAACACGTGGACCTTTTCAGCATCTCACTGGTAAAAATAATCAACATGAAGCCCGAACTAACATAAACAGACCAGTTTTCTACAGCAAACACATATGGGCAGTGAGTGTGTAAATAATTGTGCTTATCTATCCCAATAATACACAGATATTTCTTGAATGGGCTTTTCATCATTTCTGCATGTCTACCCACATGGTGGCCTACTCTTCATCAAAACAGGCCTCCTTCTAATGAATGTAAACACTAGTTACTCTGTACTCCAGGAGTACCCTCTGGTCCTCTGGGATATTTAACATTGCTGAGCTCCAGGTGTAATATTAGGTTTTATTTAGATAGGGAGTGTATGTTGCATTTGTAGCACAAGGAAGATTAGTTTCTATATGTGGAGGCAAGACTACCTGCGTAGCCCCACATCAGTGCTGATGGATTTCTGTTTTAGGGGGATTTGATGACAGTTTGAAGCTGCTGTTTTTAATAGGGGATGTGTGTTTTGAGAGGATTTAAGCAGGAATTTACGCAACCCAAGAATGGGGGGCCTGTGTGATCCATCCCACTTTCTACTGTGCTCTGTCTAGAGTTTTTATTTAGTTGTAAATTATTTCAGAGTGAAATGGAATTTCTAATGAGAAAAATAGTGTGCGTGACTTAAGTCTTTCTCTGCGATTTGATGTATAAAACAGCCATTGCATTTTGAATGACAGGGGAGGAGTTACAGTAACAGATGCTCGCCCAAGCAGTCTAACATACGTCATTTAAGATGGATAGTCATTACAGAAAGTAAATGCATTTTCAAATTTTAATTAAATATTATGAGGGCACACAAATTTTAAAAAGAGAATGACCCACACTGATAAACTATTTACAATACACGCTGCAATATTTCTTGAAAAAATAGGCATTTAGACTTTAAATATTAAGGTGGTTATACACTCAGGTCATATTTTTAACCCAAACTATGAAGTGAACTGTTAAAGACAGAATGAAAAAGAAGTGGCTTCCACCATTCTAAATTACTTGGTTGATAGTATTGTTAACCTAAAGTATTATAGGCTGAAATTATCCTGAGGAAATGTCTTGCATTGTGTTTGAGCTGAATAGATACAAGTATCTGAGATTCTACTTTGTTAAAAAAGAAGCATAGTTTTCCATCATCTAAAGATAATGGACACAATTCCCAAGGTAAAAGCTTTTGCGAGCTAATATGTTGCTGAACAATGTGAGACCTCTAATGGAGGGACAGTATAGGAAGTGAATCGCAGAGGGGAAGATAAGGGTAGAGAGAATAGGTCAGTCTCTTTGTCTTAAATAATCAGGGGTAAGATGGCAGGGCCTGTTAAAAGTTTTTTAATGGCTCGGCTCTGAAATGGAGCACTACTGTGCAACTGTTAGCTTTGTATCTTTATCCTCTCTGTATGCCCCTGGGCCTCTGTCATATTTGTATTTAAACAATGGCTCTATCAAGGCTAAGAAGACTCAGTAAGGGTTAAAAGCACAACAAAAGGGTCAAAGAATACAGTAGGAAAATGATTATCCTGTATAAGACCCAAATTAAAGAAACAGCATTACAGAGATTAATAGTGGTAAATGTAGACATGCTTTTCCCTGCTTTTCTGTTCCATCTTGAATAAAAGACTATGTACAGCAATCCTTTTAATAAATAATAAAACGATTCAAAGCAATTTAGTAGATAGGGCAAATAGATAGAAAAGATAAAAAACACTTTATCAGCTGAATCAAAATTTTAAATGCAATTCTAGATTCCCAGGCAGTGAAGCATTTTGTTTTTATTACACACCCACATCAAATTCTGAATTATACTTTAGATATATTAAAATAAAGCGTTCTGTAAATGTAACTGTATTTATACACATAATAAAATAATTCAGATTTTAAGGTTGTGGAAAACCTTAGCTGGAGCCAGCAGTTAATAACCCTATGTTGTCACCATTCATGTTTTGAATATACAGCAGCAATTAGTTGCTTGTGTGTCCAATGTTAAAATGGAACAATTCAAATGAGCTATAATAAGTTAGTTTTATAACTCTCCAATGGATAATGAATGTGAAAATTGTTCTTTCAGCTTTTAATACGTGACCTCGTTACATATAAACAAAAATGTGGGTACAAAGGAAAAATTAACTAGGTCAGGCATCTGTTTTGATTAAGGAGATGTTTTATATATAATAAGGCATTCAAAACATTGGTGGATAATTAAGCATCACTTTATTCCAAATGGTGCAAATTTATAACGTTTTGTGATTAAATCCAGTAAAGTCATATAGTTAGCATGCCTGTTGTAATATATTAACTGCTGGTTAACAATCAGAGACAGCACTGTGTATATCACCTCCTAATGTTTTATGAAAATGACCTTTAGGAGCCGTTCCAATCAATCAATTAGGCGACACAAGGCCTATCGGGATTATTTAAAACCCAACGTCTCGGAAGTAGGACACTACGCATTCTTTTACAATCCATATTAATAAGGCAACCCAAATACATTTCTACATTTGTGCATTATGTACAAATGACATCATTGGAAATGCATTTCACCTGAGGGCCTACTAAGTATGCATCTATTATAAATTTGTTCTATATGTCATATTTGCACTACAGAGCACACATCAAGCACACGCACAAATAGATCACACCCTCTAATACAACTCATCAGTTCAAACCCTGCAAATAATTCCCACCAATATGCCACCACGTTGGGACATGGAGCCTATGGAAACAGCAGCAATAACATGTTTCTCTGGAGACCCCGTAATGACGGATCAAATCTACAAGAGGCCCGTAATTCACATGTCATGTGCTGTTAATGACGTTGGCAGAAGAAAGAAAGCCAAAAGCACAAAACATACACCTGAAATGAAAGACAAAAGATCTGGAGAAAAGGGTTGAGACATAAAAGCAATATTTGGTCCTCCTTCTAGCTGGTCTTTTGCAGATGTTGCTGTGTTGGTGTGGGATTGGAGGGCTCTGTTAGAGCAGCATTAGCATAAGTTGATCAGAGGGCCTGCCAGTATCTGAAAGGAGGATGGGCCCTGAAGTGAACACTGTGACCCATAGAAGATAGAGAGAGATAACTACATTACAGCATCAAATATTTTTTCATATTTATGCACATTTCCTGAAGAGTGAATAAAAAAGGGCTTGCTAGAAGTTCAGTTACGTTTTTGTGGAATTTAAATATAACACAGTGCGGTTAAAAAAATTACACATCACATACACACAATGACATACCGCCTTACATAAATAAAAGTGATGCTGTGACACAATTTTTAGTTATGGAGAGGGAGAGAGTTGAGAAGGGCCCCTCTCTTACCCAATCCAATCAAAAGCAGTCAAGTGTTACAATATTTTATTTTCTCCACATATTTTTTTGGTCAAAAGACAGATCTAGGCAACTGCATTCCATAATGATTTACGGTTCGTTAGTCAATGTAATTAATAATTGAATTGGACGGATGTGGCGAAGCCTAACTCCCCTTCTGTGAGAGATGGTAGCATGTTGAGACTGTTTCATTAACATCAGGGGCCTACAGAAACCAGTCCCAGAATGCATTGCTCGGCTGAGTCTAGGGTTGTCTGCAAAACACACCACCCTAATGGAACATATCCGAGACCTGTAAAAGACATTTGGGAAGCAGAAATGACAAGTTTCATAACAGCTTTGGCTCTTTGGAACACTTAAAAAACAGTCTGTCATAAAAAATTAAAATAAACCCTAAGTCAAATTAATTCAACGACTGGAAACGCCTTGCTAAGCCACAAACCTCGTCCTTTTGGCAAAATTGTCTCACAAATTACCCATAAAAAAGCTAATTAATACAAAAATATCCTTAGAAATGTACTGTTTGGGCATAAAAGGAGCTTTATAGTCACAATACAAATTGCACCACAAAATGTGTATTGTCTTGTTTTCCAGTAAAAATATCTAAACATTCTCAAAACAAGACACAGTTACTTGAGAAACTAAATAATAGTATGTTTTCAGAGAATTCTACAAAACTTGATGAGGTTAATGCTTAAATAAAATGGAAAAAAATTATAATACAGTAAACACAAACTTGTTTTCCTTTTAAGTTTTTTTCCTCATTGTTAAATATTGATCTTTTTTTTCTTACATACTTTTTATGTCTTAAGTTAATGATTTTCCGCAATCGTCTGCATTTTTGGAGTTTAAGCCAGACCCTTACAGAGCCTCTGAAATGAGCTTGTGCGTTGTTTGCAGACTGACAGGCTAACGTTCCTGAAGCATAAGAGCAGAGTCCATTAACTAATAGAGATTAAAAGCCTGATGCCTCTCCCCCTCCCACAGATTACACTTCCAAAGCACAAGACTGATTGATGAGAACCAGCAGGCTGCCTGGAATCTCCGCTTTCATTAAGGTTTCCCTTCCTCCTTCCATCCGCCCATCCCTCCATTCGCTCTGCTATACCTCAAACCATCTCTATGGGGGGATATGGAGGTAAACAGATGGAGTGGTCTAGAGGAGATAAGTGGCAGCACTTTAACATGAGCGCTAGAAAGGTTCCATGCACTAAAGGGTCATTTCTGCCACCTGATGTGATCTATACTGACATAAAAGAAGTCCACCTACTCTATATGTCATCTGCCTTATAAAGCTTGGATTCACATGATAGCAAGTTATATACAGGATTTCTAAAATAAAGGGCTGGAGTAATCAGAGTTTCATCCATGGGTTCTCAGCCATTAACATTGGTCTGTTTTTAGGTTAAAAAATCAAAGAAACTCCTTCAAATGCAGCCTCAGAATGCGTCCTTCTTTCCCTGGGCTGAGAAGGATGGAACAAATGGATCCTTCACAATGGATCCTTTTATATTATATATAAAGTTGTTCTGCAATTATTGTGTTTTTACTTATGCACAGTATTTCTATGGTTGGTCAATTTATATTAAAGTTTGGAAGTTTAATGCATCTAATGATTTCTGCCTTAATGTTTATTTTAAAAAGTCAGATAAAGGTCTCTTTTGTGTCCCACTGTTGTCACCACGCGACAGGAGCAGTAGATGACACGACTAGGAACTTTGGAGGTTGCATCCTTTGATGACAGAGTCCTCGGCTTTGAAGATCATGGCCTTCGAATTGGGACAGGACTTATGTTTGTTGACATCTGTCATGTGTTTCCTAGCAAAAGGAGAGCACATGTTTTCATGTCATTCTGCTGGACGGTTGCACTGAGCTAGTCTCTGTTGTTTAGTGTGTGATATTCATTTTTTCTGTAGCCTTGCAAAACTGGCAAATGCCTGTTATTTTTGAATGTGTATGGATTCTAAAAGTACTGTGGTGTAATTCAGTCATAAATAATGCATTTCAGGATCTAAAAAGCAATTATTTAATTTAAATTAATTAAATTTAAGTCTATTAAATTATGTTTTTTACAATGTTGCATTGTTTCATCGCAGTTTTGTAAAAAAAAGGAGAAGTGACTGTAAAGAGTAAAAACAGAGATCATGGTAAAAAGCATTGATTCTGGTATTTTAAGAACCCTAAATTAATCTATCAGCAGTCTCCCAGTGAACAAGTAACGGCAAAAATGGCAAGGAAAAAAACCTCCAATGATAAATAAATGGAGAATAAACCTCAGGAGAAACCAGTCTCAGCCAGGAGGACCAGTTCTCCTTTGACATGCAATCAATTCAAATCTTTAGAATAATTCCTCAGGTGCAAGCCTACTCATTTTATGAATGATTTAACGATATAGTGACAACACTGTAGGAAGTTTGGCTTCCAACGATTACAAAAACAAAGAAAATAAAAATCGTGGTGAAAAAATTATTGTGCAGCATTCCATTTGTCAAGAATCTACAGCTGTGCAGCTTTTTATTTTTTATGCCGTTTCAAAAGTCAGTGAATGATCAATATTGGCCAGAATATTTTTGATTATGATTCTTGTCATAATCAAGCAGCCCTACAAGGCAGCCCTGCAGTTACTTGAAATGATACGGTACTTCTTGTCTTTGGGCCAACAAGCCTTATTGTTGAACCCAGGGTTATCCTCAATTTTGAAGCACCACAATTAGATCCTATAAGGACAAATGGTGTTCAAATGTGTACAAAATTTTCAAACAGCAAATAATAGAGCGTAGATGATGGAAGCACCAGCTGTCCAACCAGGTAGAAGTGTATGTGTGGGTCTGAGAGGAGCAGTTATGTCATTCTCTGGAGGATAAGGTGCCCTGACAAGGCAATCAGGAGTGAAGTGATTCTGCAGCCACACGGCCTCAGTGCTCTCGTACCTCACTCTGATGAGCTTTTGACAAATGGAGAGCAGCCGAAATTGGTTTTGTATGAGTGCTTTCAGATCTGTCTCTTAGCAGGATTATTGCCACCTGTCTTCATTGGCTACATGAGTCTGTCTATTCACTTCACTCAGAGGTTTAGCGGCTATAAAAATAGAGGGCTAGTTGTTCTGGACGAAATGGCTTATAAAAAACCCTAACCTTCCCTCCCAGTCTCTAACTATTAATATTCAATCCACCCCTTCTCTTTCCTATCTGCGCCCAGGTGACCACATTGTAGAGGTCAACAGCGCCACTCCAAACAAATCTGTTCATTCCATATCTTCCAAATGTCAAACAGAAGCTGAAACAGGAGGCCTGCGGTTGTTCGAGACCTATCACAAAGCCCCATTACAACCCTTACAATCTGCTTGTGCTCCCTATTAAATTAATGACGGATAGTGCACTGCAATCAAGTGAACCTCTATAATCGGATAAGTTACTCAATTCAGATAATGAAAGCTGAGGGAAACTTTGTCTCAGGGATGGTGATATCTCCAGTGATCAATCACAGGAGCAGCTGCAGCACTTCAGATATTCTCTTCTTCCTAATCATTAATACAGCAACAAAAGAGAAACTATTATTTTAAGCCTGGGAAACAGAATCAATAGCCGTGATCGATAGGTAGATTCACAGACTGTGTCACATTTACAAGGGAAATGCAGGGTGAGAGAGCTGGATAGCAGTGACTCAGCGCTGACTTTTTTATGTAAGTATTCCCACATCAGGGACTGGAGGAATCTAAGGAAAACTGCAAGTATACAAATGGAATATTGTTTTATAAAGTAAGTTGTGGTAAGGAGGGATAGGGGGATGCTGCGGAGTTCTGATGGATTTGCAAAATGTTTTTATTAATATCTTTGTTCTTTGGTTTTAGTTTTGAATCGCTTTCTGTTTTTGGTCTCGTCATTGGTTCAAGTTGATTAATATAGCTATGCTTTTGGGCGATTGATTGATTTGTTAGCCTCTTGGTGTTAATCGTTTGTATCCTTGTGTTTGCCATCCTTTGATGACATGTGTTAAATGTAATTTCTTTCTTGTTTGACTGTCTCTGGTGTGGTCTTGTCTGGTAAGGTCTTGTGTTTGAATTGCTTGTCATGCTTTTGTTCAACTTTTGTTCTTTTGTGATTCTTTTACATATTTTAATGAAACACTTCTAATCTTCCCCATGCCTTCAGCTACTCATTCATTACTGTACATAGACAATAGAGGCTGTGCAAGTACTCCAGTCACTTATAAAAAATGTGTATTTATTCTGATTTATCAAGCTGACTTTAGATTGCAAGGCATCCCAAAAGATCCATCTGAAGAGGCATATACACCATCCCCAAGAACAATTTGGACACCTGACTTGGAATGATTGAATACCATCACATTACTACAATCTAACTATCAAACACCAGAAAAAAAAAGAAAGTACATTACATTTTTTCATAGTGTAAAGCCAGCATAATTTTATTTGCAAAGGAATTGTATGAAACATGCAAACATGTTTGTTGATTCTTGTACATAACATTTTAACCAAAGCTTTTTTCACTAATTTACATCATATACATTCTAAAGAGAACAAAAGCAGGTATTCGTTAGGCCTAGGGGACCAGAACCAGATCCATTCAAATGTTGTCCCTGTTCAAATGATATGTATCAAGCGATGGATGAAAAAAGTAGTATTTAGTCAAGGTTAATCTGATGCCAATCATGAAAGCATCGGGGATTTTTTAATTAAAAAGGAATGCCCTCATAACAAATGGGACAGGACAGATCCATCAGAGATCCATTAATTAATATGTGTCAGTGCTGTATGTTTGGCACAGACTGAGCTTATTAACTGTAGTGCAATGAAAGCTATTACACAACCCTAAGCTGTGGTGAAAACATCAGTTGAAATGGAAGGTGCAGAGTGTGGGACGTTTGTACGGCCTGTATGTTTGTGTATTCGGTAATAGGACCAATGGTTCAAAACATTTGTTCCCTCCCATAATTTATGTAATTTATTTAAATACATTGAAATACACCGTATCGCTGCTGTTAAGCATCGAACATAAAAAAACAAGGATTTGGATTTGAAATGTATACCACCCAGGAATAGTCTTGAATAGGCAGACATTTCACTTGACAAATTCGCTATCTTGGGTAGCTTTTTAAACATGCAATACCACAATAATAATATGACAGTGTACACTTTCAGTATATGATAATTCACCACAGTCAGTAAATCATAGGAATAAAAAAGCCTCTTAAAATGTAATGTCTAAAAGAGTTTAATTTATTTAATTTCATGAAACAGAACATCTGTCATTTACACAACTAAGTTGGACATCAATTATGTGAAATTAAACCATGTGTTTGATTTTGGATGAGGGCCTTTAAATACATTATGCCAGTAATTTTGCAAATGATTTAGCAGATAACACATGGTGGAATGGTAATTTTAATGATTAATGTAAAAAATAGAGATTTATTGAAGCCGTGTTTGAATCATTGTTGCATATTTAAATGGGTCATACAAAAATATATATTTTTTTACATTGTATCATTTCTTTTCTTTGGGTTCTCTTGCGATGTTAGTCAAAGTTTTTTGCACAGTCATTAAGTTATTTGGATTTCTCCACTATCGAGTTTTAGAAGAGATCTCGGCAATTACTGTCACAAACCCAGTCTATATTTCCTCTGTCATGTTGGTTTTTAGTTACTTCCTGTCATGTGTTTTGAAGTCCGTTGTAAACTAGGTCCAATCTGGAGGCTGTGTGCTTCAAAGGTTGCATTTCTAGACCATTTGCGTCAGAGCACCGTGACTAAAGGCTGGTAAGGCTGTCCCCTTTCGAAGGCTGCTTCAAAGGCAGCCTCAAAATGCGACCTTGTTTCCATGGGCTGACAGGGCTACAACGAAGGGATCCTTAACAGCCTATACCGAACATTAGAAACTTGAGCAAAATAAAAGTACATGATCTGCAGAAAACTGTTCCTATCCGTGTTTTTATATTATACATGATGTTGTCCATTGGTATTATTAATGCATTATTGTGTTTTAGATATGTACATTTCTAAGGTTGGTTAATTTTATATACTGTTGGGCTGTTTTAATCTACATAAACGCGTCATATTCTCTAAAATAAAATAAAAAAATCTGGTTTCATGTCTGTTTAAAAAAGTCTGAAATGTCTCTGCTGTGTCCCGCTGCTGTCACCAAGTCACATGAGCAGCGGGTGATGTAACTTGGAAATATTGCGTAAGGCTAGACCGTCTTATATCGGTTCACTTCCTGGACTTCGGGGGCTGCGTGGTTTGAAGACCGAGACCTCGTTTTTAATGCGTCCATCCCCTGTGATGGGAATTTTTAAACTTTATTTTGAGCGGGTGAAAATGAGTGAGTAAATTGGGACACTCGGTGCAACTGGAAATGCTGCGGGTGCCATCTTCTATCGAAACGCGGGAATTCATTCAGCGAGAGCATCACGATCCATGGCTTGCAGCTAGCCATGAGTGTACATCGTTATACGCTCGTTATTATGATGCATCATGGGATGGAATGAGTGTACTCAATAATGTCGACTATGTATGGATGATGAAAAGTGGATGACCCCTCAAATAGTGCATTATATTAGGGTACAGGGAGCTATTTCGGACACAGTCTATGTTACCCCTGTCATGTTGGATTTTTATTTATTTCCTATCTGTGTCATCTGTTTTGTAGTCCGTTGTAGTATTTGGTGTTAATTAGTCTTCCTCAGGTGTGCCTTGTCGTCATGTTAAATTCTTTGTATTTAAGTCCTTGTGTTTCAATTGTCTGGTGTCAATCGTTGTTTGATGTTCCCTGTTTGTTACTTTGGATGACCCGGTTTCAGCTTGTTTAGTTTTACTATATTAAAAGACATTTTGACTGCTCATGGATCCGCTTTCTGTTCGCGTGCCTGTTTGTTACAATTTCAAACACTAGCTTTGAAACGTTTGCATTTCATATTAACAAAAGTTCACAGAACAGTTCATGTTGAAGTGTTAAAATATCTGGTACTTACACACAAGATAAGCTCTCGTTGAGCATATGACAGATGTAAATAATGAAAAACTATTTTTGAAGGTTTGGACCATCATGGAACAATTGGCTAACATTCAAATCTACTGAACTTTTTGGTCATTTGGTCCAAAGAGTCTTCAGCAGTGCTCAAGTACTGTAACAATAATACTTATCACTCTAAACATTGCATTCTCTCCACACTAGACTGTACAGATCAGTGATCACATTAATAAGTAACAAAGCCAATAATTTTTAGCACAAATTTCGCTAAAGAGTGTCAGCGACCATAATCAACTCTTTGTATGTGTTGATTAAAATCCCAAGTTGTTTTTTTATATGCAGTAGCATTGTTTGTTCTCTATTTCTTGCTTTAAACAGATTCTCTTTAACCCAGACACTGCTCGTCTTCCATAAGTATAATCATCCAGAAAATTAATAATCATTTTCTAACACCACAATGAATCATTACACTTTGGACAATTAATAATAGAGGAATGAACCAAGATTTATGATTACAACGCTTATGATGCATATCATCAACATTTTAATCCAACATTCCTGTTTAATTTAGCTCAGGTTGTTGGCCATTAGTGTTTTTTTCCAGTTGACTTGAAGGTGTTTCAATCAGCAAAATCATTGCTCACTTCAAAAGCTATGTGCAGGTTGATTAATTCGGTCAAAAAAAGCCATGAGGAGTTTTTCTCATATGAACCCTAAGCATACTCCTCCCAAAAATGAAAATTTTGTCATATATTATTACCTCCCTCCTCCCCAAAACTGTATAAATTCCTTTGTTCTACCAGAAAGACTCGGAAGGCAAATGTTGAGTATTCGACATTTATTAGACAGCTGATAGACAGAATATATATGGTTATAATAAAGATGGTTATTGGGTTTCTTTGGAGTAGGCCCTGTCCGTGGCTCGCATCCAGAGGGCCAAGAAGTCCTCCACTTCCCGCCTTGAGATGGCAAGGCGGGGGCGTAGCCAACCCCTGAGAATGGTCGTAGGCTTACCTCTGGAGCAGGGCCTACCCCCCCAAAACAAAAGGAATTTCTACTCACCCGCTGGTTGGAGTCTCTAGCAGTTCCTGCAGAACGATATTAAATGCAAATGTTAATGATATAAACAATTGACTGGTCGCTGGGCCATAAGCAACACTGAGACGAGGCCCAGATAGGCCACAATACTTACAAGGCCCCGATAGGCCACAACATATAGACGAGGCCTCGATAGGCCACAGCACTGACAAGGCCCCGATAGGCCACAACACATAGACGAGGCCTTGATAGGCCACAACACTGACAAGGCCCCGATAGGCCACACCACTGACAAGGCCACGATAAGCCCCAGTGACAGAAGGCACCGATAGGCCACAACACTGACAAGGCCCCAATTGGCCACAACACTGAGACACGTCCAAGATAGGCCACAACACTGAGACATGGCCTCGATAGGCCACAACAATGACAAGGCCCCGATAGGCCACAACAATGACAAGGCCCCGATAGGCCACAACATTGACGAGGCCCGTACGGCCACTTTGAGACAAGACCCCGATAGGCCACACCACTGACAAGGCCAAGATAGGCCACAACACTGACAAGGCCCCAATGGGCCACAACACTGAAACAAGGCCCCGATAGGCCAAAACACTGAGTCAAGGCCTCGATAGGCCACAACACTGAGACAAGGCCTTGATAGGCCACAACACTGAGGCAAGGTGACTGTTGAAACAAATCACCACCACCAGTAATTGCATGATTTACCTGAATCTTGGACGGATAGGGCTCGTTGAGCTGCCATGTTGGTTGAGGAGTCCAGTCTTATGTAAGACTCGTAAGCGGAAGATGACCATCTACCCATTCGTTTGATGGTTTCAGCTGGAATTCCACGTTCAGCCGCAGTAGTGGCTGCTCCGATCCTGAAGGAGTGTCCGGTATACTGGAGGGGCGAGAGTTTGCAGGCTTTGCATGCATCGGCTAATTTTTTTCTGAACCATGCCTTAGTTACTGGCGCTCCGTTACGTAAAATAAAAAGTGGAAAGTGGGGAGGGGTTTTGGGGCGGACTTTAAGATAGAGCGTCATAGAAGTGAACGGGCAGAAGCTGGTGTTGGTTTTCGGAAGATTTATCGTAGTGCCGGCTCGCTTCGTGTCGGTTTTAGTGTTTTTGAGGGTGATTGAGAAGGCTGAGGGGAAAACTGTATGTCAGAAAACGAAAGGTCTTGCGCTGGGTCGAAATATTTCGTTGAGTGTGAAATGAATTCCCCCGGACGCAAGAAGCCGTAAAAGGCTGAGAGGAATATGGCCTCAAGCAGTGTATTTACGTAGGAATCAAAAAGCTTGCTGCTTTGGGATTCTATAAGTCAGTCAAGTCAGTAAGGATTCTATATGTGCAATATTGATGAAGTGATTGGCTTGCGTCTATCTGGATGGCTGCACGACGAATTGCTCATGCCTTTGAGCAACAGACGCACTGAGGGATTGGTGAAAAGACTCGGATAGTCGTTGTTATGATACCTTGCGTAAAATTGGATTCCCGCCAATAGTCTACGGATGGAGGATATTGTCTGGTTACAGTTCTCGTATTTATGGTCTAGGAAAGAGCAAACTGACGAAATCATGATGGGAAATAGGGGAATTTGAAAGGAGAAGCAGAACATGTTAAAATGACACCAGGCGGAATTGTATGCCTTAAGTGTCAACGGAGCAATGCCTTTAGACATGTACCGTCCGACCGATTGTCGGAGATAATCTAATACAGCTTTATCTCCTCTAGAGCGGGGCAGGGAAATGGTTCCTGGTCTGCCGACGGGCAAAGTC
Source organism: Triplophysa tibetana (assembly GCA_008369825.1). Classification (NCBI taxonomy): domain Eukaryota; kingdom Metazoa; phylum Chordata; class Actinopteri; order Cypriniformes; family Nemacheilidae; genus Triplophysa; species Triplophysa tibetana. The sequence goes on along the minus strand of CM017905.1, from coordinate 13,800,649 downwards.
GTCTGAATGCCTGGAGACGAAGACGAGATAGAGCATCAGCGATAGGGTTATGGTGGCCCGGAATGTCTCTGGCTGTGATGATGAAATTATGTAGAACTGACTGCCAGATCAGACGTCTCACGAATGGCAAAATAAACTGGCAGTGAGATCTCCCTTTGTTGATGATGGCAACTGTTGATGAAGGCCTCGTTGTCGCAGAACAGAGTGATGCGTTCGCGAGACCATGTCGAGCCCCAGATGACGCTAGCGACTGCTATGGGATAGATCTCGTGAAGAGCGAACGAAACGAAACCTGAAGCAGGTTTGGGGAAATCGCGTGGCCACTTCTCGGCGAACCAATGGCCTCGGAAAAATCCCCCAAAGCCGATGTTTTGACTCCCATTTAACTCCAAACAGGTGGCGGTCCGTGGGGTGAAGAGGTATAATTTTGAATGCGTCTGTGATGTCGACTTTGGCTAGCAAAGCTCCGGGTCCGGCTAGCTTAAGCAGCTTGATGGCGTTATCAACTACATTTACATTTACATTTACATTTAGTCATTTAGTCATTTAGCAGACGCTTTTATCCAAAGCGACTTACAAGTGGGGTAGGTAATGGAAGCTATTAGGACAGCATAAGTACAACAAGAGCATAAGTGCAATCAAAAGGAAGAGGTTTCATATAGCCTAACACAGAAACATTCATTCATACATTTTTTTTTTTTTTTTTTTTTAGAGTAGAGAAGAAAAGAGTAGAGAAGAAAAGAGTAGAGAAGAAACTTGAGTCAGAACAGAACAGTAAGATGTTGGCGGAAGAGATGGGTTTTCAGGCGTTTCTTAAAGATTGCTACAGAATCTGCAGATCTTGTAATAGCAGGCAGATCATTCCACATAGGTGGAACAGATCCGGAGAAGGTGCGCGAGAGAGATTTTCTACCTTTATGGGATGGCACCACAAGACGCCGTTCGTTTGCAGAGCGTAGGGATCTGGCGGGTACATATGTCTGCAGTAGTGAGTTAAGATAAGGTGGTGCCAAACCAGTGGTGGTCTTGTAGGCCAGGAGCAGAGTCTTGAATTTGATGCGAGCGACTATAGGGAGCCAATGTAGCTTAATGAGTAGAGGAGTAACGTGTGCTCTCTTCGGTTCATTAAAGATGACTCTTGCCGCAGCATTCTGGATCATCTGTAGAGGTTTGGTTGTGCAAGCTGGAAGTCCTCCCAGTAGTGCATTGCAGTAGTCCAGTTTGGACAGGACTAGAGCCTGTACTAGGACTTGCGTAGCATGCTCTGATAGGAAGGGTCTAATTTTCCTGATATTGTAGAGGATGAATCTACAGGACCGGGTGGTGCTGGCAACTTGATCTGTGAAGTTGAGCTGGTCATCGATCACCACTCCCAGGTTTCTTGCCTTTCTGGAAGGTGTGATGGTTGATGAGCCCAGTTGAATGGAAAGGTTGTGATAAGTCTTTATATCAGCCGGGATTACAAGCAGTTCGGTTTTTGAAAGGTTCAACTGCAGGAGATGGCCGTTCATCCATCAACTGAGGCATAATGCAGTGAAAAGGGTTCTAAAGGGATGCATTCATTTACGCTTGCAGTCGTGCTGGAGTGGGGAAAAGACATGTCAAAGATGAGGCGTTTTGTACCCGAATATTTCCTAGTAGCGACACCGAGCGAGTTAATGCGAAACAAGGAATAAGGAGGGGAGTCAAATGGGCCGATTATATAACCTTTATCGACTTCTCTCTCCAGCAGAGATGAAACAATTCTGGGTTCAGACATGGCAGATTGTAGATTTTTTGCCACGAAGGAAGCGGTGAGTCGTGACGTAATACCGACCCGGAACCCTTGAGATAGGCTGGTTAACAAATAATCTACGAAACATCTATCGGGGTGTGTCGAGAGGTAGTTTGAGAGGATTGGGACGTTGATGGGGGTAGATACTACGTTGATCAGAACTTTTTCTTCCGATCATCCCCGATGGGATGATTAGTCGAGGGTGCTGAGCGCATCCGGATGTTGGATCCTGGGCTGCGGAGCGCTGTCTCGAAATCCACCATTTTCATTTGTAGGCCTTGGACGGTGGCGGAAAGAGATCGAACAACCTCTAGCAGCTGGTCGTTAGATTGAGTCTTCCTGGCAGAACTTGAGCTGAAGCTATATTTCTGTTCATCATTGACCACCATAGTAGGAAACAATGAAATGGTAGTCAAAGGTGGCCCGGGACTGTTTATTTTTCGAAATTCTTCAAAATATGATCAACAGAACAAAAAAAGATTTAATAATTTTTCCTACTAAAGTAATGTCACGGTTATGCCTTGTTTTGATTTAGTTTTCTGTGTTCTGTATCCCTGCTTCCTCTGTTCCCTTGGTTATGAATTGCCCCACAACCCAAAAGTTTCCTCATGTATTCAAGCCCAGTGTGTTCCTGCCTTGTCAGCTATTATTTGATGTTTGGTGTGATTTACTTTCCAGTGTTTTGTTATTAATGTACCCTTTGGATATTATACCCTGTCGTCGTACGTTTGTGGATATTGCAGACCAGCAGACCCAGAAGAGATTTTTTGTAGCCGTTTTTCCTTTTTTTTCGGAGTGGATTTACCTGCTTTCCAGCTTCTCTGCCTGGAGCAGGGAGACCGTCTGCTGGAAAGTCATACTCTGGACGTTATAGATCTTCCATTCCTTATGGACTTCCCAGATAGGTTGCTCTGTATTTTTCAACTCACCAGCCTAAGCGAGCGAGGTCCCAAGGAAAACTTTGACACTTTTGTGGGTTCTGGAGAGAAATGGATTGTTTTTCTCCGTTGGCCCCACCGAGCACATATCCAGCCCCACTCCCGAACCAGAGACCTGCCAACCATCACCCAGCTGCACGGAACCACTGCACAAGCCAACAGCAGGGAGAAGGCTAGAGCCTGCCTCGATAGAAGAGCCAGCGTGCACAACCGCAACTTACCCCATCATCGCCCAAGACCCTGTGCCTCAAGAGACGTCTGACCAGGCTCGTGAAGGCCGTGGCATACTTGATTTTCTGTGTCCGTCTTAAGCACAAACGCGGACGTCCAAGTTCAACGTTTGCGCAATACAAATGAGTATGGGAGCTCTACTAGACCGTCAGAGGGCAGCGCTGAGTCACGTCATTTACAGACCTACTGCAAATGAATGATTGAGGAAGTGTTTTGGCCATTGCAAACAATCTTAGAAAAGAGCAAGACAACAAGAACAACATGCGTCTAAGGTTACTGTTCTTGTTTTCAGCGTGTTCGTCTTGAATCATTCTTGTTCGACAACGGCCAATGCGCTGTACTTCGCAGTATTTAAAAGTTGTGGACCCTTCTGATGACGAAAATTGTATCATGCGGACGGCGAGCGGACGGACAATAGTTCCTGCTTGAGCCAATCACACGTGCATCACCGTGGGAGTACTGGTGGATATCGAGGGCTTGGAGGGAAGCCCCACACTTCCACACTGAGGTGGAACCAGCCTCTAGCTTATTGAACTGGATGAATGAGGATTTACCTGTTGCCTGCCGCCCCTAGTGGTTCTGCCCAGCTCTCGATCGTCTTCCGAGCCTCCGCTGGCCCCACACGGCTCTCCATCAGCTGGTTGTTGCTGGTAGGGATACAGCTAAGGCTGAAAGTGGTGCAAAATCTCGCCATATAATTGCAATAAATAACATCAGCTAACGCCTACCCCAACCCTAAACCTAACCTTAAAATACCCCAAAAAATCAACAGTTTTCGGCATGACAAAAAATATGCTGTATTGAAATGCGCATATCCAGTGGAGGTAGCTGTATCCCTTTTAGTCAAAACCCCATCAGACAGCACCTCCTCTCCAGCCTCCAAGAAGGTCCTGCCCTCCTCCCACTCCCACTTGCTCTGTCTCTGCCAGCCAGTCCATCAGCCCTGGGTCCGCTGCCATCTGAAGACACCTCAGCTCACCCTCAGCACGACAACGCCATCAGGTCGGATAAGCTTCGGAATTTCCACCTGCCTGCTACCTCAGGGGTTGAATATCCCATGTCTCCGTCTCCAGCCTACGAGACCAGGACTCCTCCTCAGCCCTCCGACCCATAGGTTACACCTTGGCTGCTGCCTCCCTCATCTCCACCGTGGCCCATCATACCACCAGCTCCACCAGACTCCCTCGTCCCTACGGCTCTGCCTTGGTCTTCGACCATCTGCCGCCTTGGGATCCCAATCCTCTGCCTACACCTTGTCACTCCGCCCCTATGGCTCTGTCAGGCTCCTCCTTCTCTCCGGCTCCACCTAAATCCTCAGTCGCTCTGGCTCCGCTTTGGTCTTACGGGCCCCCTGCTCAGCTGCAGCTCTCCGTCTGCTCGTCTCCACCCTGGGCTCCTCATCTAACAGCTCTGTCTCTGTCAGTCGGCCACCTGGTGTCGTCAGCACTTCCTCCACCGTGGGCCGCCGTCCTGGCTGGTCTCTGGACCTCCACTAGGCTCCTCCTGCTCCGGGCAACCCCTTGGCTCCTCCCACCTGTCCCCTTTACCCGTTACCTGCCCCTCGTACACCTCCTGAGCCCCTGACCTCCCTCCTCCATTGGATTGCTCGTCGGCGTGAGGAGGCGCCTTTCTGGGAGCGGGGAGATATGTCACGGTTATGCTTTGTTTTAGTTTTCAGTGTTCTGTTCTCCTGCCTTGTTTGTTCCCATGGTAATTATACACCTGAATCAGTTTTCCTGGGTTATGTTTCCTCATGTATTTAAGCCCTGTGTGTTCATTAGTTCCTTGTCTGCTATTGTTTGATGTTTCATGTAATTTATGTTCCTGTTTTTTCTTATTAAAGTACTCTTTAGATATTATACCTCGTCGACATGAACTTGTAGATATTGCATATACATGTGACTGGTAATCAATGATGTCCCAGAAATGTCATGAAATCTATTGACTTTGTACATCCTCTGACATCTTTCACGGCATTTAAACTGTCATACACAGCATTAAATACTCAAATATTTTACTGACTGAACCTTTTAACGGTTCCAGTATTGTGTGTGTCTTGAAAGTTAAGGCATAGGTTTGAGGAATCTTATTAACCTTCTACTTGGAAACTACTTGACAAATTAATTACATTATTTTCTTTTTTATATATAGTTTTTGTTTAGTTCGCTTGTTCACTACCAAATGACGTTGTTATTCATTCCCTAACAAGAAAGACAGGATAAAAGTAGGGGGTGGGGAGGGACTACCTCTAGTAGTTCTCTCTCTCAAGTCAATAAGAATAGTAGACCTTAGATGTTCAGTGATTTCCATAAACTTAAGAGCAAGCCCTTAAATTGAGTGTATCTGTTCACCACCTAATTTCAGCACAATAGTAAACCCATTTACTCAACTAATCATGGGCAAAAAAGCAGTTATTCAGTCTGGATCACAAGGACCCAGCAGCACTTGTCCCTAAAGACTTCTCCAACTTCTCATTGTAGCTCTATATAATTGCTAATGCTCAGAGATTTGGAGTATTAAACACATGATGTGTTTATGCCAAGCTAAAAACTTCCTGCATGACTATGGAAATTATATCGAAGAAAGAAAACTGCTATGGTTTTGCGCTGGTATCAATAATTAGATAAACTTCGGAAAATAAGCAGCAGCAGATAGTTAGTCTAGTCTTAACATCTTACATCTGTTTGAACACAGCCATTCATGTTCGTTACTTGTACATAGGCACAAACAGGACAATTCTCACTATTAACTTATCGTTATTATCATGCCTATTATTGGTATATTAGCTGATCATTAGTACATAAAAAGCAGATATTCTGCATGACCATACTCTACATCCCTAATCCTACCCAATACCTAAGCCTTATAACTACCTAACTAACTATTAATAAACAAAACTTAAGAGTTAATTGGGGAAAAAGTCATAGTCAATGGTTTGTTAATAGCGAGAATTGCCCCCTGTACTGAAGTGTAACCACGTTTTAATCAGTGCGTAATTGAAACATCTTTACATTGAAGTGTATGAGAAAGGTCCTTGAGATTTAAATATCCTATTCTTGCAATGAGTGGAGCTTTATAAAGGAGCCAGAGAAATGTCTTTTAACATTCTGAAAAGAAGAATTATCTTCTTCTCAGTCAAATGGTGTGCTTTCATAGGTCCACATATTCATTTGCACATAACATTATCGTGCATACCGACAAAAGGCAAGGTAATTTGGTCGCGTCAAGTGTAACAGAAAACTGATCCCTAGATTCCAACTAATGACCCAACTACTTTTTTCCAGTAAGGCCTTGATGTGTTTCAATCGCAGACCCCATTGGCACTCAGAAGTGCACGCTAAAACTTACTGGACCTCAATGAATGACCAATTGTAGTAACCATATCAATGATATCATTGTTAAGTTTACTTTCAAATGAAATGGACACAAGCGATGCATTCACAAAGAAATTCAGTCAGCCACAAATGAGTGTCCCACGCAAAAGATATTATCAAAGTTTAGGCAAATGGGGACGTATAACACCCCACCTGAAAATGGCATACATGTACTTTCAGAAGTGATTTTGCAAGGTTCCTCTTGCATTCAAGCCCATCTGTTAAGGAAGCGGAGGTTGAATCCAGTTAGGAGAACGTCTTTAGCTGTGATAACAAACTGCTTTGTAAAGGCTTACTTATTTTATATATGCTGACTTGTTATAATATAACAATGCTCAAATATTCAGACAAGGAGAAACAAATATAAAAACTATCAGAACAACACTTCATTAGATCTACCATTCGCTTAAATTAATCAACGGAAGGCAGAGGGCTGGGAACACGTGTGAAAGGCAGGAACATCAAATACAGCGCCGTCCCAAAGCCTGTGCCTTTGTAGAACTTGTTTACTCTCCCCAAGCCATTCAAAATGTCAAACTTATTTATTCTAACTTAAAGAGGCACTGCAGCCTTCTTTTTATATTTGTCAACACTGCAAGCCACCAAAGCGTTGTGAGGGAATGAGAGAAAAAAAACATTCCAGATTAACTCCCTTTATTTCTCCATTTCTCTTTAAAAGAAAAATACCATTCTGACCACTTTTCTCTGTGTAATGTCAGGGCAAAAGTGTTGTACTGAAAGTACAATATTATCATTATAAATTATGAATACACACAACGGGCATCTAAATTATTTAAACACCCTATGACTCAGACAAACTCACTTTTTTCCCGTTAAGCAGAGTTCTCCATGCTCTTCATCAGTGGTTGTGTACCGGCAAATGAATGAATAAACCTTTAATGAGCTGACATAGGAATAAACACATTCTTTACAAATCCCATTCCACAAATCAATGATTTGTATCTTTTTATGTTGCTTTCTTTCTTCAGGCACTAAGACTTTATGCTTTAGATTAAATTAAATAATTTATATACATTGATAAAATATTTTAATTTTTACTTTTATTTTATTATTTTTTACTTTTAAAAGTAGTTAATGTGGAGTCAACTAACATTAACAATATTGACATGACCCACATTACCAGATTATGCTGAAAATGATATTGTTTGTTGTTAGTTTATTTTAGCTCACTAATGTTGACATGTCTCCCATTTTTGTAAAAAAAAGATATAGCTGCAATTAGATTGTGATTTCTTTCTTTCTTTCTTTCTAATGTTCAGAGAGATTCATAGTGTTTATAGCATTCACATTCAACATCAGGACTGTCTAAATCTTGGCAGACACAGTGAATGGTGACCATTGGAGAGAGCAGGTGGAACCAACAAAACAGGCCATATGCCTCAACATATGTATGCGTAGCAGCAGGATGGATGAAGAAAATGAAGAGAGAAGTAGGGAGAGAGAGTAAAAAGATAGAGTGTTCAAAGTTAAAACAGAATAAAAAGATAAATGTGGAATCTGGGTGAGATATGGAGAAAGGATGGGGGAGGGAGTCAGGTATGTCCTGACAAGTCTTAGCTTGTCATGGTTTGTGAACGCTGCTCGGCCATTAGCAACAGCTTGACAAACTTCAGCTCATGATTTATTCTGCTAGGGCATGTAGCGAGGCTGTCGGAATTCGGCACGTTAAAATCCTAATTAAAACTGTTAATCACAGATTCCTGTTTGTTCAGCACACCATGTGAAATGAAAAATGCATTGAAATTATTCACTAATGCTCGTTTTAGACAGGTAAGCCTGCATACCCTCAAGCGTCAATATGCCCAGGAACTCTGCAAAGTTTTCACCAAAGCTTATGAACACCTTAGGCTTGGCTTTTATAGTTTTTTTTCTCTTATCACTTTCATGCGCACATCTGCAGTTTTAAAATGACTCCAAATGAGGATTTCTTGTTTTTAGGTAAAACAAAAATCTAATACTAATAACTACATTTAGATTTTTAGGAACATTTTAAAATATGGGTGCCATTTGTTTTCTTTGAAATAGATATGAAAAAACTGTGAATCACTTTGAGGCAGTGAATAGCTAACAATGAAGTACTTGTGCCAACGACAATGTCGTTCTGTATTTGTAAATGTCTTTTTTTTCATGAACAAAATAAAATGGTCAGCATATTCTGAAGGGTAGTGCACTCTTTAATTGTTCTTGCCCAGTTTGTCTTGTGCAAAGTCAAGAATCAAGTCTTTCTGAGTGTACTTCCATGTTCACATGAACTTTTTGCATTTATTTCAACGCACATGAAAAAATTGGGCCACACCAGGACAGTCTTTACAGACCTTTCTGTGCACGAGATCTATTAAACCTAAATATAAAACCAATGTATAAATCTGAGCCTAAGAGACAAGTGAAACATCTGAAACACTCCACGGACCACACAACTCCTCTACAAAATGAGGAAACATCTCTAGATGTTTGAGTGAGGTGTGGGGTTACAATCTTCAAGACTAACAATTTCCACCAAGTAAACTCAGAAACCTTTCCACACACCAGCATCCAGAACATTCCAGACATCTACTGAAGCATATTCAAATAACTCAGATGACTGAAGAAGAGGACAGAAAGGAAGCACAAACGGTCAAGGAGTTCAGACAGGTGTTGAGGTCTCGCCTTGAATGTTGTTGACTTATATGATACATGTATTGATACAAAGAAGCTACAGGAAAATGTGTACAATTTAGGAACATGTTTGATATTACATTCTTGAAGGAGCATTCAAAGTGTGTCCAATAAATGTTCTTGACATACAATTGCAAATAAACCATGAACGGTGTGAAATCATGAATACACTAAAAATGATGGTCCTCTAATACATCATAATGAAGACTTGGTTGGGAGTCAGGGCAAAGGAGTTTGCAAAGACAAGACTTTAATAATGGGGTGTGATAAAAGAAAGTAAAAGGGACTGGCGAAATACAAATGCTTCTATGGTTGCTTGCTGTGAAGAGCCCATTAAAAACAACAAGGGAAGCAGCAGGCAGGCGGTCCACACACCTCTATGATGTATCTGACACATAACCAAATAATACTCCATGAAGAAACATCAAAGGGAAGTTGAAGGGGGCAGTCTCAGCACCCACATTTTGGTGTTACCCCTCTCTTTTGTTATTTTTGTCCCACCCACTGCAGAATATTTTCCCTTTACTACTACAAATGCTAAAATTTCAGGCCAGTGACTTTGCTCATATGATCAAATTAGATTCAGAGTTCTAATAGAAATCCTAACCTTATCTCAATCCCCATATCATTTCTGCCCAAATTCATTTCCCCAAATCATTCAGGCCATATACCAAAGCCTGCACCATGACTCCTATCAAAATAGTGCTTCCATCTTTCCTCCTTCTCTTGCTGTAATCCTCTCTCTCAAAGCAGCTCAACAATTTTATCAAGCCTTATGATGAGAGCATATAACAGCTGAAGCTTACAACTTAAACCAGACCTGCGGGACGGAGTTAAATCTTGCAGTTCCCACCTGAATTACACAATAGGGTACGAGTCTGTTGGATTAGCATTGTACCAGGAGAGTGTACATTTAAGAAAATGTAAATACCCCATGAAAAAGTTGGATGAGCAAAATTTAATGGGAATTGATGTCATTGAAATGAGGATGTTATGGAGGTCACATCAAAGACCCACACAGTTTTGTTACTCGATGCCAATAAACCATCACTTGCTACTACCCGGTTGGTGGCACTTGTTAGAAGGGCATTTAGGAGAAAAACAATCTGTGCAAGAGTCATTGATGTTTTTGAAATTCTTTACATTTCATCGGAAGGGATGAGTTTTTTTAAAATGGACATCTGGACAAGGGTTTATTTATTCAGGGAAATAATTTTGAAATGTATTTCACTTCATAAACAAAAATATGCTTTAAAAATGATGTATTTTGTTAGATAACACAAGTTAGCCTTCTTTAGAATACTTTGGAATACGTACAAGTAGTGGTGTGACGAGACACTTATCCCACGAGACTGTGTTCACAAGAAACTGGCGAGATTTTTATACTTATTTACAGAAATCCTCATTGAAGAATTATATAGGGAAAAATAGTCTTTTACTCACCTTAAAAACACAAAATGCAAAAATATGTGGGCATTATAAAATCAACTTGTACTTATTAATAAAAACCTTTTTTTAATGTATTATATTATGCAGTGTTAAAATATGTAAACACTGCAAAATATTTAGTCGCAAACTCAACTGACAGGAAGTAGATTAATGGAAAAATAATATGCTTTGTTTTCTTAACAGCCGCAGCTTTTAGTAAAGAGCTGGGGTTGTTATCTCCATATGCTTTTGCAAAGTGCTCGTGTTAGCAGAGAGGTGGCGATCATATCACGTTGCCAATCCTCCTTCCTCCACTGACTGAACCTTCATAGCCTTCAACAAAACAGTAAAAACTACATAAACACATCATGTTTTGTGCTTTTATTGCACATATATATAAGAGATAGATGATCTGTTTTGCATGTTAACGTAACGTAATGTGCGTTCCTGTGCATGTACATAGAAAAACTTGTAGAAAGTGATGAAAAATCGTGTGAGGATATTGTGGTTTCGCGAGATCCCTACTTACAAGGTAAGTTACACCTGGGATCAAAAAAAAGAAGGCTTGGCTTTTCTCTGCATTAATACTTTAAACAACATAAGTTTTACATACTTCCATCATTGGATATTATAGTCCACAATTGACCCTTCACAAAACCCCGACCCATTCTTTCGTGTTGCTATGTCTGGCAAGCTTTCGGTGTCAGCCGTGCACTCCCAGTGTATTATTTGTGCCTTCCCTGCCCTCAAACTACTCTTCGAATTGCAAAACAGCAAATCATTGAGTATATATAATTAAAAGACCCATATAACCTGGATTTATTTGACTTCATACAGCACATAACAGCACAAACATTTTTTTACAGTTTGGTATAAGAATAAACATTCTTTGTTTTGGAATAAAATATTTGATATGCGTACTTCATGACTGTGCTAAAACCAGATGATTATATTATTTTAAATGAGTGTGTCCCACAAGATTATTATTATAAACATGAGCCTTGTCTAAAAGACAGAGGGGGAGGTTTTGCTGCATTTTGCAATAAAACTTTTAAGCATTTCCTTGAAGTCTTATTTTAAATACAATTCTTTTGAGGTCATGGTACTTCATGTAACAACACCTAATACTAAGGATAAAAAAAATATTCTGGCTATTGTATGCTGGCCTCCATGGCACCACACAGATTTTATTCAAGAATTTTGTGAGTTCTTATCAGAACGATTCCTTGGCGTTGGTGACTTTCACATCAATATAGACAAGGAGACAGATGTTTGAGGAATGGTTTTCAAAGACACTCTTAACTCCATATAGGCACTAGACAACATGTGTCAGCACCCTCTCACCTTCGTGCTTTAATATTTTATACTGTCTTATGGTATAAATGTGGACAATGTTAAAATTCTTCAGCAGAGTGAAGACAGTTCGGATCATTATCTAGTATTGTCTTTGCTTCACTTGACAATGGCTTCAAATCAAACTACTTGTTACAAATATGGTAGAACAATGACTTCAACTATCAAAAATGTATTTCTCGATAAATTACCTGAATTAGCTCAATTTCATAGCATGAGTAATAAGTAGAAGATCTTGCCATTAAGGATAGTATTTGAAAATACAGGAAAGCCCTAAAAACTTCTAGATCTGCCTACTTTACTGCCCAGCCCCATGTTTTTATTTAACATAGTGTCTAAATTGACAAAAAATAAATCATCAGTGACTTCTGATTTTGTATATCAGCATAGCAGTGAAGAATCTATGAACTACTTCAAAAATAAAATTGATGATATTAGAGACAAAAATTGTGACTACAATCAGGGGCTCCACTCACTGATCAAACAACAACACCAACTACAGCTCCGCTAAGGAGCAATTATAATTATTTTTACCGTTTATCACGATGAATTGTTTAAAACATTAGATCATCTAAATCAACATCATGCATGCTATACCCTATACCTACAAATCTACTGAAAGAGATGTTCCCAGAAATTATAGGTCCTCTTCTTAGCATTATTAAATCATCTCTGACACTGGGATATATGCCTCAAGCATTTAAGGTGGCTGTAATAAGGCCCCTTGTCAAAAAACAACAACTTGACCCTAAATAACTAGTTAACTACTGACCTATATCGAATCTACCTTTCATTTCTTAAATACTTGAAAAAGTATTATGTTCCTTCATCCCAAGGAATGACATCAAGGAAGAAATCCAGTCCGGATTTAGAGCACATCACAATACAGAGATTGCTTTGATCAAAGTAACAAAAGATCTGACCATGGCTGTCTCTCATTATTGGTGCTGATAGACCTTAGTGCAGCATACGACAACATTGACAACAACACTCTCATAGACTTATAAATTATGTCGGCATTAATGGAATAGCTTTGAAATGGTTTAAATCTTACTTTTACCCCCATTTTTCAATTGTAGCAATAAAAATATGAGGTTTCATGCAAATCACATGAAAAATGTACAGTGTACCACAGGGCTCAGTTTTAGGGCCTCTGCTCTTCGCACAATACATGCTACCTCTAGAAGATATAATATATAATTCAAGGTTGATGTTGGTTCTGCAGGAATATCTGATTGTTCCAGATTGTCCACCACTCTCCCTGCATTGACACAGTGGACGTTAGCGCTCTGTGGCGCTGATGTCGTATGATGTCTGAGTGAACAGGGTGCGGAGTGGTATAGAAAATATGTTGGCTGAAAATATACACACCACCAGTCACAGCGTTCGGCCAGAACGTTTTGATTGGGCATAGTTTTTTGGTTTTACTCCTTTCACAGACGGAAAATAATTATACAAATATTATTTGACCACTATACTTCTTGATTGCTATCAGGATGTAAAGATATAGATCAGGTAATTGGTTACAACTTTTTATTACTTAACTCGGACTAAAAAAAGGTTTTACTCCTTGGACCGAAAAACCGGCATGCGTAACAACCAAGAACACTGTTTAACTATTGACGGATGTATCATAAAAACCTTGTTGTCAGCAAAGAATCGTGGCGTTTTATTTTGAAAGTAGTCCGCCATTCAAAAGCCATGTCCCCAACACCTATAGAACCATGTTTTTCCATCTTTACAATATATCTAAACCACGTCATGTGTTGTCACTATCATTTACATTGACGCATTTGGCAGACGCTTTTATCCAAAGCAACTTACATTGCTTTATCCTATAAATTTTACATAGGTATTTGCCATCCCCTGGGATCGAACCCACAACCTTGCTTTGTTAACACAATGCTCTCACCACTGAGCTACAGGAAAGCTATCAGATACAGAAAAGCTAATTCATGAATTCATGACGTCAATTTTAGATGCCTGCTATTACTATTAGGTGGCTGCGCTGTGGGCCTACAACAAAAACTCCAGCTAGTTCAAAATGTAGCAGTTTGAGTTCTTGCTCAAACTTGGAAGGAATGAGCATATTATCCTGGTTCTATTAACACTAGAACTACCAAGGCAGTCATTTTGATCGGTTTTAAAATTTGCAACGTAACAACTTTGTTGAAATAAAACCTACAGTACACTTAATAAACACAAAAGAGTTCTGAGTATTTCTACCTCGAACTGCCATGGCAGTCAAATTGACCGCATACATTACAGACATAATATTATTTCAGCGCTCTTTCCAGAGATTGAAGATTTGCGCCCTTGTTGCTTAATAAATTATTATCTGGAAATGTTTTATGTTATTGCTAAGCTTAAACATAGCTTCCCCTTGAAATGTCAGCAAAAATGAAATAAAGCCTTCTAAATCAGTTCTTTTCCCCACAGGTTAGCGAATATTCTTTGTAACTGTTTATGCTAATTTTGCAATATGCCCATACATGTCTATAAAGGTATTTATAATGCAATAAAATGCATATTGTAATATTTTATTACTTACTATATTCTATATTACTATATACTATTTTTTTTTTATTTTTAATAATTTTATCTACTTCGAATATCTGTAACTAGCAGTCTACACAATAAGTTGTAAATTGTCCGGGAGGCAGAAAACACTCTGTAAGTTTAAATCTAGATTAAAGAAGCACGCAATCTTGCATGCACTACACTTCCATAATACAAATCGCAGGGTTTAGGCTGCATTAGTAAGATCAACCGGAACCAAGAACACTTCCCATAACAACTGATGTACTTGATGCATCAAAGAGTGTAGAACAATGTAGTCGAGTAGGCGGGGCGAGACCGTGGTTCGAGACCGGTGGGTAATTGTTAATGAGCGCCAGGTGTGCGTCCACTGGTCTCGTATCACGTAGGAGATTGGGAGCATATAAGAGAACGAGCGACCGGACCGTCGATGAGAGGACCGGGCCCAAACATGTTTATGATTGTATTTATGTTTTATTCACCGACCGTCATCCGTGAGGGGCGGCCGGCTGTCTTTTTGCTTTTGTTATTATTTTTTCATTATTCCTAGGCTTCCGGAGCGAGCAGGATGCAGTCCATGCTCAGGCTTAGTGATAGAGCTGAGAGAGGGAAGCGGCAACCTGACAAGAGTTGAGATGGTAGTGTCATGAAACTCAAGGACGAACCCATTTGCAGGCAGGAGATAGACGTAGGGGTTAACAAGGGTATGTATTTATACAACAAAAGGACAAAACAAAACCAACAATGGGGATAAAACAAAGCAGGATACACTATGAACAAAAACAAGAACACGGACTAACTAAACTAAGGAAACAAACACTTGATATGAACACTAAACTAACACTTACTAGGACTCAGGGTAACAGGAAACAGGAACAAGGTAACAAGGAAAACTGGTGACTTCAACAAGGAACAGCATACAAGACAGCAACATCTCATACAGCAAACAATGAACCAGCACAGGACAATGAACACGAGGATGTTTTAAAGGGAGAGAAACCAAGAGGGAACAGGTGCAAGGGATTAACACTCAAGGAAAGCTAATTAACACAAACAAGGAAACAGGAGGGTAGGAATAATGACGCAGACCAGAGAGATGAAATCGTCTCTCTCCCACATGAAACAAAGGATCCTGTATGATTCCACCTCTAGACCAAGAAATACATGACAAGGAGAGGTGGAATCATGACAGAACCCCCGCCTTAAGGAGCAGCAACCTGATGCTCCTCAAAGGCACAAACAAGACAAGGCCGACTGGGACACTGACAAGACCAAACAAAACATGGAAAACATGACTAGGGGCAGACAGGCAAGAACAATAAACGGGTTCGGGTGGGACAATAAAAATAACAGACAAGGGAGGGGGGTGTGGGCAAACAAGGAAACATGGGAGGAAGTCCAAAAGGGGTAGGGCTGGGTGGGGAAGTTCCAGCCCTTGGGGACGCGCCAGGGCGCGGAGCCCCAGGAGGCTTGACAGGGGAAGTCCTGGCGGGAACTGTCCTAGTCCCCTGCAGGACTGCTGGGCTGGACCCCGGCTGGAATGCTGGAGTGAAACCCGACTGGAATGCCGGGCTGGACCATGGCTGGAAGGCCGACTGGATCGTCGGCTGGACAGGGCTTGGTGCCGGTCGTAAGGCCGGCTGGACAGGGCTTGGTGCCGGTCGGAAGGCCGGCTGGACAGGGCCTGACGCCGGACTGGATTCCGGCTGGACAGGGCTTGACGCCGGACTGGATTCCGGCTGGACATGCCTTGACGCCGGACTGAATTCCGGCTGGACAGGGCTTGACGCCGGACTGGATTCCGGCTGGACAGGGTATGACGCCGGACTGGATTCCGGCTGGAAAACTGGCTGGGCATCGCTCTCTGGCGGCTGGGCAGCGTTCTCCGATGGCGGCTGGGCAGCGCTCTCCGACGACGGCTGGGCAGCGCTCTGTGACGGCAGCTGGGCAGCGCTCTGTGACAGCAGCTGGGCAGCGCTCTCTGGCGGCTGGGCAGCGCTCTCTGGCGGTTGGGCAGAGTTCTCTGGCGGCTGGGCAGCGTTCTCTGCCGGTTGCTGGACCGGGCTTGATGCCAGTTGCTGGACCGGGCTTGATGCCGGTTGCTGGACCGATCTTGGTTCCGGCTCCTGGACCGGGCTTGGTTCCGGCTCCTGGGAGGAATCTGCGGCCGGGCCGGCCGCTCGGACCGTCACCTCCCCACGGCGCCCCCCCAAAAAATATATGGGGTTTGACCACCGGACTCGGGACCACCGGACTCGGGACCCCCAGGGGTCGAGCCGCCCTCCGGAGTTTCTTTCTCCCCCGCTTACCAACGGACCTGGTAGGCGGTACAGTGGCTACAGGAGGTGAGGAGGGGAACGGTGTGGGTTTCCCCAAGGTGAGGGCACCCACCACACGGTCCTCCGGAATGGACCCCCACCCAGAACGAGAGGAGATTGGATGACAGCTGGGAGAGGAGCCCTTGTCGAACTGCTCTTGAAGCTGCAGCCGTCCCACTAACTGTGGGAACGGCTGATAAACCAACTCTTCTCGCTCAGGAAAAGATGGTGGGTTGTCCATCCCGGCCATTTGGTAGGCACTCACCAGCACCTCGGGTACAGATCCCCTCCTGGCCTCAACCTCCCGAGCATAGACCTGCAGAGGCCTATGGCACTGGGCCTGAAACGGACCACCTCCAGCGTGTGACTGGGAGGCGATAGCCTCCCACCAAACAGGGTTGGAGGTGCATGACCAACGGTCAGTCATCATGGCTGCTGCCTGCTGGGTTCTGTATGGCTGGTTCATTGTTTGTCTCTTGTGTGTGCCGGTTCATTGTTTGTCTCTTGTATGTGCCATGTGGGTGAGTTCTTGTTCCTTGGAGTTATGTTAGTCTAGTTTATTGCAGTTTAATGTCAAGGGTTGTTTTGAGTTTAGTCTAGTCTAGTCTAGTTAGTCCATGTTCCTGTTGTCATGTTTTGTTATGTTACCCCCTCGTGGGTGTTTGTTTTGTGTTTTATTATTTATTAAAGTCTTGTTAACCCCTTACCTCCCTGTCTGCACTTGGGTCCTCTGTCTCTCACCTCACCCACCCTGTGGGTTCATGACAGGTAGAGCTGAAAGAGGAAAGAGGTGACCCTTAAAGCCCTCCAAAAAAATTCAACTGCTATTAGATTATTAACCATATTATCTTCCATTTTACTATGTTTATTTTGTTTTTTTTAGCCTAGTTGTGCTAGCACTGTCGAACTTTTAGAGATGCTGCAGTTTTTGCAAGAGGGGAACTGGTTCTCCTGGTTGGACCTGGGTTCTCCCGAGGATTTGTTTCTCCATTGGAGTTTCGTTTGCCTGAGGGGGGCTGTTGACTTCAGCATTATAATATAAAGTTCTTGTATTTATCAATGTAACTTTAAAATGTAACATTCTGCTTAATTTATTTATTACAGATAGGAATTTATAGTCCATATGAAATTTGACTGGAGTTTCTCTCTTTTTTCCTAAATCTGAGATAACCACGCTGTGTGTGTGTGTGTGTGTGTGTATGTTTGTATATGTGCATGCGTGTGTGTGTGTGTGTGTGTGTGCTAGCATGTTTGTGTTCGCGCTTATGTGTGGGGTGGTGTTTTATGCATGTGGGTGTGTATGAACCTGTGTGTGTGTCTGCATTCTGTGTGGTCACCTTTTTTGTTATAACTTGTATAACCTTAATGTTTTGCTTATAGTCAATATGTTTCATGTACAGCTGCTTTGTAACAATATAAATTGTAAAAAGAGCTATATAAATAAAGTTCACTTGACTGGACTTGTATCTGTGCCTGTAACAACCTCTGCCTTGCCAATGGCCACAGCACCTGCATCAGCGCTTCCTCATCGTCTCGTCCGCTCACTTTCACCAGACTTTTGATCACTGACTTCACTTCCCAGAATCCCTTGCACTTTTACACCATTGTTTGATTACACCGAACGTGCACATAATTTGTCGGTTTATTTAAGATTCCACTCATGTTTTCCCCACTGTCGGCTATTGTTGTATTTGTGAATCTATCTGTGATGTGGATTATCTAGTTGGTTTGAAATATTCTTATTTTTGGTGTTTCTTTCTAACCTGAGGATTTTTTCTAACTTTAGAGGATTATCACCCGTTTAGTGAATATACCTGTTTTTGAATATACCAGAATTTTTTTGGAACCTTACATTGTCATCCCCGTTGTGTTCATGCCTGGTGTACTTCATTAAACCACTATTCCTGGTATTCTGTTGTGTGCTATCTCTCTCTGACCACAGCCGTTGTGACAGTACCAGGGTTGGTGCCACTAGCCGAAAAAATGTGGGCCAATTTTTTATCATTTAAGTTATATAAATTTGAGTTATCAATAAGAATTTAAAATATATATCATAAACAAAAATAATGTGAATATTATAGAAATTAATTTTATTAAAGAACCCTCAAGATTACAGTGCTTACTTTCTAGACTATGGTGAACTCACATTCCAATTGCTGAAAATATTTAAGAATTTCAATGACATATTTAAGTGTATCAAATACCTTCGTTTTGTGCATTATGCACGTACATGCTGATTGCCCACAAAACACAAACGCATGACTTAGTTTGACTCACCCCGTGCAGTTCATGTCTGGCACCTTTTAGCTCTGGGGCCACGCCATCTATCAGTTTCAAATGATCTTCAAATCCAGCGTTAAATGTACCGTAATTATTCCAAAAATATAATGTCTTGTATCTGTATAGCTGTGATGTGAATTCCGCTATTTTCCTTCATTTAAAATGATTTTTAGAATTAGTTATAAACTCACAATTCTGAGAAAAATTCAGAACTGTGTAGCGGTTTTAGCTGCATGTTAAAATAATGATGAGCTTAGCTCACCAAATAGATCACATCCATGAAATTAGTCATTTAAAACATAAATTTCAGTCATGGAAAATATGTATAATAATTGTTATTAAGTATACGTATTTAACTGTTTCTGATTAGTAGTATAGTGATAAAAATACTTGTATGTGTTTGTCCAACAAATACATCAATGATATTATACACTTTAATGTTATCTCATGGCTATAAGTAACGTGACTTTACCAAACAGTATTTAGAGCTGAAGAATAGATCGAAACACAGTTTAAGTGACCAAGTATATGTGAGAGTTGAGCACAGAAATCCCATCACAAGCGAATACATGGTTGTTTATTAAAACTACTCTACATCGTAAACATAATGACAATTGCAGAAACACAAACATGCTAGGGAGTGCGGGGAGAGAAAGAGAGTCTGGTAGTAAAAGATAGTGGGCGCATGGCAGCGAAGCAGGTAAAACACTTCTGAACACCAATAAAAAAAGGCACAAAATTTACACAGCTGTTACATATAGAAACGGATACTTGCAAGCTCTAATGAAGCACTGAGTTTAGGGTTTAGCCCCTAAAGCGGTGTCCGAAGTTTGCAGGGCCTACTCGGCCTCCCAGCGAAGAGGGGGGGGGTAGTGCAGTAAGCCATGATCTCTGTTGGATTCTCATCTGCCAATGCCATGAAAGCAATCAGTGGGCCAGAGAAAGTTCCTTTGTTTCTCATGGCGCCTTATTTGCATAGCTATGATAGTATGGTTAATCAGTATCTAATTACTACTCTTATTTATGGACATAGTACGATGCATGCTACAGTATCATCAGACATCGTTCATCAGATAGGGAATAAAAGAGGAGAAATTGCATTGTTAACATACTATGGCCTGGTTTCAAAGACAAGGCTTAAGGTTAGTCTCAGACTAAAAGGAATGTGTGACCGGTCTTAATTTAATATAACTTGCCCAGAAATATCTTAAAATATATCAGTGCCATTGTTTTGTCTCAAGATGCACACCAGAATTTATTTCTTCTAAGGGATTTTCATAAAGGCGACATAAATATCTTAATTCATCTAAGGCATATTCCTGGCTCAAGCTAAACGTCTGTGGAACCGGGCCTTTGCCTTGAATTATGTTAAACTGTGAATCATCCCAATGTATGAATACAACATAGCCTAAATAAAAACTCGCATCATTACTGGTTACAGGTAACTTAAGATTGCTAGAGTGCCAACACAAAACAAGGATATTAACATATATTTATGGAAAAAAACTGTTTAGTGTAATTTTGTAAGAAATGTTTCTCTGGATAGCCTCTGATGGGGGAATAAGTATTATGTTCTTTAAATGGCTTACTGATAGCAAAAGGGCCTCTGGAACCCCTGAAGAGATGATGGTTGTAGCAATTTTGTAGGAAAGGAAGGAAGTGGGAACCGGTAGAGATTCAATATCTTTTAATCAAAAAAAACAAACAATAACACAGAGATAAAAGGCCAGGAGCCACCTCGTGGTCGACTTCCGGCCACAAGAACCTAAATACAAACTTAACACATGTCCTGGCCCAGTCCTCTCTCGTCAGCAGTCCTGTCGCTCATCCTCTTATGCTCCCGATCTCCTCTATGAGAGATGTGGGACCTGTGTATGCACAGCTGATTCCCACTATCACTTACACCACCGGCCCCGCCTCGTTGCCTCTCGGCTCTCGTCCCGCCTGCCTCGTTTCAATGGTCAAAAAACTGGAAGCACCATGTATCAGGCTATTTGGAGCAGATTCTCTGGAATCTAGGTGACCCCCAAGGGATGTCTGCAAAACTCTGGTGAGGGGGACATTTTATTACATGACACGATCCAACATTTGGCATGCCTAGCTCTACAACTGTGAGAGAACAAGACGCAATTTCCGAAACAAATATTAAACAAGAAACTCACAAACAACTATCACAAAACATGAAAACAGTCGTTGATCATATAGGTAACGACAGTCCATAACGAAAAGAGTAAGCATGTTTAATTAATGTGGCAATTTGTATAAATTCTGTCAGTTTGTCTTGGCGAGTTTATTTGAACTTCTATTATGTGAAACAACTTATTCAGGACAATACAAAATCAAATAAACATGTGTAACAAGTTCAGGATGGGTACGGAAGAAGTTGGCGAGACTGACATGGGCTTTTATTAAAGTTCCAAATATAACATAAAGTACAGGTGGCGGTTTCCCCAGCGCACCATACGATTCTTTTTCCCGGGTAAAGAGTCCTTCCGTAGATTCCAGTCAGAAACCGCTCTCGTTTCGACAGCCCATGTTCAGTCCGTGAGTTTCTCTTTGACTGTGTGCTGTTTCCCTCCTTTTATATGGTCTCTCTGCGCCCTTACTGGAATTAGATAGAGGTGTTGATTGTTTGCACGTGTTCCACTCACCGCTCGTCTCCCTGCTCTCTCTCCTGCTGCAGACCTCGCTAAACCACGCCCCCTCGCCACATAGGCCAGGGAGCTGTCCTGCCTCCATTAATGGTACCTGCATTAATCGTAATGGGCGGAATGGCACTTTTGGGGAGGCCGGTGGGTTTACCAGCTGACATTCACGACACGCGGCACACCACCGGCCCACATTCTCGTGAATGGACGGCCAAAAGAATCTGGCTATTAGGCGATTAAGTGTCGATGCCTGCCCTAAAACTCCCGCCAACGGATTACAATAAAGCCACCTGGAAAAGGCGGCTTCATGGAACTAACAACTGGGTTGTATCCTCCTTTGTCTGATTATCTTGGGATACTCGATACAACCGTTCTTTTACGATCGCAAAATAAGGATAGGAAAGCGGGTTGGAGAGGCTGTCCATCAATACAACGGACCTGTTCAAATGCAGAGTTGAGTGACTCATCTCGGGACTGCTCCAGGGGAAAGTCTTCGCGATCCGAGAGGATTAGCCTCTCAATTGCGCTCCGTTCCATGACGCAGCAGCCTGCGGTTCAGGTTCAGCCTCGCCAACCTCCACGATCGATCCATACACCCGTACATAAATAACCCATCATTTTTGTAATGTTATCTGTAATCAGTAACTGATTACAATTAATAAATAATCTACCCAGCTCTATCCATATATATCTTCCACAACAGCAATAATAAAACAACAACAAGAACAGCATAAATATCAAGAATCCCACAATTTAAACTAACCACATTAATCACATTTAATCGCATTTCAACTAATTTAATCCTCACAAACATTAAAGTAAATAATCAAATTCTCACATTGAAATAAAAAAAAATCACTGATTAAAAACATAAAAACAAAATACCAAATCAATTTGGACTAATAATAAATATTCAAGATTTTTTGGTGATTTGAGAGAGTGAATCATTTGATATTTAAATGTCATAAATGACATTAAAATTAAAAGTAGTCGACCGCTGGATTGATTTCCAGCGTGGTGGACCCACCTTTGACATCTGCGTGAGCATTTGGTCGCCAGATGCCACGCCAGTGCCTATTCAATTGTGTTTCTCTTGAGTTTTGTCAGTTATTGTTTGAAGTTTTGTTACCAGTGTTCTTGTGTTTACGCAATGTTTTTTTGTTCTTTTTAAATACCTGCACATAGATCCATATAACTGCCTGTGTTTCTGCGCCTCATGAGACAGGACATCACAGTAAATCTTAAACAAGGTGCAAACCGTAGAATTTTGTATAACATGAAATTTAGGGCAAAAATTATGCCTTAAAAATATTTGAACTATAAAACAATTAACATAGAAAACAATATTGATTAAGTCCTATGACAGGCCTTTTATGCCCCCAAAGATGTATAGGATAAAAGGAAAACACTGATTTATAGTCAAAGCAGGTTTGAAAAAGCCTTAGCACAATTCATTTGTCTGCCTAATTACTCCAAGGACAGGCATAGTGTTTCACCTACAGCCAACGCTAATGAGCAAACGTTACCTTACACCAAACTAATTCATTCTTGTTAATGTGAGGGGGAGTACCCCCACCCACACTGAACCACCTCTCAGATGAGCCCCCCTCTTTTGAACCAGGCAGTAATTGGTGGTCACCATCCCTCTGAAATGGTCACAGTAACCCTGTGCAGTGGATGAACAGCATCCCCATGTCTATGAAGCTCTTTGTTTAGCCAGATCGAAAGCAAATTAATGGGGAAAGATAAATACTGCATTCAAAAAGACAGTCCTACAGCAGGAAGTCAAGAAAGTCAAGTGGTTTCAGATGTGAAACTTCAAACCTAACCTGACACTTGTTGTTTTCATCAGATCATTAGTCCTGGTTATTGTTTTAAAAACACTTACTGTGGTTAGCTGGTTTAACTTTTAGAGCAAATTTGTAAGGCTGGTCGGTTATCATGGTTTAAGTAGGTCTTTATGCTTGTCAATTGGTCATGCCTGGAGACAGATTGGTTGGCCAGTTACACAAATGTGTTTCGGTAGTTGTTTGTGAAAATGAAAACCTGTGCCACAAACACTCTTTTATCCTGAACATGCCCGAGAACAGTTATTGCTGAACATCTTCTCATTTCTTCAGTTAACAGAGGCTCATGGAATTAATTAATTGCCCAACAATGTGTTTCTAAAGTTTATAGTCTTTCTCACACTCAAAAGCTAATACATGCTGTGACAACCCTGATAATTTTAGTACTGGACTAACTGACAGAGCGAGTAATTGATTTGAAACATCAACAGGGCTGAATAACTCATACATGTAATTTCAGCCCATGTACAGTTACTTTAAGTGGATGGCTCTTGAGTTGAATTCTATTTGTGACAGAAGTGCTGTGCACTTGAATTATCTGTTGAGATGTGTAATGTACTTACTCCAGAGAGGCAGGTGACTTAACAGAATTATAACAGAAAAAAAATCAATAGAAAAAACTATTATATTATGCTATATTGTGAAACATCTAGTCAAAATGTAGATTTTTTTAATTTACTAAACATTAAAGCGATAGTTCATCCAAGAATGAAAATCTGTCATGAAGCAAGACCTTCGTTCATATTCGGAAGACAAATTAAGATAGCTTTGATTTGGTTCGAGGGCTTTCGGATTCCCCCATAGACACTTAGACAGTTTCTGAATATCTCATGTTAATCTGGAGTACTTACAGAATTAATTACATTTAATTAATGTACACCAGTCTGTTACAGTGGGGACAATTCCACACCTCTCAACAGGATGCGGCTCAAAACGCAACATGATATGGCCTCTTGGATGGGCCTTTGCGTTTGAAAATCACCAAAGTTTGGTTCCAGCAGTCACATATTTTCATATGTTCACATGGACAGATAAATGGAAATACTTGAATCTGACAGAATGTAAGACTTAAGCATTTAAACAGGCAATGAACCTTATAAACTAAGTATTGTGACTGAAAATCTGCCAATTATATGTTATATGTGTTATATATTAGTGGTGGGCCGTTATCGGCGTTAACGTGGTGCGTTAACGTGAGACTCTTATCGGGCGATAAAAAAATTCTCAAAGTTGGGTTGGGAGCTGGGTCTATACGCAAGCTATGATGACTTTCACGCGGATGTATACCTAGCCGAATTTCACTGTAGGGGGCGAGAACGAGTCTTCGAACCTGTATGCCTAACGTTACTGTTACCACATCAAACGTGACGTGCTATCATGGATGCAGCTATGAAGCCGCCGGGTTTGCTTCAGGGAACATTTATTTTTAAGAAGCTGGTTTACTGTAGGAGTTCTTCCAGTTTCAAGTACAACCTAAACGCAAAGCATCCCTTTGCTAATTCGGAAGATGCCTGGCCAAGCACTCATGTAGTGCAGGAGAAAAGTCGTCGTCAAACTGCTATGTTTGAGTGCAACCGAGGCAAACCCGTCAGAACAGCTCTATCAGCCAAGATATCTACCTCGGCGTTCGTTACTGTACACCTCATCGATGCCAGCAGGGAAATTCACTCCTTCGCTTTAGGTTAATCATCTTAATCATGCTTAATCATGCTTAATCATCATCTCTGCGGTGGACGCGCAATATGCACGTTTTATACTTAATATATATATTTGTTTTCTTTTTGAACTGGTTTCATTATTTTCAACAAGTTTTGTTGTTATTGTGAGTGTACACAAAAAAAATGTATACACCAATATGATTCGAATTATGAAATTATTCTTGTCAGATGACCGAAAAGTTTTAAGTGTGTTTTTTAAAGTACAAGTGATCGCACCGGCGCGTCCATCAGCCCGTCATGCAGTACCATTGAGGTGCTATTCAGCTTCCACACGCAGTCCACGCGCATTTAATATAGACATTAGCCTACATGTAATATAGGTGAGCCCTTCGATTTTAAAATGACCCCCAACATTACAATTCGGGCTAGGCCACTGTTATAGCCAAATTCCCCAATACATCTATATGAGACGTAGGCCTATCAGTGATTATCGATGATCACATTTCTAATACCAATTAAAAGAGCACAGGGTATAAATAGAGTCCTTGGGGAATGTATATCAGGTGCAATCATGGCGTGCAAGGGATTGTGGAGAGTGAAGTCTGTGAGTTCAAAATTCAGGTGAAAGGGAACAGGAATGCCAGGAGAAGGTGCTGATGCTGGGGACGTGGCAGACACCGGTGGAATTTTTTACCATTTATGGTTTTATATGAGAAAAAATATATACAGCTGCTGGTCATTTAATTAGAATATCATTAAAAAGTTGATTTATTTCAGTAATTCCATTCAAAAAGTGAAACTTGTCTAATGTATACATTCATTCCACACAGACTGATATATTTCTAGTGTTTATTTCTTTTAAATTTTAAGATTATGACTGACAACTAATGAAAACCCCAAATTCAGTATCTCAGAAAATTAGAATCTTAACCATTTCCAATTCATCCCGTCTTAACGTCCAGGTTCAAAAAACCTCAAGCCAGGTGCCCTGTCTTGATGTCTATGCCAACAACAACCAAGAAGGTCCTATCACGCCTATCATCCCGAGTCTAAATTTGTGGCTCCTATGAGGTGGAGTCAACCTTAAAACGCGCGCGGACTCAAGAACCAGATCCGGAAGGAGGTCCCACCAACCGCCTAATCGTCCCGAGGGCCGTACGATCCAAGATTCTACAATGGGGTCACTCTTCTCGTCTGACCCGTGGGGGCCAAGTATGAAGGAGGACACTAAAACCTTCGTGGAGGCTTGCTCTATATGCAATCAAGGGAACGTTCCGCATCAATCACCCCTTGGATTACTCCACCCCTTACCCATTCCGAGACGACCATGGTCACCATCCCAAGATTACTACACTATTATGGTTATAGTCGGCAGATTTTCTAAGACTGCCAAATGTATTCCCCAATCCAAATAACCTTCAGCCAAACAAACCGCCGAAATAGTAATTAACCATGTTTTTCAAGTGTTTGGCATCACCCAGGTGATAGTCTCAATCGAGGTCCCCAGTTCTCCTCCCGGTTTTGGCTAGCCTTCTGCCATCTCCATCCTGAATGTAATGGTCAGAAGGATAGGGTAAACCAGGACCTTGAAACCTCTCTGAGATGCATGGAGATCAACAACCCCTCTTCTTTGTCCACTTTCATCATATGGGCGTAATATGCCCACAAGACCTTGAGCAGCTCACAGGAAATTCCCCCTTCGAGTGCCAGTTCGGATACTGTCCCCCACGGTTCCCGGAACAAGAGGTCGAGGTTGGAGTTCCTTCGGCGCAGCTGTTCGCCTGTCGATGTCGTCGGATCTGGTTGCAAGTCCGCCGAAGGCTCCTTAGAGTCTCCCAGCAATGCCAGAGGCAGGCTAATCGAACACGCAGACCAGCCCGGGTTAACGCGTTTGGCTTTCCACTAAGAACCTCCGACTTGAGCCCCGGAAACTGGCCCAACGCTACATAGGCCCCTTCAAAGTGGCAATGAGAGTAAACCCTGTAACCTACCGTTTACATTTACCCAGGTCTATAAAGATTAACCCCACCTTTCATGTCTCCCTGTTAAAATCTGTTGTTTCTCTCCTTTGGCACCGACAGGCAGACTTCCTCCTCCGCCTCGCATAATCGGAGGCCTGCCAGCATACACAGTCCACCACATACTAGTCCACCACATACTGGACCCCCATCGAGTACAAAGGTCACTACAGTATCTTGTAGACTGGGAAGGCTATGGCCCAGAGGAGCACTCCTGGGTTCCTGCCCTGGACATTTTGGACCCTGAGCTAATCCGAGATTTCCATGCTCTGAGATTTGATCATTTTAGAGGGAACTTCAGGAGTCGTTCCAAGAGGAGGGGGTCCTGTC
The DNA here is from genome assembly GCA_008369825.1 of Triplophysa tibetana. Taxonomy (NCBI): domain Eukaryota; kingdom Metazoa; phylum Chordata; class Actinopteri; order Cypriniformes; family Nemacheilidae; genus Triplophysa; species Triplophysa tibetana. Next base: position 13,773,238 of record CM017905.1, on the reverse strand, counting down.
AGGATCTGGGGCTTTTAGTTTCATGTCTTTTTGCAACTAGAGGACACTGTTTCACCTGTTGTTCACATTAGCGTCATTGTCTTCACGTGTTCCTCATTAATTCAATGAAACAATGTTTGTTTACCTCTTTGTTTGATATTCCTTCCGTTTCCACACGCCTTGTTTGGATTATTTACCTTTTGCTCGATTTGATGTTTGTCATGTTGCCCACTGAACTGATAGTTGGATGGATAGCAGTTTGAGTTGTAAGCTTAGTTGGAGCCTTCTGTGAATGGGCTTAGACATGTAATGTTAACGCCGATTTACACATTAGCTCTACCCTCACGGGAAGTATTATCTCGGGACCTCGTGTGATTTAGAATTGACTTCCCCAAATATGTATTTCATGTGGCGCATTTGCACGGGATAAGTGAAGCGTGTGATTTTACTCAAATGTACTGACTTATTATTTCCAAGATGTGTTGGCAAGGCTTTGAGTATAGTTTGTATAGCCTGTGGTTGTATGGTGTTTAATGATATATGACCGTACCTGTCAGCATTTGAGACCCGTGATTGCGAAACGACAGTGTTGGCAGGCAAGTTATGGATATAACCCAGCACCCAAAATAATATCAAATACTTCAAAAAAGCCTCCATAATTAGCAAACTGTGGATAAAACCTTGAAAAATTATATATGAGCATGCCAAATCACAGATATGACGATTCGCACGGGACTAACACTATCACAGGACCTCTGTGTTAAAATATGGTAGGTAATTTAGGGGGTCATTTTTACTTAACAAACTACAGACATGGCCGATTCGCACAGGATTAAGATCACAGCAACCTCTGCAATTACTTAAATGACTTGAGGTCCCCAGGTTATACTAATCATGTGCGAATAAAGCTATCAAGGCATATCGAGCGATCTCTAACAAAGCAATAGTGAACCATAGCACAAAAAATGTTTTACTTAAAATTAAAACTGCTTTTTAATTTTAGTCTCTCTGCAAATCCAGCGTTGACATGTCCCTTGTTCACAAAGAAATTTGTAGTGAAATGAAGCGAACAAATGCTCAATGTTTTACCCACGTGAGCTGGAACGTCTTTAAAAATAAACTTCAACTACGCATTATTGATTTCGGAATGCGAAGAATGGCTATGCATTGACTGTGTTCTTCCACAACCAGACACTGACTGCACAATATTTTGCAAATCTTTAACGGCATGTTTATTGCTTTCTCGCTTCATCTGGTTCCGCACAACTTGAGTAACTTCAGTACTGTTATGCTCCAACCAGTGGGTGGGGCTAGAGAAGTAGTCGTTGATATTCATCTGTGGAGGTGGTGTTCAACCTGTCATAGATAGATGCATTCCAGGTTCTGGCATTCGCTGGGCTTAGTGTCAATAACAGATGTCATTTCAGTAACACAGGTGTTTTCAGTTCTGACACTTACAGGATGTTCGCTTGAATATGATTCCCTCGTATATAACAAAAGCTCAGGTTAAAATTGATGTCTTTAATTCATGACTTCTTTAAAACATATTTGGGATGTGAGAGATGAAAACGCTGTCTTGCAGTGGATTGACAGCGCTGGTGCATATCAGAATGAATGGCAGGGAAACATGCGGCAAGTGATTCCTTCTACTAAAAAATGATTCAACAGTTGATTGTGACATTTATTATTGTAAAAATCCTGTCGGCCCCCAGCCTGTTTTCCCTGTGTTTCCCAGAGGACATAATTTCTCCACACTCCCTCACCTGTCCCTTGTCAATTATCCACGCACTTGCCTGTTATCAAACTCATCTCCCGGACACGATTTAAACTCTGACTGTTCCTAAGTTCTATGTCTTGTCTTGAATGTTTACTCCATTGAAGATCTTTTGTTCCATTGTTTTTTCCCTGCATGTGGACTCATTAAACAGATGATCGTTTAAAAGCATCTTGTTTGGGCATAATCCATTACAGAAGATGAGACCGGAATAAATTGATTACTTGCGGCACAACATCTTGAGGACTTCCTGGAACTGAGGTCTAGAACTGAGTTGGGCGGTCGCTCAATGTGTTTTGTGATGGGGCTTGATGATGACTCCCATCGGTGTCTGGTTCCTGTGGTCAGGGACAGACCCATGGTTGAGTTCATCGATCTTATCCGGTGGATAAGTGGCTCTCGCCTAGATGTGGCTGAGACCATCCCAGATAAGATTGATCATCACCCGATCCCGTCCGAAAACACATTGGGCGACCCAGCTTACCTAACCATCACTGTGAAGTCCCCCACCCACTCAGCAGCCCGTGGGTATCACGGGTTTCAGCCAGGCTCATCCAGTGTTATAGAGTTCCCTGAACCGGCCGCTCCAGATTTCCAGCCACTCCCATCCGACGTTCCAGAGTTCCCTGAAACGGTCCCGTCTTGAAAGGTGTTCAAGAATTCCCTGAGCGGGTCGCTACAGAGTGTCCCAAGCCAGCCGGTCCAAAATTCCTCGAGCCAGTCTCGTCTGGCAGTCCAGTGTTCCCGGAGCTGCTCGCTCCAAAGTTTGCAGAGTTGCAGCTGGTCCTGTCCAGCATTCCACTTTTCCCCCCAGCCGGCCACTACAGTGTTCCCAGAGCCTGCCACTATAAAGTTCCCAGAGCCACCCTCGTTCCAGAGTTCCCGAGCCGGCCCTGGCAAAGTGTCACCAGTCTCCTCTCCATGATTGCAGCGACCGTCAACCCCCACACTCCCTGCTTCATGTTCATGGCCACAGCGACCGTATCCATCCCCTGGCTCCCTCTGTGTGTGGCAGTTCAGGGGACCAGGGTAGTGCGGAGCGCACAGGAAGCTAGGGGATTGAGATGGTCGCTGTGACCATGAACATGGAGTACTGTAACAATACAGTCGTTCCCCAGCAAGGTTTTCCCCATGTTTTCCCCAAAGAGTTAATTTCTCCACTCTCCCATACCTGTCCCTCGTCAATTATCAATGCACCTGCCCATCATCAGACTCATCACCCGCATACTATTTATACCATTACTGCTCCTTAGTTCTATGTCTTGTCTAAATTGTAACTCCTGTGTGTTCCTTGGTCTTTTCCCTGCTTGTGGACTTTATTAAAAAGATTATTGTTTAAAAGCATCTTGTCTGGGAGTGATCCGTTACAATTATATGGTGTAGAAGATTCAAAGTAGGGAAGGAAGGAGTCGGTAACCAGAAGACATTTTCAAACATTTAATAAAGTAATATAACAGCCGGCGGCCCCTCACGGACGACCGCCGGCGAACAACACAGTAAAACATAAGAACATCAATACAAACACTTCGGGCCCGGACCTCTCTCTTCAACGGTCCGGTCGCTCGCTCTCTTATATGCTCCCATCTCCTCCGTGATTCGAGCCACGGACTTGAACCACGGTCTCGCCCCGCCTACTCTACTACATATGGAGTTATGGTTGTTGTTGTCACTTTAAATTATAAATTGTTGAATTATTGTGTTACTAATTTTAATAACGATAACTTGTCTTTATTCTGTGTATTCTTATTTGTTTATTATAGTTATGTATACAGTAGAGGGTGGCTATATATTGGAGGCTGAGCCCCCCTAATATTGAAAACCTAGAATCGCCCCTGGTTAGCATGTTGCTGAGCTGATCATATAGTACTAGTATTATAGCATCTAAAAAGGGCAGTTGAAAATTAAGTATTATAGTATTTGATGTCACAGGTTATTGCACATACTTGGAAACAAATGTTAAGGATAATGCAATGGAAGTCGCTTTGGATAGAAGCATCTGCCAAATGCATAAATATAAATGTAAAGTATTTAACAGCACTTTCCAATTTAGCTAAAACATTCAATTAAAAAAACTTTAGTTACTGAGAAATAAGAGTTTAGCTAAAGATTTTGAGCTACTGGATAGTAATTTTGTTTACTGTAACATTGTTCATTGTGAGGTTTGTTATTGAACAGTCAAGCATAGTTCTTTCTAACAAGGTGATAACCTTTATTCGGGTAAGCATCCCGAATACTCTCTCACTCGCTCACTAACAGACCCCACAATTCCTTAGCTCTGCTCACTGACCTTTAATTTAACTCGGACTATATTCAAATGACTGAAGTCAGGCGCACTCACATGTACAAACAGACACACACGAAAACACAACCAAAGATACTCCAACTCGATTGTTGGCACTCAACTTTTGCTCTCCCTCTCTCTCTCTCTCTATCTCTCTCGCTCTAGCTTACCCCAGCATTATCTCCTCGCCTCGGCTCTAATGACTTCCCACCGAGAGAGGCCCTGGCGAGCAGCTCCAGCTCTCGGCCCCTAAGAATAGCATTAGACACAAGGTTATCTAGGCATTACACTCTCTGTAACATGCAATTAGCTCGCCTCCTCCATTTTCATTACACAATTATTCATTAATGTCAATTTAATTTTATGCATTGTTCTACATGACCGAAGGCTGATTACTGGGCCCTTGCACTTCAATATCCCAAGTTAACCGGTGGCAGAATCACTCGCCGGACCACTAATTGCAATTTAGCCCCAGACAGCACCTCCCCTCTTTAGTCCGACTTTAATGGAGGAACTGATTCCAAGACAGGTAACGATTGGAAAGACAAAGTGCTTCTAGCTGAATGGAAAACAAATGCCCCGCTGCTAAGCTGTTTTCTTTGTGATAGCGCATGAGGTAAAGCCTTTGTATTCAGAAGGAGAGGGATAAGAGAGTAATATGCTCGGTGTTTCTGGCTTGATACCCTATTCGTCTCTTCCCTCCTTCCGACTCTAATATGACTCAAACTGGGAAAGTGTGGGCAGAGTTAATATGATAGTCAGGTGAGGCCACAGTGTGGTGTGTCTTCTACTAAGGCCATAAATTAAATGGTTGGTATAATGTGAAACTGTCACCATATTTCAAAAAGCAGCTAGACAGAATGAAAGAATTCAGAATGTAATATGACCAAAACAAATTCTAGGTAGATTAGTATAGCAGCATGTGCTCGCTGCATGCTGACTGCCTACTGTTGCTCAATATGTTTCAGGTGCATCAGCACACCTTGGATTTGCTTTGTCTAATGTGTGGGAGGTAATGAAAGTTTAACGAGGGAAAAATACACATGTATTCATCTGTTTTGAATAAGTATGTATATTTAGATCAGGATGAAGACTCAAAATTTATTTAAGTACTTATGTAAGTACATGAAAATAAATTTATAACAATGCTTACTCAAGTTTATTTTCTTTATAAGAAAATGTGTTTTTATTGGTTGCACTTTATTTTACAGTACGTGTACCTATAGAGTACTCACAGTATACTTACCTAAGAAAGTATAGTATAAGGTAACTACATTGTATAAGTTTAGGTTTAGGGGTAGGTACCCAGTTATTAAACATATTTACTGTAATAAGTCATAAGTTTTTCTGCTGTTACTTACAGGTCATATATTAAAACTTGCATCCAGTATTTACAATTTCATGATATTTAATTAAAAGGAATTTTGTCTTTTGAACTGTATTTTATGTTACCTAATACGCTGAAGGAAATGGCTGTTAATTCACTCACCCACAGTCCCCCAGTACTTCCAAGATGTGGGTTTTTTTTTTTTTTTAAGAAGGTATTTATGTGATATTGAATTAATGAAAGTCAAATAAAAATGGTGAAAAACGCTAATACATTTAGTACAAAAGGGGTGAATTCCAATAGCATCATGTGCCCCACGCACTTATGAGAGCAGATCCTTTGAAGTGCAAGTTCTGGAAGGAGATGAACAGCTGTTTTCATAAAAATTGCTATTTAAGTCATACATAATGAATGCAGTAATAAAAACAACATAGTTTTTTTTCTTATCTAGTACTTGCCTTTGCCTGTGGATTGCTGATTATAACATAGCAAATACAAAAAAGTTTTTTGGACGCACCGATCAAATCGCTTTATAAGACGTCAATCAATACGAGACGCGGGAATTACTTTCGAATTGAATGCTCATTTCAACGATTGCTCATGAGCCCCTCAACTTATTTGAAATATTAAGGAGCCGTCAGTTGACTATCCCTTGTATAAACCAGTACTGGATAATTTATGATTTTTTAGCCTAACTGACATTTTAGTCATTCTCACAATTCTCATTTAGTCTACTAGAAAATGTTAATGTTAACTTTGGAAACATGTAAGACAGAAAAAATATAAGAAAATTCTAATTCGTCTGCTGGCCCAAGACACTCTCACACTGGTCTCACTCCATGCTTATTGTTGAGGACTGAATAATCCTAACAGATGTTCATTCAAGGATCAAACAGCAGACACCTCAGTGAGAACATATCCCTGTGCCATTGAAGCTATTCCGTTAGCCTCTGTTCCCTTTTTGATATATCCAAGTAATTTGGAGCATGAGAAAGCTTCCACTAAACAATTGTTTCATACATAAAAAAGTAGTCCCTCACATGGCGAATAATAAACCCCTTCTGGTTGTTTGGATACAGATCAAGGCAAACAAAACCTTATCAGCACAGAATAGAGGTGCTGTACCTGAATTCCTCTTTTCTTTCAGAAAATGGACATCGTTAACATTTTACCTTTCCAAAGCTATTTGTAATCACATTCTACCATCTTTGGCTTTAATAAAGCATTAAAACAACAACTGCATCACACTTACCCACAATCCCCCTTTCAGCTCCTCACTCTGCTTTGCGCTCTTACAAACCTGCACCAGAGGGGGAGAAGGGTGTGTCTCGGTGATAATGAAATCTCCTTTCTAGAGCAAGAAATCGTTTCACACCATTCTGTCGCAGCAAGTTAGGAGACTGCTCATGCTGGAAATGATAAACTAAACGGGGCGGTTTGTGCTTGACACACCTGGTGAAGCAGGCAGGCATGCGATTAAAATGTGTAAATATCAGCAAGTACCTGCGGGCCGGAGTGGACCCGTTTTTCGAGAGCTAGGATCCACATCAAAGCGATTCAGGCAATAGAGCCCCAGGCCAACCTGTTGAACAGGCCTCCTCTGAATTTGGTTTTACACTTGTTGTGCGTATTATGTGTCTGAATAGAGCATGTATGCTTCAGGATGTAAAGGAAAGGGTAAAAGGGTTTAATCCAGGGGAGTGATGTGTGTTTGGAAGGAGAAAAAATGAGAGAATGAAAGAGATTAATTTGCCTTCTTTGTTGTTCCTTGAATAAGAATGATTTCGGCCTTATTCTGGAGCAGACCTTTTGTAAGCAGTGGGGCAGTAATTACTGTCCATTTTCTGATGAAGTGTAATCAAAGCCTCAAAAAGAAAATTAGATAATAAGCATCACATGTGAAAAGAGAGGGAAAACTAGAATCTTAATTTGGAATAAAAAGAAGATTTGATTAGCATGACCAAGGGTTTACGACATCTTGTTTGAATATAATAGATAGTAATTACTTTCATATTGAATCAAGTTCACTTCAGAGCAAATTATTTAAATGAGAAGATAAAATGTATCAGGATTAAAATGAGTGTGACAGTCATGCGCTTTCAAGTCCTTTCTTTTTTCAGGGCTTGACCAAATTAGGCTAATTTACAGACTACGCACATTAGAGTGCATCAGCTTTATGTAGTTTGTCTCAAAGCAAAGTGTTGAAAAGTAATGCTGGGTAAAGCAACATCCATTTGCTCATTATTGCATCTAGGACAAAGGTTGTTTTTACCGTAATTAGGCAAACTCTAATGCTTTAACGTCAGGAACTCCAAGAAATATAGGCTGTGGTCCTTTATGACATGTAGACATAAAATATAATCAAACTTTTGTTGCGTTCTGATGAATGAAGTCCCCTACTGTCAGATGTTCCAAGACAGTGTACAAATTCTCTGGTTATTCAGATCTTTCCATATACTATGACTTCACCCACTCTCATGTATATTTAAGAGCACGATTCATCGGCTGTTGCTGGAATGGTTTTACCAGTTTCTTGCAGAAGTTTAAACCAGTTGTGAGTCACTTTTTAAAAGCTTTATAAAGTGAACCAGCTTAAATGGATTAGTCAAGCGAAAAAGATCCCCGCCGTAATCCCCTGCTCAGCTTACCTTTCATATTTCCATAAATTATCCAATAAATGTGCAATTATCATTGTCATAATCAGCACTGTCTAATTTACTTGCATTTGGGTCTCATGAATTATTAAGCAAGATGATATTGAAATAATGAATTTGCAGGTAAATTAGTTTGATTAAAGACATGGAGCATTAAGATGATTAGGATATAAGAAAACCTTATTTTGTCTGTCTGACTTTTAAGAGTCTTATTTCACCTAAATATTGTTCCCAATATTACCGTGAATTTAGCTTGGCAAATGACCAGTATTACCAGCCTCACTACACTGGGACAGAAAATTCAGAAATGGTTTAAAAATTGAAAAATGAACGTCATAACAATCTCTTTGAAAGCCATCTTTTTTTATAAACTTACTCCTGGAACATTTGTTAACAAGGGTCTCTTTAAACAGTCAAAAGCAGGCAAACAAGAACTTGGTAAAATGAGTTTACTGACAGGCACAGCAGTTTGTCTAGGTTAATGTCATTAATTCATTATGTCATTATTTGTGTGCCCTGTTTGCAAAACAGCCAGAACAACATCAAAAACTTTGAAATGACTATTGTTATTGCACCTGTTGCCAATTACAGCACAGATGATGCATCAATCATCGTGCATCAGTGCCCAGTGAAGAAGCAAGCGTGTCGTCCCTATTTGTTCCCGCAGATACCTGGATTCTTATCAAAATCTCATTTAATCAATCCAGCTCCTATATGAAGAGACTTGATGGAATTTCTTGGAATAGACTGGAACAAACCACTATTTAACAGCAGGTTGCATTAAATTACAGGCAATCAAACACAAAGACTTTGCTCTTCAATGTTGTCATGACTATTTGCATGGCTGCTGTAATCTCTAATTCAATAGATGACGACCAAAGAGGATATGTACATGAATGGTTATATCAAGAGACAAAATAAACCTAATTTCAGACTTGATAAAGTAATTTGTCGAAGCCCTTATTCAAAATAATTAGATTTCCATCTATAAAGCTGAAGCCGACTTCACTGTCAGTACTTTTTAGAACTGACAAAGGCATCAGGAAAAGGTTAGTAAAACAGTGAACTACATGCAGTTTGACTCACTTCACCTTTTAAATATACTTCTTGTAAAATAGACTTCTGTATTTTGTATCACCGCATATACTCTTCATTCATAGCTAGGTGACTGTTATTTTTGTTGCATAGCAACATTGTTACTGTTTATTTTTTCAGGAACTTCTAACAAAAACATCGCATTATGTTGAACTATTAAAACCTGTTAACAGATCAGAGCCCTTTTTGATTCCACACATGAAAACGCATGTTGGAACTAAAATGGCGGTAACTCATGAATTCTTTGGAATACAGACTTACGGTTGTTCTCGTTTGAAAAAGAAAAGTAGCTGATTATTGCTGAAAAAAAACACACACCCAAAAAAAGAAAATTAAAGGTATGTTGTTAGGTATATTGTAAAAATTTAATGAAAAAAGTTTATGTTTTTCTTTGATTAAAAATACATTAAAAAAATTCTTTAAAAAAATAACCAATTGCTCTCCCTTCATAAATTATTTAAAAAAACACCAAAGAAATCTGAATTCTAGAGTCTTCGACCTTTCCAATGATATATAGTTAGTCATGATTCGATTAGAAATTACATGAACAATATTGACGCAAACTAAGGTATCCCGTATACGGAACGGGTGGCTACACATGACATTTTAATAAATGTGTATTTTTATATCTGTATATTGCATGCACCCAAGGCTTTGCCATAAAACACAGCAAAAAGGGTTATAACAACATCCATAACAATTACCTTCAACTATAACTTTATTTACAATATAACAAAACCATAATTATGAGGTCTAAATGTTTAATTAACGTTAATTTTCTACCGATCACATAAGCATATCAACGCTTTTTATTTAGATCTGAATCGCGCAAGAAGGGAAATAACTGGGAGATATTCAGCGTTGTAGGATGAATTAGGTCTTCATTTGGTTTGCGCTGCTTGAGATGATCTTCAAATCATCATTAACTCATCGTTTTCTCCAGGCTGTTGATGCGCACACAGTTAGCGAGCCGGACTGTGCTGGACTGTCGAGCGAAATAGTCGTCCATTTCCTTTATTTGTGACACCACCCCCTTTATAGCTACAAGGGTCAATTTGCAGTGCACAATAAAAACAAAACATGTGGTTGTTCCTTCTGACAACGCCCAGCACTGGTGACCATTTTCATTTCATCAAAGAGCTTTGATTTGATCTACCTCACTGTCTCATCCTAGTTTAATTTCTTTCTCTGTTTTAATTAAAAGCTTGTTATATTTTCCCTTGACTGCACATCATTGAGTGCAGCAAAATTAATGCATAGAAGCCTGGGGGTAAAAATCCACCACAGAAATGTAATCATAATGAATAAAAAGGTTTTGTTAAACATGGTTCTGCAAAATGTAGATTCGGTCTTCCTTGAACAGTGCAATGCCCTCCTGCACAGTCATCAGATCTGAGGACAAAGAGGAAACTAAAATAATAACATCTAACATTTTTGGCTGTTACAGCTACCAACACATGGGATGAAGGAAAATGACTCAGAAAAGTAGTTATTATATAATAAAACTTGAAAAACAAGTACAAATTGTAGCAAACAACTGAAAAGATTGTATGACTGAAAAAAAATATATACCCAGTTACCAAAGATCTTTTCATTAGCAGGCTTACACTACCAATCGGAAGTCATCTACTCCGCTAACGGCTGGACGCAATGATCGTCCACTGAGAGTTGTTTACATTTCTTCAAAAGGCCCATTTAGTTTCCTTTGACAAAGTAGAGTAAGAGAGTGAGGAGAAGATGGATGGAGGCACCTGCCCTAATGGAGGCTCAAACTGTGCCCACTAGTGCACGTTACATTGATAAATTGACATCAGTTGGGACATGCTCTACTAGTAGAGAGAATGAGGCTACTAGGACACCGGCTTGTTCTCTCCTATAGTCCTTTAGTTATTTCTCTTTTTCTCTCTGTCAATGTACAAATTAACTTTTTGACACTCTTGTCAATGGCATGATAGTAAAACAAAATTTTACTTGCAAAAACAGCCATGATGGATCTAAACAAGTTTAGCAAATTGGATGATTTTACTTCAAACACAGGGTACAATACAGTACTTTACACAGCTTTTTACATCCTTTATTTCAATTTGTTTTGTCGTATCATGGTGCTGTAAAAGGCTTTATCTTAAGCTGCTCCTACACAGTTTTTATTTGCTTTTATCCAGGCACTTGGAGTGTTCATTTTAGACCCTGACCACTACACAGCAAATGAAAATCCCCTGAAAAACAGGAAAGAAGATTCACGTGAACACATGATCCAATTAATGTTTGGGCACAGGGATCAAAGCAGATCAAGGCCAATCAATTTTGTGTGTTTGAGCTTAAAAATTTTATATAAGATGAGCAGTTTTCAAAAAGAGTGTATCAGTTGAGCGCCGCCTACATACCGGCATCTGTGAGGAATTAGTAAGGGGAAACACATTTAGTTAAAATAACACTGGACAATTTCCTCACTCCATCTGCAGCAGGCTGTGAATGGAAACAGAGACACCATCAATCCCTGATGAGAGTGGAGGTCAGAGGTTGTGTAGTTGTTAAAATCCACAATACATGTCAGAATGCCAGGTAAACTTTTGCATACACGCAGAAACCGAGATATCTACTCTCTCAAATTACACTTATGGTCGGGATAACATGAGATACTTTCACCACATACACTCACTACATTCATTATACTCATCATTAGTGTTACTGGCCTAGAACTACACAATAAAGACTACATTTACTCAGTCTGGATCTAAAGAAAGGAAGACAATACGAAAGAGGGAATAAAAGGAACACAGTGAACTTATCTGCACATTAAAGCATTACGTTTCGAGTTTTAAGTTGCACATGTTGTAACAGCTCAACGGGCCTTGCTGTGAATTCTTGCTAAGTTTCGAACTTAATAAGCAACATTTTGTTTCCCTCCCCAGCTGAGCTGCGGAAAGTCAGCTCCTGGCACAACTTGTCTGGTTTGTCTTAGTGTGCTCTGGGTTTCTAAACAATCAGCAATAGTCTAATTAGTTTTGGCACACAAACTGCTCTCTGAAGGGAAGAGGACCAATTTAAGGACCTTAAAAATGCCTAGCCTGTTTTAAAGAGCCAATTAGATAGAATATCCAACCATGTAGCCTGGTATTACTTGGCATCGATGTCACTTCTCTGCAAAGGAGCCAATTATTTACAATTATAGAAAATATTCTCGTACGCACATGGGCTCAGTCCAACCGTCTTGGTTTCTCCTACTGGTTTTCTCACTGATCATATTGAATCTTCATTCCCTGCTGTCACATGTTGTCTCTTATATCAAAATTAGATAAAATGCTCTAAACCCCTCTCACGCTACTCAAAAGAAGATATTCTTGGTAGAAATAAAAAAATGATGGTTAAACAGTAATTGCTATATTGCAACAAATTTCATCAAAATGGATTTTCGTATTTAAGCACCTGTTTTGCTTTAGTTCCGGTATTTCTCCTCTATTCTAATTGCTATGTGGAAACTACAGAGGTAAACTAAAGGCATTGAACTTTCATTTCAAACAAAATATTTAACCAGTTTTTATAGCATGGCATCAAGGAAATTGTTTCTGTCTAAATGCATAAAAAGCAGGTCAAAAAGCATATAAGTTTACAAAAGCAGCAAGGTGTAAGTGCTTGTTTTCAGTGGTTTGACCAACAGTATATTATTTTTATTATTATTAGTATATTACGTTACTGCTGGAATGTGCTAAAGTTTTTACTCTCACTTGGTGACATATCTCAATGAGCTCACAATTCAGATCTAGCACTAAAACGGAGATAAATTATTTAAATAATAAAAAAAACACAGCAAAGCACATGATCATAGTTCTGACACAAGATTTTCTGGTGGTAAATTTGATATTTTCCTACACAATATGTGTTACTAAATAAAATTTGTTTTAAATAACTGCCCAGATTGATCTTAAACATTAAAGCATTAAACAATGAACAATAAACAAACATTAATTCTACACTAAACAAATACAAAAAAATAAGGTTTTGAATTTTCAATTTTTGAATTTACAATTTCAGTATATTGTAGTATTCAGCTTTAGGTTTTACAAATGTTTAAAAGGAACAACTATATTTTAATATGTATAAATTATATGCAAAACAAAAACATTTAAATTTGTTATGTGTATAGAACATGGCATTATAAAACCCTACCCCAAGCCATTTATAGTAAACTGTGGTAAAAATTTACAAACATTCATAATGTTTTAAAGAGAGTACATTTGAAACAGCAAAATAACCTTTTACAAATTAATGAATTAATTGTTCAACAATCCACAAATACGTTGATCACAATAACTAAACAATGAATCACTAAGATTGACTTGAATGCAGCTGGCAATTTTTTTTTAAGAAAATGTTGGTTCTAGAAGGTATATATTCTTGCTTTCCTAACATTGTAATGCTCTTGTGTTTGTGACACCCAAGTGGTATTGTTTTCAGAGACTGCTCCTTGCAATTATCGCACATCTGTGATAGTTTACCTGAGTTACTCTACCGATTACTGTGAGTCCTGCAGCCTTTCCCAGATCAGATCCAGATGGCCCGACTCGCTCGCAGCTGAGGAAGCACAATCCTGTTTCAGCACCCGAGTCTTAGCTATCATCAGCACCTTTATGATGTGTAATCCACTCCCTTTCCTGTGATTGATGAGCAAAACAATTAAAGTATCTGGGCGTGTTGCTGACTTTTTGATGAAATGAGCAATCCAGAATGTTCCATGATCTCCTTGGGAAACCAACCCGACTGTGGTCATTAACCTAAAATGACCCTAAATCATATTCTTGATGCTGGATGTTCCATGTGTTACTGTTAGTGGAAAACAAGATAAAATTATAAATTACAAGCCCAAGTTATTCTGAGCTCATCATCTTCTCCAAACCACAGTAGGTGGAGCTGATGATGTCTAGAAGCCCATATACAGTAGTTTAGCTCATCAGCATGTCATGTTTTGGATGCTGGTACACAACACAGGATGGTAGTATTTATATCCACATTATACATAACCTAGTTACCAGTAACCAGTCAACAAATCTTGCTTTACAATCAGGCCAGCAGGTAAAACTAAAATGCTACAAATGTAAATCTTATTCAGAACCGTATTCCCAAGAACACCCCTTTAGTTTAAATAAAGGTCATTAACAGAATTTGGATTTGGAACATCAATCCTCAGGGTGCATCTGCATCCTAGGAATGTTTACAGAACTGATGGAGAGGTTGAGTTTTGCCCACCCCGTTTTCCTTTTCTTCGAATGACACAGTTTAGTTTTAGTAGAACTTAAAATGCTTCTGAAAATATATGTGCAGCAGACAAAAGAAATCTAAGAGCACATTTGTACTCTTCACTCTTTGTATTTGATGCCATGCAAATCCGTACCTTTTTATCCAAACAGATTAATCATGGCATGTTTGAGATTTAGACAGCTCAATTTGTGGCCAGCTTGTTTCAATTGCAGGGGCCATTTTTATCTCAGCTCAACACCTCTGATATCTTGAAAAGCTCTCGCATTGAAAACAAATCACAGACATTATCTGGGTGTTTGAAATTCAATCTAGGTCAGAGTAAAGATAGCAAACCTAAATATTAAACAATCATTTTCAATTTTCATGTTGTGGATATTACATGGTTACATTATTTAAAGTAAATAATAAAGAAAGTCAATTTAGATAGATTTCTTTGTACTACGATAGATAAATATTAAATCATGATATTGTTTTAAAAAGAGGTTAATGCAGTAAAAGGGGGCAGTTGTTACCAATTTGACCGAAAAATATTTCATTGTATTCATTTCAATTTTATTATGTGGGTGTTATTATTCCTTGATGCAATCTAATGTAGTAAGCTTGATGCATTAACCTTTATTCGACAAACGACTAAACGATTTTTTTTGAAATCTCTCTAATTCACGCTTGTTCAGTGGTTAAAATGACTAAATTATACTCCGAAAAGAAGGCATTATAATCAGAAAGGAGGGCTTTTCACTTACTCGCATATTTTGCAAATGACTGTAAATTGTCTCTTACTTAACATGTGCTGATCTGAACACATTAAACGTCTAGCTGAAATTAAAATATGAATCAGATTTGCTTCTGAATCAGAAATCTAGTCATTTTAAGTAAAAATGACCCATTACCTGAAATCTGACATGCGGACTCAATCTCAAGCCCCTCCCATTCCCGCAGGGTCAGAGTGCTCAGGAGAAACATGCTGTTGCAATGTTCTTTTTTCAAGCAGTGAGCATGTTATTGGACAACAGAGACTAATCTGTGGTTGACAAGCCTGACCCAACATCATTTAAATAAACACTGGGAGAACGCTTACAGGCATTGTCTCAGCTAATACACTGCATTTTTTAAAAGAGTCTTTAGGCATCTCAATCACGCAACATCCACACATTTGATTTTAATGAGCGTTCCATACTCTTTTCAGTTCACACTTCTTTATTGCCTTGTTTTCTTTTTCACTCACAAGTGAAATTACTTTGGGTCTGTTTTAGACGTATAGAATCACAAATGGCATACTTGCATTTCTTGAGCTCATTTTCAGTAGTGAACCTTTCAGAGGGGTTGTCAGTCATCTCTAAGTCATTCTGTTTTAACCGATGGGAAAGCCGAGAGCCATAATCTGTGGATGAAATAAAAAGCCACAGTTCTCCAGGAGCGCAAATTGGTAAGTGAAGGAAAAAATACACCAAAGAGCTATATTGTTCATTATGATCGGGCTTATTTTTTGGAAGCAAGACTGCTGACATTTTGAATGTGATTCCATTTTAAGCTTTCATATACAAAATAGGGAGTTGGATGAAAGGGTAAGAGATGAAAACATGGAAATTATATGTTAGCCACAGCATTGTAAAGTAATGATACTAAAAAGTCTCCAGTAACCCAAAGAACTTGCTAGTGTTGTCCCTGCTGAATAACATGGTGATTTTTCTTCTTTATCAGAATGGGACGGCGCCCCATTAGATTAGCATGCTCGGGCTACATCTCAAATTAGAGCATTAAACAGCTTGGCTCATAAATTTACTTATCTCTATTACAAAGGGATTCACCTCTTACAACACACAGATGGGATCATCAGGGATCAACTAATGCTTCCATGTATTTTGATTTCCCCTTTTTTCTCCACATAAAATAGACTTTAATAAAGTCCTAATTTCCTTAGTACATCATTATCATCTTTTGATATGGATGTGCCATCTGGCAAATGTTCAAGTGAAAGGAGATAAGAATGCATAATGAGGAAATGGCAGACTCCCACATATTCACAGATTCACAGGTATATTATTGCACTGTACAATGTGGACACAGCCCAAAAGGCACATTCTTTCCCAAAGCAAACCTTAGACATTGCAAAAAAGTGAATATTTCAGGATATTCGCTGCAGCTGATTATTGCTTCAACAAAATAAAATTTCTTAAAAATGTTAGTGTTGCAAAAACCTTTGAGTACTTGTACAGTATAAGGAAGGAGACAATAATCAATGTGTGAAACAACTATTGATAGTTTTTCACAATGAAATTGTGCTTTAATGACATTAACATTTACACATTTGGCAGACACTATTATACAAAGTAACATTGCTTCACACTTTACATTTGTATCAGTGTATTTGCAATCCCTGGAGTCAAACCCATGACATTGGCGTTACTAGCAACATTCTCCAACCACGGAGCTAAAGGAAATCATCATGTTGTTGATCAAAGCTTCATGTAATACCATCATGTCGTTGAAACTTTTGACATAGGCCTACAGTACAATCTTATCGCTATATATTCTATCACTATAAATTAGTTTTTCAGAAGTCGTTTTTGTAAGAAACAGAACAAACAGAACAAACATTTATGTTTTTATTCACTCTTGCTAAACAGCTGTGGGTAAAATTCACTTTTATTGGAATGAAACGAGCAGCATGGACATCAATGCTCTAAAACTTAATTTTGCTTTGGGTGAATAATAAACTATGTAACGACAGCTTGCTAAAAAAATAGGACAAAAATGACAGCCATCATGGAAAGTGGTTAAAATATTCACCCAAAATGTATTGCAGAAAGAAACTGAAACTTATCTTTGTTTCTCGGTTACAGCTTTTACCCTGCTAGGCCTATCTTTGGCAGGACATGCATAGTTTTATCAGAGGAAACACTTGCAAGATGGTGAGGGCTTTGTTCTTTCATCAACCTCCATTAATTAAATCTACCCTCTTCAGGCGTTTCCATGATCGTAGCAAATAAAAGCGAAAGTGAGTACACCTAATTAAAGAAAGTCACTGTTAAAACAAGCCGTCAGAACGCGCAAACGTTTGCAGACACACCGTGCTGTAAAGGATGGCGGCTCCGTTCATGTCAGGCAGCCGAATTCTCCTCCTTTCGCTTGCGCTCGCTCTCTCTCAGTCAGTTCATGCTAAAATTATGTGTCATTAGCGAATTACACAGGTGCCAGAATGAGTTTGTCATCTTCAGTATGTACATCTTGCCTGTTACCGGAGGTGCTGCTTATAAAAGTGCCCTATCTCTTAAGCCAAATGAGAACGTCACACTGATAGGAGATTACCCTGCTCTAGTGCAGGCTGATGCAAAATCCATCCAATCAACCCCCCCCCCCCCCCCGGGCTAGGACCAGAGCTATGACGTGCTTGTACCCCTAATCTTTTGCAATGAGGAGACATACGGGCCAAACAAAGGAAGGGTGATGGGGGGTAAACAGTGCATCTGATGCTGCTCTTGTTGTTGTTGTTAAGGAGATAATGCATGCCACATTCACATCAGGCATTTTATGAATTTCGTGTTTGTCGTATCCAATATGTTTCTTATAAATTGAGTAAAAGTTTAAACATTTGTAAAAAAATAAAATTGTCTGCAGGTTTTTTGATCTGAGTTCAAATGAGATGATCGGTTCAGGGATCTCTGTTCAGACTAATGATGTCAACTAAGTGCCCAGGTCACCACTGATATGTTGGGCGGTTGACACCACACTTCTAAAGGAATGCAGAAGGCAAAATGCAGTAACTTCACACTCAACTTTGCCTAGGAAACAATGAAAAAAAAAACTATTTGACTCCGTTTCAATTGTGGCTTAGTATGGCATAGTGCTCACCAGTATCACAAAATTTACAGAGGATAAATTGCTTTTAAATGTTATAAATATAATTTAAGAAATCCAAATAAAATACTTCCATTCTGCAATTCAATTCAATTGTATTTATACAGCGCTTTTCACAATGTACATTGTTCCAATGCAGCTTTACAGAAGAAAATAAGAAAAACTGAAAAACACAGAAAAGGTAAAACAAAGCACAGTGCATGCAAGGTGTTTGTAGAACAAGCAAGATCATTATAGTAAAAAATATCTAACAAAAGCAGTCTCCCGGTGAGCAAGCCAACACTGTCCTGTGGCGAGAAACTCAAACTCCAATGATAAATAAATGGAGAAAAAAAACTTGTGAGAAATCATTCAAGGCCAGGAGTGCCAGGTCTCCTCTGACGTGTCACAGCTGTATTCAGTGACTTTGATTAAACATAACTGAGTAAATGTTTATGAAGAATAGGGAGAGCTTATTAGTATTGATTCAGGACATTTCATGTGTTGAAACTGTTTAGGTCTAATTTGGTCATATTTTGTGATCGATATCAGACAACAGAGGAATGTTATAAGTAGGGAAAATAGTAATGTCATAATTTGCAGCTATAACTTCAAACTGCTGTTGTGTAATGTAAGCTTATCATTAGATATCATGTATTGTAAATTTAGCATTTTGGAAAATAGCAATATGGAAAAAGATTGCAACATTAAATCATGCTGTAATTAGCCTTATATTGTAAATCATATGCATGAAAAATGGTAATAGTGAACTGAACAATTATGTTTGCAAGAATTGAAGCCCTCAACTTTCATCCCCACCTTTATTACAGTTGACGCTTAAAGGTGCCTTCAACATTTAAATCGGTGTAACTCTGGAATGCTTTGGTCTAGCCGTTTCATATTGGTCTTGTTTTAAAGATGCTATTTTATTGTTTATTGTTTAAGTGTCAGAAGTTGAAAAATAGAATATAAAATTAAAATTTAAAAAAATTAAAACATCAATAAAATATTTATCTATTATATCTATTTATTCTTTGAAAACTGACAAAAATTAAAGCCACACTTGTAACCATGTTGCGTTCCAAATTTCAAGCTGATCCATGTGAATGGGTATCATTTTGACAACATTGTGGTCTGTGCGCAAAAACGATTCAAAACTGCACTTAGCAGTTTTAGCACATCGTTGTCTTGTAAATGCAAATGTAAAGGATTTTTTTATATTGCGTACTCTTTCGAATCATGTCCTGTCACGATCATTTATTCGTTTGCAAATAATTTATTTGTTGATATAATGTGCACACATGTTAAGTTATATTTCATTTAAAAAGATAAAGTAGGAATCATTGGTCTTTAAAAAATTCTGAAAACTTGGTTCACATGTGTTGTATCTGTAGCAGCGTGAAGCAACGTGTTCCTTACTGTCACCAAGTTTACATGAAGAAAAAGCAACATGACGCTTCCGACCCTGAACGAGACCATCAGCATCGACCTTGAGAGGGGACAGCAGTTGTAGCGATACTGTGCAGGCCTGCTGTCACGTTCACATGCTAATGGAGCAGTGAGTGTCTGCCGTCCCACTTCCCCTTACTCCTGTAAATGCGCAGATTGTCATTACCCGTGTTTATATGCAGAGATAACATGCCCAGCGCTAGATATCAATGCAGGGAGTGAAAGGAGATTATGAGGAGCATTTAAATGGGCGTCACTCACAAAAGAATGCATTAGGTAAAGGTCTGAGCATAATGGATGTCTGTAGAGTGCCCTTGGTAGGATGCATTGAATTAAAGCATGCATGCAGATCCCCGCATTTGGTGTCCTGGGCCGTTCAGTGAGCTGCCCTTTACAAACCAAAGAAAGCAAATGTGAATTTTAAAGCTGAATTTATACAAAATACCATGCGCAAACAGTTTTGACGTAAAACAAATAGATTTGGGTTTTATTTATAGTTTTGATGAGCTTACTATAATTCTTATATGTGGAAGAAATGAGTGAGGGACCCTAAACTGCTGAACGGTGGTGTATGTGAAATAGTAGTTTAATCAAGACAATTTTATATTAAAGAACATCTTGCATATTTTTATATTGTTTGTGAACAAAAAACAGAACTACTGTATGTGTCAGTGTAAAGATTGGGGTGATTTTAAGAGTTTATATGATGAGGGAAATCAGCATAGGCTTTGGGCCTACGCAAGAACAGAAATTAATAATGATGAGGGCCCGCCAATGCTGAGCTGTTTGGAGCCGCAGGGCCTTCTGGGAATTGGGTGGCCCATTAGCTAAAGCCTTAAGGCTAACAACAGCAGACCAAATGTGCTCCCCGTAACCTACATGCGCTAACACATTGCTCACAATCTTACACATACCGTTCACATTCGACTTTAGGAGCACTGTTGGCTAAACAGGTGAGACCAAAGGGTTAAATGTATCCTTGACCAGAGTTATACTCACTCAGTGTCAAGGTGTAATGTGGTCTGTCAAACTCATTTGGACGATTGTGACCTATCCACATTGCTCTGCAAGACACGACCCATTCTTTGTTGCCTGAAACCTGAGCACCGATGGAAAATACAAGGATCTTCTTTTTGACACTTTCACATTAGGAAGGTTGAGTGTTAAAGCATAGTAATCCTATAATTGAAGTCAGATATGCATTGGCCCTTTGAGAAGAGCTTTGGTTTTCCTTGAGGGTTGAGAGACGGCACTGAATGAGAAGTGGAAAGAAAGATGGTTGAGTATAAGCAGGGCTGTAACAGTATCTATTTGAAACCGCATTGTGTCAGAAATCTGCTGTTCAACCTAGCTGCCATCGACATGCTTAAGGCTAGTAATGCTTCAAGCCTATGGCCTAAATTAGAGAGCAGATCAGAGAAATTCCAAAAGAATGTCATCCAGTTATACCCCAGGGGAGGTGCACGACTGGTGACTTTGTCCCGGGGATGAGGGAAAAGTGTCTGTAATGTAGCATTGGGCCCACTCATTAAATTCTACTGATATCGCTGTAAATCGTATAATATAATAAAACACAACAAAAATGCAGAACCAGAGATATATATATGCCTTTACTTTTAGATATATATGCCTTTACTTTTATTGGAACTGGTTACTTCCCTGTTGAAAAAAAGGACCAGCACATGACCATCTTAAACCAGCTCATGACCAGCTAAGGACCAGCACTGGACCAGATTAAACAAGCTCAAACTACCTACCTTGCTTCAAAACATACCTAACCAGCATATGCTGTTTAATTCATCAGGGTATTTACTGACATAAACCATCATCTTTATGACCAGACAACTTATATAGGCCAGTACAAACATTTAAAATATGTAGGTATTTCCATGCGTAAATGGATTTTATTGAAGTACATCAGAAGATTCTTTAAAGATTATGAAAATGAAATGCTTGTGACAGCTGGAGATTCAAGTTTCCTTTTAACACAACACACGTACATTTTTTGGAATGCAAACACATTTTAAAGATATTCTTGAAATCTAATTAAATCAGATACAAGATTATCAAATTACCATTTTATTAACCTGCAGGTTAGCAGTTTTGTGATTTAAAATTCCTATTAGGAAGACTATTAAACAGTCTCACCATGAATGTGGAGACAAGGGTCATTTAAAGAGCAGGGGGAAAAATATGTAACTTCACATTTTCTTTTCAATTCATTATCCGCCTCCCTCTTTTAGTTCCATGTCTCCTGGAAGCATAGCAAATGAGAGGGATTAAGGTTTAATGAAAGCACTGAGACCAAGCAAAGTGCACAAGTGAAGTAAATCAATGTGGGGTATCAGCTGAGCTTAGATAGAACCTGAAATATATTCAACCACTGAAATCCTGGTGGACAAATAGAATTTGAACATTTCAGACATGTTTACCCCCAGGAAGTCTGTTTGAGAAGATGGAAAATATATATATATATATACTGTATATCAAAATGACATTAACCTTTACCACCCATTCAAAGATGGGACCTCAATTAACAGAAGTAAATAATCCTTGTAATTACCCCATGGCCATGCCCAGCTGGCATAAAACCTACTTAATGGACCGTTGCAACATAAAATGGGTATCTAATTGAAAAACTTGAGAGCGCATAGGAGATTGCGATGATAACTAATTTACACAGTTTTTCTTGTGAGCGCGTAAATGTAAACAAATATTTGGGTGCAATGCATATATTTGCATGTTATATATAATTATTTAATAGTCTCATAGACGATCAATGTTTTCTTTTGAGTGTAGTGTAAATTGCATTCTTATTGGTAGCCAAATGCAAAAGTACAGAATAAACAAACATGAACGGAATTTTGAAAATTATATGAATTCTGTTTTTATGGAAATATCCTAAGCTTTCTGTGGACTACTGCTGGTCCAGATTCGGTGTGGGGCTGGTCAATTAAAAAATCCCTCGACTTTGAGGAAATGGTGTTCTATAAAGACAGACCATTAAGTGCAGGCTGTTCATGATTCACGTCTTTTGGTGTTATAAGATAATCATATACGTTATCAGTATCACTGCACTTTGTTCAAACAATAACAATAGAGATAGATAGAGTGAGAGGCTTTGACATTCTCTGTGCTTTAGGAGGACTCATATTTCAAAGCTTATGCAAAAATGTTTGCAGTGTTTAATCAAGACTATTTAGGCTGGGGCCATTCTCTTGGATATTGATGATAAATATGTTTTCATTGTGCTCAGACAATAATACATCCATTTCCCTTCATTTCTTGGAAGAATCAGTAGCAATATCCTACTGAAATAACCATGACATTGGAGGCCCGGTGGATAACGGGATGGAACAAAATGTCTTTAATTTAGTTGGTGCCAGCAGGCAAAGAAGGAATGAACCAATCAGAGGGATCATGTAGTTAAAACCAGTCTCATAAAAATGTGTCTCAATGAAGACTGCTACCCTTCCTCCATAATGCACACCACTTAAATATAATTTTAATCCAACACTGATTTAAAGCTCACCCTAAGCTTCTGTCCAGACATTGCTTATTTACTAACAAACATTAATTTATTATGTCTGTCAATGACAATCAGGAAAAACTCCACGATCTAAATCCTAATGTTCTCAGTGCCTTACCAATGAATTTATATGTACTAATTATTTATATTAGTTTGGTAACTGATATAACGTGAATCTTTTTAGACAACCGCTGGGCCTTTAGGAGCTTCAAGTTGCTGTAACAACATCACCAGTGTGATTTACATAAACACCCAACTTCTTTCTTTCTCTCATGTCTCTGTTTTTCTCTCTCTCTCTCTCTCTCTCTCTTTCCCTCTCTCTCTCACTCTCTCTAATTTTGCTTTTTTGTGCTCTGATATTAACATTTTGCTTGTGGCAAGAGGAGCTAATGTGGATTGGTATTTTCATTATAAGTCAGCCCAAAGCCATGCTCAGCTGTATCTGTGCTTTCCAAATTGAGCTGTAAATTTTGAGAGCATCTGACACCCGTGCCCTGGGCTTACATCAGAATACTAACAAGATGACGACGACATTTCCTGTCACCGTAATTCGAGTCTCACCATACATCAGGTCAAACCAGAACGCCGTCCACCACAACAAAGCAGAGCCAATCCAACATAACACTCCAATAAGTATCCTGCCCCACTATAGTCATAATAAATGAACCTATTTAAACTGGATTTACTGCCACTTTAAAACCTGATTGCAGCGAATCCAGAATAATTCATAAGACTTTTAGTGCTGTTCATCATGTATCCCAGGTGCTTTCCACGTGAATGGATGCTTTCTTTGTAGTTTATCAAATAAACTCCTTCTTATCTGCCTGTGTAATAGACAATATCAATGCATATGTATCGGTTCTGCCTTAATTAAGGGTAATGTAATCTTCGTTTCACCACAATGAAACTTGGAATGATGTGACAGGGAAGGAGAACACAAGCAGATGCTGATCATTTACATGTATAATGCATGCAGACATCCTAAGACATATACAATTAGTTATTGGAAAGCAAAATGTATTGTTTGGAAAAACAAACAACCAATGTTGGTTTGGAATAATTTTATAATGTACTGAGTCAATATTTCGAATTTCTTAAAAATTCTGTAATATAAACAGCTGCCAATCAAAAAAGAAAGCCAAAAAGAACCAACCTCCTCCCAAACACCAGAGTCAAAGTCATAGTTTATTCAGTACAGTATATTACAGTATATTCTAGCATGTAAAGCACATTCAAGATGGCATCAATGTTAATGAGGACTACTTACTGTGCAAAGTCAACATTTTAACATAGGAGAATGCAGAGAGTTTTTATTTTCATCCAAACCAACACCCCTCAGCATGCAGCAAAACCCTCACCCAGCAGTGGCCATGAACATTGTAATATGTTAAACTGGTTTATGGGCCATTCTACAGAATTGGTGCAAAGTCAGAGTACAGTAGCTAGTACATGATACTTTTTTTATTACCAACTCGGTTGAGGTTTCAAGCATACTGTACCAATGCAAATCTGATTTGCACACAGATCACTAATTGGACAGAGATAATCATTACCACTGTCATTGAATTTGCAACAATAAATACGCATTTTTATCCATAATATTGGCATTTCGTTATTTGCTTTGTGACATAAAAATAGAGATTGAGACCCTCAACACAATGCTAAATGCTGCATTAGCTTACCCTCGTCTGCAGTCAAGCAACCAAATGACCGTTGTCAGCTCTTTGCTATAGGATTTCCCAAACTACATTACTCCTGTGTTATGCGTGTGTTTTTATTGGGAAATGATGCTACAGCAGTTGAGGCGATGCAACCATGACGATACGTTTACAATCCCCACCCACTTTGAAGAAGTACTAAACTGCTTTGGAAAAGCAAACTGAGTCGAAGTGTAATGAGCTGTACCCAGCCAAGTTGTGCTTTACCTGACGGTACCATGCATTCGAAAAGCGCCATAAGATCCAGCAGGGTGGCCTCTGAAGAAAAGATGTAATCCAATGTATGGCGTTGTGTCTTCTGTAACAGAAATCCCAGACGTGATGATTCCAAACAATAATCCTTTTAATAGTAAATCCAAATACAAGTAATAAACAAGGAACAAATGATCTATGACCAAATTTACAAAAAAGTTACATTTTAGACAAGACAAAGAAGGGGAGAACAGAGTGTGAATATGTACAAGTCCATGTGATTAGGGGATCTCTAACAGATGCAGAGATTGCAGACATGAAAAATTGAATGGAGCGTTTAGGATCATGGGAGATAAAGTCCAATGGGAAATCGAGGGGGAAATGGCACGGGAACAGACGAGACTGTGACACATACTGATTCCAAAGTTTAGGATTCATTACTTGAACCAACCACAGTACAAAATAACTAAAGTTGCTAATTAAATATACTTTTATTTTTGACAAAACATCCCATGTTTCGGTCATGACAGAGACATTTCCATCAGTGTTGGTAATGTTTCAGTGGTGACCACAATATTTAATCTGCATGTCGGAATCAGACTATCAGACCTGTGAGGAAGAGGATGGAATCATGGCTTGCCATGGCTGGACCTCCCTCCAAGCGAGCTCTTTCCGATACCCAAGCACCTCGTTCAATTCTGGGTGACAGCAAAACTTTTTGTTCCCGCACATCATCCTGCTGTTATAGCGCAAAAAATAAAAACACAAACTTTCAAACAGGTTCAGTACTGGCTGAAACCGAGTGTTCCACAATCTAGCTTGGCATCTCGGACGCATACGTGTCCGAGTAGATCGAGTCTGCCTCACTACCCTAGCTCCTTGGAGGGATCCCCTCTGGCTAGAACAGGGTGTGCCCCTGGTCACCATGTGCAGAAGAATGGTAGTCACGACAGATGCCTCCAACACAGGTTGGGGGGCTCTGTGCGATGGCATGTCGGCCTTCAGTCACTGACCAGAACAGGAAAGAGGCTTGCACATCAACTGCCTGGGGATGCAGGCACTATGGCAGGCACTATGGCTGGCCCTTCACAACGTTCTGCCAGTCCTACGGGGATGCCACGTCTTAGTCCAGATGGACATTATGACTTACATAAATATCCAGGGAGGCCTCTCATCAAGGCACCTTTTTACCCTGGTACTTCGCCTCTTGGAATGGGCCTAGTTCAATCTGCGGACGATCAGGCGCATCAGAGATCAGGCGCACACAAGGTGCTGTTTATAGTCCCATTCCGGACGAACCGGCATTGGTTCGCGGATCTGTGTCAGCTGCTCTTAGCAGCCCCGTTGCTGCGTTCTGAACAAGCTGGAGCGGTTTGATAGCCTTTAGAGAAAGACCAGCAAAGAGAGCATTGCAGTAGTCCAACATTGAGATCACCAGGGCATGCACAGTGAGATAGGGTCTAACCTTTCTAATGTTGAATATGTGGCATATCGGCATGACCGCATTGTTTTTGCGATGTGATCATTGAAGGACAGCTGTTCCTCAAATATGATTCTGAGGTTCCTGCCAGTTTTGAAAGAAGTGATTGTAGTGTTACCAAGTTGGATGGCGAGATCGCGTTGCAGCATGGGGTGTCCCGGAAACACGAGTAGTTCTGTCTTGACAGGGTTCAGCTGGAGGTGATGCTCTTTCATCAAAGCAGAGATGTCTTTTAGGCAGGCTGTAATCCAAGCTGCTACAGTGGTATCGTCTGGTTGAAACGAGATGTAGATCTGCGTATCATCAGCATAATAATGATCCAAGAAGCCATGTGCCAGTATGATGGGCCCCAAGGATATAGTCTAAATGGAAAAAAGATCTTGAATACTATCTCTCAGGCTAGAGTTCTGTCCACGAGACGATTCTATAGCCATAAGTGGACTGTCTTTTCTGCCTGGTTGACAGCCCACAGTACTGACCCAGAATCTTGCTACATATCATTGATACTGTCTTTCCTGCAGGAGATGTCGGATAAGGGTCGTTCCTCTTCCACGCTCAAAGTCTATGTGGCAGCCATTTTGCGGCTTTCCACGCTCCTATAGCAGGTCAAACGTGGCCAAGAACAACCTCGTTTCTCAAAAGGTGCCAAGCGGTTCTGCCCTTCTCGCCCCTCTTCTATCCCTGTATGGGATCTTCCAATGGTGTTGGGAGCTCTGAAGAGTTCTCCCTTTGAGCCTCTGCAGTCTGCAGACCTTCGTTCCCTGACGCTAAAAAACGCTCTATTGCTAGCGCTAGAATGGGTTAAATGTATGTGCAATTTACATTTGCTCTCTGTGAGCCCTGCCTGTCTTGAATTTGGGCCTGACGACTCTAGGATGGTCCTCAAACCAAGACATGGTTCCCTGCCGAAGGTGCTCTCTACCCCCTTCAGGATACAGGTAGTGACACTTTCTGCACGTTTGTGCGATGGCCTGCTGGGCTTCGCCATCCACAGTTACCAGATTCTATAGTCCGGGTGTATGACCTTACAGGCTCGGGTCCTCTCTGCTTAAAGCTACTTACACTAATTCGCGGGACAATAGTTGCTCCAAATGCACCGGCACTAGGCAGACTATCACGGGACGATTACCAGAATGGTAAACTTTTAGCTTGGCCCTATCCGCTTTGCAGTGTTTCCCTGCCCCATAAGTAGCCCGCAGCCTTATCGTTCCTCTTGTAGCACGGCTTACCTTTTCACAAACCAATGGCCATACAGTATTAATTTTCACTGCGTTATTGGTAAAAAGCTTCAGTCATCAGAGAAAAGGAGTTTTCCCCATAGCGTCCTGCTACGCAGTACTCATTCCCATATCTCGGGGAACGGAAGTTACATGAGTAACAGAGTACGTTCTGAACAGATGTAGACATAAAAGTTTAAAAAAAAAGTGTGGCATTAACGTTCCTTAAAGTTACACAGATATTTTCAGACTTCTGAATACATTTAGTTCAAATTAATGAGACCGATCCACTCACCATACAGCTATTAGTAAGGGGGACACAAAATCTATTTTAGTTAAAAATGTAGGGGTGTGGCAAAAATATGTCTCGGCTAAAACTATTGGGATTGAAATGAAAATGTGGCACACAATATTTTAATATAAAGTTTAACCATTTAAAAATAAAAAAATATTTTAAATACAATAATGGAAAAAAAGCAAAAAATATTTTAATATTATTTTCATTAGTTGAAATTTAGGTGTTTGGGTTCGGGAAAGTACCCCATTTGAAGTACCCAATAAATTATTAATTTTAGATATTAAACTTACAGATATTTTAAACGCTATCATGGGTTTATATAAAGAATAGAAGGATGTTAGTAAACAATTTAGATTTGAATACTTGAATGTTTTTAAATGTTTTTTATATGATTTGACTTATTTTCTGGTTTATGTTTCTTAATTTAATTTTATCAGATACACATGGCAGCACATTGTTGTGATGTTATTTCATTATGGATTCATGCTACACATTTATATATATTTGAGTACTAAAGTTTTAGAAAGGTTAAGTTATCTTAGTGAAGACATGAGAACAGGATGCCACAGCAGATCTGCACCAAGGACACAATGGGGACAGACAGTGGCTAGACACACTAATTCAAATACACACAACATGAGTGCATATGTACTCATGCACACAAACTTCAGAATCTAGCGTGTGATCTGTCAGGTATGGTTAAGAGTTATAAAGGGCACACTCCCCTACTGGGAATTTAGAAGAATTAAACCTGTTTGGACGGCACTGACAGCACTGTTGCAAAAACATTTATGAACATTTAAATATAGGCACATAGATATCTTTTTTATTATAGCAGCACCAAACAAAGATATAATTTTGATTTGGTCTGGGTAACATTTTACATTTATCTTAATGCTATATTGTACTGTATTTATTAATGAAAGCAATACAGTACAAAGTAATAGAAATGAACAACATATACTTAACCATTTCAAAACATTTTATTCATCACTGTATTGTTTCTTAGAGTATCTATACATACTATTAATAAATATCATAATACATGATAGAAATATCAGACCAACACATTACAACACAAACCATCACTCTACCAGGCTACAACCACTTCGTAAGATATTATTTGATGATCCGGACTGGTATTGCATATTAATGCAATGCTAAAGAGTGTCCTGTGAGTTCTACCATCTGCCAGTGCAGCCTTTCTGATAGGTCAAGAGGTCACCACCAGCATTTGGTAAAAACGCATTGATCGCAGAGGCCTCGTCTTCCTCTCATCATCATGCCAACACAACCCTTTCATCCACACTTGTCAAAACACAGGCAATAATGGCTGCGATGATCACAAGACTTCTCAATGAACTGATTTTTTTAGTAAACATTATCCAGAGCGCAAAGTGCAAGACATGCCTGAACTGAAAAACGGCCCCACCATTGAACACCTGTGTGTGTGCGGGTGTCTGTGTGTTTGTGACTATATGTTTTCACTTTGTCTACGTGACTAAGAGGTGGAAGGTGATGAAATTGCAAAATGGACCGCAGGGCAGCACACACGTTAACTCACTCACATGGCCGTAAAAAATTCACTCACAGTCATGTTACAAAATCACTCTGAGGTCGTGGAAACAAAAAGCAGCCCTCAGGCCTTTTTGCATGCGCGTGGGCCATGTGTGTGTGTGTGTTTAATGATTCTCTCAACAAAACCCACCAAAATTCTGCATGTAATTAAAAGTGCCCTGCTTTGGCAGCACAACTTTCTAGTGCTACAAACCAGTTGGGCAAGTGTTATTAATTCTCCATCGGCTTCGATTTGAATGCCTGAGAGCCAATTAAAGCAGTGGCTGATTGAATCAGCCCCTGGACCTTCCCATGCAGGAACCCAAATGAGTTCAGCCTGAGGTGGGGGAGAGTGAGAGATGGAACACAGGGGTTAAATAAGAAGAGTTAAACTGGCAAATCCCAAACACTGAGCTCGGAACAATGGCTAGATGTAAATTACATCAACTATCCCATGTTATTCATTCAATCCAGCAGCTTCATTAGCCTGGAATTCCACCAGTAACCTCATGACCTTTTTTCAGTCAGAGCGCATCATAGCGATGAGAGGCCTTAGCCCTACAAATTGCATCAGACTGCT
Source organism: Triplophysa tibetana (assembly GCA_008369825.1). NCBI lineage: Eukaryota > Metazoa > Chordata > Actinopteri > Cypriniformes > Nemacheilidae > Triplophysa > Triplophysa tibetana. The sequence continues at coordinate 13,743,015 of CM017905.1, read as the reverse complement.
ACATTAGCCAAAGTCATGCTCTTAAACTGATATAAATGGTTTTCTTTGCCTTTCTTTGCTCTTGTAAATCAGTTCTTCTCGTTATTTCAAACTTCTCCCAAACTGTGTTTCATTGGTTGAACTTAATTTGCTCCGTTTCAAAACCTTGTGAGTTGCCAATAGACATCATTATGTTAGTTTCAAAAGGTAATTTTCTCTAAAAAAGTAAATTAAAAAATTCCAAATTCTACGGTAGTGTCACATGCTTAGCCTGTCCACGACCACATAGGTTGTTTGTCCGAGCCGCTTTTTACAAACGCTTGTTACTTTTTGAATTTGGAATACACCTAGGGAAAAATAACAGAGAAATATCAAGGTATATATTTTATTCAGTATGTATCTTCCCAGGGATCGGAATGGGTATTTTTGCACTGCTAACATGAAGCCCTACCAACTAAGCTATAACACACTTTGAATAGCATGTTCTTTATCAAGGTATATTTTTGGAGAAGGTATATGTTTTGGAGACCTAAGCCAGTTGTGGTCACTGTTTCGATTCTCAGGGCCTGCAGGTACCGACTGAAATGCCCTTGAGCACCTAACCCCCGTTTGCTCCACGGGCGCTGCAGTAATAGCTGCCCGCGGCTCCGGGTGTGTGTGTTCATGACTTGCAATGCGTGTGTTAACTCAACCTGATTTTGCCAGGTGGTTGATGTCCTCGGGAAAACATATTTTGTGGTCCACACTAACCCTAAGGACAACATTTTTATGAATAAATCCTAAACCCACATGAAACCCCAACCCTAACATAACTTATCCCCAAAACCATACGGAAATGATAAGTGAAAAATAATGGTCTAGAAGCACCTAATCCTGGTTGGAAGATTACATTTAAAATAAACTGTAAACTAACTTATGAAATCCGATTGGTTGATTTAAATGTTGTCCCAGGGTCAACATGATATTGCCCCAAGGATATCAACCACTTGGCCATGTGTTCACTACTCACTGGATAAGTTAAATGCAGAGGTCAGATTTCAGATATGGGTCACCATAATTGACAAATAGGTCACTTTCACTTTAAACCCCACAAAACATTAGAACAAATTCAGTAAACACTCTTTGAGTGAATGGACAAATGTCCTTTACAGTCATATGGATTGGAGGATATATTATGTATCATTTATGTAGAAAGCTTAAACTTAAAGATAGCTTTGAACTTAAAGAAGGTGATTGAAGGCGAGGGTAATGTTAATTAAGAAATGTATATAATTGAAAACAATTAGTTTAAATTTCTAATTATATTTATCCCATTATTAATGTCTATAAGATATTTAATGCCAACTACAAACTCTTTAGAAATCAACTGTTATTATTATTTGTGCAGTTGCTGGTTATATAAAGTGTTCCAAAATGATCCATGATGGTTTGTAAGAAGACAGCTGCCTATGTGGGCAGTAGTCAGTGAGTCAGCCCACTATGTTTTGGAGGATAACCAATAAGTGAAAACAGACAGCAGTAGCATGAATTCCTCTCTACGGTGTCTAAAGTTCAAAGAATGAAAAGAGTGCTCTCCTCGGTTATAAAAATGTATATGTTAGAAAATATTTTGTGAGTTAGAACGTGCATCAAATAAAGAGAGATATATTGATGGATTGGACAGATTCATTATATAAACATTACATGCTGCTTTTAGCTAAATGACGAGGCGAGCAGTCTCATCCACATCAAAGGATAAGCTGCTTTCCATCTGAATTCAAGTAATGATTAGCATTTTTTTTCCGAATGTGGAGGGATATAGGAAAGCGTGCTCTCTTTTAAGGAGACATTTGAGAGACGGAAGGAGGGAAAACTTTTAGAAGGTGTCCATGGATAAGAACTAAAGGAATTAACCTTAAAGAGAGCTTTAGAGGAAGACCTGGAAATTAATGCTTGAAGTGGAAGAGGATGAGTCTAGGTGCCAAGCTCTTTTTTATCAAGATGATGAAGACAGCACTAAGAAACATGAAAAGCTTGAGAATGAACTGTTACTGGGAGTCATCCCACTAACCATGCATGTACTTATTTATAGCTTAAAACATCTTTTTATAAAAGTGTTATTCATTAAAATTCCTGGTGACCTTACTGCGACCTAAGTAATACAATGTTTATTTTTCAAAACAATCTTAAGGCAATTTGTAACTTATTTACAAAGTGGTGAATTGTACGTTCTCATTCATATTTTTTAGTATGATTTGCTTTAGCAGCAGTGATGTTAGGTTTAAGGCTAGGATAAGTGGTTTAATACAAATGAGTCACCTCACAAAATACATACAAATCCCTGTGAGATCTGACTATTTATTTATATATAACTCTTAAAAAGTTTAGTCACTTATTATTTTTTTTTTTCACAATTTCAGAATAATCTAATTTTAACAAGACCATAAGAACTGTAACTATGGAAACGATATTATGTCTAAAAATATCCAAGATAAATCAAAACTATGACTGTAAATTAAATATTCAATTAACTATAATGAGGCAATATCGTGATTTTACTTACATGAATTTATTTTACATCCCTGTAAAAAGTGATTCTGTGTCTTTGTAGAATTCATGAAATGAATTGAGTAAACTTTACTTAATACAATTGAGTTTTGTTTTTTTAACCAAAATTTAAGTAAAAATTATAGAAAAAAATTCAGTATTCTAAATGCACAAACTATTGAGTGAATTCAACTTAATTTTATCATGTTCAACCCACTTAAACTTGTATAAACAGTCTTTATTTAATTATTTTGTGGTGGGACTGCATGAATTCTCTAAGTTAATTTCACTAAATGAGCAGTGAATTCAGAGTTCTCCAGCAAGCTATGCATCCGGCTGCATTTTATGGTGATTTTTAGTTTTAAAGTGCTATTTTTTGAGCTTCACAATAAAATGAAAGTCTTGAGTGTTAATTGTTCTGTTGTCTTTTAAGAGATTCTGTTTGAATTAATTAAAGTTTCATTCAAAAGAGTGGTGCTTGTGCTTAGTTATGGGAGAGCTCACAATGTGTGTTTTGTTACTTGTTGAACAGCAATGGAGCTAATGCCAGTACCGAGACAACATTCAACTTACTTGATCATCATATATGTTGTAAATAATAATAAGTGTTAAACTGAAGTTAAAAAAGATCAAGAATTTAAGTCCAATGCTCAAATTAGCATTTCTGCTTAAATTTTTTTGAGTTAATCATGTGACATGTGTTTAAATAATTTAGGTTATTGAATTTGATATATTCATGGAATATTGCATAAAAACAAGCTTTTTGCAACAATATTACACAAAATATTTTTTAAGTAAATATATGTGCCATTATTTACAGTGTAATCACTAGATGTCATTGAAATAAGAATTAACCTAGCAATTGTTTTCTCAAAATTATTGAAAAACATTTGATTGAATTTCACAGTCTCCATTGGGCAGAGCACAAGGTAATGACGGCCAAGGAGAAGTGTTTCCCCTACTCTTCAAGTGGATTCCAATCAATGCCCTCCTTTCTCTTATAATTACACCCCTCTGGATTCACTGAGTACCAGCTAGCCCCGTGCTATTTGTGGTAATAAGTCAAGAATGCAAGCTGTCAACGTGCAAAGCAACCAGGCCCATCACCATTTCTCCTGCCAATCCCCTCCCCTTAAAAAACAACAAGCACCTTACCTTAGCTGCTGTAGAACATTAACTTTTCTTGTTTTATCTCTCTCACTCTCTCTCTCTCTCTCTGGATGTCTCTCCTTTGGCTACTCATGTCAAATCTAGGTCGCTCCGAACAAAATCTTAATAATTAACAGGCAAAATGTTACATGATTGCTTTTGACACACCTACTCTGGTAATTATTGCTTTGAGGCTATTTGCTAATGAAATTAATGCATTCGTTGCCCTACAAATTAGCATAACTCATGCAAATGGCCCACATTTTAAATCCACTTGCTAAGATGAAAAAAGACAAGGAGAAAAAATAAGAAAAAGCAGTGTCAACAAAATATGGTGAAATTAAATTGCACATGCTTGAAATGAGGAAATGGCATTAGAAGAATTGCAAGGGGTTATTTTTTCTGTAGCCATAATGGCTAAAAGCTCTTCATTTTAACCAACGGTGAGCAAAGTAATGCAACGCTTAGCAGCTTCTGAATGCAAGATTATCATTATCATCATCACAGTCATTACTGATCTACACGTGCATCTTTCGGAGAGTAAATATTAAATGACTGCCATTACACAGATATTAAAAGGTTATTAAGCTGGTGCATTAAGTGATATGAGAGCAGTCACTGCCGAAACTCTGTCTTCTCCGAGCAGACACTGTCCCACTGTCTGTCACTGAGCTACTATACTGTATGTCATCCCACCATGAATTTAACACACTAACTGTCCTTAGTGTGACAATATTTGATGATATAACCCAAAACTGGACACCAAACTGGAATGTGGTTAGTGTATCTTGTGGTCCTACAATGTAAAACACACTTTTTTGTTACACTTTCACTATTTTAGCAATGACGGTCAGTACACAATTTTGTTACTGTCGCTGCTGTTTGTTTTACTTAACCCAATCCTTGTTCACAGTACATAAAGAATGTAAGTAACTGAATTAACGTTTGAATTTATGTTATTTATACAAAAATTTAGGAATAAAATTGTACTCAACTTGTGTTTGACTGTTCAACTTAACATTGTTGAGTAGAACACAAAACCCTATAATATTGGACATATTGTTGTGTTTACTTAATATAAACAAGTTAATTCAACATGAGTGGTTGAGGGGGATTTTCAGTTTCCAGCGTAAGACTGCATTTAGGCAGTATATTTTCGAAATTTAGTCTTATTTTAAGTGTTTTTCAGTAAAGAAAAAATACTTGTTTGTGCTTAATGTTCATTTACCTTTGAGATTTAAAAGAGTTTGTTGTATTTTTCTAGTTATAGAGTTGCCATTGTTTTGAAGAGCGGTACATTTTAGGCTGTGAGAGGTTTCTGCGCATTCATGATAACTAGGTATCATTCAATGAGCTGTAATTGTGCTAATATCAGTGCCGAGATGCCTCTCATCAGATTTTCTCATTGTCTTTTGACTTACATGCAGTAAGTCTGTATATAAATTATGTATGACAACAAAAAGTACCATTGGGAATGATAAATATTGAGTTTCAATAACTTAAAATTACTGGTACAATCGGAATGGTTTTGATTTACTCAAAAACGTTTTGTAAACATCAATTACATTTATTTTTTTCATGCAACTGAAGTGTTATTTGTTCAAACTACTTAATATTGTTGACCACTTGACGCATATGTTTTAAGTAAGTTCGAGTGTATGCAATGAAATGTAGTTTAGTAATGTTAGGATATATTTGAAGAGCTCTTTTCCAAAACGCTATAAATGCATTTTAATAATTTTCGTGAAAATTACATTTTTCTACCTAGACCCATACATTTAGTTAATATTCAATTAATCTTGTAAAAATGGTCTGTTGGCTAAGTCTGAACATGTTATACAATGATTGTTAAATGAAACAACAATATTGTCCATTATATTTCTTTCAAAATGCTACAAATGCATCCTTTTTTTCTTTTTTTAAACAAACAAGAGAACATGAAACATATGACATTAGAGACTCATTCTATAAATTAATATAAATCAAATAAATGCAAATGCATGAAATAAATAACAGTCAAATAATAAAATAAAATAAATATTTTCAATTTCATGTTTCAATATGTTCCACCACATACAACAAATAATTTAGAAATAACACAAAGAAATACCACTAAGGAGCGGATTCTGATTGGTCGAGAGGACATATCGCATTTAGGCCAAAAACAGGTTCGATACGTTTTGGAAAGAAACTGCATCTTGCAGTACATTTTAAACAAGGAAATATAGCGATTTGGCATGAAACATTGATGGAGCAGTGAATAGGTTTAGTACACAGCAAAATGGCATGACAAACTCATTTTATTAAATTTGGCGTTAAATGCGTTTTGGAAAAGAGCTCTTCATTTGTAGATTTTAGACAATAGACAAGTGTATTGTTAACAAGGATGTCTATAATTTTCTTCTTTGTGTGAAATACATGCTTTGGCTGTCTTCAAATACAGCATTGCTACATTTAGGTATATTGTAAAGCTTTGAGCATTGCACTCTTCGCATCAGAAATGCCTGACCATGAGCAACACAATTGATTTTCAGTGCATGCATATGTTCTCAGTTCTCACATGTAATAAACAACAATAAATGTGTACACAGGTACTTGGAGTAACATAATCAAATGAGTGTGTTCTGGTAAAGTGTGTGTTGTTGTGTGTGGCAGGTGAAAAATTGTGGTGGATAAGTTGCAGTTCAACAGGATATTGAACGGCTGGTGTGGATTGGCGGGCTGTAGCTGTTGCTCACTCAGGAGAGGCAGAAGCACTGCTACACTTTAAAATGGTTTTGCTTAGCGTCCTCAGCTTCCCTTGGTTGCCCCGAGGCTCACAGTGGTAACAAAAGCTGAAAATGACTCCCATTTAAACGGTATTGGGTTGCATTACCATGGTCAGGTGAGAGTCTGGAAGCCATTATGGAGGTTTGCAGAGGCTACTTGGTGCTGCAAGGCGCGAAACCAAACAAAATGAAAAAACAGCCAGGGGACAGAGCTTTACATTGTATGATCGCTCAGGACGCATCTGTTGTCCAAGAAGCTAGACTCACAATTGTTCTGAAAAAAAATGGGATAACACATTTGGATAGATCCCATTGGCCCTAATATAAAAGCACCAAAAAGCTAAAATTTAATGGATTACCCCGTTAATACTGTGGAATCACAACAAGATAAAAAGATGATCAGTTAATTCGTGAAAATCAGATGATGCCCTCAATACTAAAGCCTGGAAGCTGATATCTCCTGCCATAGGATATGGAGAAAAAAAACATTTAATACGTATACAGTACTTTACTCATGGCGACCTGGTTTTGCTGAAAAAGGGTTAATAATGTCTACAAATTACTCAAGTTTCATAACAAATTGTCAAAGTGAAAAACATCTATGTTTATTTTGTGCTTCCAGTTTCCTGTCAAGCCAGAAATTTACTTCAGGTAAAGTAACTTTTTTTAAAGATTTGTCATTTGAGGCTTTATTTAAATGTAAAAACTTTAAAATAACAAAAGGTTATTGGGTTAGAATTTCAATGTGATGTAACACTGTAGTTTATTGTCTAAAAAAATCTGGTACCCAGGGCCATAGGCACACACAGATGAAGAAAAATTCAAAAATACAAAATGAAATTGGTTTAAAAGGGAAGGTGTTGGTTTTGCGAGACAGCCTTGAAACTGGGTTGCTTAGATGTGGATAATAACGACATAAATCAGTGAGTTAATTGATTTAGCTTCAAAAAGCAAAACTTCTCCTGCAGCCTAAAAAGCATCAAAAAACAGAAATTGGTATCAAGGCCATGTTTTAAAATGGCAACCGTTCAATCACAAAAGAGACTGGAGTGAAACTGAGTAAAAATAAGACTGTTCAACAAGAAATTACAAATTCCTCTCACGTTCCTAAAAAGCATCAATATGTAAAGTTTAGATGCAGCGTTTGTATGAATACACAACAAACATATAAACTAAATCTAAACTCAGGGGGCGGTTGAAACGTCTGAGCTGAGAGTTGACCCCCTGTGTGATGCCACATCAACATCCACCATTTCACACAAATGAGCTCCTGCCGTGCCGGGCAAGATGGCCACACAAAATTAGCATTGGGAACGCATTGGGGAGAAAGCGTGTTAAATTTGAGTTTGCAGACTGAATATGGATTTGGATATTATGTTGTCCATCTCCCATGCCAAATATTATGACCGTTTATTTTTCCCACAGTGGGTGTCTTGGCATATTATTAATGTAATAAAAACAGGCTTTTATATTCATCGACCAAACCAATGACAAGGGGGAGAGAGGGAGAGAGGGAGAGAGAGAGAGAGAGGAAGAGAGAGAAAGAGAGATGATTGCTCATTAGTAGTATTTGTGTTCTGGATCCTTTGGGCTTCTTTCTGTTCCAGGAGCTGATGTTTCTCTAATGAGTTAAATACTATCTGCTGCGAGAGGGCATCAACCTATTATACATGCACACACACTTACACCATCCCAGACATACACGGGAGATTTATAATGTCAGTTTGTTCACCATCAGAACTGGTTTTCAATAATGTGATATGAACCCTGGCACTCAGTCCCTCAACACAGTGCAGTGTATTTGCTACCATTTTACTGTCAATATTCCCATTGTAGGAAAATGAAAAGCAAGAATAAAAAAACTAAATACAGGGCAAGTAAAACATTTTCTGACAAAAATCAACCTAGGGAATTAATAATAAAGAAAAAACACTTTTCCGGGGGTTGGGGCTGGGGTGCAAATACCATGGAACAGTAGAAAACACCTCTATACAACTCAGTATTCACTCCTTACCAGACCCTTAACAAAGACTCAGACATACTTTACCCATTTGGAATCTATTACTTCATGTTCATGGACACAAATATTCACTTTCTTTCATGTCACTCAGCACGACTTTCAAGATATGATGTTTTATTAACAAAGTTCGGGAGGAGCACGTGCAAATAATTAAGCAGCTGCACGGCATTAGAAATCACGCAGCTGCACGGCATTAGCAATCACATCACCTATCCTTCCAAATCAGGACGAGCTCTATAAATTGTGAAACCGCCTTACCTCCTCCACTCATAGATTTTCGCAGCAAACCGCAGAAATGGATTACGACGAATCCCTCGCCGCCCAGGGTCCTTCAGGAAACCCGGCCGCCCAACAAAGCACCAACACCGGCCAAGAAGCCACCGCGGGTAAGACGACCGAGACACCAAGAGGCCGCCAGCCCTCCCGCACCGTCCGTCGCACCCCAAAACGACGAAGCAACGCAGCATCATCTCCCCCGCCATCCAGGGCTTCGGCAACTTCGTCCGCGTCCTCTTACACCTCGGCACAACGCTCGATTCCCGAGATGAGGAAATGGACGGTCGTAACCCTACGACAGGCTTTAGAAAACGCAGACATCCCGTTTTCCAGGAAGGCAACCAAATCGGAGCTGTACAACATTTACACCGCCAGCCAACCCGGAGCTCCAACAACCGCGCCATCTTCAAAACCGAAAGCCGCCGCCAAGACTCGCAACACAACGAACTCCCAACACCAGGCAGCGACCATTTCAACCGCACCGAGGAAGAGGCGCCGTTCTCCAAGCAAGCACGGACGGCCCTCGGCCAGCCTAGGCCACGCCCCGGACCACGCGGACACCAGCAACCAGTTGGGCGCAGGATCACCTGAGTCCAGCACCTCCGACGACTCCACGCTGACTCACCACCGCCTCGGCAGCGCGAGCACGCGCCTGCCAGCGGAAAATTTTCCTACCCTATCAGGCTATCCTCCTTCACACTTTCCCTCCGGGCTCTGGCCTGCAGCCCCAATGCCACCAAATGCCGCGAGGTTGCCTCCGGCACAGGCGCAGGCCCAAACCTTTTTCACCTTTCCTATTGCCACAGGCTCTGGAGCCGCACAAAGCGTGATGCCACATCAGCACGCGGTTCCAGCAGCCGCAACTTTTCCGCCCACACTATCCAGTTCTCGCACCGCCTTTACCCTCCACTCTGCAGCACCAATGGCCATACCCCCAAACGCTCCAGCCCTAGAACCTCCCCCAGTAGCCGGTAGCATAAGGGATCAGATCCTCGCAGGGGCTGACATCGACCTCTTCACCCTCCTATCTCCCATCCCTCCAACCCCCACCGATCGCCACATCAATTGCGGAGATTTCTCCGTCACTTTGAAAAACACCGCACATAACCACTCACGACTACTGTCATTCACCGAGTTCACTATTGCTTTCACACGCTATACGGATATAATATGCACCACCTTTCCACACAGGAGACGCGAGCTTAGCGACTATCTCGCAATCGTCGCTGAGCTCGCGCTGTCATACGGAGGAACCCACTTCTACACCTATCACAAACTTTTTTCCGCAAAATGCGCGATTAGAGTCGCCCAGTGGAACCAATGTCCATACTGGGGAGCCCTCGACAACGAACTCCATAATAGGATATTCACCGGATGCCACAACAACTCCTGCGCCGTCTGCCGATCACTGACCCACTCAACCACAGCATGCCCTCAAATCAACCCCTCCATTCCGCCATGCCCCGAACCGCAGCAGGAAAAATCAACCAGCTACGTTCCCCGCACATGCACCCGTTCCGCACCACCAGCCAACTACCGCAACCGGACCAAGACCCAAGTCTGCCTGAACTTCAACCACAGCACCTGCACCAGGCACCGTTATAATTTTTTGCATATTTGCGATTTTTGCGGCGGCGCTCACGACCGCTTTATATGCCCTGTCCAAAAATCCGCTAATAAAAATTATTATTAATAATTATCGACCTCTCATCACCACATAATTCCACAATCCCAAGCATCAATAGCATCATACCACTCGACGAATTCTCCCTCCACTACCACGACATCGAGCAAGCAATAACCCTGATTAAAAAAGCAGGGCGCAGCGCATGGCTAGCCAAAGTCGACATCACATCCGCATTCAAAATTATGCCGATTCACCCAGATTTCTGGCACCTATTTGGAATTCGCTGGAACCAAAAGTTCTATTTTTCCGTCCGCCTGACCTTCGGATGCCGAAGCAGCCCAAAAATTTTCGACATGTTGTCAGAAGCAATCTGCTGGATTCTGTCCAACAACTATGCAATCCCATACATCATTCACCTACTAGACGATTTTCTAATAATCTCCCCTCACAACTCCATCCCAGCCGCACACCTCCTAACGGTCCAAAAGCTTTTCGCTAAGCTCGGGGATCCCGCTCGCACAGGAAAAAACCCCAGGTCCAAGCACATCCATAGAGTTTCTAGGAATCAATTTAGATTCGGCAAAATTCCAAGCTTCCCTACCTAAAGAGAAAATCGACAGGATCATTCTGGTCACCACCTCTCTCATAGATAACCCCAACTGCTCCAAACGCGAACTGCTTTCCATCCTCGGCCACCTTAACTTCGCCATACGCATCATCCCGCAAGGTCGCCCTTTCATCTCCCACCTCCTCTCACTCGCGTCTTCCGTTCACGCACTCGAGGACCAGTTATCCCTCACCAACGCCTGCCGCAACGAGCTGAGTCTGTGGATAACTTTCCTGAAACAATGGAACGGTCTCTCTTTTTTCTACAACGACATGATTCTAAACCCAGACGACATCCAATTGTTCACCGACGCAGCCCCATCCGTCGGTTTCGGAGGGTATTACCAAGGTCGCTGGTTCGCATCCACATGGCCTCCCCAACTACTAAATCTCCCCCAGTCTACCTCGTCCTCGGCGTTGTTCGAGCTCTACCCAGTAGTCATCTCAGCCTTTCTGTGGGGGAAAGAATGGTCAACCAGCAGTATTTCAGTTTACTGCGACAACAAAGCAGCCGTGCATTGCATCAATAAAGGCCGTTCACACTCCCCCACACTAACGCCTTTGATAAGAAGACTAACTTGGATATCAGCTTGCGACCAATTCATATTAACCGCAAAACACATCCCCGGGTCGAAAAACCAAATAGCAGATTCACTCTCCCGCTTCGCTTTCAAGAAATTCAGGCAGCTGGCACCAGAAGCGGACCAACACCCCACCCCAGTACCTCCCTATTCGGAACTTATATTCCCCTAGACCACCCACCGAAGCCCTTTCCCAACGCCTCCCTCAACAACACCACCTTCTAAGCTAGGAACCTCCAACCATACAAAACCCCCAAAAACCCACCGCCAGCTAGAAACACACAATCCTAATAAGAGCACAACCAACCCTCACCAAACAACTGTAAATCCCTGTCCGCCGCCAACCGCCCATACACACCAGCAACCCACAGCAACAGAGTCAAACCAGTAGAGGTCTTCTTTTCTATTTTCCACACTGCCGCAGCAGTGCCACCCCAGCAGGGGTCCTTACCTATATTTCACACTGCAGCAGCAGTGCTACCCCAGCAGGGGGGCTTTCACCTGCATTTCCCACCGCAGCAGCAGTGACGCCCCAGCAGGGGCTTTTATCTACATTTCACACTGCAGCAGCAGTGCCACCCCAGCAGGGGTCTTTACCTGTATTTCGCACCGCAGCAGCAGTGCCACCCCAGCAGGGGTCTTTATCTATACTTCACACTGCAGCAGCAGTGCTTCCCCAGCAGGGGCCTCCACCTGTATTTCCCACCGCTAAGCAGTGACGCCCCAGCAGGGGCTTTTATCTACTTTTCACACTGCAGCAGCAGTGCCACCCCAGGAGGGGTCTTTTTCTGTATTTCCCACTGCTGCAGCAGTGCCACCCCAGCAGGGGCCTTTATCTATATTTCACACTGCAGCAGCAGTGCTCCCCAGCAGGGGTTTCCATCTATATTTCCAACTGCAGCAGCAGTGCCACCCCAGCAGGGGCCTTTATCTACATTTCACACTGCAGCAGCAGTGCTTCCCCAGCAGGGGCCTTCACCTGTATTTCCCACTGCACCAACAGTGACGCCCCAGCAGGGGCTTTTATTTCAACTGCAGCAGCAGTAACGCCTCAGCAGGGGCCTCTATCTCACACTGCCGCAGCAGTACAACCCCAGCAGGGGTCTTTATCTATTTCACACTGCAGCAGCAGTGCTTCCCCAGCAGGGGCCCTCACCTGTATTTCCCACTGCACCAGCAGTGACGCCCCAGCAGGGGCTTTTATTTCACACTGCAGCAGCAGTACCGCCCCAGCAGGGGCCTCTATCTCACACTGCCGCAGCAGAACCACCCCAGCAGGGGTCTTTATCTATATTTCACACTGCAGCAGCAGTGCTTCCCCAGCAGGGGCCTTCACCTGTATTTCCCACTGCACCAGCAGTGACGCCCCAGCAGGGGCTTTTATTTCACACTGCAGCAGCAGTACCGCCTCAGCAGGGGCCTCTATCTCACACTGCCGCAGCAGTACCACCCCAGCAGGGGTCTTTATCTACATTTCACACTGCAGCAGCAGTGCTTCCCCAGCAGGGACCCTCACCTGTATTTCCCACTGCACCAGCAGTGACGCCCCAGCAGGGGCTTTTATTTCACACTGCAGCAGCAGTACCGCCCCAGCAGGGGCCTCTATCTCACACTGCCGCAGCAGAACCACCCCAGCAGGGGTCTTTATCTATATTTCACACTGCAGCAGCAGTGCTTCCCCAGCAGGGGCCTTCACCTGCATTTCCCACTGCACCAGCAGTGACGCCCCAGCAGGGGCTTTTTATTTCACACTGCAGCAGCAGTACCGCCCCAGCAGGGGCCTCTATCTCACACTGCCGCAGCAGAACCACCCCAGCAGGGGTCTTTTTTCTATATTACACACTGCAGCAGCAGTGCATCCCCAGCAGGGGCCTTCATCTGTATTTCCCACTGCTCCAGCAGTGACGCCCCAGCAGGGGTTCTACCTATATTTCACACTGCAGCAGCAGTCCCACCCCAGCAAAGAGGTCCGGTCGCGTGTTCCTTTTATATGCTCCCAATCTCCTACGTGATGCGAGGCCGGTGCGCGCACCACTGGCGCTAATTAACAATTACTTACCGGCATCGAACCACGGTCTCGCCTCGCATACTCCACTACATACCCCCATCGCCCCTCACAGGCCGGGGGGTACCCCCGCGACTGTGCATGCTCCCTCCCCCTCCCTCGGGGGGGGGGGTGGGGCGGGGGGTATGCAGCGACGAGACGAGACAACGGAGACGGGAGCCCTCGGAGCGACCGGAAAGAGAGAGGGGAGAGAGGAAAAAATTATAGTCCGGTTCCCTGACATGCTGCCGCTCGTTCCTCAACCAGCCGAGAGGCTCTTCCTCGCGGTGCTATGCGGTGGTGCTGGACGTTCGGTGGACGGCCCGATCCTCCTCCGCCTCCTGGCGGTTGGCGATGGCTCCTCCGTGTGAGGGCACCGGGGTAGCGAGTCAGTCCGCCGTTTCCTGCTCCTCACCATCATGGCTGTTGGCAGCAGGATTCCGGCTCACGGCCAACGGCGCTGACTCCTCCGCTCCCTCTTGGACGGCCGCCATCCCACCTCGGCCCAGGAGCACGGCAGCGAGCTCTCCGTTCCACCTGAATCCTCGCTCCAGAACCACCGCCTCGGGCAGCCACTGGCGGACGCCCTTCGTCCGCGCTGCCCGAACTCCTCAGCACCGCGATGCCCCTCAGCAGCGAGGGCTCTCCGACAGCATGTCTCTCCTTCCTCCCGGGTTTCGGCACCAATGTAATACGATTCAAGTATGGAAGGAAGGAGGCGAGAACCGGAAGACAATAAAAAACATTTAATAAATAATATAACAGCCGACGGCCCCTCACGGACGACCGCCGGCGAACAACAACATTAAAACAATACAAACACAAGCTCGGGCCCGGTCCTCTCTTATCGACGGTCCGGTCGCGTGTTCCTTTTATATGCTCCCAATCTCCTACGTGATGCGAGGCCGGTGCGCGCACCACTGGCGCTTATTAACAATTACTTACCGGCCTCGAACCACGGTCTCGCCTCGCATACTCCACTACATCCCCAAACATATTTTGTGTTCAACAGAACAAAACAATATATACAATACCCAGGAAACCATTCAGATAAAAAATATGGCAATAGAAACGTCTTTAGGGAGTTTGCTAACTTTGATTCGACACAGGGGAAAAAATGGGCTAGTTTTCATTCCTTTTGGGCGGGTTTTGAGGGGTTATGGGCTGGAAATATTTCTTGGACCTGGCAACCCTGATACATACACACACACAATAGTGGGCCGCCGATTACTTGGTAGTAAGAATGGTGGTCCCTGGCACAGAACCAGTTGAAAACCCCTGCACTAGACCACCATCTCCGTTATAAATCAAGTGCATGGAGTGACCTTTGACTCAAGTCCGAATCCACCTTTTGTTAAACTCACTCTTTTCCCAACACATACCTTATCAGATTGTAAAGGGATTTATTTTAAATAAAATGAAGAAAATACGGTATTTGTATTTAGTATACATAGCTTCTCAAAAGCAATTGAGGCGTCCTGAAACATTGTTTTGGTAATTTTTTCGCTGTGGCATAGAGGCGCCTGGAAAAAGTGCGTGTTGTGACAGCATTGTCCCTTCTAATTGTGCTCAGTACATCTATATTTAAAACATGAGCTTTAACACACAAAAGATGCAGCATGAGACCCCACTGAGGTTGAGCTGTGGCTGGTCTCAGAGAAATTATTGGATTTATATATGGATAAGCCCTTTCTTCTTCCGCCTTTATCTTAATTTCATGTATGCCCTGAACTGTCTTAAAACAACTTCTGAGGTTGTTCCCCTGTCCATGGCGCTCCCGGTGCTGGGAGTTGTGACTTGGTGTGTATGGGCCGTATCCCCCCAGATAGCACCAGAAAGGTGCTTCACAATGCAAACGAAGAACTTTTTTGTCTAAATGTTTCCATAAAGCCACAACCAAATAACTTTTTTTGTTTTACAAAAGGTTCTTTGTGGTGAGGTGAAAATAGGTTCTTCAGATTATATAAAGGTAAGAAAGAGATGGTTCTTTAAAGAACCTTTGACTGAATGTTTCTGTGTGAAACGGAAAATGGTTCTTCTATGGCATCACTGTGATGAACCTTTCAAGCACCTTTATATTTAAGAGTATTGGTCAGTCGTAGACACATAAGCCTTGGGAGTACAGTCCCCCGGTACCGCATTGTCCCTCCAGCTTGGCTCCATTAGGCCCCTCCCTCCTTCCAGCTCCACCTTGGTCCTCCATCACAGCCTTCTGGATCAACATCAGCACCATGGCCACCTGAGCCATCTGCTTTGCCTTGGCCCTCGGGATTCACTGCATCAACCTGGCTCTGCGGCTCTTCAACACCACCCTGGGTTCCTCTTCCACTCACTCCGCCTCCATCAGTTGGCTCCCTAATGTCGTCAGCCCGTCTACTCCATGGATCCTCCCTAAATCGCCATTCTGGTTGGCTGCTACTGGTCCCTCCTGTCTCCTCATTGGCTCTTTCCTCTGTCTGCCCTGACCTGACCCCTCCTGTTCCATCATTGGCTCCTCCCAGCAAATTCATCAATTTGGTTGTCTGATCTTCTCTCTGTAGCCTGCCCTTCGCCTACCTCTCGTCCCCCATCCTCCTCAGTTGGATCCCTTTGGAACAAGGTCATGCCTTGCCAGGCATCACCTTTCACTCCCTCATTAACTTTGTTTTACATATTCCCTGTTTGTCTAAATTCATTGCTGGTTTATGTTTATGTTACCCCTGTGTGCGGGTTCTTCGTCATATAAGATTTATAAATAAATGTTTATGTGAATTATCGTCCTCACTGTGAGTTAGTATTTGCTCAATGCCTCGTGAGAATTACAACACTAATTTTAGGTTTTAAAACAAATTATAAGGAAACTGTTTGTCTTGCTTGAAATGTATCGCTTTAATTAATGGTTTGCAGGATATAACCTTTCAATTCTATGCAGAAAGTGTATTTTTTTAATTAGTGTGGTGAGGAAGCCGTGGCGAGAGACGTTTGGGGGGGCAGGTGGCATGATTGATAGTTTGAATCAGCTGTGCGCACACCGGTCCCGCGTCTCACAGAGGAGATTGGGACCATAATAGGACGAGCGACGGGACTGTTGACGAGAGAGGTCTGGGCCCGAACATGTTTATGTCTTTTACGTTTGTATGTATGTTCTTTTGGCTGGCAGTCGACCGTAGTTAGGATTTTTATATTAGCTTTAGACATTTTTTATTTTATGAATGTCAAATACTAAAAATGCCAAATGGACATCTTTAAGACTTTTGTGAAAATAAAAACTGAAACATGAAGTTTTTCTGGACCAGTGTTGTTTACATCTTGCAAAAAGGTTGAAGAAGGGACCTTTATCCGCTTATTCACACTACCGCAGCAGGGCTGCCCCAGCCGGGGCCCTTTATCTCTATCTATACCCGCCGCAGCAATGCCGCCCCAGCAGAAGCTCTCTACCGCCTCAGCCGTAGCGTCGTCCCAGCAGGGCCTCCCTTACACGCCGTTTAAACCACAGCTGCAGCACCTCCCGTTCAGGGGCTTCCATCCGCATTTCCATGACCACTTCAGTATCCGTACCGCACAGAAGCCCACCAAACCAACCCCGCAGAGGCCCAGCCAGGACCCTACTCAAACGAAGGCCAGCAACTCGCCGCTGTAAAACCTTGCTAATTTTGGGGGGTTCATAGCTTTGGCTGCTGTCCTGCACTAGTCGCATTTTTTGGGGGAAAGCGCTCGGGGCACGGGCAAACACAGAGACCAGAGCCCTCGCCCCTAACAAAGGGGGAGCGCTCCGGGGTCGGGAGAGAATGCCGACCCCGGAGCCCTCTCCCCGGACAGCACGCCAAATACGCATACTAAATTCTCAGCGTAACCACGCTGCCCCCCCTTTAATTATTTGCTAAGGTGAACTCGTGAAACAAACCACGTGTGTATGTATAAACATTTAGGGGCAATCGTGGCCTAATGGTCAGAGAGTCGGACTCGTGACCAGAAGGTTGCCGGTTCGATCCTCAGGGCCGGCAGGTAACGATTGCGGTGCCCTTGAGCAAGGCACCTAACCCCTACACGCTCCCCGGGCGCTGCACTGATAGCTGCCCACTGCTCCGGGTGTACGTGTGTTCACCACTTGCTGTGCGTATGTTCACTAGTCACTGGATGGGTTAAATGCAGAGGTCACATCTCGGGTATGGGTCACCATATCTGACAAATAGGTCACTTTCACTTTTCACTTTCATATATTTATAACCTGATTTCAAAAGAAGTTGTACATATTTTAGGAGGAGGTTGACCAACACCTTACCTCACCCCAAAACCTAAAATCACAGTTGCAAAGGCTCACTTAATTTAAAACGCGAGTTTCATAAGGGGACACAGCAACAATAAATGGCCTAAACCTAACGTCACAGGGGCAAAGTCAAGTCATAACAAAACATACAAATGAGATCGTAAGACTAGGAATTAACACAAATGAGCCACCTTGTAAAATATATATGAATTGCAAACATTATTATCAGATTGCGTTGATAAAGGCTATATTTATACATATGTAAGATAATAAGAATAGATTACAGTTAGTGTCAATGTCACGAATTTCCGTGTCAGTGTTGCTGGTAATGTTAAGGCAAATGTGATGGCCCATATTAAAAGTTATTTAAAGAATTGATTCTTTAATTCATGTGTACTAATCATTTCAATACACAATATACTTTAAGCAGTCTTGCACATCCTGGTAAAGATGTTTATTTGTGAAGATAAGTAAACAGATGTTCCCAAGAGTGGATGGGCACCATTTATAATGAAAATGTTATATTACATGCATCTGACATAGCTCAGCTATTTTATACATGATAATTATGGGTGCTTAGTTGATAAAAGGGGGTTCAACTAGAATTAATTATGTAAATAATTAAGGAGCCCATCGTACAAATATTACACATTAGCAATTAGCCTATTTTATCCCAGTGGATGCTGGTATCCATAATGGAGAGACCTAGAGAGTGGGGGAACACAGTTGCTAAATCCAGAGCTTATATGCATGACATGTGGGAGCTCATTTTGATAGATGTTAATGGCATATAATTATAGAACAGTGCTATTAAGCGATGTGATTTTACAAGAGGCCTGGTGCCCCTGGCGCTATGGCCTGATTGCTAAGAGTGTTTGGCTAATGAATGGAAATGCATGTCTGTTTGCAATGATGGGAATTATCAAACCATGAGAGAGAGCGAGAGAAATGGTATCTAAACTCAACCACTTTAATTTACTTTCACACACAGAACCCACTTTACTCCACTTACATGTCACACACGCACACCAAGAGACAGGCACACATACACAAGGTTCGTGAAGCTATAGGAATGTTACACATCAACATAATTTGCCATAATAATAAATTAGACAAATATCAGTGTTGGGTTTGGTCTGTAACATGGTATTTAGCCAAGCATGGCTTTCATTTACTAAATGCTTTTAGAGACCAAAGATATAGTTAGTACATTTTAAACTTGACATTTTCATTCATGTAAATCATGATAGTACATCCAAAATATAAAAGCTTTTTGCTCAAAAAAAGAAGCAATTTTTCATGTGTACTGTTAACATTCTAATTGTATTTAGCTTTTAGCATTTTTAGGACCCTCTGTTTTTGAGCAACCATAATCATGTCTACTTTCTCTTGTCATTTGCTCCACAACTCTGAGGTTTATTTCATATGGATTAGATTACATTTTTGGAAAGCGTATTATTTTTCACATAAGATCATTTCCATTAACTGAAATAGACTAAAACCAGATGTTGGTGATTCATATAAAAAATGGAAAACATATTTATCTGGGTATGTGGAACGAGTGATTTCGGCGGTTTTGACATGAGCTCTGTGTAGAGTGGCAATAGATGACATTGCCCTTGATCTGTGGTATCTCAATTCCCACTTACATCCACTGTAATGTTTTATCTCCATCTATCTCTTGGGGGGTAAATGCTGTGAGTAACTATGGGCCCAGCGTTGAAGCAGGGCCGGTCTGACATGGTCGTTCTGATTCCCTTTTATGCCCTTGTACGCCACTGAGGGCCTCATCCCACCAAAGGTGCCCTCTGCCTAATGAGGGTCAAAGGTCTCCAAGTGGTTTGCCTTGAGGGGGCAAGATCGCCCAGGCACACTCAGTCACTGACTCAGACACTATATTTAAATCAAGCCTCGGGTCCCCAGCTTTCCACTCTCAAAGGCCCTTCTCTTAACTAGTTCCCACTTGCTAATTAGTTTTTGTGGCGTGTTATTTGTCTCTCAGAGATTGAACGGAGTCAGAGGACAATGTGAAAGACCGCTAGCCTAAAATAGCATAAAGTATATTCTGTGCCATGTCATGGACAATGAGTGCATTGTTATGACCCAGGACATTATTGAGATAATTTAAAAAAAACAAAAAGATTAAAAATACATTCTGTGTTTACGGTTTTTACATTGCAGCTGGCGCTTTGCCACTCCAGTTATTCTCTTCCTCCTTCTTTTTTCTTTCCCGTTTTTACCTAAGAGCTTTACTTTTAAGAGTATCTTTCCCAGCCGCCAAGAGTAAAGCACTCATGAGTCAAACGGTTATTGGATTACATTTTCTGGCTTCATAAAATGTGGTTAAGAGGCACTTTAGGTGTATGTGCCTGACCTTCTTTTGGGGAGATGGCAATCAGAGTAGAAGTGACAGGTCGATTGCTGATTTCAACTGCACTGTCAGAGGAACACCTCTCACTGCATCTATCTGGTCCCCTCTCTTTTCCTCTCATTTTAAATAAGGCGTTGTGTGTGTATTTTGTGTGTATGAACAACATCATCTATGCCACAGATCTTGTTCAGACAAAAGCTGAGGTAGTACTAGTTATCACAGTTCCACCTACACGTTATTTAAGGGCAAAAGCATTGTATGTATAAGTCTAAGTTTCAATTTTAAGCCTCATGCTTTTGGCACTTTCGGTATCAGAACAATGCGTGTTGTTTTATAAGCACGCAAAAACATGCACATATGCCTGTTTTTTATTAGCTTTAACTTAAAATGATATATTAATAAATATTTATAAAGAAGTCATTGAGTCAAATGAGAATAAAATGTTCTACACTGCACTTCTATTGAATTTTGCAATAAAAGACATCTGTCGCCAGAAACACTATTTCCAACCTCTAACTCATCGATTTCCACATATTCTTCCTTAAGTTAATCAAACCTACATGTTCTTGTAGATGAAAATGGAGAGGGAAAATGGAACATGATCAGACTTCCAACATGGACTAAGTGAACTGTAAAATGAAGACAAATCCTTCAGCAGTCTTTGTCACTTTTGAAAAATGTTTCTTTTGATCACTATAATCTTACTGTGGATTTGGACTCTCTGTTTGGGAATACTTTAGGCATGACGGCAGGAGAAATCGGCTGGTTTCAATTTCTTTCTGGAAAACAATAAGCTTGGCTTCTGTGTTTGCATGCGTGTATGTGGCCGTCTTGGTACAGTGGGCTGTTTTGGAAAAGTGTTGCGGGGTCCGTGGCGGATTCAGAGATCCAGTGTTTATGGAAAGGCCACTGAATAAACAGGGTTTAGTGGGACTTTCAGCACTAGAAGACAAAAAGCCCAGAGAACAGCATTAACTGTCATTAACTGCTGGGACAAGTGATCACACTGCTGGCAAATCACAGTTATAGTCTAAACAGCGTCGTGCAAAACAGAGACAGGCACTAAATGAGCTTGGCTCTTATGTTGCTTTGCCAGTGCACATTCGTACTGGGAGGTCTGGCTAATTACTGTACATAATACAGTGGGCTTTGAGTGTTTGTTTGACTGTGCATTATTTATTTATTTTCATTTATTTATGTTCTCTGTTTTTATGTAGGAATCACAGGGAATGATATGAAGAATGGATAGGAACACTGTGCATACTAGACACAAACATCATCCTCATTAGCATTGTGCATTCTGTTAGAATTCTTTTGCACATGTATAGCTAATTTAAATTAACATTTATTCAGTTTCATGAAGATGCATCATATACCTTAAGAAGACACTGGTTTACAAGAGACCCGCAAGCTAATGCCATGTTATGAAGCTTGTACAGTATAATAATGGCTAGAACTATTATTTATTATAATATTGGAACATAAAATCTATTACACATTTGAGTTTTGGTTACTGAATAGCCTTGACAGATCACAGAAAATACCTTCCAACAGCTTGGGTTGCAAGGAAAACGGACGTTTTGAACCGTTTGAAAGTTTTGAACCATTCTATAATCATGAAAGCAACTTCCTTGCATTTGTCACTGTCAAATGTTCACTGTCATCAAGTTGGATGTGATGTAAGTACAGGCACCACAAGCCTGTGGTAGAAGATCATTTCAATTATGCTTTCAAGCAGCTGAAATGTTGCGAGGTTCAAAACTTCCTTAGTTCAAAACTAAGGAAGACCTCTCTAAGAATCTTCTTTCTCTTTTCTGTAGAATCCATTTGTGCTTGCACAAAGCAATGTTTAATTAAAAAGAACTAACTACAGGAAGTATTGGCTGTTATTAATCATTCCAGTGGGCTATTGATATCTTGTGTGCAGTGATGATGTACGACGAGCCGTGCATATTTATCACTTTGCCTACTCACACTGTGTCTGCCCTGGGAGGCTGGGGTTAGGGAGGCCCCCTACCATCTACAACTCCAGGACTTAATGTAGCGCAGAGCCAGAGGAGGGCACATACACGGCCCAAGCTTCAAGACAATAGACGTCCACTACACTCCGACTACAGATAGAATGCTTAACCAACCAGGCTCTCTGAAGTCTTAATTAGAAAGAAAAATTGTGAGGATGCAATAGAACAACTTGAGACACTCTGCATAGTATTACACAGACGAAACTAGTAAGGATGTGGAGGAGGAGATACTGTATAGGATAATGTTATAATGTAATACAGTAATTTTATAGAGTTATGTATTATTTAGACGCATTTATTGGCATCTAACAAATTCTGTTAGTCTATAGAAATGTAGATATCAATTCCGTTAAATAATGGGGTGTAATGTTTATCTTTTACTATATATGGTTTATTTTTATTCTTATTTGTTGAGCTGGCAGCAAATAACTTAACATAGATGATGTTTTGTTTTTTTGTGGTTTTACTGCATCAAGAAGCTCTTTCAAAGGGTTATCTATCTTCGTGTCTTTTATGTTAAAATAAAGTATCATTTTTGGGACCTTTTGTACATACATTTTGAACAGAAGTTTCAATTAAACCTGTAACGTTGTGTAACAATTTCCCTTTTATGTCTGCTTCTCGTCCGGTGCGCACTGTTGCAAGAATGCACAAGCTAATGGGTCATTTCAATCATTGTGAATGTTGTACGAAGTTTCACAAGGAAAGTGCACAGGCCTACAAAAAGATTTTATTCTTATCACAGGTAGCTTTTTACAGTGCTGGCATCTACAATAATTTTGATCAAATATTTATTGTACATAGCAGAGGGCTCTCTCAACCTATATTTTTACAGTTTAATAAAAAATGTATAACAATTTATAAAAATTCACAATTATTACAATTATAAGCTTTGTACACGCACCCCAATACTGAGTGTTGTTCATTGCTGTTGCAGTATGTTACTTTATGGAGTCGTGCACACTCTTGCACAACGGTTGACAAGATTTCAAGTTTAAATGTATTCTGCTGTCCGTAACTAGTCAGAGTACATCTCAGAAGATTGCACACCAGCATGGGCGATTCTAGGATTATTTCACTGGGGGGGGGCACAAGTGGGGCCACAATTCAAACAGGGAGGCCAACCATATTGTGTATTTGTATGTACGTATTACTATGGTGCAGTATACACTGCTGTTTGTAGTGCAGTGACGGGAATGTTCAAGTCATGCACAGATGCTGTGCCAATAAAGAGTGTGTTGAGTATTTGCAATAATAAAATCTATGCCTCATTTATAAAATGTATGAACATATTTGATCATAAAGTAGCGTATGCAAAAATCCACAACAACATCTTTGATGGGGAAAGGTGCTTAGCTCCACTTCAGGGTCTAAGCAGACATAAGCACTTTTGTTTGGATGAGTGCTGCAGGTGTTTGAATATATACGTCTTTCCTGTAGCTCAGTGGGAAGAAGAGCATTGCGCTAACAATGCAAGGTTGTTGGTTCGAGCCCAGGGGATTGCACATTATTAGAAACAAAGATTTATAGGATAATACAATATAAGTTGTTTTGGATAAAAGCGTCTGCCAAATGCAAAAATGTAAATAAGTCATTATTGCCGTTTGTAAGTGATTTGGACCTTGCCAGGTTAATGACAGTAATTTTACATTGTTTACAAGGCGGAGATCTGAAACTGTTCAGCTATGTACAATTTCAAAAACATTTGCGATTTATAGATTTCACATTCAAATGAGAGGCGTATGCATGTTTCCTGTGCGTTCGTTTGTTTGGTAAATCACACGTACACGCTTTAAGAAATTATTGTATCTTCATAGTCTTCAGAAAGACAGTTAAAACTAGGCTATTAACAATATGCCGCACATGAAAGAAACACAATCCCCTTAATGAAGAGATCGGCTCCTGAATGTATTTCAAATAATGTAAAGCGAACTTGCAGCTGCGCGAGAATGGCCAAACACATCCATCTAGCGCGTGTTATGTTTGAATTTGTGATCAACAGCCTGGCAAGCAAATAAGAGGGGTGGGGGCACACCGGGAGGCCAATCATCTTTCAGAGGGTGCCAGTTCCCCCATGGCCCCACCCCTGAAACCGCCACTGGACATTAGAAGAGCATCTTTTAAGACAGGCATAGCATTGCAGATATGGGCCTTTTTAGCAGACTTAAATCATGACAGGGTGACAAGCTTCCGTCTTGTAGTGTGTGCTAGGCTTAAAATTTCAATGCACCTTTCAAGTCCAGGTGAGTAGGCAGCCGTGTCACGGGGGTCTTACAGTCAAAGACGATCCTCAATGGATTCTCACCCACCAGGCACACATCTTTGCAAATGAAACACTCCAACTTATCCGCCCAACAAGGAAGTAAGAGAGTTTTATCCCTAAAGCTGAACCCAGGGTAGGAGAGACTGGAAAGACAGACCCTTTAAGTTAAAATAGGAAAAATCAGCTGTGAAAATTTCAAGTTTCTCACAGAAAGTATTTTAATGGATTCAGAAGACTTGGAATAAAATGCACAATACTTTAAGTGTTTAAAGTATATATTTAGGGGTGCTAAAATGACATGCAGGCAAGCTGTTGCTCTCGTAAAAGGGGCCTAAAACCTGCTCTGTATTTGATCCTTTTGAAAGTTTTAAAGCTGCAGTCCTCATTCATTTTAATTGCATCCCATACATTTGACATTCTTGCTTTGTTTTGCAATAAAAAGTAGGTTGGAACAAAATGAGTGCAAGTAAAATTGACAACATTTTAATTTCAAGGTGGACTATTTAAACAAAGAGGAATATACATACAACTTGAGAACCTTCATTACTTAATGTAATGCCGTGAAACAATTTACGTGTCTGCCAATTACAGAATATCTGTGGCCGTAATAAATTCCCATAACATTTGACATGCAGTGGATAATTATTTTAGGATGACAGGAGAGAAATCAAGTTTTTTTTTTCTTTGATGCCCACCTTACGCTAGCTGCTTATTTAACCGTCAGGTTGACATTTGTTACACCTAACAGTGACTGACAGAATTAGTTTTTGCCAGGTCATTAATGCGCTCATTCTCGCAAAGTGTTGCCGCAGTTACAATCTGAAGAGAAAATTGCAAATAACTTTCAAAAACAGAGAACAAAACTATTAACAAAACAAGCAATCATGTCAAGCAATAGTTACCTTGTAATTAGCAATTAATCCTTCATTAAGACCAATGTGCTTGCAGGGAAAATAATTATCTCAGCCTATTTTGTTGTGCAAAGTATTTATTAATAAATGAATCATGAACCATATTAACTAAGTCTCAGCACCTCTTATGAAGTCATATATACTGCAGCATGCTGCCCATGAGACACTCACTGTTGTCTGAAGGTTAACCTTGGATATCGTCATGCTCAGTTTGACTAATACTGTATGTGCGTTTCATAATGCTTCCCTACAAATTTCTTCAGCAGCTTTGTCTGCAGGGTGTCTGTGAGTGTAGAGGAGAGTCTCTACTGTTTCTACTGTGGAGGAGTGTTTTTCTGCTTTTTCTCTCAGTCCCTGACTTCTTGGCTACTCGGTATTCGTCGCCATATACATCAAAGTTGTGTAAGACAGTGAAGGCTAACGTCAAAGAGAAATGCAAATGGATGATATGTCTATAATATTCTACCATTCTATACAATACATAATACAAGGATAATACAAAAAATATTTCTTTATTTAAATAATTTAAGTGTTATATAAATTAATAATTATAGAACCCTACTTCTAATTATTCGAAGGAAATATTCCCAGCCGTCTCTCAAATAGAATTTCAAGAAGTAAAATCATCATAATAAACACCCCATAGCATTCAGAGTCATTCTTTAGGGGGGAAGTCATCCGGTCTGCTGTACGACCACATAAGTGATAGTCTTATCTTTAATGTACTTATACGGGAGAGGCAAACATATGTTTATAATCATCCATTATTAAAAGCCAAATCTATGAGAAAGAGTGAAGCCAGAAACTGAAGGTTTAATCATGGTTGAAGACACCAGCAATTATAGAGTACGTTAAGGTTAAGAGGTCTTGGCTAAGTTAAAAGTTTAAGGCTGACCTCTGACTCTATAGCGGACAAACAGAACAGTCACTTGGAGCACAATGACAAAATTCTTGTGAGATATAATGACATGACTTCCTAAATATGTTGTAATACTTTATAAACTACATGTTAACCTCATTAATATGAAGTGTCACTTTTATCTTAATAGTCAATGCATTATTTGATGTGGTGTTGTTGGATTTGTTGTTCTCTTTGAGTTTTTCAACATGCATTGACCAGGCCCGTGCTAGGAGTGGGCTAAGGGGCTGAAGCTCGGAAAGTTTTTATGCCTATCTTTTAAATGTAGTCGCGCTCTCATGAAGCCTGAATACAATCGGCAGAAGTAAAAAGCTACGACGAGGCTCCAGACTACACTATGGTAGCTCGATATCAACATCACCACCACCAAGCATCCAACAACTTTTTCAAACTTTATTAAAACCTGTTCCCTGGTGAGTAATTACTTACATCCACGTTTTTTTTTTAGATTTGTGCCGATGTTGCACACTTGAAAAAGAATACTGTAAAATTTACAGCAACTTTGAGGCAACAGTTGGCAAGTAAGTTAGTGTAATACATTCCAAAGTATGCTGACTGTAAGTTTAATCACAGTAACTATTAAATACTGTATTTCTTTATTACACTAATATCACAGATCTGTAATTGCAATTGGAGTATGAGAATGATGTATTCTTTATCACAGCAACTATTAGACTAGTGTAACATGCATAACTGCATTCATTTTTGTGTACTGTGAAACAAAGACACCACTTTTACCACAAAATTACATTTATCGACTTTTCTCATGTGACAAAAATAAAGGCATATTTTTTTTTGTATTTTTTCATTCTGTAAACATAATTGTTTATTTTGTATTTTTACAAACTTAAAATTTGAAATGTATAAAACACAATCATTTATAATACACAATATATGTATTCTAAGTTTATTATACAACAATTATAAGAAAATATATATGCAATACATCATTAAAAAGCATTATGGTAACTGACTCTTGTCCTGAATGTTTTTCCTGAACTGGAGTCGTCCTCCTGGACTGAAGTCTTCATCCCTGCAGTGAAAGACAAAAGATGAGTAATGCATCCCAATTTGCCTATTTATAGTATGCACTTAAATTATGTACTGTTTTTGTTATGGATAAGTACAATTCAGTGTGTAGCAAAACAATATGCACACTCTGGGACATATAACACTAACTTCTAGAAATTCAATAAGCTGGGTGGAATAAAATTATGAAAATGACATAAAGTTTACAAACAAACAACAAAATAAGCTTGATGTAAACACACTCCAGTTTTTCAGTATCAACAACCGCTTATCAAACAAAAAGCATACATTTTAATATTTTAAATTTACGATGGTTTTATAATTGTTAATAAGTACAACAGTTAGGGATTTGCAAACAATAAATGCATATGAAAAACAATTATTTAAGGATTTGCGTGTTATTGATTATCTTAAATGAAAAGGAGTAAAACCTTTTAGTTCACACGTGATGATTTAATTGGAGTAGACTGAAATAAATCACTTCAGGTTGAAGGGTCTTATACAGTCTAGTCGCTCAAGTTCAGTCTTTTGTAAATATCCAAAGTTCAGATCGGATCCAAATTTAGCATCACCAGACAGTTGTCACCCCACGCAGTCCCTGTGCGACTCTCCATAGGAAATGAAACAACTTAAGATAAATCGGTCGTTGTTTGTCGTGTGCAGTGAAAATGTGGCTCAAGTCCCCGATAACTCACCCAAGAACCACTTAACTAACCATACTTCACATATACTAAACATTAACATATCTTCTTTGGTATAATTTTTTTGAATATAAAATCTAATGGATACATTTTTGATTCAATATTATACATGTGTTTTAAAATGATGTCTTTTGTTTTGCATATCCTTATTTAAACTGTAACATTATATTATCTGAGATTACCAGAAACCAGTACCAAAAAAGAATCAAACAAGAAGACTTCAATATTTTGTTGTTGTTTGGTACTTTTTAATTAACACAATACACTTTAATCTTTCCAGCTTTTATTGCTCACATGAAAAAGCTGGCACCTGTGGCTGTTTGCCGACCCTAGGCAGACGTACTGTTACCTTGCATCTTTTCAAGAGAGTGTTTTTTTTTCTTTCAATTGGCACAGTGCAGTTTGAAAATCATAAAAAGTTTAAGTCATGTCAAATAGAAGTTAATGCTCTACCTTGAAAGTAAATGTGTGTGAGTTTTTGTGTGTAGGCGTGTGCTCACATTGCAGCAAGCGAGAGGAAGTGTGTGCCACTCAAGCTGTGCAGTAATGAGAAGACTAACACACACGTCTCATCCCATGACTGAGAAATGACCCTTTCCTCCCTCTCTTTTTCTCTCATCAGATCCTCCCTCGCTCAGTGAGGTGTTTATTTAATGCCACTGTGACTGAAGCTTTTCTTAATTATGTTAAATACTGTCAGCCTTGATCAAACTCCACACTTAGCAATCACAGGTCCTCCCCTTACCCCCATCAGAGAGGGCCGCACACATACGCGTACACACACGCTAATGAGTACAGACACAGAAGTGCTAATGAAGGCACTCGTATGTTAATTGTGGAGATACACAAGTGCTGACAGATCCGCTTAGTCTAACTAACCCAAAAACATTATAAACGTATGATGAAATAAACATTTTTAAAAGTAACCATATTGACTTTAAGAAAATTAGTGAATTTCGAAAATGTTATAGGACAAAAAGGTCAGAGGGTGACTTAACTCAAAGGACAACATTGACGTTATTAATGATATAATGTAGTAAATTCATAAAATGATCCATAAAATACAAGAGGCTGCTTCAGTATATTGTTAACGAAGCCAAGGATGTTCGGGGCATTGTTGAAAGGCATTATGTGGATAAATCATCTGAAACAATTTGTTATAATAACATGCAGAAATGTTTATCCATCTTATATATATTTTAAAATAAAATCATTAAAGATCAACATTTCTTTACAAGATATAATCACTGACAATTAAATTGTAACAGAACATTCTTATGTCATGCCCAACAAATAATGACTGATGGGTGTTTTACAGTGATACAAATAAAACCCTTGGAGAAAATGACTGTGTGTATCTCAGTTGTGTTATGTTCTGTTTTGGTGTTGTTCCATGTTCCTGTTTGCCTGTGTTCATTCATTTGTTTCTATGGTAGCTAATTCCCCCACACCCGCTCATCCCGCCCATCACTCCTTCATATCTGCTGGTCCTCCCTCCTGCGCGTCCACAGTGGGCCGCCGCCCTGGCTGATCTCTGGGTCTCCATTTTCTCCGGGCTACTCTTCTTTAAAATAACCCATGTTCTTGTCATTATGTTAGTAAACAGTACATAACAATACGGTTTACAGGTGGGAAATAACTCGGAGTTCAAGTTCTAACCGCAAAATTGATTTATTTTTCAGAATAGATTCTTTATCTGTCACCCATGGTTTGACAGAAAATTGCGAATACAAAGACCTTAATACAATAGATTATCGCAATCTATTTCTCAATGGATCAGCCAAGGAACTTGGTTGTTTTGAGAATATTATAATATAAGATTACAGTTCAAATTACTCTCTCTAAAAAGAATACTGCTTCATATATTACAAAGTATTTAGTATGAATTGCATCTGAAATAACTGTAATTAAATTACAGAAAAAATAAGGGTAATACCTTACTTCACTTTTCAACTAATTAAATTACAGTAACTAATTACTTAGTAACTGGTTGCAAACAATGCTTATATACAGATCATTGTTATTCTGTCGCCGCCATAAGTTGTCAAACTATGAAACAACTACTAAACAGCACAGTTGCAATAAGAAATACTCAAAGTATTTGTTTTATGTTGTCATTTTATTTATAACATGATTTTTTTTATTAATTATTTATTATATTATTTTAGATATTTTTTCATTTCTGTATTGATTTGTGTCAGCACCGTGGTGATACTGTAGTGCAGTGGTTCCCAAATGGGTACTTTTGGGTACTAAAAGGGAAAAATTTAGGAATAAATAAGGAAAATCTAAAATAAGTCAATAAACTACGATAATAGTATTGTTATATGAAATTAGGGCTACACAAATATGAATAAAAAATGTATTCATACATTTAAAACGCATCTCAATTTATAAGAGTTATTTTTTGAGACCCGGAATCAGGAGGAGTATCTGGGTGCGAAATAATGCAAGTTAGGAGAGGTGGCTGTTAAATGTTATTTTTTTATTTTCCTGAATTGAAAAACACTGATTTACATTTAACTGTTGTGCCAAATACTTAAGAGATTTACATAGTTGCGTAAAGCTACATAGAGAAATATATATAGGCAAAAAACCTTCTTTGGGGCATCAGATATAAAAACTGTCTGACTCTAAGTTCACTGTATTTTAATGGAAAATGTTGCGGTCTGGTCAAGGGGTTTTTGGCTTGAAAAAATCATAAAAAGGGGTACTTAAGCAAAAAAACTTTGAGAACCACTGCTGTGGTGAATACATTTTCATACATATTTCATTATGTGTATGTGAGAGGGATAGAGTTTCTGTGAGTGTATTTGAATATTCCTTCTCAAAGAGACACATCTCCAATCAGCCCTGAGCAATTCATGTCCTTCCCAAAAACATCAATTAAAGATGGAGTCTTGAGTGATGACATTCCCTGTATTAATCGTATCATGTGTCATAACCTGATCTCTTGGCAGTAGAGCGGCATCATTTGAACACATTAAAGTTGGCTGTTGTCAAAATTTCAAATTACCTCATGGGCTAACTGAGTAGACTGATTAAATAATATCAAAGTGTATGTGTATAACATATGGGATACAGTAGCCTATGTATAAATTACATTCTGTGATAATTTCTTCCCTTAGCACCAGAGTGGTGTGGCATCACACAGGTTTAATTCACCACAGGCTATGTTTGCCTGGTAATTTCTTGATTGTGGAATTTCCCTTTCCCACCCATTCACTCACCCTAAACTAATCTAAACATCAGGGCTTCTTTAAAAGTTTCAACACATTCACAAAACATTTAAGTTCATCCCAGTCATCTCTTTTCATTTCCTGTCTTCATATGAGTGTGCAGAAAAAAAGTATTTGGCTTGTCCCCTTCTCAGTACAGATTGAGTTCAACAAAGATGTGTCTACACAGCAACAGACACGAGCTATAACATTTCACAGCTGTTTCATCAGCTTTTAAAGCTAACAAACAAACACACAAAAAGGGTGACTGCCAAGTCATGTCTCAGATAGATAACAGAGAGAAAGAATAGAACATACCGGAGTGCGTCCAGAGATGTTCTAAAGCAAAGATTTTCCTTTAGGGAATTCTGGATATTTGGAACCAATGTGTTCTATATTGCTTTTCTAGCATCACTTCAATGGCCCAAATTACCAATAAAAAATTCTTGAAATTCAATCCTATTTCACAGGAGATAATAACATACTATAAAGCAATGTCGGAAATGAACATAGCTGGGTTCTGGGTAAATATTTGAGGTTTGTTTTTCTGCATATTATAAAGCGGAGTGTGAGTGGATAATGCACACTTAGAATTTTGGGTTAAAATTAATGCCTTGTGGGTCCAAATCTAGGCGGATAACATTTGTAAATTAAATTTTCTTCTCACACTTATGGGTTGGTTGGTGTAATATTGCTGCACCTTGCCTGAAACCCTTGTGTATGGTACTGCAGTTCAAGATAATAATAAATAAATCAAACAAATAATAGTGCTCATTCTATAGCCTTCATAAAATCATATAAGTTATAGAAAGTCAGACATTTTGAATAACGACTGATAAATCAAGGATAGTGTCACTTCTGGCAGGTCACCTAAGTCTAGCTTGCATCAGCCGATCACATCAGGTGCAGCTAATCAATGTTAAAGGTACAGTTTGTAACAACTTTGCAGTAAAATATCCCAAAACAACTAGGCCAGTGTTATATATTTTTTTCTTTTGAGTACTAACAATATCTCAAATCTTTCCAGCTACTTGTAAATCTGCCAAATGACTAAATATAAATCTAGAGACAATTGTTACTTTAAACAGTGACACAGGGCCTGGCAATCGCCTGTCAATGGCCATATCATATCTGCGTTACGCTTTGTTACCGCCTTTACTGATGTAGAAACATAGGATTTCTCGTTCCCGTCCGATTGATGGCCATCGGCTGTAGAGTTGAAGACAACAGATCCAATGATTCCACCCTACTTTGTAGCATCATCAAGCTACGCCATTGTTGTTGTTTTGAATGTGCCCCCTCTAGCAGCGGATTTTACAAACTGGGCCTTTGACCAATAGTCATACAGTACATACTAGACCGCGTCCTATTTAAGTTGCCTTTCTCTGCTCCTTATCAGCTGCCTAATCGTGCCGCATTAAAATCCCACCTCAAGCCCCATCTCCTGCATATCTGCCTTTATCTGTCGGATCATTTTAATTTAATCCTGTTATGCATCATGAACTGTTCTAGTTCCCCAGGTGGGGAACATGTATTGCTGCGCTCCCGCTCTATCCATGCAAGGCTGCATGGACAGGGGGAGATTTTGCCCAGAACAGTTTCATTCCGCCAACCTAAAATATTGCTATTGTTTAAATATTTGACCACAGTTTTCCTACCAGAAATGTACTATTGAAAATACATTTTGCCTAAATAGATCATTTCTTTCACACACAGTAGTATTTAGACAATACCTGGTGCAAGTTCTCCAACAGACTGCCTCCAGCCCTGAGTCTCATATGATTCGCCTAACATCTGAAGGGTATAGAATGTGTCTGAAAGACAGCTACCATCATCATCTCTATCCTGTGGGGCAATTGCTATAATAGCAATCAAGTCTTTGATTCAACCAGAGTTTTCCAGTTCACATGTCTTTCGATTATGAGCTTTACCCATAAGCTTTGAAGCCCAAACCTAGGCCTATGGCACCGTTTCCTCCTTGAGATACAAAGGAGCAACCTGTCATCAGAGTACTCATCTCGAGCTCTTACAAACCGCTGTCTTGGAGTCTGCTGTCTGTCTCATCTCAGCTCTAGATGAACAGTCTAGCCTTAGGTCTTACAGATAGCCATTTCTGGACCGGAAATCCTTTTAAATACACATACAGACTTTGATTGGGATGTTGTAGTGCTTTTGTAAGCAGTAATTGTGACTGACCAGGCAAACATGGCAATGCGTCTTTAGATGTCTAATATCAGTTGACATATTATAGGTCTTTTATAATGCTTTTATTCATCCTAATTCTGTCAGACTATGTTTGAACCAGATTTACAAGAAGGCAACAGTGCTTTGTCGCTACAGGCAACACACTGCGAAATTTGAGCTTTTCAAGAGGATCATAGACAGTCCTCTTCTTTACAGGTATGGTGGTCATTCACAGTTACGTGTTTGATAAACACAAAATTCCATAACTCCTATAAAGAGATCCATTGATTGTACAAATGTAAGCAATTAAGAAAATCTCCAGGACTGTGAAAAGTATTTTTGTGAGATTGTGTGTGTTCCAAACAACTGGATTAAAAAAGAACAGCTGCAAACTAGCAGCAGTTTGAGTTTGTACAGTCTAAATCCCCTGAAAACTCCCTTCACAACAGATTTGACACTCCACCATCTTTCTCGGTCTGTCTCAGCTTTTCCAACAATCACACTCTCTCCTTTCATTATCTCTATGTGCTTCTCAGTTTGTCTCACGCTCTTCCCATCACTCTGGTTGAATTTAACACATCACTGTCTCTCAAACATTGCATTGATGCTTGTGTAAGGATTAGGAAGAATAATTAAAATTGATTTTAAGGACCTCTATATTCAAAGCCCAATTAAAAATTGATTTTCAAGCACTGCTATTTTCATATGATCAGAGTTCAAAGAGATTCAGATTGTATTATTCAGTTTTTTTCTGTACTTATGAGCTTCCTTTTCCATAAAATAAAAATGGAACCTTTTTTTGTATATTTTTGATTTCTTTTCCAAAAAAACTCAAAATTAAGAGCATCCAAGATCCAGATTATATGCGTTTTACAATTAGAGAGAATTTTATATATACAGTATATACATATATATATATATATGCATATACAGTATATATATACAGTATAATATATATACAGTATATATATACACTATAATATATATATATATATATATATATACACTCACCTAAAGGATTATTAGGAACACCATACTAATACTGTGTTTGACCCCCTTTCAG
Organism: Triplophysa tibetana; assembly: GCA_008369825.1. Lineage (NCBI taxonomy): Eukaryota > Metazoa > Chordata > Actinopteri > Cypriniformes > Nemacheilidae > Triplophysa > Triplophysa tibetana. The sequence goes on along the minus strand of CM017905.1, from coordinate 13,708,513 downwards.
AAGTGCCTTAATTCTACGTGGCACTGATTCAACAAGGTGCTGAAAGCATTCTTTAGAAATGTTGGCCCATATTGATAGGATAGCATCTTGCAGTTGATGGAGATTTGTGGGATGCACCAAGCTCCCGTTCCACCACATCCCAAAGATGCTCTATTGGGTTGAGATCTGGTGACTGTGGGGCCATTTTATTAAAGTGACCTCTTTGCCATGTTCAAGAAATCAATTTGAAATGTTTCGAGCTTCGTGACATGGTGCATTATCCTGCTGGAAGTAGCCATGAGGAGATGGGCACATGGTGGTCATAAAGGGATGGACATGGTCAGAAACAATGCTCAGGTAGGCCGTGGCATTTAAACGATGCCCAATTGGCACTAAGGGGCCTAAAGTGTGCCAAGAAAACATCCGCCACACCATTAAATCACCACCATAATTGCATTAATGAGAAATTGAACAGGTGTTCCTAATAATCCTTTAGGTGAGTGTATATATATACATACACACATATATATGTATACAAATGTAAATAATAATTAATAAATACATAAGCATTTTGAGTTGGGAACATATGTATACAATCATACAATAAATATACGGATTTTATATTGACCACAAATTACACCATACTCATACACCCATTCTAGTGCACAACATAACATTTTTGTGTCTCAACATACCAGTGATTGGTCATAAAAAAAGGATAATAATAATGATAATATTAGTGATAATAAGCAATAATTAAATACAACCCACACAGGGAAACATTTTTTATAAAAACTTATACTGCAAGTAGTGACAATCTGCAATAATCGCCTTAAAAGGGAAGTTTATCAAATACAAATTATATAATCATGTATTCTCTCATGTTGTTTAAAATCTATAAATGAGTCTTTCTTCAGTGGAACGAAACATAATATATTTTGAGAAATGTCTCTTTTGTGTTTATATAATGGACATGGGCTTATTTCTTATTCTGCAGAACATGTCATACAGGTAAGTAAATGATAAACACATTTTCACTTTTAAACACACATCCAACATTGAAAACATTTTTGTATAGTGAATGTTTACAGAACAGAATGAAGTGAAATAAAGTGAAACAGCAGTGCGTGTTAAAAGAGAGGAGGACTGTGGCTAATTTACTCATGAACAAATCAGGTCACATTCACCAATTATTTCCTCTCTTAAACATGGTGGTTGGGATTCTCTCTCCATCACCTTAGTTCAGGGTGCATTCTCTTATTACCATCATTATGGCAAGCCCTGGGGCCATTTTCACACGTTACAAAATAGACTCATCTAAGCAGCTCCAAAAAACAATGGAGCAGCATTGAAAAAATAAACAAGTTGCGAGTCAATCGGCATACAGCTGACAGACATGTCTACCGCGATCCATGGCCCCTATAATTAACTGTCAACTGTCTGAGTCTCTGTATGTGTAGCCTCCTAATACAAGGTTAGCGGTGAAGTAACTAGGTGGAGTCAGTCTCCAAACACCTTGTGACAGGGAACAAAACTACCCGATGGATGTCAGTGTTGTTACTGTGTTTATTTTACATGAATAGAGATTGAGAAAACGAGATATGCTATCATGCTAAACACACCATTTTGATGTTCCCTTCCATGCCTTATCACCCAGCTGAAGAAAACACGATATGATCCGGTTCACCAAATCGGACTGAACTCTTCCAAACAGTTCACGTCTAATCACAAATTAGTTGAAGTACTCATTTAACAAACCACTTTAATAAAAATAAAATAATAACACGGAAATAAAAGACCGGCAGCCACCTCACGGTGGACTGCCGGCCACAAGAACATAAATATAAACTTAACACATATCTGGGCCCGGTCCTCTCTCGTCAGCAGTCCCGTCACTCGTCCTCTTATACTCCCGATTTCCTCCGTGAGATATGCGGGACCGGTTTGCGCACAGCTGATTCCAACTATCAATCACGCCACGGGCCCCGCCTACCTGCTCTCAACACGACTTCCTCACCACAATAATATTAAGTTTTCAGTGCAAGTGTGAGCTTGTGATAAGCGCACATCAGGCTTTTCCTCCCACTTTATGTCGGGAAGTGCTATGCGCGTTTAAAATCAAGTAATAACAGCGCATACGGGCATCAATGACGCATTTGAATGAATGATATTGAATTAAAGCAATAAAAAACCTTTCTCTTCTTTAAAAGGTTGCTGTGGTAAGTAACAATTTTGCGAACTGCACTGAACTTAAACTCTGATAGAGTGCTAATTTAAGTCACACATGAACATTTTTTAGACACGCTAGCTTCTGTTTTTGTCAACAAATCCAGCTTGTCATGGATAAATGCGTTATTGCCCCGCCCCAAGAAAATATCGTGTATCGCCGATCCACAGGCTGGCGAAGAAAAATCTGACTAGAGAATATCGGCCCACACTACACCACTAAACATAAATTTCACTTGCAGAGGAAGTATCGTTTTGAGAGCTGTGAGTTTACTTTAACTCTTTCTTATGCCGTTAAATTTTTTCATAATTTATTTAATAAGGGATATTTTTCCTGCTCTCTCAGCAATTTCATGCCTACAGCAGTTTCCTACCAAAAGCACCAATCAAGTATTAGTAGGATAAAGTATCGAGCCTACACTCAAGTTATTTCTGCCCAGTATTTGGGTCAAACATGGACAATAACCCAGCCAATGGTTTATATTTGACCAAACAAAGGGTAAAAATAACCCAACATTTTGGGTTGAAACATAGGATCATTTATAGCCCAACTGTGTGGTTTGTCCATTGCTGACCCAACGGTGGGTGAAAAATACCCCAGCCTTTTTTAGGGTGTACAGGCTCAATGAGGTTAGGTTTGGGGTTAGAGCCTTGTCAACTCCATCCTAAAACTTTTGGCCTTCTGGTACTGCTCGTTGAAAACTGTTGTCATTTACGACTCTTTAGTTAGATATGTCTCCAGTGTATGTTTTTGAACTCACAAATAGCTAGGTGGAGCACATCAAAATAGAATGCAGAGCTCTCCAGACATGCTTCCAGAAGTTGAACTACACTTCACCTGACACAGCATCTTGAAAACGTGGGTGAAAACAAATACTGCCTTACAGAAAGATGTGTTGTATACAGCCCCTAAGTCTACCTTGTTCAAACAAACAAGATTGTTTGCTAAATGGATTGGTGTAGACTGTAGGCTAGAGATAAAGCTTATGTTCAGTGATATGGAAATAATCAAACTGTTTGTCTTCTGAATACTAGTAAGTAATTTACTCAACTGACACACCTGCCCTTATATTATGTTAATGTAGGGCTTTCTTTGTCTACGAAATACTAAAATAAGATTTATTTGATTAAGTTATCAGCATATCAATACAAATTAAAAAATGATTTTTAATTTAACCAGTTTGATATCATATTTTCTTTCACATTTGTCCGAACTTACTGAATAAACATAGTCCAGCAACTTGGAATCCTTTGTGTTACTGATTCAGACAAACCAAGAAGAAAACAGCTTGTAATTGCAGAAACAATCTTGGATGCGCCCTACTCGCCATTAAAACCCCCAAAACTGCCCAATCGAGGGACATTTTAGATTCAATTATCAGTGATGTTGTTAATGGCCCTATTAGGAAAAGAATAATGGCAAATTAGGCTACTGTGGTTGAGGAATGGCTTGTGTGACAGCCATCTGGCGAGAACAGGAGGCAAAAAAGCACAAAAACAAAAAACACTGGACAGAAGAACCACCCTAACATGGGTCTGGCCGACTACCATATGGCTACATTTGTCTTGTGTCTAAAAATGTGGCATTGTCATCAAAATTCCCTCTCTGTGCTGACATGAAATCCACTTTTTTAAAAAATTCCCTCTTATACAGCTTTAAATCAATTTAACAATTTGTAAAGACTTTGCATTTTCCAGAGGGATGACACCAGATAGAGACAATGAGTCAGATATCTTTGCAACAAAACAGAGGTCACTGCTTTGGCAGAAACTACAGCTTTTTATTTTCAAGGAAACCATTTTATCCCTCCGCTACATGGCTTCAGGCAAATTTTGTAATATGCTTAACATGTAACCAAAACGGGTATATTAAAAAACATATATTACAACATTCACACAAATATTGCATCCAGTGTTTGTGCATTCTCATGATATTAAATTAAAAGTGATATTGTCTTTTTAATTGTATTTTATATTCCTTAATATGATATTTTACCCCAAAATTGCTACTTATTTACTCACCCACTGTCCTCCAGTACATCCAAGATGTAGGTGGCATTGTTTTTCAAGAAGATATTTGGTTGAAGTAATTTAAGTTAAATCAAAAAAACTAAAAAATTAAAATACATTCGAAACAAATGGAATCCCTGCCCCTTGTGAAGTTAGGTTAGCGTCTTATAAAGCGAGTCAATTGATCTGTGCAAGAAACTGAACACTATTATCACATCTTCGGGTGAATTCCAATCGCATTCATGTGCCCATAGCACTTATAGGGCAGATCTTTGTATAGTGCGAGTTCTGGGGGGAGATGAACAGCCGTTTTACATAATGAATGCAGGAAAAATATAGTTTACCCCTTATCTGAGACCATTAACTTGGTGAGTACCCTTCCCACACAAAATGCGACCTATCGCTTGCGCAAACCTATTGCATGGGCCTGTGCAATGCAATGCTGAATATAACATTGTAATGAACATTACGTTTCTTGGACTGACAGGTCGCTTTATTAAATCCGCGGTCACACTTGAATTTTCCCTCCATCGACTTACATTCATACCCACGCGCATGCGACTGACCGGAAACGTAAGCCCGTGCGGAAATATTTTGCATTTTCGCTGCGTAGCAATGTCACTACACGATCCGTTCCGGAAACACGATTTGTTCCGCGCATGCGCGAAACTCCGTCTTCTTCCGGCCGAAACAATTTACGGCAGTTTTTAATAAAAGTTGTTTGACACAACTCTTTCCATAACGGAATTAATAAAGTCTTTATTGAAGATTGCTCTTAACATCAAAAAACATTAAACGAATAACAATTTGTAATGGTTTGGAGAAACGTACTGAGCGGAAAATAGTTTTTTTTCCTATTCATTTTATGATAATATTTAAGTTGTAGATCAAATGTAAAATAATCCATACCGCTATCACATTTACTCGTCACTCTTCACCAAATATCAAACTGTTACTTTTTATTTTATTTTTTAATACCAATGACAATAAAAATGTCAAAACGTTACGTGTTAGGAGTGATAAATAGTTTTTTTTATTTATAATAAAATGCTTTTATAAATAGAAAAACTAAAATACAATAGTTTTTTATTAGTGATTCATTTTTTTGGCAAATCATGTCATGGTTAATATAGGACACAAATTGTTACCCCGATTAAATAATTGTAAAATAAAAATCTAACTTAATAGTTAACATTTGTTAGACACCATTCAGTAAAGTTTGTTTTATTTATAAATTATGCCGTACATATTTTAGCATACTTTAAGAAATGAAAACATTTTTTTTTTAAAACAGACAAAGTCTCTATTTAGGAAACACACAGAATTTATAAAATTCCTTATCTCAATTTATTTATTTAAAAACTATTTATTTCGTGTAGTGACAAGCAAAGTCCAAGTTTGGTGAACCCTGACCTGCGAATTCGCGTCACCTGAATGCGTGAGACCAATAGAAGATAGCGTGACCTCTCATAGAAAATGTCGCTCATCCCGTTTTGTACAACACAACTTTAAAAGATTACAGAACCCAAATAAAAAGTGAAGCGGTTTGGTTTGCGGTGGCAATAGAAACAGGAGCGGATGGTAAAGTTTAAATAGTGAAACGTGTAATTTTATGTGATTGTGATTATGTACTTGATCAACCGTAGTGACTGTCCCGCCCATTTTCGCAGTACCTTCCGAAGGAATTTCGCATGCGCAAATTCAAGTGTGACCGCCTCATAAATCCGCCGTCGGTGGGACGGTCCGCCCTTGGATGGTAACAGTTCAGGATTGTCATCACTTAAGCAGTTTTGGTGAACCTGAGTTTTGTACGGCTGAGCTATGCTAATGGGTTAAACTTGCTTGAGTCAACTTTTGATGTTTTTCAATTTCTTTGTTAGTCACACTCATTCATCTCACTCTGCCATGCTGATGCCTTTTGGGAATTTGTATCTATGCAACATCAAAATAAAATCGAGATCAGAATCAGGATTTTCTTATTTTTAAACTGGTTAAATTATCAAAAGGATATGAAATCTATTAATGAATGCATATATATTTTTACCTTAAAGAAGGCAGTCTTCTTTAGATGTTTCTCTTAATTATACATTTAATTACTCTACTTGTAATTCAAGCTTATAATCAGAGAATTGATTTGATCCGCAATTGATATGGTTTCTACCAGCTATGGATTAGTAGAGACAAGCTACTGCAATCAGTCTGAGTATTAACATAAATGACATTCATGATTTTCGACATTTCATCATATTTCACAACCCAAAGCTGTGATTTTCTGAGCATGTGAGGATCTATGATACATAGAAATTTGGTTTTGTGTTATGTTAGAGGGTATGTATTGACGTCACTTTCCCACGTAAACATGCCGGGACACACCCCGGGACACGCTCCTTTGACTGGTAGAACACTCAGCAAAATGGCTGCTTTCAATAGGAGACAAAGAATCCAGGACTAAAACACAGAATTATTCGCTGAAATTATAAGCAGCTGGACTCAACGGTGATCCTTACAATTTACAAAGGATCAGGTGTTCTTGGACACTCAAATGATAACCATTCATTTTGGCAATTGTTTTACCACTCAACCAGGCGCGTTCCAGCATATTCACGTGGGAAAGTGATGGCACATGCATCTATTGAAGGTTTTTGCTGGTGCCAAGACCACGTTTTTCTATCCTTTCTATTCTGAGCATTATAAATTGTTTATATCCACGCAAATATTATACTTTTACAATAACATTGAATTGAACAAACACAACCAGATTTTTCTGAACTGTTACAGCTTAAAAATCTAGACGTTCAGTGATGGACACACACAGACAGTTGAGTGTGGGATGCCACAGAGTTCTCTTTTAACGGCTCTGGGCCAAAACTTGCACAGCGGTGTGCCGCTGGTTTTGTTTCTTTAGGAGGTAACAGAAACAGGAGCCAATCACAGCCCTCCTCTTCCTGCCTACTCATTCAAGAAGAGAATAGCTAATGCTACATTGATGCTACCTTGATTTTGGAGTATCACATATATATTCAATACAAAAAGTTACAAAGGATCTATGTCCTCTTGATCTGATTCTTATACAGTAATTTAACTGATTCAGTCAAGTTAAACAATTTTTTTTACATGTTTTTACTTGTTTCATCATACAACACAATTTAGATGCCTACTCCAACAGATGTCAGTAAAGAGAACACTTGGATCTGTGGAATTTGTGCAATTTCTTACTTTTATTAAAATGTATTTTTTTGGACTGTGGATGCACTTTTTTGGTTAACTGCCTGATTAAGTCACAAACTTTACCATACACATAAGATACATTATTGTTTACAAATTATTAGGAAAATGTAACTGATGTAAAGCATATTGGAATTTTTCTATCATTTAATTCATGCAATGTTACTGTTATGATTACTTTAACATTCCCTTTCTTTGTCATGTATTTTTTACATTTAAAAATATGTAATTTTCTGTGTGGTCCTTTGAACGACTTATAAACAATCAAACAATAATTAAATAACTGAATGAAAGATAAGAACGATTTTATTTTTTTCAAAACTTGGGCAAACATTTTGAAACAAATTAATACAATATAATGAAACAAAAATAAAGATCATTTTAATTGTGGATCAAATGGTTTAATTGTAAGAGAAGACCCTCTTGATAAACATTAGTTTTTGACTGATGGTGCTTCTCCTCCAATTTCAAGGTTATGTGCCAGATTATATCTCCCAAAACATGAGATGAAATTTGATTTAGGTGGACAGGTGCAGGATGTGCTCCAGAGTGGACATCTAAAGCATCGCTTTGCCTAGACCTCTGAGTTGGTCTCTCTTTGTATTAAAAACAGGCGATTTTTAAACGTTAAAGAGTATTATATTTATATTATTTATTGTAAATTTCATGTCAGAGGGATAATGCATTTTACAATAATGACATAAAACAATTAAAACATTGGAAAAGAGAAAATTGTGGAATGTCTATAACAATTGTTATCTTTACATGACTTTTACATTAATGAAAAATATATACAGCGGCAAGAAGAAGTATGTGAACCTTTTGGAATTTCATGGTTTTCTGAATAAATTTGTCATAAGATGTGATCTGATCTTCATCTAAGTCAAAGGAATTGACAAAGATAAAGTCTCTGAAGAAAGTGACACAATTTTTTTTTCTTCTTTCATGTCTTCAGAACAACCAGAGAAAACTCATAGTGCTTGTGTTAAAAGTATATGAACCCTTGAGGTAATGACCTCTAAAAAGCTAATTGGAGTCAGGTATTAGTACACCTGGAGTCTCCTTAAGATAATAAGTTTGGAGGTGTGAACTACAGCTACTTAATAAACAACACTCAAACTTTTGGAGTTTACTCTGCACAAGAAGAACACGCTTATTTGACCCATCCCTCCCCAAAAAGAGCTTTCAGAGGATCTACAATCAAGAATTGTTGGTCTACATAAAGCTGGAAAGGAATACAGAGTTATTTTAATGACTTTAGAAATTTACCAGTCTACAGTTAGGCAAATAATCTACAAATGGAGACATTTGGGACTGTTGCTACTCTACCAAGAAGTCGGCGCCCAGTCAAAATGACACCAAGTGCACAACGAAGACTAATCAATGAGGTAAAGAAACAACCCAGAATGACAACCAAAGATTTGAACGCATCATTGGAACTTACTAACATCTCTGTTCATGAGTCTACAATACGTAAAACACTGAACAAGCAGAGTATCCAGGGCAGGATACCACGAAAGGAAGCCACTACTTACTAAAAAGAACATTGCATTACCTGGAGTTTGCAAAAGAACACATTGACACTCCACAGCGGTATTGGCAAAATATTTTGTGGACTGATTGAACTATTTGGAAAAAACACACAGCACTACATCTGGCGCAGAAAGCGCACCGCACATCATCATGAAAACATCATCCCAACTGTAAAGTATGGAGAAGGAAATCTCCTGATTTGGGCCTGCTTTGCTACACCAGGGCCTGACCAGCCTGGAATCATTGAGGGGAAGATGAATTCCCAAGTATATCTGAATATTCTTCAGGAGAATGTGTGTAAGTCAGCTGAAACAGTGTGGAACAGTGGTTCTCAACTCTGGCTCGTGAGATCCATTTACCTGCCGAGTTTAGCCCCAACTCTGATAAAACACCTAAAGAAGCTAATCAGCTAAATCAGTGTTTTTTTCTTATTTAAAAAGTAATATATAAGCAATATGAAGGATCCTCTTTGCATTGCTGAGCACTTTGTTGAACTAAAACTTTATATAGTGTAATGCAAAAAATTTATAAGTCTAATATATACTTTATTACTAATATTATTTTGAGGGGGACATGACATTTGGTAAGGAGACTAACTGATGACAGTTGTTTGCTCTCTTTCTCCTGTGCTAGCCTACGGCTATGCCCACTCCCCAACCCTTCTTCTAACAGTGACCATGCCCATTTAAATCTGCAGCTCTTTCTTTGTGTGCAGCCCAACAAACAGTTATGTTCACAGAACACAGTTAATGTTCACATTCACGAGGTATGAGACCGTTGATTGCTGTTGTGTGTCATGACTTGCGCTAATTTCGCGATCTGAAAGTTATCTTTCAAACATCACCGGCATTTTCTGGACAAATGATTTATTTTGTGACTCGTGACTCAAGCTAATTTCAATATCTGAAAGTTGAGTATAACCGGGATTTGCAGGCATTTTGTCCATTTTGGCGAGTGTGGCCACACTATAGCTCTGCATCTGAGCTCTGGACTCCCATCCCTATGTCAAGGGTTGCCAGATTTGCGTAACAAAAATGAAACTTGAACACTGCAGCACTGCAGACATGGCAACACTGACTATATCTGACTAGCGACTGTTTCTGCTCAAGCATGAGCGATCATGTCTACAATACTTTTAATTCAGAATTTCTCTTCTGCAGTCTAAAAATTTTTCATATAAATCAATGATTAAAAGTAACTTAAGTAACTCCACGATTTTTGTGTAAATTTATGAAGTAACTGCGTCACATTAATCGTTAATAAAAAAGTAATCTGATTATGTAACACACGTTACTTGTAACGCGTTACCCCCAACACTGCTGTTATATGAGGTCTACTTATGACGTTTGTTTGGCTTTTACATCCGAAAACATCCAAATCAATATGTTACAGGCTATTTTCTACCCATGTTTTGAGGTTTTTGTGTTTCACTGAAAGTGTCTACTCGGTTTGTGTTTACTCAGTGTTTACTCTGTGTTTTTTTGACAGAGACTTATTCAAAAATACTTACTTAATTTACATTTTCACATTTTGGATTGAATCTTCCCTGGTCATCAAACCCATGACCTTTTGCACAGCTAATGCATCCTTTATCAACTCGCTGCAGAACTACAGGAATCTACTTTATACATTACTAATATATACTAATTATACATACTAATAGACAGGCAAGGTCATATGATTCACCTAGTGTACATCTGCAGCTGCCGTTCGTCTGATTATTTGTAACATTAAACATGAAAGATGCAAACCAAGTGTGATGCGACCCTTTACAAATCTGTCACCTTTTCTTGTCCTGTACTGTCTCAGAAAGAAGGGGTCATAGCTGGTTCTTCCTTAGTTAAACAATCTGCTCTAAAGACAGCAGAAGCTACATTAACCATGAGCTAATGCAACCGCTCAGCCAATAAAATCCCTGTCTGTTTATTTTACAGTCAAAGGGAATTTCAGTACAATGAAATGCAAGTCAGGATGTACAGAACTGGATATCAAAGCCTACAAGTGTTTAAAGTCAAGTCTGTTAAAGCATTTTTTTCTGCACATGTAAGAGAAGATTACTCTGTCATGAAGTAATTCATCACTTCTATATTTAAACACACTGATTCCTGTTCTCCAAATGTAACGTTCATGCTTGAAAAAATAACCGAACGATCAAACAACAGACAGAAGGGGAAAATAGAGACAGTTCTTGTGCGCACATGAGTTTTCTTTACCATCTGTGAAATGTCTACAGGCTTGCAACACAAAGCCACTGCCAAAATATAAACTGCTCTCTTTACATAATAATCTGCCAGTGATGTAAGAAAAACTAATTCAGCCTGTTGTTTTGAAGCTTTCAAAATGTACAAAAAAATGTGAGGAGCTGAAGCTTCAGAGGGTGGACTTCATCCAACAAGTGATAGCACAACAACTCTTCCAAAGAAGGTGAGGGAGGAGTGAAACAAAGACGCCAAATGAGTCTGTGGAAAATTATTTGTTTCTGCAGCAATTTGCTTGATCAAGAGTTGAGTAAGGCCTTCCCTTTGATAATTAAATGGCAAGTCTCCTTGGTTTTTCATGAAGAGCACTCTTATTAAAACAAGCATCTCCAGTCATCCCTCTAGATAAATGACTTTACACCAAGTGCCATGAAGCCCATTAAATTGCTTCTTTAGATATGGATCGCGTCCAAACACACAATCAAAGGATTTGACCGGGATTATCTATGATTATAAAAACTCAAAGACAAATGAGGAGTTGACAGGATATCATACATTGAGAGGATAAATTAGCAGTTACATACCAGCACCAATTGTGTGAAGGCTGCTAAAGAAAAAAAGGAAAGGAAGGAGAATTGAAAGAGATCAGGGTAAAGAAGTTTAGTAAAGCCAAATGTTGCCGTGGAACAGGCAGATTAAATTTAGCGTGTTTATTCCTCACTGAAAGCTCTCAGCCTCTTTCTCTTTGTAAATAAAGACTTCATCTTTTACACAGGCGAAATGGATCGAGAATGGCTACAAAATAGGACAACCCTTTTAAAAGGTCAGCTAGCATTAGCTCTTTTCCTTTCATAGTGATGTATGTATTAAACATTTCCTACTAAGCCAACAAAGATGTCCATGAAAACCTAAAGAAGGCAAATGGCTGATAAGAAAATCTGAGATCTTTTATCATATACATAAAAAATCATTATGTATATCCTTCCTTTGAAGTTCAGGTCCCAGCCATAAGAGCTTATACGTTTAGGGGGATCTTTAGACTGTGTATACTTTTATAAACTAGTCATAACACCCAGCACCGTAAGCATCAACATGCCTTTGAAAATACGCTTTTTGTTCATGTAAATGTAATAATTAATCAATATGTTCGATTTAGCCCCGGTTTCACAGACAAGCCTTAAGACTAAAATGAACTTTGAGCTAAAAATAACTTGCCCTGTATCTTGAAATATGTCAGTTATTGTTCTGTCTCAAGATGCACATCAGTAATGCATTTTAATAAAAGCGACTCAAATAGCCTAAATGAACTAAGGTATAGTCCTGGTTTAGGCTAATCCTTGTCTAAGAAACCGGGCCATAATGTCAAAGATACATAAAGCATTTTGTTTTCTGGGACATTTTAGATGTTGTATAGACTTTGCATAATATCCAATCTCTCAATAATTGTATTAATCTCCTGTATATTAATAATTTAATTACTTTGTAGCTCGTATGTTAGTTCCATTATCATGGAACTGTTCAATGCATAGGCCTAGATATAACACTTCTTTTGCGACAACTAATTTGCCAACCCAACAGTGTTTGGGGTAGCTTTTGTGACCACAGTGTCTCTTTGTTGATTATCCTAGCAATAAACAAATGTTTTGAAAAGGGCTGTGGAATACTTATTTGATATTTTGTCTTTGGCTAATCACAAAAAAAGTATTATTGTTCCTTTAATACAATAACTAGTCTTTTTTATTTTAAAACACTTGTTATGTCTGCGTCACACCACCATCCAATCGCTTTATGAAATCCGAAACAACACTTATTACATCACAAGTTATTAAGCAGGTCTTGTGATCTTTGCCACTGGGGGAGGTTGCTTAAAATTTAGAAGAAATTTAACCACTTTATGTCATAATCCTGTCTCACCTTGTCATACGTTTCTAGTTTTGTGGCAGGTTCATGACAGCCCCACGTGTTTTGTGTGAGACACATGGCATTGTTTGTTTTGGCATGCCATGTGTTCCCCTTCAGTCGGTCTCTCGACGTTGTGTTGAGAGACAGACTGGGGGTTTGGTTCTGAGAACCTATCATCTCCGAGATAAAACGCCAATGGGGATTGGTCAATGGCCCGCCCACGCCAGTCTCCGCCCCGTACATACGGGTATAAAAGGAGGATGGCGGCGGTCATTCATCATCCTTTGTTCTTCGGAACCTTCTCGGCGTATATGTCGAGTTTATCTCTTCGAGTTCCTGCTGGATATTTGACGCAGAGCAGCGGACTTCTCCCTTCTGATGGCGGATCCCCCTCGGCGAGTGGACTCTCCCTCGGTGGCGGATTTCTCCTCCGGAGCGCGGACTTCCCCTCGGCGTCTCGGCAGCGAGCTACAGATTTAAAAGAGCAGGTCCTTTTCAGGACCAATATTCTCACAGTTTCCACTCTCATCCAGGAGGGAGGACGGACATAGCGGCTACCCCGGATGTTGGGCTTCCGGCATCTGGGCCGGCCGTTGTGGATCAGTTCCGTCCGCACTGCGGGCGGTGTATGATTCAGACGTTGCGTCACGGGCGGCTGTCTTCCCACGGGACTCAGCCGCCAACTCGCTGCTTCCCGTTTCGTGACGGCATTGGCTACGGCCTTGCCATCCGCGGCGGGGAGGGGGGAGGGTGATGAGAGCGTTGTGGATCAGTTCTGTCCGCACTGCGGGCGGTGTATGATTAAGACATTGCGTCACGGGCGGCTGTGTTCCCACGGGACTCAGCCGCCAACTCACTGCTTCCCGTTTCGTGACGGCATTGGCTACGGCCTTGCCGTCCGCGGCGGGGAGGGGCGAGGGTGATGTGAGGATGTGAACGTTTTCGTCAGCCCTGGCTGGCGGATCGTCCGCACCTTCCCTCGTCTGACCGTTCCCCAAGAGACGGTCCCACCGTCTTGTTCCTACACCACGCACCGGAAACGGTGTGTGGTGATGATGAGATGCTGCAAGCTGTGTTCCTGGGTATGACAGACCCATCTTCGGGTCTGACGGGCACGACGCCTATACTGCAAGTATGGGTTGTCCTCAGGTGTGGCGGTCACAGCGGCTACGTTCTCCGGAATGTTGCCGCAAACCCCGTCTGTTCCCTGTGCGTGACCGCCGCCACGGCGAGGTTGAACGCTTCGGCGAACGTCGGTGGTGATCGGGGATTCCCGTGTTTGTTACTCCGCCAGCTTCGGCTCGCGGGTCATTCATGCCCCAACACGCTCACCTAGCTCGTCCCCGATGGGCGGGATGACCGTCCCATATTGGGCAAGATCCGACAACGTGCTCTGTCATAACATCTGATAGCTACCTCCGGTCATCAGATGCGAAGCCCCTTGGAGCTCCCGCCCTCGGGAGGTCGAGCCCAAGAAGAGGCAACGCAGAGATGACGGCCGTGCTTCCCCGGGCCGGAGATGCATGTTGAGCTCACTAGACGTGGAGCATGCCGTTCGCGGCTTGCTCCTGTCTGACGCAAAGCCCCTTAGAGCTCCCGCCTCTGGGCGGTCGAGCTCAGGAAGCTACGCAAAGTGAGGGCCGTGCTTCCCCGGACTTCCCTGGAGATCCACGTGGAGCTCATTAGACGTCGGTATGCCGTCCGCGGCGTGCTCCTGTCTGAAGGGCTCAGGGAGTTATTACTTTCCTGGACAGTGAGGTAAGCTGAGGGCTGTGTTGATCACCAAGGTGGTCTAGTGCCCGTGGTACTCCACGCCTCCTCTTTTGGAGTCAGCAGGATGATCTATCCCTGCGGGCCAGGTTATCCTTGGCAAACTGAACCCGACAGCCGTTGCGCTCTCTCGTCAGTGAAACGCCTCGGAGAGTGGCCACTCCATCCTCGCGCAGTCCAGCTCTCAGGGGACCGGTGTGGCCAGGATCAGATCCTGTTGCCCCCAGAGTCCCATTTATTCCTGCTTTGTACCCTACGGGTACCTTAGCACACAGCTGGCCGCGGGACAAGCGGAAGTACGACTTTCCCCAGGAGCCTCCTTGCACAGGGCCTGTGCAAAGTCAGAGCAGAGTGGCTTCATGTACTGTTGTTGCGCCTTACTGGCCCAACCAGACTTGATTTTCAGACTTCTCAGTTCTGATAGCCCCCTCTTGCCGATTCCCCTGACGAAACCTTCACAGGGGAAGGACACGGTTGGTACCCCAGGCCAGGCCTCTGGTATCTCCATGCCTGACCTCCAGATGGGACGAGGAGGCCTGGAGTGGCTTGCAGTACGCTGCCTAAAGCCCCACCACTTGCATGTGCACGCTTATAAGTGGCGCCCCTCCCTCTAGTGTTCTCCCTCAGTGAGAACCCACGGAGTTGCTTGATCCGGTCAGTGTTGACCTTTTAGAGACTAGAGAGTAATCTCTCCCCTTCCGCGTTAGTGTATGCAGCCGCTCATCACAATCGCCTGGAGGGTAAGTTTCTTGGTTAACATAACCTGGTCACCAGGTTCTCAGGAGCGCGACTCCGGCTGCGCTCCGTACCCTCTTAGGACCATAGGTCCTACATGGCCTTTGGGCCTGTGAGCCCCTCGGAGACGCCTCTCGTCCTTGTTACGATGAAGGCCGCTCTTGATGGCGCTTGCCTCTGCAAGAGGGTAGGGACCTCTAGTATTCTTCGTGTCTCATGGGTGCCTGGAAATTGGGCGGTAGTCTTCTGAGATACCGGCCTGGTTACGTGCCCAAGGTTCCCACACTCCCTTCCGGGTTCAGGTGGTGAACCTGCAGGCGCTCCCCTCGGGAGAGAGAAGACCCAACCTCCTAGTGTTGTGTCCAGCGCACTGCGCCTCTAATTGGACCGCACTCAGAGCATTAGCTCTGAGCAGCTCTTGTCTGTTCAGAAGACGGCACCAGGGAGGGCTGTCTCAGACAGAGGCTGGCGCATTGGATTGTGGGCGCCACGGCGTACCGATCCCTGGATCACCCGTGCCCACTCGCAGTGAGAGCCCACTCCACCGGAGCAGGGCCTCCTCGTGGACACCGGCCCAAGGCGCCCCTCTGGCAGACATGTGTAGCTACAGGTTGGGCTACACCCAGTACCTTCGTGAGCTTTACAACCTCCGAAAGGAACCAGTGTCCTACACCTAATATGTAGGACAGGCATCTGGGCTGGGCGTACGCCTGCGAAGGCGCCTTCTTCCCTATTAGGTAAGTTCAGTGCGCTATGTAGTCTCCCTACTTCCCCCTCATTGGGTGAAGTATAGGCATTCTATCCATCACTAGCAATCTGGTAACGGACCGGGCGGAGCGGTCTCTTTGAACCAAGTCCAGTACTGGCAGTGTCGCCCCTACTTAGGTGGACCCCTATACTAGGACTATTGCCCCATAAGTAGGAACTCCCCCGTTGGGTAGTCCCGTATGTTGATTCTTCACTCCTGATTCCCCTGTTGGCGAATCTGTGACCTCCCCTCCGGTGGCACAACCACCTTGGCTGGCCCCCTACGGCCAAACATTTTTGCATGTGATCTCCTTCGGGAGACCATGTCAGTTTTCCACATGTTACCTCCCATACGGCAGGATGTGGTCTCCGTAACATACTCTCCAAGAGGAGAGCAGTGTTCTTTCCCAGTGCGACGGCTCCGGACGGCGCCTCACTTACAAGGCGAACGCCCTGTCCGTGATGACTGTCTGTACAGGCATCGCAAAATGCCTGTTTTAGGCTTCGCAGTAGGTCCACTACTATTCACTGGAAGGTTACATCTCGCTGCACCGCTCACTTGTGACTCGCTAGCTTAGTCAGTGTCGCTCAGCTCGAGGTCGTAATATGGCTCAGCGCCGTGGCGTGTTAAGATATATCCCCAGTCTGTCTCTCAACACAACGTCGAGAGACCGACTGAAGGGGAACGTCTCGGTTACGTCCGTAACCTTCGTTCCCTGATGGAGGGAACGAGACGTTGTGTCTTCATGCCACAACGCTTTGCCGATCCGCTGCAAGGAGCACTTCTAAGGTTCCTCAGCACAAAGGGTGATGAATGACCGCCGCCATCTTCCTTTTATACCCGTATGTACGGGGCGGAGACTGGCGTGGGCGGGCCATTGGCCAATCCCCATTGGCGTTTTATCTCGGAGATGATAGGTTCTCAGAACCAAACCCCCAGTCTGTCTCTCAACACAACGTCTCGTTCCCTCCATCAGGGAACGAAGGTTACGGACGTAACCGAGACGTTCTCCTGTCTTGTCTCCTGACCCCGCCCCCTCGTTTCCTAGTTAGCTTCCCACAAGTGTCTGATTTCCCACACCTGCCCATTGTTATTATAACTTGTTAGTTTCCTTATTTAATGCACTTGTGTTTCCTGCCCTGTGCCTGTTAGTTTTGTATTATTCATGCCGTGTGGAAAGACATTGTGTCTATCTTGCTCCTCAGTCAATCTTAGTCTAGTTTAGTGTATGTCACTTGTTGTCTTAGTCTTGTTTATTTAGTTTAGTTTTCCTGTTAAGTCTGTATTATTGTATCCCCATGTTTTTGTTGTTTTACCCCTTCGTGGGTCCTTGCTTTGTATTTTTGAGTTATAGTCATATTTTACACCACTCCTGCCTGCGCTTGGGTTCTGCCCTCTCCAATCGTGACACTATATGCTAAATTACTGTAATACATGATCAAGGTAAACTTTAGTAAGTCCTATGATGTCTCTGAAATGTGGTGTCTCTGAAATTGTGGAGGGACTTAATAAAGAGGTTGTGAAAAGCCTAAATATCCCATGTCACTTTTGGGTTTTACAGATTAAATAGCTCACATTAAGTACTGCGTAAGCATGTGCTTCTTTACATATATTAAAGAGTGTTAAAGTCCTCCATCCTGGAGTTTTAATCCTGGCTTTGAATTTTTACCTGACTGGGACAAAGAAAAGTCCTGCTTGTCCTGAGGGTTTTGTGAGCGTAACAATTGACCCGTTTCTAGCTTAGTTGACATCTCTGATACCCTCTCGAGTGACTTTTTTCATTCATTAAGTCCTAAAACCTAACATTGGTCTTTGATTTTTTTGTTGATTCCTTGTTATCTTGCCATCAGTCTCCTTTATGTGAGATTAATGTCTTCAACGAATGAGCACTACAGATAGGCATAGACATGGTAGATCTACTCAGATTAATTTATCCTCTGAGTTTCCAAAGAAATATGTGCTGTAAATTAAGAACAGAGATTTAAGAGTTAAACTGTAGTTTTCAGTTTTGCTAAATCAATTTAAAAGTCTGGTTCACGGGCCCTATAATGTTGGTGTCAGTCAGAATGTGTAACAAACATTGTGTTACAGCTGTTCTATTCTATTCTGTAGCAATCTACGGAGGTGGAATCTATGGTGGTGGAATAAAATGAGAGGGAAGAGAAAAATATTTTTTAAAGCTTTTGCGTTATCTCGCAAAATCCTTGCGTTCCCCCGAGAAACATTGCGTTATCTCGCAAAAGTTTTGCGTTCTGTCGCAAAAAAAATGTCGTTATATCGCAAAACTTTTGCGTTCTCTCTCAAAACCTTTGCGTTATCACGCAAAACCTTTGCGTTTTCTCGCAAACCATTTTGAATTCAGACAAACACTTAATGTCCTGCTGGATGAGTTTAAGACTAAGCTCCGTAAACATTGGTTTATGCACGCAGATTACCGGACTAATAACTAGTGAGCTAACCGTTCTTATAACACAAATGACGCCTCATTCTACATAACGTAAACAATGAACTTGAACTTAATGCGAGAGAACTCAAATATGTGTACGAGAAAACGCAAAAGTAGTACGAGATAACGAAAATATGTTTGCAAGAGAACGCAATGTTTCTCGTGGGAACGCAAACGTTTTGAGAGATAACGCAAAAGTAATGAAAATATTTTTTCTCTTTCCTCACATTTTTTTCCACCACAATGTCCCTAAAAGGGCTCCGTAGCAATCACTCCTATGCTGTGATAATCCAACACAATCTCACGGCAATTTGTAACTATTTACACAAGGTATAAAGGAGGGCTTCAGCACTGCTTACTTAACATACATTTTTATACCATACACATTGTAGAAAGTCATATAAAATTGGCCATATCGTTAGATTGTGTAAAAAGAGATCAGGTTTAATAATTCCTTGCATCCACTGTGAAAGCTACTTTGTTTTACAAAAGAAAAACATAGAACTCTCAAACATTCTGCTAAAGTTGTGTTTACGGTTTAACCAAGACACCAAATCTTCAAATAAGGCTGTCATGCCTATAATAGTAATACCATTTAGCTAGATTAGGTTGGTTTACCAATCAGCATTGGCTAAATTTAATTTCTAAATGTCAGATTTAATTCTGTTTGAAACCAAGTCCTTTAAAAAAATGCCTTTCATGCAAATCTCATCGGGATATAATTTAATCGTATTTTGATCTCGCTAAATATTTTTTCCATGTCTTGATTTCTCCTCAAATAGGTATGAAAATCTGATTGAGGTGAAGGTGTTGTGCCATATCAGGAAATAAATCCCACTCACACCATCTTTTTTGCTGGTTATTTGCCCTGGATAGAATGTATCTACCAAATGAGTTGATTATGAGCATTTAAACACCTTCGATTATCGGGCCAACTTAATTTTTTTGTCGCCAAGATATAATTCACACCCTAAATTATAAAAAAATAAACGAATAGACCCCCCTAAAAAAACGTAAGTAAATGTTGACTTAGATGACTCAATTTTTAACCTCCCCCTATGGATGTTTATCGCTAGACACTGATTTGTACATGGCAGTCTGCAATGAATTACCATCTGTGTTTCGTGTTACATATAGTGTGAAAACTGTACATACATTTCCCCATTAAACTGAGAATGGGAGGTGGAGGTGACAGATCAAAGACCGTGATGTTTTTTCCAACCCACTTTCAAAAAGTGTCGGAAGATGAGGAGGCTCACCCTTTTTTATCAAATAAATCTCACGAGGCATGCCACTCTGTGTTAGCCTCATTAATGTCCCACTGTTCCTCCAAAATTAATGTTGGCTGCAACGTTCTCTATTAAGAAATTAAATATTTAGACTTCAAGGGGAGATATTTAAATCCTTCTTCCTGGTTCAGAGCATTTCAGCTGGGCGTCCGTGCACTCTCAGCTGTCTCCTCTGCTTACTGAACGTGAACACTGACCGTTATACATCAAAAGAACTTAACAACAGATTGCTCTCTCCTTACTCCTCTCTAAATAGTTTACAGTGGTCTCGACATATATTACAAAGCACCTAATTAATTGGCACATAAAATTCAAACATAAAGCTGCCTTAACGGTAAAACAAGTCTGTTGGCAGAATGACCGGAATCATGGGAGGACCTGTACAGCGAGTCCTGCTGGAGGCCTTTGATCAGGCCGTCTAATGCAGTCCTGACATATTCACTGCTCCCAAATTTCGCCGCCTCAGTTAGCAAAGCAGGCTTTCAAGAAATTAGTCTTTGCAGAAGCCTTTCTTATCTTGAACGCAAACCTAGAAAGCTTCGGAGAACCATCTTGGATTATTGAGAATTCAGCTATGCGCTGAGCATTTGGAGAGCTTTTGTCCTCTTTTTCCATCTAACGCCTTCTCACATTTAATAGAGTGTGAAAAGTCCTGTTAAGATCCACTCTACATGTTAGAATATTTTAGCAGCTGTTGCCAACAGCCTGTCGGAGAATGACTACATGCAGATACACAGAAAACAGACTAATAAAACAGCACAAGGAATGAATGAAGAGCTCCCTGTTGTTTTCCGGGCTCGTGCAATATTTCATATTTAAATTTGTCATAAGACACAATGCACAATTTTCTTTATTGAAAATATCAGTAGGCTCACAACAAAACTTGGAAGACCAGCTTCAAAGCCATTACAATGAGGTTGGTTAAGGTGTGTTTGCAAAAAAAGCGGTTTATCTTTCTAAATCAGATGGGATGCATCCTTTTATTTTTGCAAAATCAAATCTGATGGAGGAAATGAAGTATGTGAAACCAATATTCAATATCCAAAAAGCAGAAGTTCAGCAGGGAGGGCAGCAGGCTCTGCTCCTTGTGAGTGTGAGGACAACGGCAATTATGAAAATTGAAAAGAGAATAAATGAAAAAGCTCTAGTGGGGAACGAGAGGAGAGGAGCTCTCCAGCAGAACAGACTCATCGAGTGATTGATTCTGAGCGTGGACGGCCACAGCCTCGGGTTCACGCAGTAATGATAGCTTTATAATTAAGATTAAAGACCACCGAACATGGGGAGGGTACAACAGAAGGGCAGGGGGCTTCTTCAGTGACATTCTAAATAATTAGTAAAAAGAGGCTAAAAAATCAATTCAGTTCTGATATTGCAAGGATTTTTTTGGAAAAGGACACTATCGGAAAATGTAGATTTTTATAAGGTAAATTTTAATAATTTGAAAAATTAAAAGAATTATAATCATAAATATGCATCACACTTGTTTGGTTGATTGTAATTAAACATAGGGTGTAGCCACCGACTGTAGCATGTGTTTAGTCGTGTCAAGCCCAAACATATTTTCGGAATATTTAAGAATCCTACTGCTGTAGTTTTTATTATAACAAGTACTATTTGTAACAGAGGCACTGTTTAACAACAGTTTGCAATAACATAAACAATAGCGTAATGAAACAATTATGCAACTAAAAGGGATAGTTTTTCCCAAAAAGGAAAATTCTGTCATGAATTATTCAACATCAAATTGTTCCAAACCTGTGTTCTATTGAACACACAAAAAAATATATGGAAGGATGTTAGCAACTGAGATTTTTGGGGCAATACTGATTTAAATGGTTGTCAAATGTGCCCCAGATTTGTTTGTTTTCTTTCAAATATTTTATTTTAAATTCCACAGAACAAAAACAATATATATACAGTAATCTTTCTACTATTGTAGTCAATGTGGCTCCATAAATCTCAGTTGCTAACATTCTTGCAAAATATATTCTTTGTGTTCGACCATAGAAATGTATGCAGGTTTGTAACAACTTTTGTGTAAGTTATTCCTGACAAAATTTGAACTATCCCTTTAAGTATTTCCTAATTACAGTATATAAATATACCCAAAAATGTATATGTAGTAAATTATTATAGTAACATTACTATGTCGAAAGTGGTTACATTTGAAAATGGAGTTATTGCGTTATAATTTGGAGCAAGGAAGAAAACTGAGGGGGTTTCAAAACAATGACGCATCTTTCGTCAAGTGACACAGTAGTTTGGGCTGCTCTCCTGTTTGATAGCATTAAAGGATGAATTAAGATGACAATTTTAAGCCGAGCTTTCGTTATTCAAGAGAGAATCGTATTCACATCAACATCATCTAAGTGTCAGAACTGAATACGTCCTTGTTACTGAGATTACATCTGTTATTGTCACCAGGCCCAGCGAACGCAGGGTTTTGGAATGCACCAATCTATGATGACATTGATTGGTTGAACACCAACTCCACAGGAAAATTATTTATCAACTACTTCTATAGCCCGGCCCTCTGGTTCGCGCATGACAGAACCAGTGGCGCGGAACCAGATAGAGCGAGTAAGCAATAAACAAACATGCAGTTAAAGATAGCTAAATATTGTGCCATACCTGGTTGTAGAAGAATGCAGTCACTGCATAACCTTCCTTCAGATTCCGATATTAGGAATGCCGGGTTAAAGTTTAATTTTAAAGACATTCCAGCTCATATGGGAAAAACATGGATCGTTCGTTCGTTTCATTTCTCCGAGGATTACTTTTTTGAACAAGGCAAGGGTCGACACAAAATTTGTGGAGAGTTTAAAATTAAAAAGCAGTGCTGTGCCTTCAGTATTTGATAGCTTTTGCGCAGCACTCTTGTACGAGTAAAAAAAATGTGTACAATGCATCACTATTGCTTTGTTGGAGATCGCTTGATGTGCCCTGAGCACTATTCGCATGAGATTAGTATTACCTGGGGACCTCTAGTCATTTGTATTTTTATCATAAGGATAAGGTTTTTTCCACCGTTTGCGAATAATTGAGGCTGCTTTGAAGTGTTTTGGTATTATTCCGGGTGCTGGGTGAAATCCATAAATTACTGGAAGTCTCCCATTAGTTTATGTATCATGGAAACTCTTGTGACATTTGAGAGATGCTGTGAATGGTGTGAATGGTCTTAATGTGAAACCAAACGTTACGTCTCGAACGAACGAAATTCACAGAAGGCTCCAACTACACAAACTGCTATCCAATCAAAGCGGTGGGCATTTACTTCCAAATGTCTTCAATGCGGAACGGTAGAAAATATCCTATTACTTATTGATTTTTATGTGTTTGGGTTTAAAACCACGCAAACGTCATAAGTAGACCTCATATAACAGTATAAAACGATAAACAAGCCCAGTTCATCAGACCTTTAATGTTAGTTCATGCATACTTTAGATTTCATTTAAGGAGACAGAATTTTTAATTATTGACATTTATCTTCTTAACTAAGGCCAATCAGGGATTTATTTTTCATAATTTATTCAAATATTGATGCCGGGGATTCCGTAAGCCTGGAGACTGTAGTGTATACTGTGAGTTAATAAATGTTCCGCTTACATATGCGATGTGAGTAAACAGTGCTCACTAACATTTACATTTAGTCATTCAGCAAACGCAATGTCATACAGGACCAATAATACAATAGGTACTAATACCAAATTAGTAATTTCAATACTTGTTGAGAGAAAGAGAGAGGGTTGGTTTTTTCATTTGTTCATTAATTTGTCAAGTATTCACAGAAGAGATAGGTTTAAAGTAGATTTTTGAGTGTTAAAGTGTAGCCCCACTTGAAATAAATAGATGCTTGGACCCGGAAACAGTTTTCTTTACGTCACCACATAACAAACGAAAAGTCTTGTGTTACCTATAGCAAAATCGCTAAGTTGCCTCATTCTATTTCTATTTAAAAATCTGTCTTGGCTCCACATTGCTGCAACATCATAACGCAGAAATTAAATAAATGACTGAAAGAAATGACACATGCTGACGTGTCTTAGCTTTGACTCATGCGCAGTACATAGATGTAAGCGTTTTCAGATGTTTCAGTGTGGATGGGCAGTGTTTAGGAAACGCTTGAAAATGCTAGTGTGAATGAAGAGCATTTTGAATATGAAAACTCTGTTTTCAAATGAAACCGCACTAGTGTAGACAGAGTTTAAATCTCAAACATCTCACACCTTTATGTACCGTCCTTGTGTCTTGCTGCTGGTGAACTGCAGTCGGTTTGATGACTTATAATCATATCAAAGGGGCGATGTCACTCACCAGATTTAAATAAGAGGGTTTTATGGGAGCATTTGCATGCGTCCAGCTGCCTAGGCTAAGAGGCTAATGTCATAAAGTATTGCAACGATATGATTTATCGTAATCTGTCATGTCATATGCTAATCTCCAAGCTCTTCAGGCCAACTGCAAGAATGGTGAGGGGAGAGTCAGAATATGTAAAGGGAAGATAAATGTCCTTTACTTCTGTCACAAATACGTCACTGCTTTTGGTTCATATAGTCCTAGGAAGTACGTACAAGATTCCAGTTGCTTTGACAAGGTCACATCTGTGCACGTCTCTTCCTCCATCTTTCATTTTCCTACCGCCAACCCTCCATTCATTCTCCATCTGTATGTTGGAACAGCTGTTTCTTTCAGGATATTGCATTTCAGGCTGAAGCTGCCTCGCTGGAACTCAAACCTACTTAAATAAAAGACAAGGGCGGTTTGAGTGGCTGCAATTTATGGGTATAAATAGCGCTTACAAATTGCTAATCTACCTCTCAGCCTTCTAAGTGCCTTTTCCTTTCAGAATTGCATTATTGCACAACACTTTCTCATCAAGAAGTCAAACAGAGAAGCAGAAGATTTATTTCTATGGCTTGCTTTAAGAAGAGGAAACTGGCACCCTGTACCCCTTTACCTTTGTCTCCTCTTCCCCACGTTTTTACAGAGTGACAACAGCAAGCAGGCTGCACCAGGGTTTGGCTTTTCTTGAAAGGGCACTAATTAAAATCTAGAATGACTCCTTAAAGGTGAGGAATCAGTGATATGGTTTTATGTGCAGCAGCATACTGTATCCAAAGGCTATTTTTAAACAAATTACCGTTTCAGTGATGTAAAGTGTCTCTGTAAGAAAAGCGGTGAGTTTACAAAAGTTACTGATTCAGTTGATTTAAATTGGTGATTCTATATAAAAGCGCTTTATTTGAATATTTGTAGGGTATTTTTGAAAGTCATTTTTAATCGACATACTGTATAGACGGTTTCAAAGCAACAACATAAACTAGCGTTACTACGCATGTGCAAGACTGCCCTTAGATAATTTCTGATAACAAGCAAAAAAACGAGAAAAACTTTACTTTGCTAAACTTGTTTCTCTAGTATTTTTAATTTAGACTACGATACTAAGCTCAAACGCTAGATGTCAATGTCCCGTACTGTTCATTTAAATGTGACAAAGATACAGGACTCTTTCAAAAAATTGTTTATATATTGAAATTAACATACAACAAAATTCTAAATTCAAAACATTTATTTAATAGTTATTCTACAATGAAATGATAATATAAATTAATAATAACATAGATTACATAAAATATAATAGTTATATTTATCTAGCCAGACCAATAAACAAACAAAGACCGGAAGTTACAGCAGTCCAGGCGCGGACGTCCAAACTGATCGTAACATTCCCGTTGGTCCCTAGTCCTGTTTTCCCTGTTTTTGCCCAAAGTCGTTACTTTTGCGACACTCCCTCACCTGTTCCTAATTGAAATTTGCTCCTGTTCGTCATCCTTGTCTGTCACCTGCACCCCATCATCCTCGTTATCCGGACACTATATGTACTCTCCTTTGCCCATTGTGTTTTTTCGGTTCTTATTGTAATTATTAGTCTTCATCTAGTTCCAAACCCTTATCCCGTCGATTTTTTTGCTAGTGTTATCGTGTTCCGCGGATGTTTTGCTCGTGTTTGTACCTTGTTCTGTGGATCATTTACCCTTTTTGGATTACCTTGTTTTTGAAAGTTTATACCCTGTGGATTTTTGTTGATTACCCTTTTTGTTCCTGTTTCCAGTTTTGTTTTATTAAATTAATTCACCTTCATTTCTCACCTGTGGCACCTGTTACAGAAGACCTGCCCTCACACAGCGATGACCATATACAAGGTGGATTATTTGCGGCTCAATATCTCTCTTAGTCAAGATGGCCGTCCTATGGAGAGATACGTGGAGAAAGTAATGTGCAGAGAAATTAGTTCCGTTTTGCAAGGGTTATTGAAACCGTTGCTGACAAGGATGGTCTCGTCAGAAGAGTAAAGATGCACTTTGGAGACAGAAATCTGGGAAAAGATGGTAAACGCATGAACAAGCTTTTAGTGGTTTAGCGCCTAGTGTAGAAGCTGGTTCTGCTGTTTGAAGCTGCTTGAACCTCTTTACATTACAAGTTATTTCATTAGTTTTGAATTTTTTACAAAATTAAAATTATTCTGATATTATTTACTGTAATTCTATATTTTCTTAATAATAGTTGTGCCCTTTTTATTTTTGATGTTAATAGTCCCGCTTTAAGTTATTATGCCTGGAGACCTTTATTCTGAAAAAATGTGGTACAGTATATACACGGAAGATCGCAGAGAGATGGAGACACAGAACCATGCGCTTACAAATTCAGTAGTTTAATTTAACAGTTTAACTATACAATTACGGATACTTTTAAGTGAATTTGAGGCATCATGACACGGTTTGTCGTTTTTGTTGTTTTGCATCTGGTTGGAAGGGAGAACAAGGTATTCATGTACATTTATACTCATAACTTAGCGTGTCTTGCCTCTGTGATTGTTTTGTTTGCATTTGCTTCATTCATTATATGTTGTCTAGGATAAATGTTAGTATTCATTTTGTAATTTTCCCATGTGTCAATACTGTTTATTCATCTGTTCTAGCTCTTACGTTGTTGTGACAGCGTTGTTAAGTTAATAAGGACAAGAAACAAATGAAAGAAACCGTCAATATCAGTGCAAGAGCTACATCCTTTTCAGGTCGAGCGTATGTTTTTTTGTGTTCTGCGTGATCTTAAGTTTCACAATACGAGGAGTATGTAATCCGCGGCTTCATACGATTTAGATTGTGCTTCCAAATGAAAAAATTCAAGGGGATTTTCCTATTCTTCAATTAACGCTTTCAAAATAATCGACTCAAGAAGAATCAATCTGTCGGGAAAGCCTGTTAAAAGAGACGACAACCTTGAAATAAACTACGCATTTTAAAATGAATATTTTCGTAACGTGGGAACGTCACGCAGTGTTACGAAGTAAAAGTACAGTTTTTCTATTATAAATATACTCAAGTAAGAGTAAAAGTACCCACTTTTAATTTTACCCAAAAATAAATGCACCGAAGTAAATGTAGTCCTTTACTACCCGTTTTTGCTCCCATCTAATAAGAGCATCTCTGATCCTGAGTTCCAGGGCCGTTCCCGCAGTGGAAACGCCAAAAAAGACTAAAATCATATTGCATTTTATGGTTAAAATCAAAATGTGATTCTCTTTACCTTTACCATACTTCGAGTTCATCCTTACAGTTAAAAACTACTCCTCTCCTGAATTTGTGGTCTTATTATGCTCATCTAATACCTCAGCAGCTGCAGAAAACATATGCAGTAATTGTAGGATAATAATTTTTGCATAATTGTCATGGTTCTGCCTCATCATGTTATGTCTTTCTCGGTCTTGTGGCAGAATCATGGCAGAATCCCTTTTTTCATGTGGAGAGAGACAATTTTGGATCTTATGGATCGTCTCTGTTCCTGCCCTTTCGTCTCCTTAGTTTGATTGTTAATTCGTTCATGCCACACACCTGTTCCCTCTTGATTTGCTCACCTTTATATTGTCCTCATGTTTCACTGTCCAGTGCTCGGTCATTGTTTTCAGTGTGCCACTAACATGCTACCCCTGTGTTTAATTGTTAATTCATGCTTCATGTCAACGTGAATTCCGTTCTTGTTACCTGCGTCTGTGAACTACCCTTGTGCTTCCTGTTCCTGTTGTTTGAGATCCCGTCTAGTTTAGTAAGAGTTTAGTTTAGTTTATGTCAAGTGATGTTTATCTCAGGTTAGTGTTAGTAAGTCTACATCCTGTTATTATCCTGCTTGTCCTGTTATACTCCATCGTGGGTCTTTTTTTGCATGATAAATATCCCGTTTGTTTTCCTAAACGCTGCCAGCAATTGGGTTTTCCCACGTATTTCTTGACTATAATTGAAATTAAAATGTATGTGCGGAAATTGAAGTTTAATTCTAAAACGTATTTAGCTGATATGATTTGTACTCCAAACCAGAAATTATACAGTATATATAGGTATTACACAGAGGCATATGTGAGCAGATAGATTTGCATTTGGTTTCTGAAGCCATCGGTTAATAAAATCTGACATATTGCGTATGAATAAAGTTCCCACTCTGGAGCAATGGCTTCTATTTAATGCCTCCACACCTTTCGTAATAAACATGATTCTTTTTATTGTGAAATATGTTTCTGCATCTGAGACTTCGTCATCTCCCCCAAATAACATACAAGAGCAAACAATGAACTAAATGTACCCCATTTAAAAATATTACACAGTGTAATTTACACTAAATAATGATGAAAAACATACTTTACCTGTTTGTGTAAGTGAGGGGAGAAAAAAGTATTTCTTTACGATATAATATTTGTTATTTCGAGAGCTATTGTTGGACAAAAAGTGAAGCCAAAAACATGGAGCAGAAATAATCTACAAGGGTGGAAAGTTTACTTTTATATTCTACCCCTTTAGCTAAACATGGTGCCTGTTTCACTGCTAGTGGTTTTTCTTACACTTTCATCAAAGTCATGCTGTACAAATGGTTAGAGACATGAGGTAAAATTTATCTTGAGTGGCCTTGTCGCCCAAATACCATCAAATGAAAAATCCATTGAGAAAACCAGGGCCAAAGCTGTGCCATGCACTTTCAGGGTGTGAAAAGGCACAATTACGTTCCACCTCCTGTCGGGCTATGGAAGTGGTATTTCATATTGGTGGATCCCATAAGCAACCCCATAGTTATACTACCTGTCTTCCCTTGAGTACACATACTGTCACTGGTAGAAAAAAGATACCGTTTTGTAATGGGTTACTGTTTGCTCAACCTCTGTGGGCGAAAAAGACATTTAACAATATACACATCAAGGGCATATGCAGTCTTTTGTGTAATTTTGTTACCTCATGCATATCTGTATAACACATAGATTAACACAAATGTCATGAAAATTAATCTTTAATGTACTGGGTCGTAGCACATGTTATCTTTTTGCACACTTGAGGCTGAAGTGGACACACTTGAAACACACAAGACATGCATTCAAAGACCAGGGCTGGCCTCAGCTGCTTTGACTTTCCATTGGATTTATTCCTTATTTCATTTTAATGCACAAATTTAAAGTCATAATAGTATAAATACAAGTGGATAGGGATTGAAAACCATTAGCATATGTTTCCTCCACATGAGCATTAGCGATATGATGCTTTGGCATAGAGAGGAGATCTGTCTCCTATTAGTAACACAGGAGAATTGTATTATGGTTCTCTCAGCCTGAATCATCCAGGATTGGCCTACTCTTCAATCCCTGTGCATTAAATGCCATGTCTGACACCTCTCAGATAAAACTGCTCTCAACGTCCGCCATTCTTTATTTATTTATTATTAGTGCCTCGTGTTTATATATTTACACATCTCCGAGAGCTAAATTATTCATATAAATGTGATTATAACACAATTATCTTACCTCATGTGCTCACAGAAGAAATTTTGTGTTGACAAACATCACATTAAAGCAAGCATTCAAGTAGCTGTGTTTTTTTATGTGATTATCTATAAATATAATATAAGATATTAAAAATAGTCAAAAGGTTTCGACCTCTGAGTCTGCCACACATCCAAACCGCTTTCTGAAGAAACCATGACATTTCCTGTGAAAACAATGGCTGAGCCATTTTTTTTGCCATTCATTGACAAATTTTCTATTGAAACAGGATATTTGGATAGACATAACAAAGGGCTTTTTCCAGACAAAAAATTATAACTTTGTAATGTGTGAAGAAGATCCTAAAAGATATCACGTGGGCCAAAAAACAAAAAAGTATTGTACTTTAAATATCCATTATACTCTTTTCTTTCTTAGAACCTTTGGCACGAAAACCACAATCCATGAACATTTGGTATTTCAAGCACTTTGCAGCAGTTGGAAATATTTCATTGATATATATTTTTTTACAAATCTCTAAATGTGCATTTTATTCTGCGCTCCATCCTTCCTGCCAAGTCCATTTCCAATCAATCAGTGTAGTAATAAAAAGCACTCTGTCCTGCTTTTCTCGTGGTTTGACATGCCATCCGTACCTTAAATAGCCAAGATGTCACCGGCACTCGTCAGACCTTGCAGAAAGTCAAACCTAATGTTTCCCAACATAACCGATGTGTGCACAAGCCACTCAAACGTTCAATCGCATTCAACAAGACGCTAGACTTGAGAGCGTATCTCATCCAAATGTGATTTGAGATGATTGAAAGCTTTTTGATTTGGAAGTGTATTCTCTTAACCTAAGTGCTCCCTGAGACCATCAGGGAAATTCAATTGCTTCATTAAGCGAAGGGTAAAAAACTGGATTTTCAGCCCAAAATCATATCAGATCTTAATGTCTCAAAAGAAACACATGGGATTGGATGGGCCGGCTGGACGCTTAATTTCATTGGCAAATGCAATTTCTTGATGGCATTTCCTTACTGTGCCGCACGGAGAAACATAACATAGATCAAAATCTTAATGAGTCATTTTCAGAAGTGGACTCTGGCTTTCACGGAGGATAATGGAGCCATCGGGGCCCTTCTTCCTCTGAACCCTAGATAGCCAGAGGCCTGGACGTGATTCACCAGAAAGTATTTTTCCTGACCTGAACCTATAAACAAAGACTGCTCAGTCAAACTGCTATTTCCTTTAAGAGTTTATTTCTAACCCTTTTATACCCTTATAAAGAATAACCAGCACTGTCTTATAATTTCTATTGAAAACTGATGAATGTTGAAGGCCATGGCAGCATAGAACTCTTTGACATGTTCCTCAAAAACATTCCTGAAAATGTTCTGGAATGTGGCTGGGTGCTGAAAGAGACCATTGCCATTTGGGTATACTGTTACTGTAAAGCCAGCTATTGGCCAACGATGTCCGGAGCTCTGCTGATTATTAGAGTTCCACGTATATAAAAATACAGTTTAAAACTCTTCTGTTTGCATTACAGGTATATAAATCAATGCTACATACAGGAGGCTGGCGACGTCATCCGATTGAAAGAGTTGTTATCACTTTTCTGAGTGTTTTTTCATATAATGACAAATTAAGTTAATATAGTGGGGAGTTGCATGTGAGAACATTTTCGTTTTTCATTTGAGCATGTTTTTTGATGGGTGATCTCACAGCATGCTATTGTTAAATTTAATCATGCAATATCATTTCCCCAAAACAAAATTGTTGACAGTGATAATGCTGGGTGACTAGTGTAACGGAGTAAACCTCATTTCCCGACCTCAAGAGTCTGGATCGATGCTGGTTAGAAGCCTGCTCGGAGAGGGGCAAATAGGACCATTTACATTACTCGATTTAGAAAACCACTAGCCACAGTATAAAGCCCTGTTCATAGATATAAATTTATAATTTGTTAAATTTTTTATAAATTATATTTATTAAAGTTTAATGATTTTTAGCATTTATTGGTATTGGGTTTAGGTATAATTATTGACACCCCACCCCGGACCTCACTAATTTTCGAACCCTGGCTACGGTCATGGGGGTATGAAGTCTACACTAGGCTTATCTTTAGGTGTTTCATGTCAAAGTTATTTCCACACGAACACCTGAGGCTTCACAGCAAAACAGTGCCTAAATCATAATCTCAATAGGCTTTCCTGCCTACCTTCAATAGAGCAAGTAAATAATCCACACGCTCCCGGAAGCATTCTATTCATGATTCATCAGACCAATCAACCCTCTTCCATTACTCTATACCCCAGTACTGACATTTAGGTGCTCATTGTAACCACTTTCAGGGTTGGTCATCATGGTAACTCTGCTTGGTCTGCGGCTACGTAGCCCCATATACAGCAAACTGTGATGCACTGTGCGTTCTAACACCTTTAGCCACAGTACCTCTCCTGTGTGGTCGGTCCAGACAAACCGCTCTTTAAAATCTATCAATGAACCTTTTTCATTTATTTATTTTACATGGAGCAAACACTGCTGGATAATAAGGTAATGGTTACTAGGGGCCTGTTTTAAAATAAATATTGTGTCTGTTGGTTTTGGGAAGTCTCCATTATACACCATCCTTTAATATTGCTAAATATCACATTTTCTTAGGTTGATTGAAAAAACCAAGACGGCATATGTACAAATTTGAGAATCATACTTACATGCAGAAACATACACTCACTCTAATGGCCAGCTACTTCTTAGGAACTCTGTCATTCAGAGCTGGCCCTGTTGGACACGTTTAATCTCTCAATCCATGTTGCCTGTTCCCTACACTTCAGACTACTCCTCACCCATTAATTTCCCCATGGACTCTTGTGCCTCACCACCAAACCTGGCAACCAGTGGCAGGAAGTGGATAAATGGAGAGACTCCCCTGCCCTTACAGCCAGAGGCGTTTAATAAAAATAGGGGAGTCTAACAAAAACCCAGCTGTGTGAGCACAGAGGTGCTGCTCTGTATGCAAAGGCATTATGTATCACTCATGGGATGCCTATGAAATACTTGTTCCTTTGAAATGCTCAACGAAGTTATTACCCTTGATTTATCTTGCCATATATTCAGTCAAAGCTTTTACATGAATTTGTGTGATAAGTCAAGCGTTCCTCTCACACTGTGAGTACTACAAAGCTCAATTAATATAAACATGGTCTTTCTAAAGGTGGAAGCTCAGCTTGTTCGACTCCATACACTGCTGCACCATACAAGGACCCCAATAATGTGTGTTCCATTGCGCTAGTCTCCTGCCCACGTAATGTGATTATACTCTAGCTAGAAGGGATACAGCTACCTCCACTGGGTATGTGTACTTCAATACCACATCATCTTTGTCACGCTGACAACAGCTATTTACTATTTTTTATTATAGTAAGGTTAGGTTTGGGTAGGTGTGGCCATTAGCTAATTTAATTTATTGTAATTTTTGGCAAGATTTTTCATTACTTCGGGCCATAGCTGTATTCCTTCTTGCAACAACCACGTAATGTTACTGTACGTCTATGAACTGAATAACAAACTGTGACACACTCAAAGGAGGTGACCCCGCCTATGGAAAACAAATCTCAGGTGTATTTACTGTATGATTGGATTTTCCATACCCAATATTATGAACACTTGAACCCTTAAAGATAATGTATGCTAATATCATGTGACTAAGAGGCAAATAAAGACTGAATAACTGTGTCTCATGCAGTCTTATACAAGACTTTGACAAGAGAATCAGCACCATAAATTGAAATTTTTGTTCCCTTTCTGTCGGTCTCT
Source organism: Triplophysa tibetana (assembly GCA_008369825.1). Taxonomy (NCBI): domain Eukaryota; kingdom Metazoa; phylum Chordata; class Actinopteri; order Cypriniformes; family Nemacheilidae; genus Triplophysa; species Triplophysa tibetana. The sequence continues at coordinate 13,674,831 of CM017905.1, read as the reverse complement.
CGACGTTGTGTCGAGACCGAAAGAGGTTCAGTCTTGAGAACCTATCATCTCCGATTGTACTTTAAAAGGCCAATGAACTTGGCCTGTCTCTACCCGTGCATACGGGTATTAAAGGAAGATGGCGTGCCCATTCATTCACCTTTTGTTCTTCGGAACCAGCGAGGCATCACAAAATGAGCATTTTCTCTGATAATTTCCATGTGGCTTCTACAACACAGAGCAGCGGACTCATTCTCTTTTGTGCGACTTCCCCTGGGCGTTTCGGTAGCGTGCCTTGGTGTTTAAAGGAGCAAATTTCTCTAAAAGAGCTGAAATTTCCTACAGAGTGCTTGTGTTGCCAGACATGTCTCACCGCTGTAATCTTGAATGCAACAGCGTCATCCAAGAACCTGACAGGCATGATAACTCTATCACATGCTTGGTCCGGCAGCATGCGGAAGTAGCTTTCGTCGATACAGCTTGCCCGCACTGCGATCATATGTCTATCAAGATGTTCTCTCTGGATGCAGTCACAACATCGTCTTCCTGTTCTGCGGCAGCTGCCAATCCTGCGATCGTCCATGCCACAACACCAAACCGTCTCATCAGACGCCCGACCAGTAACGGATCAATGCAAGAGCATGACGAGGATAATGTTTCCATCACGGCATCGGAGAGTGATCTCCTGGCATCAGACACGGAAGACTCCTTGGAGCTCCCGGTTTAGGCCGGTTAATCCCTGGACAAAGTGGAACTAACGTTAATTCGAAACGCCTATGACACATCTGTATTGCAAGCGATGACAAAAAAACTGTTGCACGCTATTAAAATCAATGAAGCACGTGCCGTGGAGCTTGTATTCAAAACAGCTGAGAAAACAGCCAACCCTTCTGGCGTTCGCTCATAGCAGATCTCACAACTCGCCCGACGCCTCCTGGCACCCGAGACCAGACCTCTGGAACCTCCATGTCTGGCTCCTAAGACAGGGCGAGGAGATCCTGAGTGACCAGCTTCCCACGGTCGTAGGCACGATCACTCAGGCTTGAGCTCCAACTACTAGGCGACTGTATGCCTACAAGTTGTGCCTCTTCTCGTCCTGGTGTTCTTCCCACCGGGAAGATCCACAGAGTTATGCGATTGGTTTGGTGCTGTCCTTTCTCCAGGAAAGGTTAGAGAGCAACCTCTCCCCCTATAAGCTCAAAATGTATGTCGCTGCCATAGCCTCATTTGGGCCCCTGGCAGTATCCGCTCTACCCCATCTCATGATGAAGACGGTTCTGCTAGTTGGACAATCCCCCATCAAGAGGGTAGGGGATCTGCATGCACTCTCTGCGTCCAACAAGTGGCTAGAGCTCGGGTTGTGCGACTCCCACATGGTTCTGTGACCCCGGCCTGCCTAAGTGCCCAGCACCTCTACTTGGACCTCATGCCTTCTCCCCTTCATTAGGTGAGTCAGTGTGGTATTTCAGCCCTCCCTACTTCCCTCACCATGTTACAAGCATCCCATGCATCAATAAGTACCTCTCTTGTTTTACGAGCCGGACAGAGCGGCACATATTCCAAGCCCAGTATAGGTAGAGTTTCCCTCATGAGGTGAACCCCTATACCTGAGCTAGTGCTCCACATGTAGTGGCTGCCCCCTTTGGTCATCCCATCTGACGTTTCCTCACTCTTGGTTCCCCTGCTGGTGAACCTGTGACCTCCCCACGGTGGACTCCACCGCTTCTGCCCACCCCTGGTTGCTGCCCTGCTTCTAAACCCATGAGATCTCCCCACTGGTGAGACCGTGTAGGTAATCCACGTATTATCTCCCTACGGCAGATGTGGTCTCCTAGTGCCCCACCCTCAGGCGAGGGGGAAGAGCTTCCCAGTGTTCCTTTCGGTGCCTGGCAGCTATCTCGTCTCTAGAGTAGGAAGGCAGCCGCCTGTACGGCCGTTGGTAATAGCCTCTCGTCGCTGACTCACTCGTACTGATGCCTTACTACACCACTGGTAGGTTGCGATTCCCGGTAACGCTCACATGTGACTCACCGAGGCCAGTCATTGTTGCTCTGCTGGAAGTCGTGATGTGGTTAAGCGCCGTTGCATTTCGTATAGGGAACCCATTCTGTCTCGATACAACGTCGAGAGACCGACAGAAAGGGAACATCTCGGTTACGGATGCAAACTCAATCCATAATGGAGGTAACAAGACGATGTGTCCTTCATACCACGACACTTCACAGTCTGTTTCAGTGACCGAGAATGCCACTCAGGTTCCCCAGCCCAAAAGGTGAATGATTGGGCATGCCATCTTCAATTTATAACCGTATGCATAGGGCAGAGACTGTCATGCCATGCCATTCGCCAAGTTGGCGCGACCATTTAAAAGCACAATCAGAGATGATAGGTTCTAAAGTTTAAACCCCATTCTGTCTAGACACAACGTCTCGTCCCCTCCATCAGGGAACGGAGGTTAGATATGTTACTGAGACGATTTATTGTATGTCTCTTTTGTGCTAATTTATTACACGGTTCCTTGGAATGCTTGATTCTGATTGGCCTCTCAAAACTAATAACACACCTTAACCCGAATGCAACGAATCATATTGACAGTTTTTTTGGAAAAATGTAACATAAATATGTCTTTAAGTAACATTTATGACATTATATTTACAAATGATGAAACCCAATTCCCTATTCGTGACTTTTGCACAACATTTCTTAACTTAAAATCGAAAGTAAACGTCTTTTCCTCGCGGAAGTTCTGCATTCGGTAAAAATGAGCTAATAAAATACTTATTCCAATACCATATTCCCATTTCATGTCCATTATTTTTCATGTGGCAAGTAGCCAGTAATAAGCAGCTACGCTTTCGTTGGTCCTGATCTCATTGTCGGGGCTTATTTCTGCGATAACAACCGGCTGCCTAGCTACATTATCCCTGACATAATAATTAGTTTAACTTTGCACTATCTCATTTTTGTAATTTTGTAAATCACCCAATTCGATACAAACTTTTTCCTTGAATCTTTGATGGAGGTGATTCATAAAGATAAAGCTCACAGTGAAAAAAAACAACTCATAACACAAAAAAGCCTTTTAGATAATGATTCACTTTATGGGGCTTTATTAACATAATTTGATGCATATTGCTGATTGTAATTTAATTTAGGAGCTAGGAAACCCAATTTTGAATAGGTAAACTTTGTCAATGAGTAAGAAAAATGTCATGGGGATAAATTGACAAATTTATGATAGTATTCAATTCACGAATTTCTTAAGCATGAAGCTCAAATGTTATGCGGCACAGTCAAGTACTTTTATTATAGTTTAAGGAAAGCTAAATACTTATACTGAAATTAGTTTAGGAAACATTTTATTTCTCTTATTAAACATAAAACGCAAATGTGTTAACATATTCTCCTTAAACAAGTTATACACCTGGTCAACAGTGAAGCTGAAAAACCATGATGGACCTAACACTATGTGAATGATCAGTTTGTAAAACCCCTCTACAGGTCTCTCACTTCAACCCCTGCGATGAGAAACAACACTGCAGGCTAAGTCATAAAATCCATGCCATACCATGTGACAAATAATATCTAACTTTTATTAAGAAAAGGAAGCCAAGGCCTCTCGCCCTTTATTGATTTTCTACAGACTACGGTGTGCACCCACAGCTAAGCAATCAAACCACAGAGGAGAGCATCTCACAGAGTGGGACAGACACTATTAGACTACCCTCCAACCATCAATATAAGGAGCAAGACTTCCACTCTGAGGTGAACAGGTGTCAAGACCTAGACAAGACAAATTTGAGGAAACATCTGTAACATGTATTCAGGGGGGTGGGAGGTGCAAACACAGGATGAGGGGAAATATCACACACTGTGAACTTTAAGACACACATACGTTAAGACACTAACCTTCCTTGGAATGCAAAAACACTGAAAAACAGACTTCACACATTACAAATACATAGGCATACTACATTTCGTCTGAAAATAATTTTGCACTTCACATACACTTACATACTTTTGATATTTTACTACACTCTTAACCTCACACACCTGAAAAACAATACTGTGAGCACTTTAATGTGATTATTTAGAAAATGTTTTGATTAATGTTTTGAATGTGTGGGTTAAATGTTTTACTCTGTCACATCTCCTTGAGAAAACAATGAATGTAAATACAGTTAATCCTCCAATCACACTCCAATACATGTCATCATACCAAAATTATAGCGAAAATATCATTTTACAATGACGGTAATGTCTCATGCTCCCTTTAGAGGTGCCAATTCTGTCCAATCGAACGTAGTTGAGGAAAGGAACAAATAAGTTTTCTTCTATGGTTTAGAGGACAGGTTGAAACAAAACCAGGTCAATGCCAGGTCATAAGTTGTATTCACAGATAACACAGATTTGTACCATGAAAGCACTGTGAATTTCTTTAGATAAAAGCATCTGGCAGATGTATAAATGTAAAAATATATAACACTGTGCAAATGGGAAAGATTGGGCAAATATAAAAAAAATTGTAGGATAACTATTTCCCTGTGTATTGTTGAGCATTTCATACACTAGCTTGAGCTTGTTTTGACAAAAAATATAAGATTTGTGTGGCAATGATATGTGGTACGGCTGACCATGGCAAATATTTTTCTCAAAGATTTTGTGTTTGGCCCAGTGGTTGCACTCGGCACTTGAAGTGGTGGTGGCATGAAAGAATCTACTTAGTGAATACAAAGGATTCAATCCCTGGAAAGGATGTCTGAGACGACACAGAATCATGCTTGCAATGTTATATAGACAATACACTGCTGAGGGAGCCAAGCGATGTACAGTAATACGAACATGACTCTATTACTATGAGACCTGCAGAGGGGACAGAGAGCATTTCTTTCGCTGGCCAAGAGATGACAGCCTGAAAGATGTACAGTATACCCCCGCTCATCAATAAAGACCCAGCACAGATGCATTACTCTCATACTAGTTAACTCACAGAAATGTTTGGATCCAGGAATCTGCGTCATCAATCAGCTGAGAAAACAGCCTAACACTGTTATTTCAAATATTTTTGTTGCCTTACAAACAATTAACAAATTTAAACAACTACTCTATTCTCTAATGTGCCTATGGATTCCACTGATTCTGCACATATTAGCTTACTCAAAGATTTACAGCACATATCACACATTGTCAGCCCTTAAATTAACAAGAGCTACCATTACTGCCAGCTGCTGATCCATGTATTAAAATGGACAGCACTGAACTGAAATCAATTCATCAAACACAGACGGGGTGCTGGTACTCTACCTGAGCCCTTCAATTAAAATAATGCTTTGGTCGGAAATAGTCATTTTGTAAGAACCTCATTTGTGTTATCTATCAGCTGTGTTTTGACTCCATTACTCTCACTAGAACTTATATAACGCAGCTCTTGCTTTTAAAGGGCCGTAATCCCAGAAAATGCACTTTTAAATGTTTATCTACCAGCAATTTAGTCGCCAGCGTGTGTGCAGAAACACCCTGTAATTATACAAATCCATCCATTCTTCTTTTTGTAATCTCCCTTAAACCACAACAGTGACACAAAACAAGCCGTTGAGGATCCCCTAACAATCTTGTGTCACGTTGATTTACACCTGCCCATGACAGCATACAGACTCCACTTTACGAGCGCCTAGTTCCACCACCCGCCAGAGACATGCTGTCAGCCATTTTCAGGCAAGAGCAGATGTAGCCGCTAGCCAGCGACAAAAATGTCTAAGAAACAACAAATGTGTGCTGTTGTTGGATGTAAATTCAAACATAAAAGGAGGCAGGGAGGAGACCTTTCCGACGTGCCCGGGTTCGTCCTGCTGCAACCTTGGTGGCCGGAGTTATAAACTATCAGTCCCAGGCAGGACACCGAGAACTCTGCGTCTGGAGAAAAAGCACTTTCTTCCGATCGACAAACCAACATTCACCCGTCCGGAAAGACTTCCAGAACGAGCCAGGACTCGTTGGAAGTCGAGTCGATGCGACCCCTAAGTCTGGAGCTAGAGCTCCCGGTAGCCGTATAGGTTGTAAAATCGCAGCTCCGGTACCTGGTGGCCCAGGCTCTGGACAGTTGCATTCTGCAGAATGTATCTCCGGCGCCTGGGGTCGTGGCGAGTCAACGCGGGTCAGTATATCATGGGTTTCGCCAAAGAAAATATTCTCAAGAATGGGTCAGCAGTTCGCTATCAAGCTTCATCTTCGGAAGAAGTAAGTATTACACATCGTTTTTAAATCAGCGGCTGTTGTTTACATGTTCTTGGCTAATCCTGAGACTTTACTTTGGTCCAACGACAGGTGTTGTATCGTAGCGTTAGTGGTAAAACGCATGGCGCCCATCGGTTCAGAAGACTTGTGACCAACATAATTTCTGTAAAGCTTATTCATTACAACGAAAGGAAGTTATAGCAGTGTATTTCTCGATGAGTTCAGTGTTTTCTCGTATGTCCTGAGTGTGACAATACTTATTAGAGATACAACCCGTGTGTCTATGAAGAGATAGATAGTAGGGATACAGCTCGTATTTCTACATTGATGACGGGAATACCTGTAAGTTTGAGATTTGCTGTATGATTGGCTTGGCCAGAGGTGATCGATATACATCGCATAATCTTCAGACTGAAACTGTTTTTCTGTTTAACACGAGGGAAGGAAAGGTTAATGAACATTCCTTTCTCATTTTCCTGAGCACAGGGAGACATGTAGATCGTGTGACCACTTGGAACAAAGAGACATTCTCATTCCTGTGGAGAAAGGAGGATGGGAAGAACTGGACGCTGGGCAGTTCAACACGACGACATTGACAAGTTTCAATGTTCAATGTTAAGATTGATAAGTCCACTAAATTTAGTTTGACCGGGTCATTAAGACTCTAAATAGAGTTTTTTGTTAATGGAACAAAAGACACACGCAGAATAAATTTATACTCTATTGCAGTGGTTCTCGAATTTTTTTGCTTAAGTACCCCTTTTTATGATTTTTTCAAGCCAAATACCCCTTGACCAAACCGCAACATTTGCATTAATACAGTGAAATTAGAGTCAGTATTATATCTGATGCCCCCAAGCAGGTTTTTTGCTTAAAAACATTTCTCTATGTAGCTTTACGCAACTATGTAAATCTCTTAAGTAGTAGGAATAACAGTTAAAGGTAAATCAGTGTTTTTCAGTTCAGGAAAATAAAAAAAATTAACATTTAACCGCCACCTCTCCTCAATTGCATTATTTCGCACCCAGACACTGCTCCTGATTCCGGGTCCGGGTCTCAAAAAATAAATCTTATAAATTGAAATGCATTTGAAATATATGAATTAATTTTTTATTCATATGTGTGTAGCCCTAATTTCATATAACAATATTATTATCTAATTTTATTGTCTTATTGATTTTCCTTATTTATTTCTAAATTTCAGTTTCTCTCACGTACCCCCTCTAGTACCCCAAAGTACCCCTGGGGGTACACGTACCCCCATTTGGGAACCACTGCTATATTGCATTGTGTTTTATTTAGTGGTGGGCATAGATTAATTTTTTTTATCTAGATTAATCTAGATCAGGGGTTCTCAACCTTTTGCAAGCTGGGACCCCCCAAAGCTGGTTCATTGCAGTTGGGGCCCCAGTGCCCCTCAATGTTTGATAAACATAGTCTCAAATCATCCTCGATGTGTGCACGATTGCAGTATTTCGTTTTGAGTGCAGTCGTTTTTGAGAATCCTGCCTCACACAGATATGTCGATGCGAAAGGTAGGAGAATCTTCAAGGCGACGTCACAGAGTTCAGGATATTCCTGCATCAATGCTGCCCAGAATGACGAAAGAGGGCAGGAGTTAAAGAGTTCCTTCAGTCTACTGTCACTCTTCAGCTCACTAAGCTGTTCCTGCATATCAATTGATAGCTCGTTTGCTGTGCACACAAACGGATCTTGAACCCACGCAAAAGAGCGATAATCCTCTTTAAAGTACGTCGCAAATTGTTTTCTCATTGCTGACAGGTGCTCAGACGCTGATTGAAATAGGGATGAGAAATCGTGTGACGTGCTTGCATCAGTGATAAAGTCTGCAAGGCTGGGGAACATGTCGCAGTTCCCTCGACTGATGCGGCCATGCCAGAGGTCTAGTTTTTGTGTGAAGGCGTGCACTTTGTCTGCAAGGAGCAAAATATAAGTTCCGCAGCCTTGCAAAGACAGGTTGAGGCCGTTCAAGCGGTCAAATATATCGACCAAATAGGACAGAGACGCAAGCCACATGGTGTCATCCAGATGCTTCGCAAGATCTGATTTGATTTCTGTCAAAAACCACTTCACCTCCTCTCGCAGCTCATACAACCGCTGTAGCACCCGCCCCCTGGAGAGCCGGCAAACTTCAGTGTGCAGAAGCAGCTGTTCGTGCCCTGACCCGATCTCCTGGCAGAGGACCCCAAACAAGCAAGAGTTTAACAGCCGTGATTTGATAAGATTTATCATTTTCACGGATTGGTTCAGCACGGAGTCAAAAAGAACCGGCATTTTTTTAGCAGCTAGTGCTTCGCGATGGACCATGCAATGTGTCCATTTCACAAGTGGAGCTACTTGCTGAACCCGAGCAGCTAGGCCACGCTCACGCCCCGTCATTGCCTGCGCACCATCCGTGCATAGGCCAACGCATCGGTCCCAAGCCAAACCATTTTCAAGGATAAAAATATTAAGGACATTGAAAATGGCTTCTCCTGTAGTGTGCAACTGAAGAGGCCGGCAAAACAGGACATCCTCCTCAATCGCCTTGTCCCGCAGAAACCTGACATAGGTGAGGAGCTGTGCCTGCCCAGCAATATCAGTAGATTCGTCCAGCTGCAGCGCGTAGTAAGGACTCTTTTTTACGAACTCTATCTGTTGCTCTCTGATATCATTGGACATGTCTACAATTCTCCTAGCGACTGTGTCATTGGACAGTGGTACTGCACCGAGTTTGGCTGCTGCACTATCCGCTATCATTATTCTGCACATGTCTTGCGCTGCCGGCAAAATGAGAGTCTCTGCGATTGTATGCGGTTTACCCAGTTTACCGATTCTTTTGGCCACTACATACGATGCCTCCAAACACTGTTTAGACACAGTGCTGTGCACTGAAATGGTTGCCTGTTGCTGATGGAAGTCATCAAGCTTTCTTTTAAAATATTCAGCCGGTTTATTTTTAATGCCAGGATGCTTTGTTTCGAGGTGCCGTTTTAATTTGTAGGGCTTCATACTGTCGTTTGCCAGCACCTCAGCACACACGACACACTGAGGTCTCAGATCAGCCGTAACTGTAAACCCAAACTACAGGTATGCTTCATCGTACCTTCGAAGCTTTTTTGAAGCTGGTGGTGCGTCGGTTGGCTTGTTGGTCCTCACAAGAAATTTCTCCATTTTTGTTATGTGTTTTCAATAAAGTTTAGGCAATATGTAACTGTGTGTGTGGCTATGTTGAGAGACGTATCAGGGGCTAATCAATCGGGACTTAGGGACGATCTTTAATTAAACGTACAAAATAATTATTTTGTAGACAATTCAGATTTTATTTTAATACTTAAAGATTGTAGTGTGTGTGTGTGTGTCTTAGTCATGTGGGTAGTTTTAGCTAAGTGTAGCTACTGCCTAGCAGTTAAAAAAAAATACTGGCAAGGGCTGAGATTTGATCTAATCTTTAACAAAAATGTTTGTGGGTTTAGTCTTTAAAAAGACTGTTGGGGTTTTGTAGTAAAGGCCTATGTAAATCGAGATTGATAACAGACTAGCGAGAGCTGGCACAAGCGAACTTGGCAAGAGACTAGACTAGAGTGAATGGAGAGCTATGTCGTGAGTCAATTTAAATGTAGTCATTTATTTTTGTGTGAGAATGAGTGAACATTTACACCCCGCTCTGTAAGCTAGGGCGGAACGGCGGCGGCCATGCGCATGCACGATTCATTTGCAGCCTGGACGCGGAGGGGTGTGTGTCTCCTCTCTGCTCTGAGTGCTGCGTGAGGCTACTGAGAGACTGACCGCCTTGAAGTGCTTTTGGACGGGAGAGGGGCTCACGGCAGCACCCGCTGCTCGTTGTGCACAGTAGGCCTAACTGCGGAGTGATTCGTGCTTTCGAGTCTCCAAACACCACAAAAGTCTCCAAAAACACCAGTAAAATTCGCTGGATTTGTCGCTTTGACAACAAAAAAAAGTCGCCAGGAGGATGATTTGTTTGTGTTATAATCAGTGCTTGAAGTGGGGGAAAAAGGTGGCGGTACTCTCTTTGCATTGGCCAATCATTACATTTTTACAGTGAAAAACAAAACTTGGAGATATTGCTGTTACAACAATTTAGTGTTTTTATTTATTAACAACATAAATGTATTTAAACATGTTTGTGTGTGCGTGGCTGCGTGTATTTCACAAAAACTAAAGGAAAGCTTTAACTTTAGCCTATATTCTGACTAGTTTATTCGTTTTATATATATATAGGCTATATATATAACTAAACACGACCTCATGTTTTATATGTTTGAAGCCTCTGAAACTTGCATCCGTCATAAAAATTAATTCTGATGGTTCGATTTTCTGCATTTTTCGCATCCGTAGCAAATATTTTGAAGGGTTTTTTTGACAATTGAGAGCCAACAAATGACAAATATGAAAAAACGAATACGACAGTTTCGGACTCAGTTAGCGTGCAAGGACATTTTGAGACTTTTGAGACTTGCGCAGCTCCTCGAGGAGAAATCAAACAAATGACCCCGTTTTCTAAGGTCTATGAGCGCAGCACACACAAATAAACTAAATTGACATAGTGCAGTTAAATGTGGTGTTTTTATATTTATAACTTTTGAATGCAGTTCAGCAACATGCATCACACGACCTGACGACCAAGAGAGCTGACAATTGACCATCACTTAATTTACCATCACCTCACGATTGAAAATGTGACACTGATTTCATATGACAGTTCAACAAACAAGTTATTAATATTAAGTCACTTACATTTTAGACGAAATAATGACTGTTTTGGTCTATTTTAGCAGCGAAAATAGATCCGATGAATCCAAACAAAGATCACAGCATAGCGCATCTCACAGCAGCAATCAATCGTGTTTTGAATGATTCAGTGTTTTGAACGAATCGATTGAGTCATGGATTCAATGACCCATGCGCACACATCTGTCTCATTCTTGATGAATCGGCCGTTTGAACGAATCGTTTGAATGAACAACTCAATGACTCGCTTAACAAAACCGCTTTTCACCTGGATTTGCGCTCACTATCCACAAACCAATCAAATTTGTTCAAAACTCTTTTTTTTAAATCAGTCCAAACACATTTTAATTTTTATATATACAAAACTATAACTTTTTATGAAAGTAGTTTAGTGATAAAAAAAATGTTAATTCTCCCCGGGAGAGTGTCCGCGCCCCACCGGTTGAGAACCAGTGATCTAGATTAATCTAGATTAAAATGGTTCATTTGAATTCTGCCGAAGGCATTCAGAATATGTGTGCTACCCAAATAATGACTAAAAGTAAGTCTTTGAGAACGGGTTTCTCAAGCCAGGTGGCGCATTAGACCAGGGGCTCATCTCCTGTTTCCAAAATGCATCACAAACTGCTAGAGAAAGCTGTTCTACTATGATAATTGGTGATAAAAATTAAATTATGTTCAATAAGATGTACCTGTGTTTACTTCCTCATTAGCTAAGGGATGCTTTGCGTTTAGGTGGTACTTGAGACTGGAAGAGCTCCTACAGTACATTTACATTTAAATTTAGTCATTTAGCAGACGCTTTTATCCAAAGCGACTTACAAAGAGTTAGGAAGCAACAAGCGAAATGACATACAGGAGCCATAATACATTAGGTGCCAATACAAAGTTACTGGTTTCAACTAAAGTTAGACCTGTTGAAAGCTTTTTTTTTTTAAACCAACTGTATGTAAACCAATTCCGTACAGTAAACCCATTCCACATTGCACAATGTGCAAACAACCTTAGTCTTGTCGAGGTTTCCATTGGGAAGCTTCTTAGAAATATTTTTTTCCTGAAGCAAGCCCGGCGGCTTACCTGCATCCATGTTAGCACGTCACGTTTGATGTGGTAATTTCACAGTAACGTTATGTTGTGTTCAGACCAAACGCCAATGGCGCGTCAAGCGCGAGTGATTTACATGTTAAATCAATGCAAAGACGCGATATACCTACTTGCGGCGCGAATCGCGCGAATGAAGCCCTGGTTATGAGATGATGAGGCGGCGCGAATGACGCTAATGACGCGAATGAAGCCCTGGTTATGAGATGATGAGGCGGCGCGAATGAAGCGAATGAAGCGCGAATGACGCGAATGAAGCCCTGGTTATTAGATGATGAGGCGGCGCGAATGACACGGATCACGCGAGTTGAAAACTCTCGTTCTCGCCCCCTACAGTGCAATTAATCTAGATATACTTCCGCGCTATAATATCAAGGTGAAAGTCATCATAGCTTGCGTAGTATAGACCAAGCTCCCAACCCAACTTTGAGAACAGATTAACGGCGACATTTTTTTATCGCGCGATAACGCCGTTAACGTCACTAGTTTTATTGTACTATTTGAGAACCATATATAAAGTTGTTTAAATGGTATTTTTGCTAGTGTGTGTATTCCCGTATTATAAAGTTTCGCCTGGTGAGGTTGGTTGGATGATTTGGGTTACAACAAGATATACTTATTTTCTTTATTTAAATTTGCACAAACTTTACACAAAAATATGTTTAATTTGCAAACTGAGTGCACCAAAAAGAATTACACAAAATATTTTCTGTAATTAAATCCATCATTGTCTTTATACAGTGTATTTTGCCCTGCTTAGTACATCTGGCCCAATGTTTTTTAAGTAGGAAAACAACAAGGGAGAAAGTGAAGATTTTATAAGGAACACTGACGGTTAGTACATTAAATCGGTGAAAATATTTTAAAACATATGTGACTTTTGTATATCAGGTGTGTAGATGAGATATTAATCAGATAATATTTTTCAAAGTGAGACAAATACTTGAAATGCAGAAGACAGAAATGTACGATCAGCATTTAGGCATGACTGATTTTGTGTTCAACTTGAATCATCTAGAATCATCACTGTAAAGACAGAACAGAAGGATTTACATGGTGGTACATATGGTGGACATCCTGATGCGGCATATGTACCATGACAAGATGATTTTTTTAAAGCAGCAAAGAGGTGGCATCAATTAATTTACACACTATTAGCAATGAATGTGACACATTATATCACCTGCTCAATATGTCTGTAAGACTTGAGTTTCTGGCTGTCTTTTTGTTTAAACAATGGATGGTTTAAAATAGCTGTAAAGCCACATCTTTGAAAAACAGGACCCATACATTTACACCAATGCTATATCAAACCATCTCTCGCAGTAATGCATGAGACAAGTCAGAGAAGACATACTTTACTGTGGCATTAGATCTTTCATTTTTGAATTTTGAGGCTGCGCAAAGTGGAGCTGTCTCAGATCTCCCTTATCTCGGGAGTGTAATCACAACTTTAGAGTATTATTTTATTAATTATGGACGGGATTATGAATTATGAATACATTCTATTTTTGCCTTGCAGTAATGAATTGGGCCATGCCAACAAAAATTGCATTTTAATATATGAAAAAAATCCACCACTACCATTGAAATCAGATGGGAGAGAGAGAGAGTGAGAAGAGAAACAAAAGAGAAAAGACATCAAGATCAGATGTCTCAGTGAGGCAAAATCTGGAACTTGGTTGCTCTGTCATATCCTTGAGAAAGTACAATGGGACAAAGCCCACATGAGTCACACTGATGCCAGTCACCCAACACAACCAAAGATCCCATTACAGGGTGTTCCAAATTAGCCAAATGAATCATTCCTTTTGGCTAATGGCATCAATAAACACTGGTATCCCTTGTATCCATGGCTGAATAAGGCGGAAGGGTGATGAGGGAGAAGTGGGTGTATGTGGAATCAGCTTCCCCCTCATTTTAATAATATTACCATGAGGCCAAAATTACTTAATGCATTCATGAGCATGGAGGTGATATTTGGGGGTGACTTGACCACGCATGTCCTAATACAAAGACGTGAAACTCTACGAATGAGAAAACATTGTCTAGTAGGGGATAATTAGCTCTCATAGCTTGACAAATGGGCTGATGCCTATGTGCATACATGGCTAAGATGGTCGTATAAGGTGTCTTCATTAATAGGCTTGGTGTGGCATCTCCCTTTGTAATATATATAAATATTTATCGGTCCACGTCCTGAGTGGAGACAAGCTATCATATCTAACAGAACACACATATACTAATTACACCCCACCAGTAAGGGAAAGCAGAGCATATACAAGCCAAAGGAGAAACTGGGGCATGTGCAGGGAAATCTAAAGAGAAATGCTATTTATGTGTTTTTACTTTCATTTCCAGAGTGGCTTTTCTGCACAACAAAGGTAAGGACAACACTCTTTTTGCATCACCGCTTGGGACAAATAGTGTAGAGAATGTTATTAAAATACTGGTCAAAACAATTACTCTGAACACCATCAAGTCTAAAAAGACACCCATGTTTTGAATTTCTTTTTTAATCCTCTATTACTGAATTACGTTTTCTTTTAAATTTCTTACTAAATTAATTCATTAAAGGTGCTGGAGGATCATTTGGAGGATCTGTTGACATAAATGCAAAATAATATACATTGCTGTCTTCAGAGGTGTATAAAGTCCTTTAGATAATGAACTGTTATGTTTTTATACCATAGAATCATGTATTTCTGTCTACAGACACCGCGGGTCCTCTTGCGCGGAATTCGCCATATTGTTTTTTCCACAGTAGCCCTTAACAGACAAATTGCTCTACACAGCATGTTTTGTAAACACGTTTTATCCTTCACAAAGAAGTGGAAAAGCAACGATACTCTTGTCCTGTGATAGTCGCCGTAGTGCTTTGAAAGGAGCCGTTGTTTGCAATTCACAAACTCACAGGTAGATGCTGCTAAAATCTTAACATTGCTCCTTTAAATTAATTTCATATAACAAAGTTATACAAACAAAGTCAGTTTAATGTATTTAAAATAAAGTGACTAAAGCCAGTGTGATTCAAAAAACTAAACGTTGAATCAAAACTTTTACCAGCATGGTTTCCTCAAATATAAATAACAGTTATTCTAAAGCTATAAGAAAGCAGAGATCCCTGTGATACTCTGAAAGGCACAATCATTTATTGGATGCATTTATTGCAAGAGACATGTGGCTGCTGCTATCACCGCTTGTTCAAATATAGACGGCTTCATTTTAAGAACATTGTAGTAGAGTAGGCGGGGCGAGACTGTGATTCGAGTCCAGTGAGTAATTGTGAATTAGCGCCAGCTGTGCGCACACCGGCCTCGAATCACGGAGGAGATGGGAGCATATAAGAGAACGAGCGGCTGGACCATCGATGAGAGTGGTCCAGGCCCGAAGTGTTTGTATATGTATTTATGTTTTACTGTGATGTTGTTCGCCGGCGGTCGTCCGTGAGGGGCCGCCGGCTGTTATGTTTTGGTTTGTTTGTTAGCCGGCAGTCGTCCGTGAGTGGCCGCCGGCTGTTATATTTCTTTATTAAATGTTTTTAAAATGTCTTCCGGTTCCCGTCTCCTTCCTTCCCTATCTTGAATTTTGTTACAAACATAAAAAAAAATGACTGCTCATGTGCACTTTTGTGACCCCAACTGCGGGTACACATTCACAAACAATAGTGTGTCTGTAGATTATTTCTGATAGCAATCAAAAGAATCCGAGAAGAAACGTTTCTTTGCTAAACTTGTCTCTCCAATATTTTGAATTTAGACTGTGATACCAAGCTCAACTGACAGATGTCAATGTACCAAACGTTTTGTTTAATTGCGATCGAACTACAAAACCCATTCAAAAAAATTTTATTTAATAAAACTAACATACAACAAAATTCATCAAATCATTTATTTGATACAGTTATTAGACAGTCAAAAACAAATATACACTAATATTAACATAAATTAAATTAAATATAAATTTTTATATTATTAGACACTAGCTAAACACAAACCGAAAGTTGGGGGTCAGGCACGCGTGCGTCCGATGAAATAGTCTATAATTATTCTATTTATATGGTTACTAATGCGGTTTATAAGGGATTCTGCATAAGCTGTATAATAACTCTCTGCTGGCTTTGCATCTGTGCACCATCAGAAATGTAGCTCATTAGGATGACTCTGAAGCATTAATATTATCGTATTTAAAGTAATCCTGTTGTAGCTGCGATTAAGTCTCTTTTGCATGCTTGGTAAATGTTTCTTTGGTAGTAGGTAGTGAGATAGTTATTTATGGTTAGATCATTTAGCTCTAAAAGCTTATTTAGATAACTGCTTGCTTGTGCATGAATTCCAATTAAACTAAGAAATGTGTAAGAAAAAAATAAAACATTACAGCCAAATCAAATCAGGGATGTTGATTTTTAAGGGTTACGCCTTTAAAATGAACTTGTTCTTTCTCCGGAGAAGAAAGCTTGATCTAGCTGAAGATCAAATTTAAGATGTAGAAAGAAATAAAAGCAGATCATGCTTAAATTGCTCTCAATTATCTTTGCTCACACATATGAAAGGTAAGACAAATTATCCTAAATTCATTACCTTACCTTTTCCATTAATTACTCACACTCTTTAAACTCAGACCTCATTACAGTAAAGGGAAAGTGTGTGTGTGTGTGTGTGTGTGTTTGTGGGTGCATGCGTGTGTAGGTGTGTGGACGTGTGTGTGTGTGTGTGTGAGTGTGTGTGTGGTAGAGTCGGAAACAGAGATTGTTAGCAAAAATGAATTCAGATTTTAGAAATTACATTTTAGGTTATAATCTTATACAGAAGGTTTAATTGGACATACGTGCCTGTCCCGAAGTTAACTTTCAATTTGTGTTAGGTTATAATATAACAACTTACTTCATATTTAATGCAGATTTATACTGATTGATTTTAATATTTTATTGCATATTAATTGTATTAAATTACATTAAAATTTCTCAACAGTTATTGATTGTTTGCAGAGGTCTACCGGAGGTTTGGCCACATAACGTTTGTTAATGTTGTTCTATATCGTAAGTAAAAATCAGCTGAACACAGCACAGTGAGATTCATCACGTGTAGTTTTTCATTAATTGCAAGTAATGGTGAGATGCTGCTTCCTTTCTTTCCTTTATTTAGTTTTGTGTAATTATTTTTAAATGAACATTTTATTATAAAAAGAAAAGCTAAATTAGCCAGTATTCCCTGGATTGGTCACAAAGAAACAAAATGAGCCGTCTAACCCATAGTGACATTCACAAATTACCTGTAAATTTCAACTAAGGTGAGGGATGACGGCGCTGAGCTGCTGTGACAGAACAGGAACTCAAGGAGTGACAATCAGGTCTGAAGTGTCCAAGAATCCCAGCCGTCTTTGTTCAACGCTACCATGTTCAGCTGCCATTTTACTTTACAACCAGCAGCCTCCTGTCTATTCTACTGACTCTTGGAGACAGGACTACATTGTTTACTTGTGGAAGTATGTCAAACTAAATTCAGGGGGTGCTTGGCAAGGGAAAGTTGTGGCTATGCATGTATGTCTGTTTTTTAACAGTGTATGTGTGTTGTCTGTGTGTGCGCATGGATGTGTGTGAGTATGTGTGCGTGCATTTGTGTGAGTGTGTGTGCGCGTATGTGTGTGTGCGTGTTCTTGCATCTTGTGACAAAGCCAAGTTCTGGCTCTGGCATGCATTCTCACGTCCAGTTCTGCCCACCAAAACTTCTGTGCTAAGGTGAAATGATGAATAGTTACAATCAGTCTTGTTTTAGCAGCTGGAGCTCCAGAGGATAGCAGCCTCTCAATAACAAGATGGAGAGACGTGGAAAGAGAATGTTAGAGTGCATGTCTGTAGTTTCACCCAAATCCAAGGTGAGGCTTGTCGACTTAATGCAGTGTCACCTTGTGACCGTCCCCAGCTCTCCCCGTCTCAATTGATAAATAGCTTCCCCGCCCCATGGGCGCCCAGTGGGCAGTCTTACACCAACCCATTTCAAATTAAGCATTTAACAAGAAACTGCATACTTAGAGACAAAACATACAGTGTCCCATGCTGGCCCTGCCATTCTTCTCTCTCACGGAGCTGGACCAAACACAGTAGGGAATAGGAAAAACTTGCCAACCAGGTGACATTTGAATTGAATGCCTCCATAATGGACGCCATCTTCCGCTGACCTCCATTTAGCTGGAGGAGCTGCACCAACAAAGCTTTTTTCAGGTCACACGCAAGCAGAGGACATCACGTCATGATGCCTCCTACATTAGCACATCTACAATGCTGAGAAGAACTAAAGTTCCTTTTAGGCAAATCATTAGCCATGATGGTAAGGCCCAAGCTATTTTCCAGGCACACAAACACTACTTAATTTACTTGAATGGGGAAAAACATCAAATCAACAGTATAATCTGACAATAAAATATTTTTTTTGTCCAGTAAATTTGCATGCAAGATGCTGATGTTGCTTTAAAAAAAAATAAAAACATTAATACTGCCACCCATTTGGGTGTTATGACGTCTCCGGCCACAGAGATTTACCTCTGTCTCTTTGTCTATCTTTGGTAAACATCATGACTTGAGATGTGAGAGAAGCAAGACATGAACACAAGTGGAAAAATGCAATCAGTATAAGGTAATGGCCATGTCCTTAAATAATATATAAAAATAATAGTAATTCCTCTAATTTTCAAGCAGCTAAACATGAAAGAACATGATAAATTGGTCTGAAGCATGGCCTTGTCATCATGGCTGGTTTCACTGGTTTTGGGTCTCTCTGTGATGTTCCTTGCCATGTGATTCGTTTAAAAGATCTTGCAGTTGGGCAGACTCTAAGAGAGAAGAGGAAGGGCTGGCCTAGTCATTAAGAGCTTTGTGCTATGTTGACCCTGAAGGTCACCCTTTTCTCTAATGATGTGTCCATGGTGCTAGTGCATGGATGGGACGCCGTGGGGTCAGAAACTCCTCTGCAATCTAACCACTCACGTCTGCGGTGTCCTGTTTCCACAACTCCACGTTGACCTCCTTACAGAGCACTGGTCTCGGGCTCTTCTCCCAAACGCCACTCGTCGGCGGGAAACTAATGAGAGGGAGGCTGCAGCACTGGCCCTAATGGGCCTCACTGTTTTAGCTTCAGGCAGGGCAACTGAAAATGAACGTTTAACCACAGCCAGAGTAATTGAAAAAATGACAAGATATACAAACACGGCTCAGTACAGCGCCACACAATCACGCACTTGTACAGTGCTAGCTGCAAATTATTCTGATTATTGCCATCTTCTGATTGCCGTTGATCCTCTCTCTCCATCCATCCCTCCTTTTTTTCATCTCGTCTATGGCAGGGGATAAAGATGAGGGGCCCTTTAAGATACTGTAGGGATAGTGATACAGATCCAAATCAAGCAAATTGAATCAGACTGTGGTGCACAGGGAGCTTAGAGGAAAGTGTTTGGATTGTGGTAAATTCTTCAAAGTGACATTTTGTAGAAAACACCAGAAAAATGTACTGATCCTAACCAGCGCCGTATACCAGATAACTCAGTCGGGAGCTCTGAACAGATAACAGTCTGCCGTAAAACAAAATTTTTTGATTACGAGTGTTTGCAGTCTCAAGAAGGTATTTTCACATCCAAATAACTTGACTTTGTGTCTTTATGCAATCATGGACTTTTAATAGAGGTTGACAAATACAATAACAATAGGAGCGATTGTGAGATTTAAAAAAAATGTTTGGCTAGAATTGGGTTGAATTTGTAAAACTCTTCCTGCTCTGCCCCATCCACTGGCATGAGCGGTTTCTGGTTGGAAATCAGCAGGTTTTAAGGCTTAGTGTAAAACCACTTTTCCTGTTTTTCATTTAGTGGGAATTCTGGTACCAGCACCAGCACTGTCAAAGACACCATGCTGCTAAAAAAGGACCTGCAGACTTTTAAACAAAATTTCTCTCAATATATTGCAATTCACCCTTTGCTCATCCTTCTCTCTGTATATCAAAGTGGACTTTGTAGTATTTTCCACAGGTTTAACTTTGCTCACAGCTCCACCTGCTTGTCATTTATTGATACTGACTCAGTCTCTGTAAACGCACATATGTTCTCTGGAGTTATTATAGGGTAGACAAAACATGAATTTAACTGCCTCAAAACCAAACAACGCAACCTCAGGATATACCATAAGGTGTGTAAAATAAAGTTTATATTTGGATGACCTCAATAAACTCCAACCAGATTTTTATGTTATTTTTAGTGTGCTTTTAATGTGTATTTGTTAATAGTTGAGATGCTTTCTTCCATCAGAGTAAGTTTCATACAACTCATCGTCATTTTGATGAGCCATTTCTGAGATGCCTAATGAGGTTTAAGCTACAGGATAACGGTGCATAACTCTAATAAACTGTAATATCTTTAGTGCAGCGCACAGAGGAAAACAATAATGCTCATGATACTAAAATGAAATTGACATGACTCTATTAAAAGTCCTTGGACCTTATCGCTTTGCCCTTCAACCTCATGACTTCATATCATAAATATGCTCTTTCCTGACAAAGGTATCAAACCCAGGGATGAAACTCATCACTTTTTACCCTCTAATGTTGGTCATTTACAAGAACCCAATCCTGCCTCATATTCTGCAACTATGTGGTGTAATTGAGAGGACTTAGTTCCACTTAATGGTCTCCTACTTTTAAATCACAAAAAATACTTTCCTGATGAATCAATGACTTTTGGAAAAATATATATGTTTACTCAAAATAATAAAAACAATTACCTCAGCAGATTAATGTGGTGCCCTCGTATTTCACACCTAACTGTAATTCCACCTTTCAACACTCAATTTTTTTCCTGCTCTCACAGTTCAACACAAAGAGACCTTGTTCTGGTGTAGGGCAATGCTTCCAGACTGAAAGCTGAGTTCTTTAAGCAGCTCTTTGCTGAAACAGGTGTAGTTTGGGTCTCCTTCTGTTTCCACTCACCGCATACGTACCCTGCCGTACCTACATTAGCGGGATGTGGGGGACCCCAGCATGCTGACTGGGCCATCTAATTCGAGCGTCCAAAATTATAATTTTGCCAGAGTCCACGAAGGCGTCTGAAGCTCTCTTAATTTGCAGCAGTCTGCGGATGCGATTTTGAATTAATAATCCAGAAAATTGATACTATCTTTCACTGCACGGTTCTAGTATTGACTTTCCCTCCGATGCCCTCCGCCTTCTGCTTCCATCTCTCTCTCTCTCTCTCTCTGCCTCTGCAGGGTCTTCATTACCACAAGATATAGACGTAGCTCTGTAAAACCCAGCGAGGCTGGTCGCTCTAATGAGGGATAGACTCATCAGGCCGAGCACCAGTTCACTGCTCTGAGGCAAACGTACTGCCACCAAAATTCTTTTAATATTCTGAAGAATGTAGAGGACTACGGTTGCCGAGGAAACCAGAGGTTACATGGTCACAAAGGTCCAGGGCCTCCAGTTGAGTATCCAGAACGCCTCTGATGATGATTTATTCATACTTAGTTCAAACATGCAATGCCTCCATTTCTCTCCCAACCCCATTTTATGGCCTCAATGCAGCCAGAAGCTCTTTCATTACTGTCAAGAACCTATCCATCTGGACCATGGCTTATTTAGTCAAATAATTATACATAAAGTGTTTTTTTTCACAATAGAAGGAAGTTTAAAAGAGAGATGAAAAAACAGAGAGGACCAGAGAGAGACCAGAAATGATTTGCTTTTTCTGAGTCACAGACAATGATAATTGAGGGATAATCTGTAGGTGCTAATCTGCAGTCTAACTCATTAAGATATTGATACTTTTCATGAAAAGTAATGCATTAAATGACTTTTGCTTTACTTTCTCTTATTGTCATCTTACTGAGATTCTCCTCCAAGAATTGTTCAGCTCTCACTAAACATACAACACTGTATTTCAGAAATACTGGAAAAAAACACAGTCAAATTACAGAAAATGAGTGCAAATTTACAAGAAAACATGGAATTATGCAAAAATACAATAAAAAAGTATTTCAGGAGCTGGCAGAAATGTTCCAGAAATGGTAAACATTTTCTGTTGTATTTATAATAGAAAAAGAACTTTAGTTTAAAACGCATTAAAAGTCTCTGAAATTAGTTAATCTTGTTACTTTTACTGTTTTAAATCCAAAGCTGTAAGGTGATCCATAAGAACCATGTTCTTCTGCGGATCTCTGGCAGTGTCTAGCTTGCTGTGGAGGTCTGACCTCGTGTTTAAGCCTTGACCTCAGAGCCGAGAGCACAGGGTGATGGGACAATAGGGGCAGGGGAACAGAGCCAGAGCCATGCAGTATTAATAACGTGTTGAAACAAACAGCGTGTGGAGCAAATCATCGCCCGTAGATCTTGGTGCTGTTAATAACTTATATATGAGGATCAGGAGAATTAATACAGAGGAGGAAAAAGGAATTGTTAAGCACGACAGACAAACAGAAAGACCCTGTCCATGTTATACTGAGTGATGGGGACAATGGGAATTTGCAAGAAAGGGGTAAAAAAGAAAAGCTTTAGTTTTTTTTCAATATCTCATTCAAAGCTAATATGCGGTTATCTATCAACATGTCACGGTGACTGAATTCAGGATCAGGAGAGTATATGTTTTATGGATGAGTATTTGTGGTGGGAGGGGGTGAAAGTGGTACCCCTGGTGGGTAAAATGAGGTGCTATGCGGAGGTGCTATGCGGCGGTGCTATGCGGCGGTGCTGGACCTTCGGTGGACGGCCCGATCCTCCTCCGCCTCCTAGCGGTTGGCGATGGCTTTTTGGCTGAGGACAGCCGGTAGGAGTGTCCCGCTTCCTGCTCCTCCCATTACATGGCGGACGGCAGCAGGCTCCGGCACACTGCAAGCGGCGACCACTCCTCCGCTCTCTCACCTTAACTGTAGCCATCCACCTCGGCCCAGGAGCGTGGCAGCGATCCCTCCGTCCAAACCGAATCTTTACTCCAGCACCACCGCCTCGGGCAGCCGCTGGCTGAACTCCTCAGCACCGCGAGAACCCTCCGCAGCGGGGAACTCAGACAGCATGTCTCTCCTTCCTCCCGGGTTTCGGCACCAGTGTAACGAGATTCATTAAAAGGAAGGAAGGAGGCGAGAACCGGAAGACAATAAAAAACATTTAATAAATAATATAACAGCCGACCGCCCCTCACAGACGACCGCCGGCTAATAAAAAAACAAACCAAAACCTAATATAACAGCCAGCGGCCCCTCACGGACGACCGCCGGCGAACAACAACATTAAAACAATACAAACACAAACTCGGGCCCAGTCCTCTCTCATCGACGGTCCGGTAGCTTGTTCCTTTTATATGCTCCCAATCTCCTACGTGATGCGAGGCCGGTGCGCGCACCACTGGCGCTAATTAACAATTACTTACCGGCCTCGAACCACGGTCTCGCCCCGCCTACTCTACTACAATCATTTATTGTTTTTTTTTTAACCAGTTTGAATTGTGTGGGCCGATCTCCATAATGTAGGTGGTTAAGACCTTTATTATCATTATGGACACACACACCACAAGCAAGTCACCATTGACTCGTCAAAACATTTTTTTCTCTCAAAACAATCAATATCTTTACCCTGCTCTACCGGAGGAGTGTTTTAATGTTATAAATGTCAACACAGCTGGCCTTAAAGTTAACACACATGGACTAAAAGCCACAATTCCCAAATTTTGATTCCATTAGGTCTTTAACCGTTCCTCTGCTCTCTTTCTTCAATGATGGATAGACATTAGACCAGCCACTATTTGAACAAAGAGCACATTGACTTTTATCTGCAGGCTTTGGGTTTCTGCCTACTTCTCTCTTCCTCTCTATCAGTTAAATGTGCTCTATCTACTGGACAAATCTCTAACAGGCCTAAGAACAGAAATACCACACAGCTGAAACCCTGTAAATTACTCATGCTTGATATTGCTTCTGCCAGGACTCTAGCCCCTTATTTCCTCTCAGCACACACACAAGTCAATGGCAAGGGTTTTCATTAACTTGTGTGCAGACTGTGTGTGTGCGTCCATGTGTGTAAATGTTATCGTCTATGCTCAGGAGAGTGGTGAGCCTCCAGGAGCCTTAATGTACCTCAACTAATGAAGGGCCCTTTAATGTGCTGTGGCCATTTTCCCCAGCATTTCTTACCAAATGGTCTCAAAGCCGTACCGCCGCAGAAGATCACACTTTCCTCCCTGTAAAGCTGCCGCACCCACAATATAATTGAGTCATCTGGCTGTGAAACTGACAGATAAACTGGCAGCTGTAGGCCAGCTAGAAGAGAAAATAAGAGAAAAAGAGAAACAGAGAAAGTAATTAGTGTATAGAAATAATGGTGTTAACCACAACTGCAAATGCTCTGGAAAGTGGAAACCTGGTTAAGATCTATTATTAAGATGAACAGCTGTTTTGAGCGATTAACTTGTTGTTCTACAACTGTTTTAAAACTCTTAGGAATGGAGAAAATAATGTCTCCAATTAATGCCGGATGTTTTTGTTTTTTTAGCTTCATAATTTAAGAGTATGATTCTAAAAACCTGAGACAATAACAATTTCAGCGGAAAAAGGAGACAAAATTAACATTTTGTTTTAAAGCTGATCTAATGATGTTCAGGAACTCATTGATCAAAGCCAAAACTCACAGGTAGACAGGGTGATTTTATCTTCAGTTCTTTTTAAAAATTTTCATAAAGCAGGAAGTATATTATATACAGTATAGCAGTAAAATATTATATAATAGATACAAATGTGCATAAGTGCATAAATCTATCAAGGTAAAACTTTGCTGGACTATCAAACCTCTGTTTTGTATTCTATATCATTTCATCTAATTTTCTTCAAAGTGTACACTCAATGGCTCTGTTTCCTTAAATAAAATGGTGTGAAAGAATGTACAGTATGCATAGTACTTCTTTTACAATTTTAAAACAATGAATGCTTATATTAGACGGACACCTCTAATATGCAAAGAATCCTATCAAAGGTATTATTTTAATTGAAGCAATTCCACTCTTGGAAGCAGCAACTTGAATACTGCTCATACATAGTATGCATTATAAAGCATGAGTAATTTTTAATCATGTGTATGATTGAAGAACGTATATTGCAGAAATGATAACTGGTATAAAAGAGCATGTTCAGATTATAACTGCTGTAGAATATTGGCTGGATAGACTATAAGAGTGGGTAAACGCAGGTGCATACACACCTCCCGGCAATGACTAATTGGTGCAGGACTCATGCCTCAGCAAGATGAGCACCCTGAAGCCAGCAGCTCCCAACACATACACAACAGCTGAACATAATCATTGATATTACACTGAATCACATGACTGAGAGTGTCACCAATGGGGTATATGCACATGGAGCGATGACATTCTTCCATTAAAATCTCAGCCAGCAAAGCCACTTCCGTGCTGAGGTAATTTTACACCAAGCGAAAACAATGCGTTTAGTAAGAAGACGCTCAAATTTAAACAAACCGACAGCACTACATATCATTGCTATGTGCTTCTGTGATCAAGCCTCAAGTACAGTAAGTGCAAAAATTGACGTAGCTTTTTATATTTGGGAATGGCTTAAAACGGATAGCCTGAAACGCTTCTCCTATATGGTTGTTGATGTATGACGTAGTGTTTGGACTAGTGTATACTCACGTCATTGACTGTTATCCTATGTGCATCTTGAAGCAACTGAGTGAACAAGGCCATTCACAATGCCAGAGGATTTAAGCTGAAGCTCATCATCGCTCTGTGTGTATGTAACCCATTACTTGTCTTTAGGTTAGGCCTCTGACTTTGAATGCTTTGAATCAAATGACATATTTGTGATAAATCATACCAGGTATTTATATATAGATGTAACCAGCCCAAGACTGTTTTCATAGTCTTGGTTGGTCTCCTACATATAGCATGCTGGTCTGTTGGCTAATTTTAGAGGGATTTGGAGAACTTTGTTCAGGCTGGAGAACTGGTATAAGCTTTGAGCAAGTTGTTCCAGGGCTCAGTGCGTGAGTCTCTTTCTACCCTTCTTTAATGAAAACAACCCCGGTTTCTAATTCAGGGTGCTACACTCAGGGTACTTTGCCATTGGAAATTTACTATGATGACTATGACTATTAAAACTATTTCATAAGGGTTGGGGCTTGTCGCTAGAACGTCGGTTATGCTTCAAGCCTTCTTCTCTCTGCCATTTCTGTCACAGAGACTTCTTTGCACACAGTCCAGGTCATTGGGGTTTTACGTGGACCACTCAGATCAGTGGGATAAATCCAGTCAGTTGTTGGTTTGCTTTAGGTTGCAGCACGGGTGCTCTGGACGCGAAACATTGAACGTCGTGTTGGAGATGAAATCACACTTGCTTAGGAGTGTGGCTTCCTCAAGACATTAACTAAAGGTGTGTATTCACAAGATGTCTGTGCTGCACAATGGCTGGGCCTCCGCATACACATTAATAAGATTTTACTTTTTGGAAATGGTGCTCTTGCTCTCGGGTTCTTAGTTTTTAGCATGTGGGTTTAGTTGGGCAGGTATCTGTCAGCAGGGCATAGTGGGTTTACAGTTTTCATAGAGTCAACTTGAAAATTTTGATTTAAAAAAATACTGTGATGGTATTGTGTTACAATGAACACGTGGCAGGGTTGTGGTTCAGATCCACAAAATGATGAAAGATGAAGAGTGTTTTTCGATATGATTTAAAGCAAACATAGCGTCGCAGAAATGAGGAAATGTATGTCTTGTTTTAGTGGTTGTGAAAGGGGTATTTCATCTCAAAAATACAAAAGGAATAGGACAATCATAAGAGATGAGTGAGAGAAAGAGGGCGAGCAGTGGGACATGTTAATGCAGTGTAATTTTTTTTCTCCTTCCCTCCCTCAGCTTGATCGATAGGCAGGGGTAAAGTGCTTACAAATTACCAAAGGCGAATGCAACTCTATTAGCACGCAAGTGGATTTCACAACATTCGCCTGTCTTTTCATTTCTCCCGCACCACTCACTCTCTCTTGCACTCTCACACTCTTTCTTCTCCACAGAAATCCATTTGCTAAAAGGTTCTTTTTTACACGTCATAACCTCAGACCATTGTAAAAGGCTGTGTTTGATCGTAATTAGCCCCAGGAAACCTAATTCTAATATGGTGCCTTTTAAAAAAGAATCCCCCCAAACCCACCTTCTACATTCCAAGCAGAAAAGCATGGTACATCTTGTTCAGATATATATCTATATGACTATTGTATTTGTATGTATTGTATCATCATTAGCACGGATGTGTTTTATCAAATGGAAACAATATCACGCAAAAGTAACAAAGCAAAATGCAAGGGATTCGTGGATGGTAAAACTTCAATTCAATTCAAGTTTATTTATATAGCGCTTTTCACAATGTGCATTGTTCCAAAGTAGCTTTACAGGGGCAAACAGGAAAAAAGAAAAGGTAAAACACAGCACAGTGCATGGTGTTTATAGAACAAGCAAGATCATTCTAAAAAATAATATCTAATTAATAAATAAATGCATTCTCCCGGTGAGCAAGAAGACACTGCCCTGGTGTGGCGAGGAACCCAAACTCCAATGATTGATGAATGGAGAAAAAAAACTTGGGTGAAACCAGGCTCAGCCGGGAGGGCCAGATCCCCTCTGACGTGTCATAGCTGCACTCAGTGACCCTGATCAAAAGCCACCGAGCAAATATCCACGAGGAAGAGGGAGAGCCCACCATCTGCAACCCAGAAAGTCCAACTCACCGAAAAACCATGCAGGTTCAATCCGGTCCCACTCCACGATCGACACCAGAAAACAGAGGAACAACCAGGGAAAATAGTCATGGCATGTTGTAACATTATTCCTCAGTTGTTTGAAGTTTAGCATTAAATACCAAGTGTAACTTCAGCATTAATGTGACAAGTAGTCCGTCTTTGCTCTTGGTTGGGGATGTAGTGGTCTGAACTGGGATGGTCCGATGGTCGTATTTCTCTTCGCTGGTGGTGGAATTGCCTTAGATTGAGCTGGGATGGTCAGTCATCTCTAGGTGGGGATGGGCATATGTCGATCATCTGGACCTGACAGAATTTCTTCCTACCTCGGGATGGGCATCCCGAGGCAATGGTAGAAGGAGAATAATTAGCGTAGCTGCTGTTCATTAACTATGCATTAAGTGAAAGTTTGGCTGAAAAGATGTGTCTTTAATCTAGATTTAAATTAGGAGAGGGTGTCTGACCCTCGAATAGTTTTAGAAAGGCTATCCAGAGTTTAGGTGCTGCGTATGAGAAAGCTCGACCCCCTTTAGTGGATTTAGTTATCCTAGGTGTCATCAAAAGTCTGGAGTTTTGAGACCGTAGAGAGCGTGATGGGTTGTAATGGGATAAAAGCTCAGTTAAGTAAGTAGGGGCTAAACCGGTTAAAGCTTTGTAAGTAATTAAAAGTATTTTAAAATCAATTCAATACTTTATGGGTAGCCAGTGAAGCGATGAAAAAACTGGGGTTATGAGCTGGTAAGAACTCCGGCAGCTGCATTCTGGACTAACTGTAGTTTCTTTATTGATGATACAGGACAACCACTAAGTAGAGCATTACAATAGTCAAGTCTTGAGGTCACAAATGCATGAATAAGCTTTTCTGCGTCAGCAAAACATAACATTTTTCGTAAATTGGCAACATTTCTAAGGTGGAAGAAGGCTGTTTTTGTGATATTTGAGATGTGATATTTAAATGACAGGTTGCCGTCTAATATAACGCCTAGGTCTTTAGCTGTATCTGTTGGAGTAACAGTGCACCCTTCAATTTGCAGGCTGTAATCTGAGATATTCTGTTTACGTGTTTTTGTTGCTATAAGTGTTATTTCCGTTTTGCTAGAGTTTAAAAGAAGTCATCCAAAGAAGTCATTATGATTCATCCAAAGTTTTATGTCCTCGATGCACTCTGCCAGTTTGGATAGTTTGAAGGAATCATGTGGTCTTGATGAGATATATAGGCGAGTATCGTCTGCATAACAGTGGAAGCTAATTCCATGTTTTCTAATAATGTTACCAAGGGGCAGCATGTATATGGAGAAAAGCAAGGGTCCTAAAACCGATCCCTGAGGTAATCCATAATTTACTTGCGTAAGATATGACGATTTCCTTTTTAAATGGACATATTGATATCCGTCTGTTAAGTAAGATCTGAACCATTGTAGTGCCTGTCCCTGAATCCCGGTATAATTGTGTAAACGATCTAATAGTATTTTATGGTCTACAGTATCGAAAGCAGCACTAAGGTCAAGTAGGACTAAGAGTGAGATGTTATCTTGATCTAATGCAATAAGAAGGTCATTTGTAATTCTAACGAGCAAAGTTTCAGTGCTTTGATGCGATCTAAAGCCAGACTGAAACTTTTTGTGTATGTCATTATTTTGTAGGAAAATACACAACTGAGTGGACACTACTTTTTCTAGTATTTTAGACAAGTACGGGAGATTTGAAATCGGTGAAGCTTCCAAGTTTGTTGGGGTCTAAGTTGTTTTTTTGATGAGAGGCTTAATTACAGCCAGCTTAAAGGGTCCTGGGACATGTCCTAGATTAATTGACGAGTTAATAATGTTATAAATGGGCTCGATTGCAACAGGTAGTAGCTCTTTTAGTAAGGTAGTCGGAATAGGGTCTAATAAGCATGTTGTCGGCTTGGATGTTGCTATAAGTTTAATTAAATCTTCCTGATTTATAGGAGAAAAACACTAAAGCTTTTCTTTTTGGGTGATGGTCGATACTAATTCTGCAGACACACTTGGAGGTTTGGTTTTAGATATGTTGTCTCGTATTTTTTCGATTTTCTCTGCAAAAAAATTCATGAATTCATGCTACCAAGGTGTGGCGGAATAGGCAGGTCAGGTGAAGTCTGTTTGTTTTTTAATTTAGCAATTGTACTAAATAAAAACCTTGGATTGTTTTTATTATTTTCTATGAGGTTACGGAGGTGCTTGGCTTTTGCTGCTTTTAGTGCCTTTTTGTAGCAGTTTGCGCTCTCTTTCCATGCAATTTTAAAGACCTCCAATTGGGTTTGTTTCCATTTGTGCTCCAGTTTACGCATTTCTCTTTTTAGGGCGCGAGTGGTGCTATTGTACCATGGTGCTATGATCTTTTCATTAATCTTTTTTGACTTCATAGGACTTCATATTTTGAAAATAGTGCCCATGTTGCTGGTCATGTCGTCGAGCGATTCTATATTAGTTGGCAAGGTTATAAAAGGAGACAGATCTGGCAGGTTCCTTATGAAACTATCTTTAGTAGTTGAGGTGATTGTTCTACCCTGTCCATAACGAGATATACAACTGATTTCTGCAGTGCGCAGTGTACATGTTATAAGATGGTGATCGGAAACATCGTCGCTTTGACAGTCCCAGTAACACCATACATCCACTCACAAATTCTTTAAAGTTTAATTCATTAAAGCTCATTGTGTGTCACCATAGCTAAGCCCTTATTACCGTGCATTTAGGAAATGAGGCAAAGAGTGGAGGAATAAGAGACCAATCAATAGCGCTTTTCATTTCACCTCTAATGGGTCGCCTCCACTTTTCCCCCAGACGACAGGAAAAAAAAGTAAAAGAAAACACGGGAAAGATCGGTGTAACAGCCATAAAATGTAATTTCTCTGCAGAAGCACAGACAATAATGTTTTCTGCCCCCCTCTGCATATTTTAGTGGCATTTTGCTAAATTGAGTATGGATTTAACATCAAAGGTTTCATGAATTTTTCAAATGAGATATTAAAGTCAATATTTCAGAAGGCGGATGTTTCAATTCGAGATGCTTACACAATAATGCAAGGAGCATTTGCACGGAGAACGTGCAGACAAAGCCACATTAGTAGAGCCCAGGAAATTATAATGAATTCAGCTGAGGGAAAATGAGGGAAAAAAGATCAAACAAGAGCTTTCCCTTTGATAAATGGTAGTTATTGGATCACGGAAACTCTTAAAGGTCTCTGCAGCACAAAATGTATGGAATTTCACAAGGTAAAGACAGAACCTCGTGGGCTGCCGAAATAAAAAAATGGGGAAGACAGAATATACTTCAGGTATGTCATTCCTCTCAGAAGAGTATTAATTTGCGAGGCCTTCATTAGTTAACTGAGTAGCGTCCTCTTGAGGTTTGATTTTAGATGGCTCGACTGTCTATCAAGACCAACGATGGTAATTACGACTTGACAGTACCAGTTCAACGATTTCCTTAAGGCCTAGAAGTTAATTTCATTTTTAGGCTACTTCCAATACATCAAAGAGGCGGATAGTGAGAAATCTCTAATACTATGTCAAAATTTTACATGTCTTGGTACAAAACCTTTATTGGTGTTTGAATGCTTTCAAAATTTGTGAATTGAATGATAAATCATTCTCATCATTACAAACAACCAATTGTAAGAAAAATGTATACATCCATATCTGACTATGAAGATTTGCTTTGTGGAAGCTGGGTATACAGGGGAATCTCTGAGGTTTGGGATTAAGCACCGTATTAGGTTCCAGTGGATAGCTTCATGCATGCCGCCCACTGTGATACAAAGAGACAGTGCTTAGGCATGTTCCAGTCGCCCCTATGAGCATCTCTCCCGTGAGAGCCTGTCGTGTGACTCAGGGACCGACTGAAGACGGATACACTTTGCCTGCCCCATTAGACATGCATGACTCTGCAACAAGCTGTTGTATAATGACTGAGCCTGGAGTTGGACACTGACCATCATGAAAAGAACAAGTTACCCATTCTTGTTTGCATGTATTGTTTACAGCTTGAGTAATCTTAATACTGTATTAGGGCTCAGAATTAATAATAAGTAGAATAAATAATCAAATATGTTTTGAAACTGTTATATTACAATGATGGCTAGATAGAAACAACAACAGAATGGCGTACAAGATGCTATAACTACTACTTTCACATTTCCTCATAAGATTCACTGTTTTGTCATGAAATCACGTCTCAAATGTTTGAGTCAAAACTCAAGACTTGATTTTTGTAATGCACTATTCAGTGGTTGTCCTGCATTATCAATAAAAATACTACAGTTAGTTCAGAATGCACCCACACCTGAGTTCTAATCAGGTCCAGAAAATACGATCACATACAGTAACCCCAATTTTATCATCCCTTCACTGGCAAACCATTAAGTATCTTATTGACTTTAAAGTTCTTTTACTTACTTATAAAGCCATAAACGGTTTAACTCCTAGCTACATAACAGAGCTTCTATAACACTACAACCCATCACACTCTCTAAGTTCTCAAAACTCCGGACTTTTGATAACACCAAAAATATCTAAATCCACCAAAGGCGGTAGAGCTTTCTCATACGATGCACATAAACTCTGGGATAGTCTTTAATTCTAGATTAAAGACACATCTTTTCAAACATTCACATCAATAAACAAAAATATGAACAGCAGATACCCTAATTAGTCTCTACCTACCATCCACCCCGAGGTAGGGAGTGATTAAACCATGTCCAGATGAACGTGATATGTCAATCCCAAATTGAATAATGTCAGGTCCAGGTGAACATCACATGCCTATCCCAAACTAGAGATTACGCCTGCGAGAGCCTGCGGACTGACTGACCATCTCAGCTCCAGCTCAGAAAATTCCCTCACCCAAGAGCAAAGAAGGACTACTTGTTGTCGCATTAATGCTATTTACAATCCTTAGTATTTAATGCTAAACTTACATCACATGACAGCAGTTTGAAGTAATAGCTGCACTAAGCTAATCTATTACTATCTTCCCTGCTTATACAGTAACATTCCTATGTTGTCTGATATCGGTCACAAAATGAGACAAAATTAGACCTAAACTGTTTCAACAAATATCCTAAATCACAATTAATAAGCTCTCCCTGTGATTCCTATACATTTACTCGGTAACTTTTAATATTAGTCACTGAGTGCAGCTGTGACACGTCAGAGGGGACCTGGCCCTCCCGGCTGAGACTGGTTTCTCCCAAGGTCTTTTACTCCATTTATTTCTCATTGGAGTTTGGGTTCCTCGCCACAGGGCTGTGTTGGCTTGCTCAACTGGAGACTGCTATATTAGATTAGTTTAAAGGCTCGATAAATTCCATTAACATTGCTTCATTAGAATGATATTGTTCAACAAACACCATGCACTGTATTGTGTTTCACCTTTTCTGTGTTTTTCAGTTTTTCTTATTTTCTCCTGTAAAGCTGCTTTGGAACAATGCACATTGTGAAAATCGCTTTATAAATACAATTGAATTGAATTGAACTACTTCTGAAACGCTTTCGCAATACCTTGATCCAGTACGCCAATCAATCTGCACATGACGTCGCATTGAACACACCTTTTCGCAAAACATTATAAAACATTATAATACCAATAGGTCAGAATTCTCATACTGCTGCTGTCTGTGATTTGTACTGTAATTAGTATATCATTGTATTATCAATTATTAATATTAGTCACCCTTTCTGTTTGGGAAAGGGTGTTTCTGTTTCCGTGACTGGGTTTTCCAAATATTGAATCAACAAAAACTATTAAAAAGTGCTTGTCAAGTACAACAAATTCTAGATCGTGGAGAGAGTTTGGATGGAAGAATATAATACGATTTTTTATAACTCCCAGGGTAACAGCAAAACGAACATGTGAACAGGGTATGTGCTGGAGACAATGTGGAACGCAAATGGCGAACCATTTCCATATCTTCTAGGAGTGTCCAAGAATACAAACTTACTGGCGGGAAGTAGCAGCAGAAATTGGAAAAATAATAGGAGAGGAGTTGGCTTTCTCATTTGTTACGCTGTACCTAGGAAAAACACATGAAAGTATATTGGATAGTGATGAATAGCTGTTAAAGATACTCTTAGCAAGTGGCCAGAAACCCATAACCCGGAAATGGTTCCAGAGAGACACTCCAACAAAGGATCAATGGAGAGCAATAGTGGAAGATATATATACATCTCGAGAGGCTTACATTTATGGTGAGATATAAAATGGACAAATGCATTTAACATTGGGTAAAATGGATTATGTTTATAAGCCATTGAAGATCAAAGTGATAATATACTGTTAAATGCACATGGAAAAAAGTACTATTTTGACTCTGTATTGCCCATGATGACCTGTTGTTCTCAATGAATATAAAAATAAAAATTAATTAAAAAAAAGTGCCTGTCAACTATGTTAATAGTTGTATATAATTCATAAAGTACAGTGATTTTCCATTTCCATTTGGACATCTGGTGTTTCGGAAGGATAACAGCAATATAAATGCATTCAGTAGAAGCAGCATTGACTACATTGGCCGAATGCTCTGATATGTCTAGATAACAAGCTCAATGAGGTGTGTGTGTATATATATATACAGTATGGTGTTCTGTAATTTATATATTAATGCAATATTGCTCGATTAGGAGTGTGATAGTGCTCTATATCAGCTTGGGTGTTATTAGGCCAGAGGCAAAAGAGACTGCAGGCAATTTCGAGATTTGAGATCAAGATAGAACTGTTGTTTAATTGTGTTTATTATTGTGTTCATTGCCATGTCCTGCTCTGTTTTTGTAGCCTACAGACAAAGTAAATAAACTTAAAAGTGTTTTGGTTGTTAAAAATCCATTCTCAGTTATTTGAACTGTGTGCATTGAATGCAGCTTTCCTCCAAAGTAGACTAGGCACCTATCTTTAGCAAAGCAGAATGCACCACAGACATGTGAGGAGGAAATAGGGGGTTAGAGTTAGAAAATTAAGAGATGTGAAATACTTGTCAAGCATTCATTTGGCTATTTTTTATTAACTTGTGGACCCATCTGATATTTTCTAACATGGGGGCACATGAGTAACTGAAAATACAGATGTATTTTGTATGTATCTTGACTAGTTAAGCTTATTGAACATTCCCTCTCTAAATTATTCTGGTTTGTAAATGATCAATAAACATTTACTTTTACATTTATTTATTTAGCAGAGGTTTTTATCCAAAGCGACTTACAGTTGAGCATTACAACAAGGGATTCATCCAAAACCCGGGTCAAGCAAAAGCCATGGTTTCTTTATCATGCTAGAAATGTGTCCAGTTTGAATAGGCCTTTAGTGTTAAGAAGTAAATTCACCTGTAGCACTGAGATGAAAAATCACCTGGAGACTCCAAAGGCAACTGAAGTGATCTTGATGAGTTTAGCAGAATAGCAGGCCGCAGCCTTGCTCTTGCAAAGCTTGCATTTTCATCAAGGTCGTAACAAGCTCATTAAGGCAGCAGAAGTGATCACGGCACAAGGAAATTAAAAAGGAAAGTTTTCTCTCTTTCCGATCAGCGGGGGTACTCTTGAGGGAACGGACGGCAGGGTGCCGCTCTCCCTGAAATCTTCTACGCCTCATCCTTCATCGGCCCCAGCTCATCATGTCCCATCGCCGGACTGGTTACACCTGAACACTCCACTGCTGCCAAACACCTGGCTCCATCTCCCTCTGTCCAAATGAAAAATAAGCATAATCTGCCTTCCTCAGGATCCGGCAAATGAGCGATTTTATGACAAATAGGGTGTGGGGGAGTTGTCTCTATGCAGAAAAAAGAATCATGCAGGGGCCAAAAGAGAGGACAGAGCTGAAAGAAGAGGAAACAGGGTTTCCTCATGCGAATAATTGAGCTAATGAGAGCAGACTCTGCTAACTCCAGTTCGTGTGCATTAAAGACTTACATACAGTATGTGAGAAAAATAAGGTAAAGACAAACTTTTTGTTTTTTTGTTTCATTATTTGGATTGATTGTATCATTTATAAATCCAGTTTCCATTTAAGAGGTTTCTTATTTATTTTTGTGCTGAAAAAAGACGTATTATGGAAACATCTTGAGGGGTATAAAAAGTCTAGAAAGTTTATACTTTTTAAGCAATTACAAAAAAAATGTTGTCAGTGTTTTTCAGAATTAAAAAATGTGTTTTTTATCCAAACACATACATAAAAATGTAAATTTCAAAACAACTTAACATAACTTTGGAGTGGTCTCATAATATTTTTAATGCTGTACCAACCAGATATCACATACAATTACTAGCCCGACCCCATCACTGTGCGAAGTAAATCATACTTAAACAGCCAGAATTAGTCACATTGGGAAATAAATCTGTTTTTATAAATCTTGTGAAATCGTGTTGGCTTGTCATTCGTGATCTATTTTCCTGATTACTATGTAGACATTTTTGTTTAGTAAATTTCAATAAAAACTGGAATAAATTTCATTAAATAGCCCATCATTCATTTTAAATTTGCAAGTACCTTAAAGTATAAAACAAACTGATTGCCAATTAAATGGCATATCATTTTTCATTCTTACATAATTAATATCAGCATTTTCTCATTCTCCAAATGGATTTGGCATACTGTAATTAGGATCCCATTAGGTTAACTGCCCTATTCAAACACTGTTCCTTCTGTACAATGTATAAATTGGACAGTTGCATTGCAGATTCTTAAACAAATGTCAGTGTGTAATCTGAACAAACAAAGAAAAAACGAGCAACCTTAATAGTAATCATTGTACATTAAACATCAGGCTATACCTACAGTTTCTTGAAATGCTGGTCTAGTTCTTTAGGGTTTGTCCTGACCTTGCAGTAAAAACCATGAAACCCTCATTCCCTCTTAAGTCTCACACTTCATTATAGTGTATGAAACAGCAGTGCTCTATTGAAATTACCCCACCAGAAACAGTCAAACAAAGGGAAGGGCTGGGGGACTTATTTCACAATTTTCTTTTTTCTGGAAGCGTGTTTTAATAGCATGTGGGGTGAGCAGCATGCTTCAAGTGTGGCCATGCCAGCTGCAGCCCAGTAGGAAGGAAAAGCGAATGACATCGCTGAAATGATGCTCATGTGAATTCCAGTGATTCGGGAAGGGAATACAGATCCAGGAGGCAATGGCAAATTAACTGCCTCAATAGCTTGATGGATGTGTTTCTTGAAACTTAATTAGACTGAAGTTCACTTGGGATAAGTGGGTGTTCAATAAATGTCTGGTGATTCAATACAAATGACATATTTCAAATCACATCCCGTTCACAGGCAGCTGTCAAGTACAAAAAGGTGATCCAGTGTCTATGGTCATCAATAGAAGTTATCAAAAATAAAAACACTAGAACGGATATTGCTGTCAGAAGTAACAAACCTAATCTTAGTTTTTCTCCTAGATTTTTTGAAAGAAAAAAAATATTGTTATTATTACCACTATTCTAAAACAAGGACTCAGCATCCAAAATCACCTCTTTAATTTCTATTAGAGGCTGGGCATCCATGAAGGAATACAGGACAAACAATTGTTAATGTGTAAGTGACAAAGTAACTTCAGAAGATGTATTATGCAGCCTCTGAAACAACCGACTAGGCCTTAGATTAAGACAGCTTTAATGGAGTTAAACAAAGGAGTAGGATTGAAGCTCAACAGACTGTGACGCCTTTATTGAATGAAAAAGAAAGCGAGAGACCTAAGACAAATAAATATTAACTTGAACATGACTTGAGAGGGAAAACAAACAAACCGGGGAAAGCATTTTGGTCAAAGACGGTGCATTTAAAAAGCGCTGACAACCTAAAAAGGCTAAGGAATTTGCAAAGCATAAACTTCCATCTGGGGAAGCGAAAAGCATCCACCACAGGATTCATTTAATGTTTAATAAATTAGAAACACTGACTGCTACTAATTAGAATTTGCGCATTTACAAATCAGCCCTGATAGCAAAACAAATTATGAAATATAAGGGTGTTTCACAGACTACCAAGGGAAAATAAGATGACAGACGCAGTTAATGGGGTATTTCTAACAACAGGCCTGTCAGACCACATCACACAACTAATCAAGTTAGGTAGAGACAGCAATAGAAACTCCATTTAAAATATTGATATGCTGCTCGGAAAAAGCTTTTTTCTCCCGCAAGTACATTTACTTAAACACTTGCTTATTGTTCACAAGTCATTAGTCTCCAATGCCTTTCATCTTTGAGAAAAGAAAGGACTGGGATTAAATTAACGGAAGTGTTTGCCATGTTATCGTCTTATCAGAACTTATCTAAGGGGCTGCCACTCCAGTGCTTCTATTAGGTGCACAGAATTTAAGCTGCGAAAACTGTCGGTCTATTTATTATTGAATTATGTCCCAGGCCAGTGCTTTTTGGTAATAGCCACAGAATTCCTGTCAAGCTTAAGTGAATTTATTCACTCTGAGGAACAGCAGTTATTTCCCGATCAAGCCTGAGATGAAACCAGAGTTTGTATCACATGCAAGTAAGTGTCATGAGGAATCCATACCTTTTAGAGCCATAAAGACACTCTTGAGGTAGATGTCGGTGAGAGAGTCGGAACCGCTTTGTTTCAGAGCTGCTTTAGCTCTATGAGTTCAAAGTGACAAAGTTATTCAGCTTGTCCCGTTTCACACTAACCCAATTTTTTCAAATTTTCTACCTAAACTGCTGAAACAAAGCAATGAAGACGGGCTTGTGGTCTAAACAGGAAAACACTAACAGAATATACTCTACAAAAATTGAATTTGCTGTAGACCTGCACAGTGAGCATTATGTTTTTGTAAAATACCTGAGATTGTGTTAAACCAATGTTTAACATTTACTTGATTTGAACATTTTTATAATTTTGACAGAGCGAACAACATAGAGAGGTTATTATTAATAATTTTCTATTTAAATTATCTTTAGGTGGTACAGTATGTAGTCCTTAGCGGCTTTATTTGCTCTTTTTGTCCATGTGTGTGTAAGCGTGTAGGCCCTAATAGAGAAAGAGACAGTGAGAAAACAGACTTAATATTAACTTTTGCACAATTTCCCATAAAAAATTCTAGTTAAAGTAGTTTTGTTTATTTTTGTGCCATTAATAAAAATCAGCCATTGTGTGTCTGGATAGACTGTGATACATAACAGTGTAAAAAAAACATCCCTTTTGAAATGTCACTTTGAATCAGATTTAAAGAAATATAGTTACTGTTTTACAAAACAGTGACGGAAAAAATAGTTTCTGCGCTGAACTTGTAATGGAGTTTGTCAATCGTTATCCATGGAGAGTTCACAGTTCGGTCACGTCTAAACCTGTGGACATCTAAACACAATGTTCCTATCTATCATCACCTACCACTAGCAAAAGTAGAATTTGCATGGTATATCAAAACGGAGGCAAAAGATTAAAGGAGACAATGCCACAACACATTTCTATTTCAAAGGCCATTATTTGACCTCCCGTTGAGCCAGAGATAAAAAGGTTTTAGAGAAGCAAATCTGTCCTTTACAGCCATGAAGAACACAAGTAATATCAGTGATTATCATGTCCTTGTAGAAGTATGACAGCGTCTTCACTTAGAACAGCAGGGCAGTTGAGACTT
Organism: Triplophysa tibetana; assembly: GCA_008369825.1. NCBI lineage: Eukaryota > Metazoa > Chordata > Actinopteri > Cypriniformes > Nemacheilidae > Triplophysa > Triplophysa tibetana. Next base: position 13,635,397 of record CM017905.1, on the reverse strand, counting down.
GATAGAAGAAGAACTCACAGAACTTGCTCAGAGAGAAGCCTAACAGAGTACGAACTTTTGTCTTCATCCAGCACTTTAAAGCTGTACAGCTATAGTAACATTTCCAGGGTTATAGAGGAAAAATATTACACATAACTGTAGAAAAATGTAGATATAAAGTATATTATATATAAGGTATATCAGTCCACAATTCTTTGAAATTTCAATTTGTATTTCTAAAGAGTCATTCACAATATTCACATACTAATTTTCGAACAATTATCAAAGATGAGTATCACATTGTTTTTATCACAATATCAAAATTGAGGAAAAAGTGGATCTCCTAAATAACTTAAACATCAAATAGAATGCAGGGTTTTTATTCTATCTTTTTTTCTTTGTCGATAATAATTCAAAGTATATCGTAATCAACCAATCACTGACAACCTAAGGTAATAAAAGAGTCAGTTCTTTAATTTCAATCGAAAAACATCAATATATGTAACTTTAGCTTATGTGTTTCATGGCAAATTTTAATTTTTTCATGTTCTTCTTATAAATGTGCAGTATTTTTATGTCCTTTGAATGTTTTTTAAATATCTGAAACAATAAAATTATGTAAAATTACAAGCTTTTACAGTGTATTGAAGTAAAAACTTTACATTTCAAAACCTGTATATTTGTTTTTAAATGTTTTAAAAGATCAAGAGTTTCATATCAGAAATGACCCTCTTGTTGAAATTGATCTGAAAAGGGTTCCCTCAAGTTACAAAGAGTCCACTGTCTCCTTTCGTCAACAAGAGACTAAATAAGGTTGATCTCTGGACTCACCCAGTACATTTTTCAACACATCAGGAACGAGCCACTGTGGATCACGTAAAGGTGATTGTGTCCTCAAGAAACAGCAGTCCACTTCCATCAGTCATGTGATCTCAAAACTCTGGTCTGTTCTCTACCCTGTTGAAATCAATCTCTAACACCTGAAGAGAGAATGATTCCGAAAAAGACAGCTAAAGTGACAGTCGGGGGAAGTATTATTTTCAATGTTATTCGGTTTCTCATTGACGGAGATGATTCTGTTACTTCGACTGCTAGAATCAACACAGTTCCTTCATAGGTCATTACAAGCATGACTTTCATTTGTTTTTTTTTAAGTTAAACATACTATAAGGTTGCCTTTGGCTGAAATTGGATGTTTAGCCATTACATGGTAAACATGATAAAAATATTAAGATATTGATTTTCTTTCAAAATAAAAAATATTGGTCCAAAACCTATACTAATTGCATGTGCACTAATATTGTTTAAACATTTCTTATTGTTTTGGATCTGTTTCGTTTGTATCTCCAATAGTCTCTTCTGTCAAAATTTGAACTTGACATCCTCAGATAATGAGCAAAGTTTAATAAGCTTCATTAGTTAAACGAAATACATAATTCACATTTACATTTGCAACACTTCAAAGATGATTTAGGATCATGAAAGGTTGAGAGTTTTGACAATTCAGCAAACACAGAGGGAAGCACCACCTGCTGGTTAATTATATCAGTGACTTTCTTATCTTTCGGTCATCTTTGTATATTTTTCATTATGTACTTTCATTCTATCACATTTTGCTCATGAACTCTTAATTTTAAAACAGTATTCCATCCACCCCCCATTTTTCAAATCCCTATGCAGATTCGTGGTAAGAGTTGGGAACTTGTAGAGGTTTGGAACAATCTGAGGGTAAGTAATTTATGACAGAATTTTCATTTTTTGTGTGAACTACCCCTTAAATATGAGTTCATAGGTTTACCACATAGTCATATTTTAATTATTAAATTACCTTTTACATAGTATTTTAGGTTTCATCTGGGACAAAGCCAGACCAGTCCATTTAGATGTCCTGACTGCTACAATTTATGCTACAACTATCCCTTAAGACTATTGCAAGGCTTTCCTCTGTCTACACAAATTCTTCACTTTATGTTCATTATCCCCAAGCAACTGTTAAAAATGTACATCTACGCTTAGAGGAAAGTGTTCCGTCTATGAAATGCAACTGCATTGTGCATCTGAGTAAAATGCAAGTTGATGACCTTGAACAAACTGAAATGGTATCATGCTGTCTGTCCCTCCACACTGTGCTATATCTGCTAAAGCACCGGCAAATATGTAGCGCAACTGTTTCTGTATGAGCTATCAATTTCGCCATCCACCTTTTGTTCTCTTCTGTCCTCTAGCACTCTGTACTGTAAGATGAGCTGCATTAAAATGACCCCATTTTCAAAGTAACTCTCACAAAAAGTTTGAAAGAAATTGTTTTGTAAATTTTGCAGTCGCTGATTCTACTGTTTCTCATTTCTCTTTTCATTCAGGTTTTAAAAGAAGGTAGCAGTGTGATTTGGACTGCAAGCATGTTCTACAAATGGATGAAAAGCATATTAATATAGAATACTTAGAAAACATGCCACATTTCAGTAATTCCCCCTCTAAGCATCTTTTAATTAGAGGCAACATAGTCAAAAGGTTCTTCATATGCAAGTGAGGCTTTAAGACTTTGGTGTTAAATAATCAAAAATTCCCTTGATTCTGCTGATGGATTTTTTGATGGTTCGAAATTCAGAGGTATCTTTTTCTTTGAAAGCTACGTTAAGAGCAGTGAGGGAAAATCTGAATGAACATCAAACATCTAGCCTTAAAAGACATGGTGTCAGGGCAACCACAGGGACCTAACAATGTTTCTCTTCTAAAACAGCCAGAGAAGGGCAAGGGGAGGGATCACACACAACATCCATTTAAAGGCCACTTTTACTTGATTTGCAGCCATGTAGTGAAGCCCCGGAGAGAGAGAGCACTCACTGATCAAAAGGGCAGTAATTATGGCATTTCTTCTTCTTGTCTCTCAGGTATCACCCTCATAACAACAGAGCAGAAAGACTGAGGCGCTAATTAAAGGAATAGTTCACCCAAAAAAAAATTGTCCCTAAATGTACTCATCCTCATGAGTAATTCCAGATGTATACAGTATGACTTGATATTTAATCACCAGGCATTTGGACGAAGTTGCTTGAATGACTTTTATGATGGATGAATGTGCTTTTTGAAGCTTTAACATTGTGGGACCTTAAACAGCATTTCTGCATGAATTGTGACAATTCAAGTCAAGTGTATATTGACTTTCAACAAATACAAACCTCATGAAGGACAAAGTCACCCGACAGCAATGTGAAAGATGTATGAGAAAATATAATGTTGCATTTTCAAAAAAGTAGGGCTTATTTCATTTATTTATTTTTTAACTTTTCACCCTATTCACATCAATCTGTGTAAAGGTTTCAACTTTGTATGCATTTGATATGGCAACGTTCCCATTAGATATGTTAGAGAGCAAATACGTCCAAATGAAACAATTTTATAAATATGTATTTTTCCTAGTTTAAACCCATCCATTTTCCAACGACAAAACACTCAACAAGCAAATAGAAGTCAGACACGGGTATTTATTTACTAACGTGCAGGACATCCAATGACGTTTCATATCGTGAGATAACGTAATGACGCGACCACTCACAAGACACATGAGAGCCAATGCCAGTTTACAATAAAGCTGATGTGGCGCTACTTTTCGTGTTGGCGAAATTTTTGAATCTGTGCGCAGCCAGATTGGAGTTTTATGGTGGATTGAGAAGGGGATGGCTTTTGAGTCTTTTCTTAGGCCTCAGAACGCTTTAAAATATTGCACTTTTTGATAAATAGCATCTGTAGCCGTACCAGTCTGTTAATATTATATAATATACAAACTGTTAGGTTTAGGGGTGACGCCCTGCAGGTCCTAATTGCAAAATTATCTAATTATATTGTGTCATTGGACACATCTGTTCTCCAAAAAAGTTAATGGGATGGATTTGCTTATCACATGCCAGCAATATTGCTTTTGACGTGTGTATTTTAAGCAATCGGAAAGTGTAAAGTCTTTTTATTTATATGCAGATTGATACATGTAAAGACATTAATCTCTGCTTACAGTATTAAAACAATTGTTTAAACCTGAATAGAAACTTGTTTTCTTTGAAGTATTCCAGATCTGCAAACATTACATATTTTTTGTTATTTTGACCCTTCGTCCTACATTTCAATTTCCTGCAAACAATGCAAAAATTTTCATATGGAATTTGGGAGAAATTACTGCAAATTGTTTCGGAGTGGTCTCTTATTAAATAGAGGCAATATTAAGACGTAATTGCATATATTGTCACACCAAAGGATTAATTAACATCATATTTTTTTAAGCCTGCAATGACGCATAGTCTAGTAACACCTGTGGTTGATGCTGTATAGAAGAAGACATATCATGCTTTACTACCCACTATAGTACCCATTGCCCAAATGCACTCCATTACCTACTACCCTCCAAGAAATGTTCTAAAGTTACAACACCTGAAATCAAGATCACGTAGCTGCATTGAACATGTTGAAGGACTCAGATGTTCCAACTCTCAGATACACAGATGTGCGCATTTTTGAGTTGTTATTTCCAAGTTTCACAGAGTGACCTGAGCTGTTACAATGATGACTCTTACAGTCTTCCACTGATAAGTAAAATCCTGCCTCATGGAGGGGAGCCTGTAAAAGGCATCATTATCCTGCCCTGACAGTGAAGAGAGGGATGTGGAAGGACACATAGGTTATCAGTGTCTGGACAGAGTTTAATTTGCGGGTTTCTGGAACAGCAAAAAACAGCAAACCCTGAGTGAGTAATACAGTCAGGAGCTGACATCAGGCTATCGTGTTCATCATTCCACTACCACTGACAATGACACAAAGTTCATCTATTATTAATGCAGAACCTCATGCTCAACAAATTGCAGGAGCTGTGCGAGCGTGTTTGTGTTGTGGAACACATCTGCGAGAGTGTGTTCCAGGGACAAATAAACTACCTCTTCACACTTCCTGTGCATCTACACTGTTTGATACAAATTGCTCTGATTGGATTGGTTAGGCAAGGTGGGCCAAGATGCCACAACTGCACTGGTCTGAGCCCATGAGGAAGAGCATTATGTCCTTCATCACCGAGCTGTCTTCCGGCCTCTCCCCCGCGTGCCAACATGTCAATCAGCCATAATTGCTATCCTGGAGGAACAATATCAGGCCTTGGAGCTCTGACCGCACAGATTCCTTGCAACACCTAATCTGTTAATGAGAGCTGCTCTGCTATTTTCAGCCCCGCCGCAGACAGAGACGGTATTACCACCGTCGACTAGGAGGAGGAATAAGGGCCCACACAGCTTACGTTGACAGCAGAGGACAAGAAGACCGAGAGTGCCGAGAAATGCAGCATCTAGCTACATAAATGCTTAGGTAACCACCTTTACTATTGACTGTTCTGAGAAGTTCCAAAAAACGTGCCCATACAGGAAGTACCGCTCCTAATTTGCATCCTCAGAGTGACAACTGAAGACCTTGGAGTGTGTCTCTTGTTTTAGCCTGTCCTTTGCATGAGCATTTCTCATACTCAGATATGTATTAGAGAAACTAACATTATAATCTGTTTAATCTCACAAAAGCAAAATGATTTCATTAAATGCTTGAAAAAGGGAGAGATAAAGACAAAAAGCTCAGGGATCCTCAAAGCTTGCGGTTTCCAACAGAGGAATAAATACAAGGCACAAAAAAAGGAGCTACACAAACAATCCTTAATGGAACAGATACAAGAGGCTTTTTAATTATCTAACTCAATCAGCGAGAGACCAGTGGATCAATGAATCCCCATTACACTGGCCGGTGGAGCATCAAGACAGGCCCAGTTTACATCAGCTCACACGGCCAACCAGGCTGCGGCTAAGTGACAGATTACTGTTTGTGGCTAATCTGAGGCAGTCTCAGCATTTGAACACAACACATCTTTAATTCAGTCAGTGAGGCAAGCTGTGGGCTGCTGGCCCTGTCACCAGGCCCAAACAACCGCACTGAAATATTTATGGCCTCCAACCTCACATTGGACATGACGTCATGTGATGTGGGTGGGAGCGTGATCATTTTTGTTCCACAAATGACAGTATACGGTATCCTTTGGTGAAATAATAAACAGTTGATGTGTTACGGCTCAAGTGTGCCAAGTGGCATTCACACTTTTCAGTAAAGGTCTGAACATATATTTTACCATGACCATGTACGCATTTACCCTAAGTACCTTAATGAATTTCCTATTTTACCATCTACGTTTTTTTTAAGAGGTGATGTTGGAACAAATCACCATTAACAATTTGTGACAGAGAGAAAAAGGCTAGTGGGCGACCGAAAATCATCAGTAAATAGAAATTGACCAGCATCTGTGTCACATCATCTAGCTCATTATGGAGGGCTGATGACCATTGATCTTACTCCCACAGTCTGATCCACAGAAACAAGAGGAGAACAATCTCATTTCCTCGTGGTGGTCAGGGTCACAGTGAAATCCGTTAGGAAACCAGAGTGCACGTTTTGCAAAGTAACATATTTTTTAAATCCTGATTCAGTTTACAGAGTCTAATACAATTTTGAATTCCCAATTATGTTGTTCAAAACATGATTGTCCTTTTCATTTATTGCAAAAGAAGTTCAGTTTAGAAGGAATTAATGATGAACAAAAGCTGTCGAGTTCATAAATGACTAAAAGGCCAAATTGTTAAAAATATTACCTTTTTAACACCTGTTCTTTTTGCTTGAAAACTATTTTTTTAATTCATTATAGTTATATGGATTACTTTTATAATGATTGTATTTGCACCAGCAGTTTGGTTTCTCTTCCTTTGCGTTATGAAGTTTTCAACAAATAAAGAGTTTGTATGCAAAAGCGTCTTAGTGCCGTTTGACATTTTCTCCTCGAATTAGCGTTTTTGTCTGACTCATGTGTTCCTTTGTTAGATTCCGTGATTCACTGGCAATGAATATGTCCTCTTTACCATTAAAGTGAAATAACTTTTAATATAAAGATCAGAGCCTGATAAAAAGAATCATTTTAAAATAAAAATGTCAGACGGCACTTCAGATATTTGTTCATATGAAAAAAAAAACATACATGTATACATCTGGAACGAAAAAGTAAATTAGGAGAGAATTTTCATTTTTGGTTGAACTTTTCCTTTCACTGTTTGTAATTTTTAAGTTCACAATTCTTTAAACTATGATTTTCAATATCTGTAAAGATTATGTTGAGGGGTTTTCAAATGAGCCCCTTCCCCTAAATACTCTCTAATTTCCTGATAACATTATGAATCCAGGCGTTGTTTCTGTAGATTAAAATTACCCACGGAAATAGGTCATCATTAGTGTGCTTGTGCAATTAGCAAAAAGGCGTGAAATGGTGAAGAACAGCTGTGCAGTGGCTTAGTGTGGGATGCGGCTGGCACACGATAAAGGATGTGCGATAAATAACCTCGTTTCATAACACCACATGTCAGCTGGGTTCATTTACAATCTACCATCCAATATGACAGATATTGACTACATGGCTCTCTTTCATCAGAGTTTATTATGCCAAACAACTGTCTGATTATTCTTTAGGATGTGCCCGAGCCTTTCTAGAATGGTACTGCTTTGAAAGCAACTTTACTCTTTAAAAAGCCATTTATCCTCATGTAAATACAGCCTGGAAAACATCAGTCATTGAATCGCCATCATCTCCAGAAGGGGAGATGCCGTACAGCTCTCTGTGCTTTTCAGTAAGGAACTGTCAGTGATAACTGCAATGTCATATATTTACTACAGCTCTGATTCCTGAAAAGTTTACACAAACCTTTGAGAGCAGGAGATTTTAAACTTTTTGACTGCAATGACTGTACACTGTTTATTCTGGTGACACAGTGGACTAAAGATCTGGCCAATTTAAGTTGCCTTAAATAATTCACTTTTGAAAGAGGTGTTTTTGGCTATGGTTCACAAGAAGCCCTTTAATTAGATGCATTTGGGCCACACTATATTCAGACAGCGTGAAAGAGCTGTGTGTTTGCCTCTCACCCTCTCTATAGAGGCCCGTTGTTTAATTGTTGGCAATTTACCCTCTGGATCATATTTTCAACCAGAGAGACTTAAGTTTCACTGTGTCGATCATGTGTGGAGAGTATTTTCTTCGCAACGAACTGGAGTCTCAACATGTCGATCATGTTTTGTGAGAAAGCAATTGGATATATTTGTGCAGAAACCGAACATCCACAGGGCACAGTTCAAAATTCACTCTTTCTCTCTTCAATTAGTAAACATAACATACAAAAATATTGTTGAGGGGATTAATAACGCCTCTGTAGATGGTAATAGCACAGAGAGATACCCAAACAGCCGATTGTGCTGGCACCTTTCATGTCTCATTTCCTCTCTCTGGAGCCTTGGAAAGAAAAGAAGACACTGACAAATTTAAAACGAGAGATAAATTAGATTCAGATGTGGCTGGTGTTTTGTTAATATGATGAGGCTGGCCGGTATCATATTTTCCGTGTTTGAAATAAGGAAGTCTTGTCTAGTCAATGGAAAGCTTAGGCAGACGAGTCATTTGTCATTCGTTTTCCGCCACATAATTATTTTGGGTTGCGTCGATTGAATATCTGATTCGGCTAATGAATTCGGAGGATTAATTTCACTCCAACAAGGCATCAATTGTTTCCAGTAAAGGGATGCTGAGTACAGGGATGCAGCACAATGTTTTTTGTTCAGTAAACTGATCATATGAGGTTGTGTACTAATGGTGTTTGTGGAGGGCTGCATTGATCTGAAGTCTCTCTAGTTTGCATTGCCCAAACGATATCTGAGATGGCTCTGAGTACCAGCAAAACACAACCCCCTCTTTCAGCCTCAAAGATATGTTGTGGCCTAATAATTCTGGATTTGAAAAGTGAGTTTTATGGGACTTGGTTCCGCTGTGGGCAGCTGGTCTGAAACCACAGCGGTTGACGGATGTGTTGTTTGTGTCACTTTTAATCACTAGCTCAGATGAGGGGTTTCATTGGCAATGACATAGCAGGTAGAAGGAGGGAGAGAAAAGTTCATGTCAAATACCGTGAACAAGAAGATTACAGTCAGGTATTTTATATGGATATCCATTAAGTTTGAAACACAATGTCAATGCAGCTCTTCAAATTAAACATGCCTATGATCACAACAATGATATATGGTATAGCCCTTCTAAAACATACATTAGAAATATATGACTGAGCTTAATACAAAACACTTAAGCAAAGATGAAAAGTATGCCATAAATATAAGAATAATCTATGAAATGGGTAAACAGCGTCTATTGAAAGTAAGTCTGACAGACCCAAACACCACAAGCGTTAAGATGTTAAATGATGACCAATCATCACTGACATTGTTTATGTTTTGCATGACCAATCACAAGACCGCAAGTTTAAATATCATACTGCATCATAAGAATTTTAAAAAATCATAAAAAATAGTCCATGTGATTTGGATGATGTATATTTAATGTACTTTTTTTCAATGTTTAAATCCAAAGCACCATTCACATCTATAGAATGTTGTGTTTCACAGTCTTGTGAGTAAATGATGACAGATGTCTTATCTTTGGGTGAACTTTTTCTTTGGAACAGTTGTGTATGACCCTGAATGAGCATCTTCGGATATACAGGCCACTGGGGAATCATACTGTGCCGGTTACAGCCCAGGCTACAGGCCGCATATACTCAAATAGAAACCAGACGAAGCCTATAATGAGGAAAAGGCTTGAATTCCTTTGCCATTTGGCAAAGTGATTCTCCACTCATAGAATATGAGGAAAGCAGAAAGAAACATGGCTTACTATCAGCTTTAAGATCTATGCTGGATGTTCTAGAGAGATGAGATCTGTGTAGTGAAGCGAGTGAAACCAGTGGAGTCTCTGCAGATTTTTCCTGTTAATTAAAGTTTACCATACAAAATGAAGGATAGCATGCTCAATGGGTAACTCTTCCTATTCCCCGCTTTCTTTCCTCACTCTGTTTTCATCGTAGTTTACTTTCAGGCAAAGTTGTTTGTGCCTTTATTAAAAGCAAACAGAGAGTCCAGATTATAGATCATCACTGTTCATTGGTGGGTACCTTCACATATAAGGTGTTCTTAATTTACAAATATGATTAATAAAATGTGTTCTCACTTAAGAGGAATGTGTAACGTGGATGCTCATGACATTTTTGGGGGGACTAAAACATGCTGAATAAGGAGGAAAACAATGTATTTAATTTTGATATCACGTCAACAACACACATTTAAAGGCACAAGATATAATTTTCGCCACTAGAGGTTGGACCATAATAATAATGGAATAGCCTTAATTATTTTCACGATCCAGTCTGGTTTGCCCTTTGTATTGTGGACTTTTAGTTTGTATACCTTAGTTCCTGTTTCCTGTCTAGTGTTGTAGTTTTTTGTAGTTCCTTTGTTTGTTGGTTTTGTGTCATGATCAGTTTCAGGTGTGTCTTGTTAGCCCTCTTGTTACCCTGTAGATTTAAGCCTTTGTGTTTCCTTTGTCTGTTGTTGTTAGAGGTTAGGTCAGTCTTGTTTAAAATTGTACACTATTCTGGATTACCCTGTTATGTTTTGTCCTGTTTACTTTCATTAAAACCTTTTACTGCATATGGATCCGCTGCCTCGCCTGCCATCGTTACAGAACGACAGACCAAATCTGGATCCAGCAGTTCATTTGGCCCGCCTTCACCAAGGTAATAAATTCCCTCGAGGACGAAATACAGACTTTGCCCATTTCTCTCAATACCCGGACTGAGTTCCCATAGAACTGTTTTTGGGCAATTTGAATGATTGTTGCAAACAATTCATCTCCCGTTGTGGTCCTCGAGGGTCCCTTGCGAAATTTATAGAAAATGATTGCTGTCGTGTGGGTCTCCCTTTACTGTTGCCGAGGGGGAGGAGGCTACTCCTTAACACTCTTTCCGGAGGGGGCAGTTGGAATCCGGCTCCACTGGCCAGTGGGCCCTACCCAGCACGAAAGTGTGCATGTTCCACATTAATGGTGACCAGGACTGTCAAGATGGCCGCCAATCCCGAGTCCGCTCGCTAGATGGCCGCCAATCCAGAGTCCGCTCGCTAGATGGCCGCCAATACAGAGTCCTGGCCTTCCTGAGGTCCCCGAGTTTTCCAAACTCGTCCAAGATGGACTCCTATGATCTACCTGAGATCCATGCTTGCACCTCCCTGGCCGCCGGACCAGCCCGTCCCTCTGCACCACATTAATGGATGATGTTATAAAGTTTCCTGTAACATTGCGTGTTGTGCCTATAACTACTACAATGTAATTAAAGGAAACAAACTGTAAAATCATGCAATCTTATTGATTATTCTGAGAAATCAATACAACATCACAACTAGCTTACCTCACAAGAGTGCTCACCATATGCATACCCCTATGACAGCTTCCATTGATTATAATTGGAGTGATCGAACTAGGTCACGTCACATTGTGCTGCTCATGTGTAGTGTAGACACAGTGTATTAATGTTTACCGTTCTTCATATTTCTATTTTGAGATACTTTAAATCACTCAGTCTTGCCTTTACGAAGCAAAAAAACATAAGGGGATCTACTGAATATATAATGCAATATATTTAATACATTTCCATATATTGGAATCAAGTGCTTGAAAATGGCTGTTCTTTATTTCTTCAATATATTGTACATATTAACAATGTGTTATTTATTTTTAAAATAAATATTAAATTATGTATAGTTCATATGTCATCTGATCAATAGTTATAGGGCTTTTTATATGCTTGAAAAATTGTACTAGGATAGAAGATTTTTTATATCTCGTGTTGAATTTTACATGACCACAAAAGCAGTGTACAAGCTGTTCTTTTCGTTTTAAATACGTATTGCAAATCATTTATATATTTTACAAATGTTTAATTCCATTTACATTTACTTCATTTACAAATCTGAGTTTAATCAGTTCATTACCTTTAATGACCATGTAGCTTTAACAGGTTTGGCTGTAATGTAGCACACGACGAAGATATAATCCACAGAGGACTTTAATAAATTAACAGGAACCAAGGCAGGAGAATGACAACCAAACAAAACGCAACAGAGGGGCTCTGGAGGTGGACACGAGACAGGTAAGGAGTAGGCAGCAGGGAATAGTCCATAGGGCCAGGTTGGTGAGTACTGTGGGAAGATCTAGAGGGGCCTGGGGCAGGAGGAGCCAGATGGTGGTCCAGACACCAACTAAGACGATTGTCCACAGAGTTGATGGAGGGAGGAGCCATGGTGGAGGTAGGGTTGATGACACCGGTGGCCTGTATCATGAAGCCGGTTTGCCTGTTTACCCAGGTAAGTTTGCATTAAGTTTGAGCATACTCAGAGATTTCGGAATCAAGAAGGTGAATTGGTTTTGAGCAGGTTTCATCGCCATGGTAACATACGCTACACTGCTAACCTTCTCTGAAATTCTGGGTAAGAGATATCGAAATAAAACTGGACCAATAAAGCTCTGAGAAAAGTGACGTATATCTGACACTCCCCGTGTACACTCACCTAAAGAATTATTAGGAACACAGGCCTTCAGAACTGCTTTAATTCTACTTGGCATTGATTCAACAAGGTGCTGGAAGCATTCTTTAGAAATGTTGGCCCATATTGATAGGATAGCATCTTGCAGTTGATGGAGATTTGTGGGATGCACGAAGCTCCCGTTCCACCTCACCCCAAAGATGCTCTATTGGGTTGAGATCTGGTGACTATGGGGGCCATTTTAGTATAGTGACCTCTTTGTCATGTTCAAGAAACCAATTTGAAATGATTCGAGCTTTGTGACATGATGCATTATCCTGCTGGAAGTAGCCATCAGAGGATGAGCACATGGTGGTCATAAAGGGATGGACATGGTCAGAATCAATGCTCAGGTAGGCCGTGGCATTTAAACGATGTCCAATTGGCACTAAGGGGCCTAAAGTGTGCCAAGAAAACATCCGCCACACCATTAAATCACCACCATAATTGCATTAATGAGAAGTTGAACAGGTGTTCCTAATAATCCTTTAGGTGAGTTTACATATACATGTATTGATAATATAAATATAATATTTACATGTATTGATAGTAGAATTCAAAAAACATTCATATAATTATCAATATCAATTAATTAATATTAAACATAGCATTTCAATTAATTAACTATATTCATATTAAAAACCTGTATTTTAAAAGCATTTTAAAGTGATAAAGCATACATATTATCCTTTTATCTAACTGTACATCTATATAAATAATTTAAATTCAATTGATTCTGTATTGATATAATCAGAAGCTGCCTTCTCATACTTTCACTGCATTAGTGTTTTTTCTTGGCCTTCAAATAAGTTTCAATTCATGACATTTTTTCATAATGATCTCTTCATCTTTAACAGAAAAAGAATTGCACTGATCCTCAATCAAACTGATGATGCTTTCCATGTTCCATGTGATTGGCTGTTTGCCGCAGGTATCACACTTTTAGGTGCACGTGCCTCACAAACTCTGGATCAAACCTGAATTGACGGAGAACATTTATACCAGGCGTTGTGCAACAGTTGACCCAGATCTAAACCAGGTTGTGTTTGTCTGGTTTCAAAATTGACTCTGCAAGTTGACCTCGCTTTGCGATACAAGCCACAGGGTTCAACTGACGTGGCAAAAGGTGGTGGAGGAGGAGCCCTGGGTGGAGATGAGCCCTGGGTGGAGATGAACAAACGGAGAGCACTAATGACTACAAGGATCCAGAAGGCCAAGGAGGAAAAGGTGACCGCAGCGGGGATCCGGAAGACCGCGCTGGAGCCAGAGCGAACACGGATGGAAGTGGAGCTAGAGGGAAGAAGGAGCCTGACAGAACCATAGGGAGGGAGTGACGAGGCATAGCCAGAGGACTGGCCAAAGTGTAGCCGCTGGGTTGGAGGTCCGAGGTGGAGTCCGGGTCGCGGAGGCGGAGACATGGGATACTCAGCCCCCCAAGTAGCTGGTGGCTGGTGATCCCGAAGTTCATCCAACCCAACAGCGCTGGCGTGCAGAGGTTGAGCTGATGGGTCTCTGGATGCCAGCAGACGGACTGACAATAACAGTTGAGGCAGGAGAGGAAGGCTTGGCAGGACCATCTTTGAGGCTGAACAGGAGTTGCTGCCTTACAAAGAGCTGGACGGGACCAGCGCGGAAGGCAGCGCCCATGATCCTCTTCATTTACTAAATAGTAGAGTCCAGAAAAAGCTCACCCTCTGCGGTAGGAGTGGGGCTTCCCTCAAAGCCCTCGATCCCCACCAAGACTCCCAAGGCAATGCACACGTTGCCAGCGCACACACCTGGTCTGATGCGTCTTTAGGCTCAGGCTCCGGGTCGATGATGGACTCAGTCGCAGTATTGCGTGCTGGCGCCTATGTCGCAGCTGCACAGTTGTCTGTGTCAGACACTCCGTGCAGTAGGGTGATGTCTGGCTGGTCTCTGGGCTGGGAGTGGGGTTGGAGATGTCCTCAGCCGGGCAAACAAAAAAAAGGGTCCATTACTCTCCAGCACCCACTCCACAAAAGCGGCGAATTCCACACAGGCACCGTTTCCAGTGGATTCCATGCTACAGGGAATGGGAAAGCCATCCAGGAGTACAGAAAACCGAAAGAAATGAAAAATACAACTAAAATGAAAATACCGCTTTAAACTTACTTTAAGGCACATTACACTCAAAATCAACATGCCTGCCAGAATATTTTCCTATGGAAATTCTTTGTGAAAGTTTTCTTTTTTAGCAGAACACCTCCTCCAAACTGATTTGTGATACCTAACGTAATCTCTTTCAGTGCATTCCAGTGCTTAGTTAAATATTTTATAAACGGATTTCACCAGACTACACATAAATGACCAATATTTAGTATATTGTTTAAGGCCAAAACTGACAGAATAGTTGAATATACTAAATCCACATATTGTCTGATTTTATGTGCACAGTATGCTATGACATGACTAGAGTGTGGGATATGTTCCAGTGTTATTTTCAAAAACAGGACATCACATTGTTTAAAAATGACGGTTTGAAAAGATGGAATTTTATGTCAATTCGAAAAACCAATGGCATATAGTAAAATGCACTACGACTGCTCTCCCCGGTGAGTTGTGGGGTAGTCTGCTGCGACGCACGAGCCATTGTGAGCATGGCAAACGTTATACGAAAACAAACAGCATTCAGGTTACAGGCCAATCGATCTCCAGTCATTAGCCATGTGCGTGTGGCGCCACTGGATGACCAGCAGAGCTTAGGGGTAACCCAACCTGCCCCTAATGAGACAGCACCCCTGCAAGCCACAGATAATTGATTCTGGTCAAAAAGGCTTTGTGTCACAGGAAACGGGACAAAATCTGGAGGCCAAGATGGACGCAAAGATTAAGAGCAAACTGATAACGGCGCAGGACAGGACATTATCTATTATTCATCCCTTAGCGCTGACATTCCTGGAATACATGGGGCAAATGTTTTTTTTTTCTCTGAAAAATACTGTGCAGAAAACAAGTTATGTGCATTGTGAAATTGGGTGAAGCTCTATTCACTTTTGGTTGTAACAACAAATGTTTCAGTGTGTCATATACTATTTGTAATGAAACTTATTTCTTCACACTAAAGAAAGTACTTTTCTACCTAATACCCCCTTCCAATCAGCAATCTTATCATACCCATAATTCTCAGCTCCCCTTTGCCAGAGAATGTAGAATGCAACACTGTCTACTAATAAACCCTGAATGGCAATGAGGAGGCACTCAAGACTAACTGTCACACCAAACTGGAAATCATAAAATATTCTATAAATACAAGTTGGGTCTTGTCCTTACCCAGTCTAATTTATTCAATTTTCTACATGGACAAAGAACCCAGAAATAGTGATTCCTCCTCCACATTAGGGCAGTTCATTTACAGCGGTAGTCTAGTGAGGACTGGTACATTACCATGGGGTAGAAGCCGGATCTCTAATAGACGGGAAGATAACTGGAGGGCAGTTCCCGCTCGTGGAATACTGATGATTAAGTCTGTCCTGGGTCCTAAGAGAAGAGTAAGTGCTGAACAGCTACCGGGAGTTGGAACACGCTTGTGCAAGCAGGCGGTGCAGAGGACTCAATGAGATAATGATGTACCTGTCCTCCACTATAACTCTAACCGCGTCTCACCTTCAGGTCAGTCCTTTAGGACACAACTAATTTACTGCTATGAATTAAATATCCTCTTTTGTTTTAATGATATATGTTTGTTTAGAAAAAAAACTGCTTCTCAACCTAAACACACAACTGAAACCATCTTCTTAAGCAAACATTAGGCTTTGTGTTATTTGTGTAAGGAAATTGCACTAGTGCGAATGAAAGTCTGTTTGTAATAAACGTGAAACGCAGTCAGAGCAAGGAAAAGGGGCTTTGTTGCCCGATACCATTTGAAATGACACCTTTCTGCAGTGCAAATTAATGAAGTCGACAAACACTGGCCATATATATGCGACAAAGCTTTAACGAACATCTGTGATGGCACGGGCTCTGATGGGAATTCCTCAGAAAGGGGCCACACAGCTAAATTTATGTTTCTTGCTCCTATTACCAGACCTTTAAATAATAGAGTAAAATAAATAGCACCCATTAAACTGATCACATTGTGCTAACTCAAATTGTGTTTATTATGCTAATGGTACATGAAATTAAGAAAAAGACCTTGATGTCAGGAGACTTAATTAATGGACTTTCGGAGAAAGCGCAGAGATGTAATTCATTTCGGGTAAGCTAGTCTCATTTGCAGTTGCATGCGTCCAAGCACTGCTGATTGCATGAGTTATTCTTGCAGATGTGCCACTCACAGTGAATTCCCTTCATTAGAAATGAACACCTCATTATATAAAGCAGCTAATTAAACATAATATGAACCTGCAATGACTCATTAATACAAGGCTCCGGTTTCTACATAACTGCTTGTAGATGGGAAAAGAGAAAGCGATGCATTCCAAATTTCTATTCTTAAGGGACTGGTAATGAAATTCATATTCTCAGTGAGCATACTGTACAGTAATTTGAACACAAATAAATGGGACAAACAGAAAGAGAGAAAGGGAAACTATACAGGCCAATCTTAACCTTAATCACACAGGTTCCAATTTTCTTTTGCCTAATATACTGTATATATATAAATATATATACCGTTGGTAAGCTTCAATAATTCAGTGTTAATTAAAACGCTCCGGAAACACAAATGCGAGGGAGTCATCAATCCTAAAAGCACTGTCAGATTTTACTTAAGAAGCTATTTGTGTTTATGCATATGTCAGAATAAGAAACAGCATGAAGCAAGAAACCACAAAGAATGTGAAACACATTTTATTCCTGAAAACCTCTCGAACCGTCTGCCCCCAAAAGACTATAGTTCCTCACTTATAATAATGTATTAATTAACAATCAACATTGCTCTGATATTTATTATAATTGTCGTCAGATATAGATTTTTTGGGGGCAAAAATATACAGATTTCTGCGTAATAGGAAAATCAAATTATTTGAAGTATTTTATAAACACACTCTCGAACCAGATCTGAGGAAATCTGCATTGGTATCTGTGTGATTAAGATTTCGTCTGGGCCGGCTTATCATAAACCATCGATGCTCTACCCCAAATAACTTAGAAGGCCCCTGGAGCAACTCTTAACACTTTGTTCAGTCACTCTTCCACATATCTTACACACTTTCCTAAAACTGAAACTAGACAGGCAGCATAGAGCCTTCATTTTATTATATAGCACAACCCAAACTAGATTGTTTTCCCTCCCTACTTTTCTCGCACTAATTCATGCTGCCACAGCCCAGTGTTAAACATACGACTATGAAAACACTGAGAAGTTCTAAGGTTACACATACATATATGCTATACATAACCTATGATTCATAGCTTTCATTACTCATGCCAGAATGAAAATTAAACGAATATAGCTCAACATGGTGGTTCATATCAGTTCACAATGTGCATGTCACATAATTACAAATGAGTGGGATAGCACCTTCAAACAAATAATCACTTTCCCGTCTCTGTTTCATGAGAATACATTCATTGTCTATAACAGAAAACCACTTATCCACAGTCAGTCAGATTGTTCGAGAAAAGGCCTCCCGGTGGAGGTTGAACTCTGTCTGTTTCTGTGTAACATTAAACCTTCCTGAAAGTCTGTAGATCTGACAGTGGCTTGACGTTGAGTTGTGTTAATTACTGTAATGGTACACATTCTCATTAAGACACTGTTTACGTGTCCTGAGGCTTTGTGGAGTCCAAGTGGTGCCCTTGCTCACTCGTATGCCACTGTGTCGTTTTGCTTATTGCAGTGGCCTCGTTAGACCAGACAGCTGTTCTTCTTAGTCATAGACCAGGCAGTTGCAGAGAGGGCAGGCTCTTCTTGGCTGGGAGAGGCAAAATAGGCAAAAGGAGGACATGCAAGTGAGCTGCAGCATTTCATAAAGCGTGCTAATGTCAATGGGTAATCCAAAGAGGAATAGGGTGCCCTAGGACACTTCATTCTCACTGCCCCCACCATTTTCTCATTCTCACACCCCCATACTCTGCCCATGTGGCTGGCTCCCATGGACCCCCACCCATTTCCAAAGCAAACATGCATACTACCAGAATTAATGCCAGAGGCATCAGCAGTGCAATCTCAATGTACCTATACAGACCCTGCCAGAACATGTTCTTGATTAGCTCATCAGAGAAGCATGCTATGCTTGTTCATTAACCTTTGCGATTAGCTATGGTGAGAATGTAGGTTTAAATAGCTTCTCAATCCTCAACTCTACAGCAGTCATTCCCAAAAGGAAAGAGAAGACAGGGGATATTCCAGAGGCACTTGGCGTTCCCTTTCCAATATCCTACCAAGTCTGAGGAGGTTTATTTTACTAATTTCCATCTACTGCTCTCTCAATGCCAATCAGCATGTACTAGCCTCCATTTTTAGAAGCTTGTACAGCAGTCAAACCAGATGACGGCATATTTTTGTTCTCTCCCAGACAGGCTAGTATAGCAATAAGGCAACACCGCTCCCATAATCTTTGGATTCAACACACTTTCACATTCAATTATGAGATTGTTCAAAAGTATTATCATCTACAACTGATAATATTTAAATCACCAGTTTATCAGTGTCCATAGAAATATGGCAGAGGCTGTTCCAATAAATGGAAATGAGAATGTCTAGTTAGGGTAAGCCTATGCTATTTTATCTGACTGTGCTAGCTATAAAAGCTTTAATTTCATTATCATCTCAAGGATCTTGCTGAAATTGGTATTCTTTGTTGGGTCCCCCTCTGTTGCTGCCAAAGAAAGCCTTTGAAAAACAAATTCCGGTGAATAAAAGCAAAAAGATTAATTTGTCATTAAGGCGGAGCCTAATTGCAGTCAATTCTGAGCAAACTTAAATTTAATTTATGCTCATTAAAATGAATATGCAGTGCGTTTCTCCTCATCATTGCTTTGAGCTCGCAGATGAGAACATGGGAATAACTTCATCCTTATTAAATAGAGGGGAGTTTATTTGGCCCTATTGTAGCCGAGCCACTTTGATTTTGGCGGAGATCGAAGAGAAGAGCAGCTGGAAGAGAAATCAAGTTGAAACCGAGCCTCGGAAAATTGACGGAAACGTGAGCGTAATAATATTTAATAATTAAATTCGCACAAACAATGTCGGGCGAATAAAGTAATCTAAAAAAAAACGCACGAATGTAATTTGCATAATTGACAGTGGTCCCCCCTCACCATACCATCATCTCTGTGCAGTAGCCCCCCTCCCCCTGTAAATGAATAATGAAGATAATAAAAGATGTTGCTAAAATTGGGCACAATAACAGCAAAATTTCATCAAGGCCCCCGCGCTCTGATTAATCTGCTCTTGCAAATCAGCACAGTGAGGAGAGAGAGGGCGGGAAGCGCGTGATTAACAACGCTGGGGACCGTTGCGCTGGGCACGCTGCCCTGCGCGCGAGCCGCCCCTCCGCGCGCAGCTGCTGCGCTCGCGCTGTCTGGCGGTGCTGCTGCCCGGAGGAACACGACCAACTTTCCGCTGCCGTAATTTGTAATGTCGTTAACCCCTCACGTACCGGCCCGCGGTTTAAAGCCTCATTAGGCTGTTTCGTATTCTACCCGGAGTGCACCTCCCTAAATTAGCCGTGCTGTAGCCTACCTTGGAAACAAATGAGAAAGCCCGAGGCCTATTTTCCTGTTTTTATTAGCGGTAGATGTTGTCCCGGCTCAAGATGGTTAGAGGCTGGTCCTTTAAACGATTCAGTGTGTGATGAAATGGAAACTAATTTAAGTGATTGGAAACACGATTGTAGCTTGTATCCATATATTGTTTTGTTGGGTTACACAGGCTGGTTTGAGTCCAGGGGATGCAATTTGAAACATGTAGACAGCATCAAACACAGTTTGAATGTGGTATAGCAACGTTGTATACCTGCCATTTAATTTGATGAGTCAACAGCATGAAGCCATAGGCTACCCTGATCTCCTCTGTGAATGGAAATATGACTGGACAAGTGTTTCTCCCCTCTTCATTTAAAACATAACTGTGCTCTTTACTAATATTTATAGGTTAAAAAAGCAAGCACAGCCCAGATTTAGATTTTCTTTTCTGAAATAAGTTTTCCTTAGTCATTTAGCTTGATGAAATAATAGTGGAATACTGAATTTAGCTGAATTGTAGTGAATCAGACTTTCTTTGGTGTACCTTTGTCTATACCTTCAAAACAACATTCACAGCTTTCTTTTATTTTCTCAGTTAAGATGAACTATCTAAATTGCATATTTCTGTTTATTTTTGTGTTGTTTATTTATTTTAATTACCTTGGTATGCAAGGACATCATTTTCATTCTGACATCATTTTTAATTAATCACCATTTTACATTTGTGGCATTTTCAAATTATCAATAATGGTTAGTTGCGATAGTGATCGCCGGAGTAATAAGAGTTATGCATTTGGTATTAAATAGTTACCATTGCCCCTCCTCTCTCCACCCCATAATCAGAAGACAACAAATGAAAAAAACAACAGATGGGCGATGAGAGCACTCTCAATGTGTGAGTTCTCAGTTGCCATTCGCCAAAGTGGCTATACCACATTGTATGTGATTCACATAGAACATACTTCCAGAGAAAGTATGAGTCAAGGATAAATCTTTTACTCTCCATTTTTGCCTCCTACTGATCATCGGTTATTTTGGTATGACAAATGTGTAGAAGTATAGTCTTTAAAGTTAAATTAGTTACGTAATTTCCATAGACATTATTTATATTGGGTGTGATAGTTACACTTTATTTCCTGATAAAGGTTTAACGCGTGACAACAGTCCGGTAACACCTTCTTTTGCTCTTTAGAGATTAAAATACTAATTGAAATGAAACGTTTAATAGTCATTCAAAACGCTCAACGGTAATTTAGATTTTATTCAGGAAAAGAGGAGCAAAACACATGACTTCTTCACAGTCACCATGTAAACACATAGCAATTAAAAAGGAATTTATTCTTTCTGACTAAATGTGTGGGCCAAGTAATAATTATTTGACACGTTTTGAGTTTTTTGCATCATTTAGTTCATTTAATCGGATGTAAATGGGTCAAGATGCTAAATATTGGTTGCTCTCTTTAAAAAACTTTAATTTTATCAATGCAATACAGTGAAACTCCTAGATCTCTTGCTCTCCTTCTCTGCTGTTATTTCTGCAGGCATAGCTGACCTCAAATCTGTCCACTGTGACATTAACACCTTTGACATCATTAGCACTATAATCCCTCATTAGCATATTAATAAAAATCTATGAACATCTGCGAATATTAGTGGTTCGTCTGCGCACAAAGCACAAGTATGAATGACACTTTCCCTTATTTAATGACAACAGCATCCCTCAAGCACCCAGCAAAGATCACCAGTGACTTAATATTCCCGCAAGCCAGCAGCTTCATAGCCTTTCTTGCAAATTCCATACAATTAGTGAGCTCTTGCATAGCCGGGGACATAATTTGATTTTAACCTCCTCTGTCCAATTAACAAAATGTAGGTTGGAAAATAAATGGCAGACGCCGGGGCAAATTAATTATGTGTCCTGCAAGATGTTAGCCAGCGAGCACCATACCGAGCTGCCATTGGAGGCGAGTTTGTGTGTGTGCCATATGGCTTGTGTGAAAGCATTTGGGGTGCAGCAGGGAACCCCTTCGATGTCTCACAGATCTCCTCGCTTAGATATCTCACTTTCTCTTGTACTATGTATAGAATTGCTTTGTCTCTTTAATAAGAAAAATATGTCCTTTGTTTGGTAATACAAAGTTATTGAAAAGCTGTTTGAATCTGGGTACCATTATATCCTATAATCTCATATGTTCTTCCAAAAATGTGCCTGTAGTATAAACGTTTTCACACAGTTGGAGTTACTTGTTGTTCTATATCATCCTCTAGAGGTTGAATTGAGAATTAAAAAATATTTATTTTTAAATGTTTAAGGATCAAACCATGTTTTATATTTAAGCATATATTTTTAGATATTTACAGTATTTAGTAATTTACACTACGCAATTTGTAGTTAATGTGTGAATAGTAAAGCAAAGGATTTTTACTATGCAATCAACATGCATCCTTATTGGCGAAACTAAACAGACCAAACAAACATCAAAGAGGTTATTCAGAGCTTTGCCTGAGCATTGAAAACATCGAAATACATAAATTCAGCATTACAATTCATCAAAACAGATCTGCCTTAGTCTAAATATTTGATGCATGTTTTGGTGGTCTGAATTCACTCATTCAGTATGTGTATAAACATGAGCTAAGCTTTGTGCGTCATGGCTCAGGTGGCGGATTTGTAAGTTAGAACTCATGAATGTCACAACATCCCTGTTCGTGCACTGGCCCATACTGTGCTTGATAAACATGACTACTGCCATCTGCTTCAGATTCCAAAAAGAAATCTGTGATTATACATTGTTCCCCGTCTAAAATCTGTTAATAAATCTGTTGTATGATTGACTAGAAAAATGTTCACAAAAGCAACATAATCAATTGTGGGATTTAACAATGGTGTTAACTCAAATTAGAAACATCTCAATTTACAGGTAAAAAGAAACATTAACAAACCAGCTGTGACTGTAAGCCAATGTTCGCTTATTTTATTTATGAACACCTGAGGTTACTCGAGTAATTCTTTACTGTTGTAATGTGCTCTAATTAATATGGAGATGAAATTAGTTGCTGTTCCCTTTAACCCTGACATTGACAGCCGGATAAACTGTGCTTTCAGTTTATCCCTCACTGCACATTTAAAGGGGATTAAGGGCTGAAAATGGCACACATTTTAAAAAAATGTGGGAAATGGTTATCAAATGCTTTGAATAAATGGTCAACACCTGCCTTGGCTACAGTTTCTTTCTTTTTTAAGGGTTTGTTTGCCACAGACGCAAAATAAACAAGATTTGAATTAAAATCACTTATATTTGCCACATACCAGATATTGTAAAATGTTAAACCATATAAAATGATTAGCAGCAAGTTTTTATTGACAAGTTAAGAAATATTGGGCCTCTTTCATGAAACATTCGGAAATATGAGTACCACGAGTAAATTCCGAGTAATTTGCGCGTAAAATTTACCTTCTCAGAAACTTTTCTCCGGATTTACAAATACTTCCTAAACGGAAGATCTCATAGTGAAATGTTTGTATGTTAATGAATTCCAATCGTTCGTAAACAGGGCGCGCATGCACGCTCAGTCACAATTACCATTCTCCCGCCTATTAATTACAGCTACGCAAGTTAACTTAAATGGGAATGCTGAGATACTCTGGACTTCATTCTCTGGCTTGGCTACATTATATTGCATAAATGTTTAAGAGACTAAAAGTAGGCTACACTTAATAAATTAATCAATTAAACTGTGTCCTATGAAGTGTTTTTACCCAGCTAAAATAATAATACCTGGTGCTTTTCTGAAAACGACCAGCAGGAGGCGCTTGAGAAGGCTTTGGAGGCACTGCGCTTTATTCCGGAGATTGGTTGCTGTGATTTGAAATATCCCCAACAGTTATACTACTTGTTACTAGTATATTATTTTGAAAAATATTGATGAATACGCAAATACAGTAATAACATTAACTTCTCCATTGTTGTGTATGATGGTCGGTCAATGTAGTGTTTGTCCCGCCTCTTCTCCACAGTGATTGGACGGTGTTTATAAAAAAAACAGTTATGAGCCATTGATAGAGAGAGTCGTGTCTTCTACGTTGACTCCAATGGAACCGTTTTTTTCAAAGTTTCAATGGCTCTGGTTTTAGCCAAAGCTAAAAAGTAAAGCATGATAAAAGCCAGGGCAAAAGAACTTGTAAAATATCATTATGATTCACAGTGCGTCAAAATGCAGTGTAAGTTTGTCTAAAATAATACAGAACTTTTACGCACCATTTAGAAGTGGTATATACATTTCCTTCGTACCAACTAACATAAATACGAACATTTTTATGAATCCGAAAATTTACGTTAGAATGACTTAACAAACGATTTACACAAAAATGTGTGTGTGTCGATGACATCATAAAGAAACTAAATATAAATGTTGTATTGACTATATACATGTTTCATAGACGTTATTCACAGTTTAAAGCATGATAGTTTTCTCAAGTTGTTTTTGCATGGTAACTGACCATGATTAATTAATCTGTTACCATCATTATTAAAAACATGTGAGGGTCATTGACAGTGTATATCAGTTGGATTTCAAATTTAGTTAAATTCACTAGTATATATGTATTTTTCGTTCTTATTATATATACTTGTAAACACACACATGGATTAAGGAACAACAATATAGATTCAAAGATTTAATGTCAAACATGTTTTTCATTCAGTCC
This sequence comes from Triplophysa tibetana, assembly GCA_008369825.1. Classification (NCBI taxonomy): domain Eukaryota; kingdom Metazoa; phylum Chordata; class Actinopteri; order Cypriniformes; family Nemacheilidae; genus Triplophysa; species Triplophysa tibetana. Next base: position 13,610,547 of record CM017905.1, on the reverse strand, counting down.
TTTCGGGGGGGTGGTATTGTTGGGCCTTGATCAGGAACATCATTTTAACATTTCTCTCTGCAGCTCTCTGGTTTGTATTTCATCCCTATTAGAACCTCATTTCCCTTCTGATGTTCAACAATGTGAATGCTGGTAATATTAAATATTCCAATTGTGTTTATATTTTGAAATGGTTCTATTTCACTTTATTTATTTAAAGTGTTTCAAATAAAACGCTTAGAGAATTAAGTTTTAGAGCTACAATTTTGAACATTTGCGCACGTGTTCCATCATGTGGTTGATGAGCGCAATTGTCTGTTATTAGTGTTGTAAATACTTTCAAATTTATGTGTATTGTGCTGCCCACAGGGAAGCATTTGTTGACTAATGGCAAGCTCACAATATGTGATTTTGCTCTCCCAGACGTGATCTGGACCTGTCTCGAGCTATTCCAAATCCTATTATATTTTCAAACATGTTAGATATTATCGCCAAGAGATCTCGTTGTTTGTGACACTGTGGAACTAATCCAGCCAATCGCAGCGAACAAGGTTTGCGTCAAAAAAAAGCGTGGAAGAATTAAAAACTGCTGGCATTTATTTTTTAACATTACAGAGCGTGTTAAATGGCTGGTATAACAGTCAAATAAAACTGTTTGAAAGTAGGCTATCCTAAACTAACAAGTCTGGATAGAATAAAGAAAGCCCTTTAATAACACTTCAATGTTTCCTGCTCCACCACCATCTAGAAGTGTTCACGATGTGGGAGGTATTTTCGCTATTGGTCCTTGACCAAAATCTTGTTGTTAGCGCACTTTGTCTGCGTTGTGTTGTGTAGTCTGCTTGCGTGCTTTACAGCAAGAAGATGTAGGATGACAAGAAACATTGTTGTGTATTGTAATCGCCGTAGCGATTCAATTGGTCTCACAGTCCCGTAGTACAGTGATGTCTTGTTTTTTTGTAGTGAGTATATTCTGATTTCCACCTCAGCCTACTCACCCTTCCCAGGTCGTAAACCAATATTTAAGCCCCAGGCACAATCACGAAGGCATAGAGTATGCCTAAATGTAACCAATATCATTCTGAAAGATTTGTTGCAAGCAAGATTTCAATAGCTAATGACAGCTGGAAGGACTTGCTGGTTTTGGTAATCACTGTCTAACTCAGCCAGTTAAGAGTTACATTTAGCAATAGATGGTATACATTCCCTAAAACACAGGTTTTATAAGCTGGCAATTTTCAATGGACATTTGTGATCCACGTGAAAACCCAGCTATAAAGTCATTTATTTTTCATATACTATTTTGACATTGACCCACTCTGCTAGAAAATAACATTACATAAATTATATTGGTTTATCATTACAATTATGGACCACAAAATAAAAAAAAATGTCTTGGCCGTTGATGGGTGTTCTATTGATCCCCATCAGCATCTATTGTGTTTTGGGAAAGGTTAAATACATTTTTCAGCAGGGCAACCAACATAAGAATATCCTGTTAAAGTAATGTCATGATTCCGCTATCGTGTCATGTTCATTCTTGTTCTTGCAGCGGTGTCATGGCATAGCCTAGGGTTTTCTGTGAGAAAGACATGGCATGGCTTAGATATTGGTTGTCATGCGCTTTCTCGTCTATGGCCCCGCCCCTCTCGTTCCTTGTTAGCTTCCCTTCAGTGTTTTATTACCCACACCTGCTTATTGTTAATTATTCTTTGTTTGTCTCCCTACTAAATGCCCTTGTATTCTCTGTCCTGTGCTCGTCTGTTCTTGTACCTTGTAGTACCTGCATGCTCTTTGGAACTCAATTGAGGATTTGTCCCTACGCTGTGTCCCAGCGTTTCTGCTACAGCGCTCTGTTCCTGATTTTTGATTTAAGATTTTTTTTCAGCTTGTTGCCCTCTGTGAGTTTTTCGTTCCTGTTTGCCTGTCTTTGTTATCCCCTGTATTTTACCCCATTGTGGGTTTTTGCTTTGTTTCCTGTTTAAATATAAAAGTCTTTTGATTTACCTCACCACCGTCTGCCTGCAATTGGGTTCTCTCACCACACGTTTCGTGACAAGTAAAATCTTTAGATTTTGGACATGACTAAAGCCATGTCAAATACTTGCAGTAAATCATATTTATTTACATTAATATGAATAAATGGTTAAAATCAATCTCTGATGCTCGTCACTAATAACTCGATTTTCAGCCTAGTTTTCACACACTGGGTCACACTTATAAGTGTATGTTGCCCCTATTATTGACATTGATACTTAACTATGATAATTAAGAATGAACATTTGTGCAGTTTAATCAAGCACCGGTGGCACTTATAGATGGTTGGCAGTGTTTCCAGTCTGACTTTCACAAAGCTTGCCAGGAGTTCTCAACTCTTATTATCTAAAACAATTATATAGCCTATTGTAAGTTATCTCTCTCTCTCTCTCCCTCATTTATTGATTCACACAAACTAACTTTTGGGAAGTTGGCTGGTAGATACAATTTAATATGCCAACAATCCCCTTAAAGTTATGTTAAATCACGATGACCCGCGTACAGCGTAGCATGAGCCTCGTCGGGCTCATTGTCAGTAACACCTGCTGCAGCGTCACCCCAGTGCAAGTGGCTTCAGGGGATTGCTTACGAAAAACACTGAAAAAAAGTGTAGTTTACATGCCTGCCTTTCATGATCTCCTTTTCTTTCATATCTCCTATGTGTTGTTTCATCACTGAACTAATTTTAGAGACGTAATTTTAAAGTTGAAAAACTACAAGTTTTGTTTTAACTGTTAATATATTTAGCAATCTATGTTATTTTTTTCTTAAAATCTTAATATCATCTGGAGTGTAAATTTGATGATTAAGTTTAAATGGTTACATTTTGAATACTGGATAACTGAGCTAACTCTATTTCCATCTTGTTGGTTCCATCCTGTTTTTGCTATTGATTTAATAATCACATTATAATTAAAAGCATCCTTCCATTCCTGGATGCCTTTAACTCACTTGGACTGGCAGAGGGCTCCTCAACAGCATTGATTACAGTTGTTGTGTGTTTCACTTTCTAGTGTATTTCTGCCTCATTAGAAAATGCAATGTGTTTTATGAGTGGTCAAACCTAATGCCTGTTTTACTTCTTGAGAGGTAAACAAAATTCTTCTGGATCTCCGTACTCCTTTCAGCTGAGCGTGATTGGAGTTGATGATCTTTGTCAGTTAGTGCACGGTTCCCTTTTCTTTGTTTTACCATCACTTCTGCAAAAGTATGCTGCTATCTATTAAACTGGGTTCTGTTAGGCATATTAGTCATTAGAGGATGTCTGCTGTGCCGTGACAATCAGGCGTTGTGTCTTCCAATACATTGTTCCTATGTAATTGGTATATATAAACGGCTTTGTCAGCAACATGAAAAACCTCCAAGAGCTCCACCTTATGGTGTGAGCGGGCAAAAGCAATGCATTATCAACCAAATTATCTTCAACCATCTCAACCTTATTTATTTTTAATTTTTTAAATAACTTATGGGTAGCGTTATACCAATGTTAACTTTAAAGCTAATTTAAATCACTTTTTTATTAACCCATTGTGTTGTTTTTTCGAGGCCTTTCACAGAAGTAGATTCTCTATCGTGTACGCCATAGTGTAAGAGAAATATGTAGTTGGGTATACAGCCTATACAGTCGAGGTTTACAAACATGTTAGCCTATTGCTATGCAATTGCTTCTTGTTTCTTAAAAAATGGGCTTATGTCATCTAATCATCAAAGTATCACAGTTTACCACTAGATGGCGTTAAATGCGTAGCAATAGTCAGATGGAAGCTGCTTGTTCTCTATTGGGAATTCACCAAAATGAATATGTTGGATTTGTATCCAATGCTCCTCCCACTGCACAGTTTAAGAAGGGCCTGATGACGTCAAGTTTATCATGCAATGTATCTGTCAAGCAATCATTCAACAATTAGACAACAAAAAAACTTTTGTCAATCTGAATCGATGGTTTTAAGAGAATGACCAACATTCCATTAAAGGCAGTTTGATTAAGCAGCTCTCAGTTCTCTCAGGGTTTAAATTATACTTTGAATTACATTTTTAAATAACACGTTTTTCAGTTTTACTTTATGTACAGAATAAAGATGTGAACAGTGATGAAAATCCATGACGTGAGCTTTTTTTGAATATCAGCACTATGATGCATCTCTAAGGTCTTCAGACATGATTCATGACTCACTTCCAACCCTGCTCCCACAGCAATACAGATGCACAAATCAGTTTCTATTACCTCAAAGACTTGCTTCCTATAAAAATGTACCTGTGCGTGGTTTAAAAGCCCACCAAATGTCGTTTAAATGTGTTGTTTACATTCTGTTTACTTCATAATTCTTCACATAGCAGAACCGTTTGTTTATTCATTCATTCGGAGTAATAGAAGATTATCATGTTTGATAGAGAAACACATGGTCTAACACAGGAAGCCCAATTGTTACTACAGGATGTTTCTAGCTTTTTGGGTCTTTGGGAGTTGGGGAGTCATAAAGCCAACTAGTAGTTAAAACAGGAGATGACTCCCCATGGTATGAATCAAATTCAAGCCAAATAAAAGAAAGAAAATGAACCGATTCATGCACTCTGACTCGGAATACTTTGTATTCTTTATGAAACAACTTAACTAAATTGTCACAGAGGGAACCTTTAAACTGACCTTAACTTACTTCATTAAAAGCACAGATAAAGGGGAAGAAACATGAAAAGTGTACTTTACACATCATGCTCACTCAGCTCACATTGTGTCTAATTATTTCTTTGCAGCTGTCAAACCAAGCTGCAAAACAACACTGTTTATATAGTTCCTTATATGTATCCCTATAAATGACTTTACATTTTATAAAAGAATAATGCTACAATTAAAAACTAATCCTAATATTTCAGAAAAACATAGAGCGCCGCCCTTTAGGCTATTAGTCTTTTGCACGAAGAATTTAATTTATACATTTTTGTTACAATGTCCGTTTCAACATGAAAATATGGTATTAGCCTACTAGTGAGGGTATTTTGGTGTAATCTGATTCGATGTTTAGTAAAAATACAGGAATTGTTTAAACTCTATATTTGGCAGTTTGTATGGACACTCATGGGAAAATGCTCGCTTAGAGTTTCTGATCACATGACTGGAAGTGCAGGATTTGACTCCAGCTGGGAGAGGAGAGGAGAGGAGCGTGTTCAACAATACATGCATTCAAAACACTCGCCTTTCTACATCTCGGTGCGTGGATCTGTGACGGGAAATATACTTTTACTTTTTCAATACGTGATACTTTTAGAGCTTTTATACTACTGTTTTTAAACAAGAACTTTAAACCAGGATATTTTGTGGAAGCGTCATGGGAATTGGGAAGTTTACCGGCTAAGCTACGGAATGAGTAGTGGATCTCATGTTTTTACTTCGGGATCGGGAAGACATAAGAGCTCGTTTGAGGAGAAGTGGAGACGTTTAACTTCTAACATTGACATTCCTCCTGCTGCTCTTTTGAGTGTGATTGAAAGTTATTAAGAGGCAAGATGGCGGCCGATCCCGTGCAGGTAAGACAATGATTTTCTCATATTTGCTAAACACTCTACTTGACGTCATAAACAAACGCTTTGATCACGATACCTAACTTTTTTTTTATCTCGCACAACTTTCAATATGAATCTCCTTTCTTGACGAGTCGGTAGTGACTTTTCACGATTTCTGAAGGGGTTAAATGTGGCCTAGAAATAATGACACAGACCAACTGTTGCTTCAGTCCCAGCCCATAGCTGATCTCTCCACAATTAACAGCAACATGAATTGTATTATATGCATTATTACATCATAGTCTTTTAAGGTAGTTGCATTGAGAGCAACCGTTGTAATGAGTGATCACATTTCTTCGTGCTTTGGTCTTTTTGTGTTTGTTCGCGCATTGAAATAACGTAACTTTTAGAACTGATTCGGCTTTAAGTGTTACTTTGCTTTCTCTTCAAACTGTATATTTATAATGTTCTGACTGATGAAAAACCTGAATAAATGTCATAAAAAACGTGTCTAGATATTGCACTCGAAAGACATGTAAAAGCAGAGCCGCTCTCTCGTCTGTGAGGGGAAAATCTGGAGTAAAAATCTATTTTTAGTAACATATCCTGGACTATTCCACCCTGGCAACTGCCTGAAAAACTGTTGAATATAATGCAAGACAATGCCAGTTTTGCCAATGCATTAAAGCTCACTGTAAATGTTATTTTTAATAGGACTTCATAGTCCTGTTCAATTTACACGTAATCGTATGTATTTATTTCTGGGTGCCAGCCCTAACATAATCCTAACCCATATTAAAGGGGTGGTGCCACACTTTTTCATGTATTTTGATTAATTTATAAACCTGCAGGCTTCTCATGCTTGACATGGTCAACTTGTCTAAAAACAATCCGTGCTCGATACGGTCTCGCATCACTCTTATAGGTTTCAGAAAGGTTTTTTCGAACATGAAATTCCCCTGCGTAACAACTTTTCTTAGTCCGCTATTGTTTAGTCTCAGCCCTATGCTGCGTTCAGATTATAAACGACATCGTCGCCTGAAATCGCCAGTGGGCGTTCAATCTAGTGGTTGTCTAAGTGACGACATCAAGTGATCACGCTAGCTATACCATCTTCCTATTGGCTGTCGCTTCTGAAAGTCTCTCTTCATTTGCATGAAGTTGAAGATCTCAACTTTTTCGCGTCGCTAGACACGCCCATCCAGTCGCAACGGTTGTGTCTGCTCGTGTCGCTGGAAGTTACCAGATCTCCATTGATATGAATTGGATCATGTTGCTTGTAATGTCAATGAGGGGTCAGAGCCACGCCCACGAATCATTAGCTAAACGTTAAATCCATAAGGCACACTTTTCTGGACACTTCAGCCCGATTGAAGTCATCATCTGATTGGTTGAAATTCACAGGATTTCCGGGAGACGTGCGTTTGATGTTCTTTAACGGTCTGCCTGGAAACAAAACCGTCAGATCTAAGAAGTAAGCTGTCGTGTTTACAACGGTTGCTATAAGAATTCCTCGAGATCGACGAAGTGGTTATTTCTTAAAAGTTTGCGAGGTTATAAACTTATAACAATTGTGCTGCTGTATACTTTTAACACGTTTGTGAATGTACACTTATATAAACTGTGTTACTGCGGGGACATTTCCACGTCTCGTAACATGACGTGACAAAACGTGATTGGTTGCTTTACCTGTCAGTCATATGGCCTCTTGGGTGGGCCATTAGAGTTATATAAACGGTGGATATAACGCTGGATTTGCAGATCGTTTGAAACTGATAGATGGAGAAACGGGGTCATATCTGTGTTTTATTTTTTTGCAATCGTCGCACATACGCGAGTTCATATAATTATTTTGTGTCCGAACCGCGGGTTGTTTGAGTCATCAAGTCTGCAGCTGTTAATCCTGTCGCTTAACGACGAGGCAGAAGGCGCCAAAATATATTACATTGCTCGCTTCACTTTTATACACTTTTGATTTTGAACCGTTAGTTTTGTTTCCTTAGCTTCAGTACATAACGGCACTTTCGTCCTCCCCTTTTCAGCGGAATCTGGTAAAATTCGCGGGTGCTTACCCGGGTTCCGAAGATGGTGTTCTTATCACCCAAACTAACCAAACTCTGACGTTAATCCAACACGGGTGCGCACCAAAAGTGCTAATGTGAAAGCACCAGACTGCGCCTGTGGCCGTTTTCAACTTGTGTGAGCTAGCGTTCTTATCCCTGGCGTACGTGAAAAAAAAAAATACGCAGCACCTGTCAGTGGAGCACAGTCTTCCCCTGTATCAAGGCACATGTATCTCATTAAAATACCCAAAACACAGTTCCATGCAAAGGTATTTTAGTTTCCTTTTTAGGATGTAAGTTCAAGTTTAAACAAAGCTCCATGCAAAGGTATTTTAGTTTCCTTTTTAGGATGTAAGTTCAAGTTTAAACAAAGCAAATAAGAACCTAAAATAAATTGTTAAATAGTTTAGTATTATTTAAAGAATTAAGTATGAATCTTTATTCAAATGTGTTTTGTTCCAATAGTTCCCACATACAGCAAATGGTTCATATCAGTTTTTTCAGATTTGTTTAAATGTTCCATCGAGTTGCAAATGACAGATGGTTAATTTAAATGATTTGTCTCTCTTCATATAATGTCTGTTGTAATTAATTTGTAACAAAATGCATGCAGCTGTTTATACTTCATTTGTTGTTTGCTCATCTAGATTTTATTTTATATATGTATGTACGTACGCAATGTACATTTAGTTAAATCAGGGTTGTGGTGCCATGGGGAAAAAAAACACTACAAAGGGGTTCCTCTGCTTTCAAAAAGATTGGGAACCACTGCTCTAAAGATCGGACTGAAAATGTGACTGGAGCCATAAGCCGATGACTGTAGTCTGTCATAGTCATTTTCAAGAATATAAGGTGTAAATTATGTTCAGGGTTAACAATATGTATAACGAAGGGTATGAATATACACATAATCATGCAGAAAACACCTGAATATGACAGACAAATCCCTAGAGATCAGACCATAAACGTGACTGGTGGTATAAGCTATAAGTCTGCTTAAGTAGGCCTATTAGACGAGAATTTATAGACTTGCACTCAAGTTCTATTAGACTTGTATGCCTGATAAAATTAAAAAAGAGACATTAAATCTCAAGTCAAGGGTAACACAAACACTTAGGGCGGTTTCAAATTAGCACTTTTGGTGCTTACCTGGGTTCGGAAGACAGAGTTTAATTTTGTGCCGTTTCTATATTTCTACACCTCTAAACATGACGCGGCACAAAACGAAACGTGATTTGGTTGATTTAACTGCCCGTCATATGAACAGAACACCCTGTCTTGATAGTGCGTGTCTTACTATCGCTCGTGGGGGCAGGCTATGTCTTTCGCCTTACCAAGCTTTTCCAGGAAAGTTGCCCAATAAAAGGATTAGGATCCCTGTTACGAAACAGGGATCCAGACTTATAAAATCTTTCCGGAACAAGTTGGAGTGCTGTTGTGATGCTCCACCTTCACGCAATGACGCTGTATTGGGCGTGACCTGGTGGAAATGCATTTTCAAGTCCACATTGAATTTTGCAACACCAAACACACGCTGGGATTTCATTTTAATTTGAATTGGGAAATCGCACCCCTCCACCGCATGCACGCATGTAGGCTGCACGCACGCATGCATAGGCTACATATACATAGAGAGAGAGATACCATTCATGCTTTTCAGCTGTATGATGACAAACCATTTAATTCAACAGGGAATAAGCCATCTTAACTCTTAACATCTTAAAGTTATTTTAGGATAACATGCTGAAACATATGAATATAATAAATACAACCAAAAGATCGAACATATTATGAACAGCCTGAAAAAGGGCACATTCAGTATCAACTGATCGGAATGTCTATAGCGATCATCTTAGTGATTGTAAAACTGGTTTTGTATGATATTTTGAAACGTTGTTGCAATTTCAACAGGTTAAATTTCACCAAAGTACAACAGTCTTCAGTGATAATTTAAAATTGATATTATGAATAATATCATTTTAAATATCATGCCTAATATCATGTGTTGTCATTTTCAAGGAATGGTTCTCATGACTAAAAGACTGCTTGAGTCATTTGAATTACTTTAATGGAGTTACATGCTTTTTGGAGCAAGTCATGCAATGTCACGTTTACCCCATATAAGAAGATAACATGATGGAATTTTAATTTAAGATCGAATGATGAAAGTAGTCATAAACACCTAGGGTGAAAGCAGGCTGAGTGAATTATGAGAGAATTTTCTGACTATTTCTTTTACTTGGTAAGTCAAATGACAAATAAGAATGTGTGCTTCAGTTCAGACTAGCTTTATAAAGGACACTGTACAAAGTTTCCAAAGTAACTCTGACATGGGGCTTTGTTGGCTTATGTTTGCTGTGAATCTGAGAAAACTGCAGTTACTAAAGGTAATACAGCAAATAAGTACTAGGGCGTTCTTCTACTGCTGAGTGTCTACCACTAGGAGTGTCTTCTACTGCTGTGGGTTGAAGAGGTCATGGTAAATCCACAACAGGATAAGCATTGAGATAAAACTGAAAGGGTGATACTCAAGAGTCTTATTGGCTCTGAGCTCATTCATGACTCTGCAGTGGGTGGAGTCTTGGAGAAGAAAGCTAGATGATGTCACTGAGGCCCAGCACAGTCCTGCAGACAACATCTTGAAACTGTTCTATTAACCAATTTCAAACTCATTCCATTTTTTGTCTGTAAATTCACAAATCTTGGACAAAAGAAAAATGAAAGATGGTTGAAAAGTCATTTTGACCATAGCATCTTATAATCCATGTGGCAACATGCTGGGAGTTTGTTTGTTACGCAATGTTGCTGCTCTGTTCCCCCAGAGTATGAGTAGATTTATCTCACAGACAGGTTCTCCTTAACAGCGTTGGGTATTTATTGCAGGAGCAAGACCCAGGAAAACAACTCAACAAACATGTCCTCAGTCCTCTTTTCTTCTGTTGTTCTGGCAACCTTCCCATAAATTCCCCACCCCACTCAAAACCAATCTTTTGTCAAGTCTTATGTAAATGAACAGTTTCCCTAAAAATAAAAAAGGTGTCATTGTTTACTCATCCTCTTATATTTTTCTAGGCGTTGGAACGGACTGGAATGTGTTGTGCTCGATGTTTTCCATGTAATTACAATGAATAGAGACATAAAATTTAAAGCACTTGTCACACAGACTACTTTTATTGTCCTTTTATCTCCTTTAAGTCCAATGAATTGCGTATCTTTATGTAAAGGGCTGACAAAAGGTTTTGCCCTTACCTAGACACGGTTATGATGATACATCCATGCAAATTTTTCTTACAATCCCAACGCCAACTTCATTGTTTTTCTATTTAAAAGAGCAGCAGAAACTCTTTAATCCCTCCTTTGTGTTCCAAAAGAGTGCAATTATTTACATTATGCACCATTATGTAAATTTTGGTGGATAAAAGACCTTAGGGCTGGGCAATAAACCGGTTCATACCGAATACCGGTGTGTGTTTTTGTTATGATATTCATTTTTTTATTTACCGCATTACCGGTGTATGTCGCTTAAACAACGTGCGGAACTCAGCGCAGCGCGACCCTGTTTCCGTGGGGTCCCTTTTCAGCGTTACACTGTGACCGGCCATTCACACTGAATGGATCTTTCACCGCGAAACTACTTTATCATAATTTTTCTATATAGATGCCCTAAACAGAGGCGTTTGGATGTTTGCGTGCATCTCGCGCATGAGCGGTAACGTTACATATTTCTTTCCCGCCGCAATGGGAGTGCCCACTATGCGGCTGAACAGCAGCACAAGTTCGCATTACTTTATATTAAATATACTCGCGCACAAACATTTTCAAGAAACGATCGAGTTCCCCTCACATCTGTTGAATATAAGCATATTATGATGTGTTTTTAGTTTGAAATGTTTATCTATATCCTTTGATGGGAAATAAGGGTCAGTAAGGAAGATTGACAGCGTGATGCGATCATTTCCTCTCGCATATCTAATTTAAGCCTTTGTTTTATGATTAAAAAGGTGGATGCTCCTAACTCATGATGTTGGGAGCACCAGTGCTTCAAAGGAAATAACTTTAATTTTAGCCCTGTTCTCTATTTATTCGCTTAAATAATATGTATGCAAGTTACCTTCACATGCTATTCAGTTGTTAAAGAAGTCTAAACTTTGCAGTAACGACATGGGATACGGTCACTTTCACCATGACAGTATAACAGGACATTTTAATTCAATCAACAGCACTATTTCCTCTTTCGATCAGTAGAAAAGTGGTTAAAAAAATAGCGCCATGTACCGGGAAACCGTTATAAATCTGGAAAACACAGTTATGTAAATTTTTACGCAGGGGATGCTAGGTGTTAGAAAAAAAGAATATTCAAATCTCAAAATTGAATTATCGAATATTCTGGTCCAGTCCTAGTTATTATATTTAGTAACGTCATTGATTTCAATTTGTGAATCATTTGGAATCGCTAGCTGATTGAATCGATATTTATCAAGAAATATATTTTCTCCCACCCCTAATAGAAACAGTGTTTCGCGTTCAGTAACTAGGTCATAGTCTGATAGCTTTCCTGTAGCTCAGTGTCAAGAGCATTGCGTTAGCAATGCAAGGTTGGGGGTCGAACCCAGGGATTGTAAATACCTATGTAAAATGTATAGGATAAAGCAATGCAAGTCGCTTTGGATAAAAGAGTCTGCCAAATGCCTAAATGTAATGTAAATGTAATTTGTGCCACAATAGTTTCAAAACGTACACTTTTTTTATTATTATTATTGTGTAGACTTTTTCCCACAATAGTTATTTGTGCTGCCATAGTTTCAAAGCGAACCAAAATTTTTTACATATTCATTTTACTATTGAATGGCTTAATTCATTGTAGGGTTGCGAGCGTTCAGCTCTTGGATGTGCCACGACAGCGCCTCTCTCTCACATGACGGTAAATGATTTCAAAGGTGGCGGTGTTGAAACATATTTAGGGATGCACCGATACTACTTTTTCCGATCCGATTCCGATACCTGAATTCTGCGTATCGGCCGATACTTATTCTGATCCGATACCAGCACTGTTTTTCATGATCAAAGTAGACTTGCATATTTTAACTTTTATTGCCAGAGGTGGATAGTTAAGCATGTTTACTTTCAAGTACATTTTAAAATATCTGTACTTTATCAGAGTACTTTGGACAAAAAATACTTCCCTACAGTATGAAGCAGATCATACTTACTCCACTCCAGTCCATAAATAACGAATTTTTTACTTTAAATCCATGAGTACATTAAAATCTACCATTTTCCTTTACTTAAGTATTTTTACTTAAAAGTATGATTTTTAAATGTAATTAAGTGCTGTATTAAACTTAAAAATACATACAAAACAAAAATGTGGTCTCATAACGCACAGACACTTACAAAATGTTTCACAAATAAATCTCTGTTTATTACATTTAGTCATTTTTTTTTTTATTACACAGAGCTATCACAATATAAAAGTCTCCAAACTCGCTCATGCACATCCTGGACACAAAATGATGCGCTTAATACATTCGCTTCTACGTTATTTAAAGTCATGCGCATTGGACCCAGAATGACGCGCTTAATGCACCCGCTTCACTCACGAGCATCCCGGATAGTGATGATCCTGATGTCGCGGGGATCTTTGCTTCCCAAGTTCAAAACAGTTATAACACAAAGAGAAGATATATGTTATGTGTTTCAATCATAGAACATTGAATCCATCCTAAAATTAAAAGTTATTGTGTATGAATGACGCATAACATAGACCGCTTCCAGTTCTTGAATCTAATAAAGTTACACTCAGCGAGTACCGTCTCCGGGAAAATGCATTTTTCAAAACATTTAAACAAAACCACAGTCTATTATCTAGTGATTATGAAGAATATTGAAAACTTTTGAACGAGTAACGTCCTGACTGTTCCCAGACACGCGCATGCTGGATTGAGATTGACGGATGACAGCACCAGCGGAGGTCAGAGTTTTTTTAAATTATGCTATATTGGTTTATTCCTCGCATAAAGCTATCGAAATACATGACATCTAATACAGTGCATGACAACGTTTATGGTAATTTCCTGATAGTAAGTCCTTTATGAAGCTTTAGAGTAACATCCACGGGTATCGCAACGGATCGGACTGAAGAGAACCCGTCAGTCCGACACCCGATCCAGCTAAAAAGACCCGGATCGGCCCCAATTCCGATCCAGAGTATCGGATCGGTGCGTCCCTAAACATATTATAATTGTCATAACATATAAAGCACTGACAAATAAGCTTGGTGTAACATGAAAGTCATTAATCACAGAAACTAACGTGCAGATTATAAATATGTGTAACAAAACTGTGGCTTTTCCACACTCGGTAATTTGACAATGCAGAGTCACCGTAATAAACATACGATTGACATGTTGATTGATTTTAAACACTATCTAATTCTAACTTGATAGACAATCTTAAGATAAATAAGTAAAAATATAAACTATTAATATCTGCATCACATTAGTAGTCTTGCCCCTTGAGGTAGCATTAATGAAAGAATACACAATACCTGACACTGCGCAGCATCATCCACAAAAAACAGCCAAAATAGTCCCACACAACTGATGTGATGTTCTACATGTAAATGTTTCTACAGTGCCACGCTTTGAAGCGCTTTAGGCCATTGAACGACAGGTCAATGTACAAATTCATTGTTTTTAAAGCAGATGCATTGGAAGCGCGCTTGAAAGGCCGCTTTCCCAGAAAATGCACATTTAAATGTTTTTCTACCTGAAATTGAGTCGCCAGCGTGTGTGTTGAAAACACACTTTTCCATCTATTCCTGTTTTTGTAATCTCTTTAAACCCCCACAGTAATACAAAACAGGCTGTTGGCGATCCCAGAACAATATGATGTCACATAGATTACGCCCACCCATGACCACTCACAGACTCCACATTAGGACCGCATGGTTCCATCTTCCAGAGACATGCTGTCTGCCATTTTCAGGCAAGAGCAGATGTAACCAGTGACAAAAATGTTTAAGAAACAGAAATGGTGTGATGTTGTTGGATGTAAAAATGTACATAAGTCTTTATGTACTCCCAACATTTGGGCCGCTGAGGACGCAGTGGATACGTTTTTTTTTTTAAGGAAACACTGCCCTCAATTTACCAAAGTTTGTTTAGTGGCTAAACCTGAGATTTTACATTGGTCCAAAAACAGATGTTATGTCGTAGTGGTAGAACGCATCGTGCCCACCGGTTCAGGAGACTTGTGACCGAGATTATTACTGTAAAGTGTATTCAACAACGAAAAGCAGTGCCTTTCTCGGTGAGTTCAGTGTTTTCTCGTATGTCCTAAGTCCGACAATACTTAATGCAGATAGAAACAGAGTTCGCATTTGTAAGACAATGAGGTTACGCAGAAATTGCTACTCACAATGTATTAACACCTGGATGCTGATCTTTACATGCCTGTATGTCTTATACAAGTTCTTTGAATGCACGTTTATGCCTATATCCGTGTTTATATCTGTTAGTAATATGCATGCACTTGATTATAATCATCCATGGCCAATATTTCATACGGCAAATGGTCAGCATATGTTGTTGTATCTATGTTTTTGTCTTTTCCATTTATTCCATATTTATGATCAGGGCATTAGGTGATTTTTATTGCAGTAAGTGTATGGTTTTGGTAAAGGTAACATTTTGTAAATGCAGTGAGTATTTGTAAAGGGTACATCTATCAGTGACGCAACAGAAGTTGGATGCCAGAGAGAATCTCCACAGCTGCATAGTATTGGGACACAACTATCAATGAGAAGGGCTGTTGCGGTGAAGAAATTTCCTGTGCGGTGATTTTGTGAGGCTTATCAGCGGTGTAAGATTACCGCATTAATTCTGAATTTTGGTGCCAAATAAATAGGCCTAAGTTATGTTGTTGCAATTGTATTGCATATATTGGTGTTTTACTAACAAAGACAGCGGTTTCAAAACAAATGAAAAACTGATTTTTATATTTTATTGGTAAATGCAGAGCAACACAGAGCAATAAAAATGCAAGGTAGGCTACACGACGAGAAAATACTCAAGACCAACCAGTTTATGATAAAAACAAGATAACATAGAAATTGTAAAACAAGAACATGTATAAAAGATAATTGTTAAGGCTTGTTACGTGCATATTTACAAAACATTAATACAAATTACAATCATGTAAAGCTGAATCTTGTTGAAGAAAAATGTGTATAACTTTATATAACGATGTGCACACCAAACACGTCGAGACACATTATAAATACTACGTTATTTATATTTTTGTTCACACAGCAGACAGCAATCCTCAACAATTGATTTTAGAAACTTTTTGTTGCGCGTCACCTCTTGTGTGCACAGGGCAAAACTTATGCATTTGCAAATGGCACTGAATATTACGCTATTTTCAATACTATATTGTTCTATTTGATTGTTCAAGCATCACTATTTCAGATCAAGCTTATAATTAGTCTATATTCAGAACAAGTCTACAGTATCTTCTGACACTTTGTTTGATCGAAAAATATGCAATTTGAGGGTTTTTTTTAAAGAATACAGAACGAATGCACATGACAATACATAATAATATGAAGAACAACACATAAACATTCAACAGTCAGTATATATCATGTTTATTTTGTTGAAAATGTTTTTGAGTAAAAAAGCTTGTATAAATGGTCGTGTTAAAGCCGCGTCTCTGTAAAGCCAGTGGCTATCGAGAAACTTGCTTGCTTCTCTGCCCTTACGTTGTGCGTGTACTGCAGAAATGCAGACAGAGATGCGTTTTAAAAGTTTGGGTTTATTGAAGCGCTTTGTATTTTGCTTGATTTGTCAGTTTCAATTTGAGCGCTTAAACTTTTGCATCCATGCTTGATTCAGCTAATAGTATGAGTTTTATCAGATTTGCTGTAAGGGCTCTACCCCCTATTTTGCATACGTGGAGGAGAGCAGAAGCTCAGACGCACAGAAAAATGGCGCATTTTCCATTGCAACCACAGAAGGCCATGTTCAACATCGTGTAATGAAAGCTCTGTGGTGTATTTTGAACTGAAACTTTACAGACACATTCTCGGGATACTACTAACTATTTTTTCATTGCAGAAAACACCTGGGATTGCGACCCTTAAATAGAGACAGGCACAGATAGCGTGCATGTGGTGCAACGCACTCTCTTCACTCACAAGCATCACCACGAGAGAGCAAGCTAATTTCCCGAGAATTAGCGTGCCATGCCTTTTTGAATGCTCTTGAGATGTTACTAGTTGGCTGCAAGCAGGGTCGCATCAACCTGTACATCCCCATAATTAATCGCAGTCTTCGCGGTTAGAAAATATTACATTTTATCATTATTTAATCGCAAAGGCAATTAATCGTTCAGCCCTAATACTAATAGAAGAACTCCTGACTCAAGAAAGCTTTACTTAAAAGAAGTAAACAACGAACCGTTTGTGTTTAAATGGTGCTTTTCTGGTAATCCTGTGCTCCTAAAACTTCTAACAAACATCCTCTTCATGCTTTAATCAATTTTATAAAATTACTTTAGGTCTGTACTTGCAGTATGAGAGTTACAAAGATGTCTGCTGCGGATACATGTAAAGAACTGATCTAAAGGGAGTCTTTTGGCAGCTGGAATTGCAGCGTGTCTGGTGTATTTGGCCTTCGTTAGAGTCGCAGTCATTCAGCTGCAGCTTAACTAACTGCTTATCCAACATCAAGCTTAGCTAAAATGAGACTTGCTGCTGCCAAAACTAGCTGTACACGCTGTACTGATTTCCACAAGGCTGCCCTTGTTGGAAGATCTCTGTGGTGCATTATCATTTTACCTTATGAGTGGGAATGGAGGTTTCAGGAAAGGTCTGGACTGAAGTTTGAGAGGGGGATTTTTTTCCTGTTAAGACAAAAAATGTTGGGATCTGTGTGTGCGGCTGTAATTGTCCATATTTTGGTAAGAAACTGTTTTTTTTTTACATTTTAATAGAAGTAGGTATATACATTCTCAAAATGGAGTTGTTCATTTTAACACATCATTTTGTTATTTAATTATCATATTAGTGTTGTCACGATACTGGAATTTCTAACTTCGATACGATACTCTATACCATTTTCGATACCACAGAGAAAAAAACTGCCACAACATTAAGGGGGTAATTTTTTTTTTTTATTATTATTTAAAGATAAATATAACATATATAATGTATCATAAAGAGTTATTAAAGAGTAAAATGCATTATAATTCTTCATAATGTGTGTTTTAACGCATTATGTACTGTTGCAGTTCGAGTCTCATCTTCTTTCTGGTGCTACAAGAGAATGCCAAACTTTAATAAACATATATATTTTTGACCGCACTTTTAAAATGAACTGAGCAATGTAACTAATCTTAGAACTTAAGTAATTGGTAATAGATATTTGTTAACATAAATAAACAATGAAAAATACTTCCAAAACATGTATTAATCTTAGTTAAAAGTTAATTTAAACTAACATTTACTAATACATGTACTAATTAAAATCCAAAGTTCTATCTGTTAATATTTTTTTTCATTGGACCAGATCAAACATGATCCGTTGTATGTTATTACATATACTGTATAAAATATACTGTAGCAAATGCATTGCTCATCGTTCATAAATGCTGGTCAATACATAACATTATTTGATGAACATATTTTAATTACGGATTCAAATATAACCGATCCAGACACGTAATCAAACACGATTAAAATCTACCATTTTCCTTTACTTAAGTATTTTTACTTAAAAGTATGATTTTTAAATGTAATCAAGTGCTGTATTAAACTTAAAAATACATACAAAAGAAAAATGTGGTCTCATAAAGCACAGACACTTACTAATTGTTTAACAAATAAATCTCTTTTTATTACACAGAGCTATCACAATATAAAAGTCTCCAAACTCGCTCATGCACATCCTGGACACAAAATGATGCGCTTAATGCACCCGCTTCACTCACGAGCATCCCGGATAGTGATGATCCTGATGTCGCGGGGATCTTTGGTTCCCAAGTTCAAAACAGTTATAACACAAAGAGAAGATATATGTTATGTGCTTAAATCATAGAACATTGAATCCATCTTAAAATTGAATTTAATGACGCATAACATAGACCGCTTCCAGTGCTTGAATCTAATAAAGTTACACTCAGCGAGTACCGTCTCCGGGAAAATGTATTTTAAACAGTACCACAGTCTATTATCTAGTGATTATGAAGCATATTGAAAACTTTTGAACGAGTAATGTCCTGACTGTTCCCGGACACGCGCATGCTGGATTGAGATTGACGGATGACAGCACCAGCGGAGGTCAGAGTTTTTTTAAATGATGCTATATTGGTTTATTCCTCGCATAAAGCTATCGAAATACATGACATCTAATACAGTGCATGACAACGTTTATGGTAATTTCCTGATAATTAGTCCTTTATGAAGCTTTAGATTAACATCCAAGGCTATCGCAACGGATCGGACTGAAGAGAACCCGTCAGTCCGATACCCGATCCAGCTAAAAAGACCCGGATCGGCCCCAATTCCGATCCAGAGTATCGGATCGGTGCATCCCTATAATTAACACATTTGTGCGGTCATCCTCATTCATAGTTCGAGTTGCAATCACAGACTCGTTTCGCTTCTATTCTCTGAACATTCTCTATTTTAATACAGCTTGTTGCCCAAAAAAAGGCTTTTCTCATTGACATATTTTCTCTTTCTGTTGTCAGTCTGATTCTGTTTGTCATCATCTAACAAAATCACCACACATATGTGAACGAGCAGTAACATTGGCTTCAACACAGTGCATGGCCTCTATCTATGTAATCATGCGCTAATTTACAGACAAACTGTGTTCATGTTTATATATCCAAACAGTGGATATAACAGTGACAGATGTTTGGAAACGCCATTTTCTATTCATTTATTCACAAATCTTTCTTTCAGATGTGATCTGATAGTCTCCCTTTGCTGAAAAAATAGAATTGCAAAATTGAACAAAAAAGTAATTATTGTTATGCAAATACCTAGTTGCATTAACAGTTAGGTTAGTAAGTATCACAATAATATGCAAAATGTTTTATGTGATTTTTACACTGTAAACTAAAGACTGTAGCTTTACTTTTTATAGACTGTAGCACTTTAAAGCCTGTGGTGACCTTCCGGAGGTTTATATTACCCTTTTTGTCAGGAAGCCTCTAGTTAAAATCACCCAGCATGGCTTTTTTCGCTTTGTGTGGCCACATGTAGCTGACTTGGAGCAGTTGGACTCCTTAGTGAGTGATCTGTGTGTTTTGACCCCACCCTGCTGATAACACGCACTCTGAATGCCAAACCCCATGTTTGCTATATGTCCATAAATCTTCTTCAGAAGGGGTCTCCTCATTCACTGTGCAGGCTTGTTTGTGTGAACTCTGGGAACTCTAGGCCACACTTCTCTACTAAGAAGACTGTTCACTAAACCGAGCTGCTGTTGAAAAAGATTTTCGAACGAACTTTAAAGGAAGTTGTAACCTAATGTCCTCAAGTCAATGCTTAATTTTCTTGCAAAAACTGTTCTTAAATCTGTAAGTAACTTGACCATGAATAATATTAGAGATGCATTGATATATCGGCCAATAATCTGTATCGGTCAATGAAAGCAATTTTAAAGAAATACAGACGATGATCAGGGCAGGTATATCTTGTCAATAAAAAGAGAACAGGAACATACAATGAATTTTTGCTCTCGTTTCAGGGCTCCAGACTGCAACTAAATGCATTTTGCTACCAGTTTTCAAGTACTCGCGCATGTGTGACTTGCAAATTCGGAATTTCTTCTGTTTTCATTTCATGCGGAAAGATGAAAAGAAAGGCCAGCCAGCCACCAGTGCAGACTTTGTGTGATAATCAACAGCGTGTCAGTGCGTGGGTCACTCACATGTCACTGATGTTTCCCGCGGACGCAAGTTTACACGCACACAACGTGAGCGCATAACTACTACGAGTTGCTGTGTGCTATTACTGATTTCTTGAGCCAGTCGAAAAACGATTTTATATAGGAGATGTTTAAAACAAAACTTACCGTGGAGGAGTTCAGGAAAAGTGATTTATCTGTGGATTGCTTGAGACATCGCGGAATCATTTCAAATCCGTTCACAGCAAGAACGAATGACAGGTGAATGTTTTAAGTTTTATTTGACGTTGCGTGTTGTGAACATGATATCCTGAAAACAAAATAAAATCATTGTAAGAACATAACACGAAGCCTCCATTTTGCTTTAATGTGCAAGACTGTAAACAATTAAATTACTTGGTTTTGGAGAAGCAAATTCTTTGGGTTGGAATGAATTCAGATTACAGTCTCTCTATTAAGCACCAATCAATAACGAAGCTGCTTTGTAGACACAAACTCTTTTTAAAAATGCAGAACCAAATCTGCTGTCAGTAATACATTTATTTTGGGGAAAATGTGTATAAAGGCATTGCTGATTTAACTGATTTAAGGTGTGCCCCTAAATTTTTTGCTTGCGCTCCTAAAAATTCAGTCAGGGGCTACAGTGCTCCTAGTAAAAAATGTTAGTCTGGAGCCCTGAGTTGTTATTTGATGTGTAAAGACGAATAGAACGCGACCCGCCACCAGTGCAGTCTGTGTGTGATGGTCAACTGCGTGGATCACTCACATGTCATTGATGTTTCCCTTGGATGTGCACAATTCAGGTCGTCATTGACAAGTTGTGTTAACACACACAAACAACATGAGCCCATTACTAGTCACTGTTTACTCGTAAGAAGAACGTAAAAACACCAGACCTTTTCATTTTGACAAACACAATTTCTGTTGGTTCAAATTAATTCAGATTACAGTCTTATAAGATTTAAGTTAAAAATTTAGGAGCAAAGACAATTGAAGTTCAAAAAAAAGAGACATTCATTTGGCGGTGTATAAAATGCACAAAGTATGGTAAATTGTGATAAACTAAGCTTATTGGTTATTATTGATAGTACCAAGGGGGCTGTTGAATTCTTTGTTGTGATTGGCTGGCGAATATTCTAAGGGTGTGCATTGTTTTTCAGGAAGCGCACACCTTTAAAGTAGTTCCAGATCTGTCAACCACATTACATTTTCATAACACTGCGCCAAGTATAACTGAATAACTTTATTATACTGTAGCCTACTGTCCACCACAGAATACAGACAAACAGAAACATGCAGGGAATCATTAAAATATATTTAATATAAATATGCATAATTAATAACATTCGATTTGAGATTTATAAACGATGAAATCAATTTGCACATTAGTCTCTTTTGAACATTGTGTCTTGCCTTTGTCACACCCACCTCTCAACAAAAGAGGAAACTCAGATGCAGCCAACTCTCAACCAAACAGTGTCAACTTTTGAAAAGTGGTGGGGACAAAGACGACAAAAAAAATACTTTAATAAATTGTTTCTGTTATAACTTTTTTTACTTATCATTAGGGCTGTACCAGAATATTTGAGTATTCGTTCGGTGGGTTGGCATTCGATTTTCAATTTTGAGATTTTTTTTAACACACCCCGCGAAGTCGATCACAGTGCATAATGTCATGTAATATAAATGTAGGCACATTTGGGAGTCATAGTTTTTAACTTGATTTTATTTAAATGGGTTATGAGTTGGGCAGAACAAATAATTGCATTTTCGATGAAATCCCGATGTGATCAAATACGATTTTCTGACCGCAAAGACTGCAATTAATTATGGGTATTTACAGTTTGATGCGACTCTGCTCGTAGCTTACCAGTACCACCTGAAAAGCATTAAAAAGCATGGAAAATGCGTGGCACGTGCCTGTCTCTACTTAAGCGCACTTCCCTTGTATGTGCTTTTAAAATAATTAATTTGTACATTGACCTGTTGAACAATGGCCTCCGGCTCAACACTGTGGAAACTTTAGTGTAAAAGAGGAACATCACATCAGTTGTGTGGGAGTTTTTGGGCTGTTTTATGTGGATGATGCTGCGCAGTGTCACGTATTGTGTGTGCCCTGCCAGTTTTATGTTTGCTATTAATAGTCATTTCGTGAATTAATAACATTCACAAAGTTAGGAAGTATTCATTTAATCTTCAGAATCTGTATTGGCTGATAGCGCTCTGAATAATCAGAGACATTTTGTGTCTGTGTGTCTCTAATTAATAATCATTCAAAAATAAAAATGGTCATCATTGATTATGGAGTTGGGAACAACATGAACCTCATGGTTAGTTCTTTAATGAAAGAAAGTAATATGTCCAATTCCTTTTTAAGGAAATAAATTCTTCTTAAAATATTGAAACATGTGTGAACTGCTTATTCAATGAGACAGTCACAAGATTATCACTGACAATTGCACGGTGTTCAGTTTTCTGATCGGCTAGTATTAGGGTTGAGCGTTGTCTATCAAATTGGCATCAGCGATGTCAACAGTGAAACATTGGAATGGATGATGACACCCCCCTGCAGCGTGCGCCGCGTCTTTATACATCGCGAGCTGTGCAAACATGCCTCATCTTCTACAAGGCAGGCTACTCAGACATGTCTTCATTATCCCTTGACACATTCTACTAAGCGGTTTTCATTTTACCATAAATCTGCAACCATTTTTTTGGATATCAAAAAAATTTAATTGCTCCTAAAAGTAGACAAACTGTGCTTTTTGAACATAAATGGTATATTACGGTAATGTCTTGCGTTCTGTCAGCTAGGCACTACTGTCTTCGTGGAGAGCGGCAGGGGACGAATATGAACAGGTAGTTACGGTACTCCTTTTTTTTGTGGAGCGCTCTACTGAAATTAGCAAACAAAACATGACTATGAGGAGATACACAACAGAAGAGGCCACTGGGATGATCTTTGACAATGAAACTTGTGTGATATGGGCCAGTTCTTGCATTAGACAGGAACTGCTTCAGACACCAGTCTAGTTCAAAAACATACACCCGGGGAACTGGGGTAAAAAGGCTCATAAATGAAAACTTGTACATGAGTGAAACTAAAAAGTATTATGCATGTACTACAGTATATGTTAGTATAGAAGTCTGAAGTGCTAGATTCTTTCATTCCTTTAGTTTGAGATTTTCTAAATAAAAATTTGTTTAAAATTATTTCTATTATAGTCTATTTAAATTCTGCTTACAAACTCACAATACACAGGAATGGTCAATAAACGTAATTTATTTAAAGAATCGAGCTGTGCAGACCCTCGTCATCTTTATTCTAGGCGGGCTTTATACGGTCATAAAGTGAGCCAAGTCTGCGCAAACTATGTGTCCTCTTTATACAGCGTGAGCTTCACAGTTATGAAGTTATAAAGCCTTGTTCTTATTTGTTTACATTGTGATTTGCAGCACAGAGCAGCGAGAGTCACATGACGAAAGTGAAACATTTGTTGGAATCACAATGCTGGCTCAACATCGTGATGTCTGTCAGCCATTGGCAATGGACGATGTCTATCGGCCCAACCCTAGCTAGTATTATTGACCAAAGTATGTTAACAACTGCTCAAAACAAATGGTCATCCATGTGTTGCAAGTCATCTTGACATGTGCAGTTTAATATTACACATATATGAAATATAAACATGCTTTTCTGTTTCTCGCATAGAAAACATATATTGTTTGATTATGTTGCTTTAACATTTTTTTATCTTAACACATTAGGTTTTATCTTAACACTTTCAGTTTAGGTTTGCAATTTCACCTGGTGAATAAATCTGTTTATTTACATGGGCTTATTGCGAGACAGTGGATTATTAGGAAAATGATCAAACATTACAGATGAACATTGACAGTAGGGCTGAAACGATTCGTCGACAAAAAAAATTGTCGACAAATATTCTTGTTGTCGAGGAGTCGTTTGATTGCGTGACTTAATTTAAGGGCCTGCAATATCACAATTTGACCACTACGGCACTGTAGCGCTAGAGCGTAATGCAGCCCTCCCGAATGTTATCGCAGTAGAAGGACGCGCAGCGAGAATTATGCCGGAGTACAGATGAATTCGAACACATTAAAGTGTGGGAAAGTTTTACCAAATTGAAAACAAAAAAATGCGGTTGTTTGCAATGCAAGCAAGGCGGAACTTGCCTTTCACGGCAGCAAAACCTGCATGCTGGAGCATTTAAAAAGGAGACATCCCGGAGAATGAGCAGAAGAGAGGCGAGTGTTCTCTATCTAGACCAAACTAACTAATTTAGCGGTAAATCTTTTTATGAGAGAATGCAATAATAACAGTAATGATAATAACAACAATAATCATATAATTACAGTTATGTTATTATTTGTTTTGCAAAGTAAAAAGCTTTGAAAAGCTAAGCCTGTTTTGATTATTATAACACTATTGGATATTACATGAGAGGAAAATGATTATAAGAGAGGGATGTTAAGTGATAGGACTCTTATATCTTGACTTTATTTTTAAAAATGTATCTTCTGTTACTTGCTCTTTTTCATTTACACTTTCACCGACATGATTGATGATTTATCTCGTCATTTAAAAAAAAAAACGTTCCCCGCCAAACGAGTTATAACGGCAATCAGTGTTTATACTGTTTTACAGCAGGTGGCGCTGTTACACACCTTTGGGGAAAATACAGAATCCTAGAACCTAGAACATTTATTTCTTATCGGTTTTTAATGATTGTTCTGAGTGTAATCTGTGCGGAATCTTTGACAAAAAACCTATTATCTCAAAATTATCTTTTAATCAAAGTGATGCATTTTTGAAGAAACCTACCCACATGTAAGATGTGATAAAAAAGATCAAATCAAGATTGAAGAATACGGTTTCCTTTGATTAAAAGCAGAGACTCTGTTCTTTCATTGGACATATTGTTTGTCCATATATTCTTTACACAAAATGTAGTGTGAGCCATTACATTTTAGTTAAAATGTAAAAAAACGGTGGCGTAGGCTGGCAACTTTTTTTTTTAAAAGGCTGACAGGAAAGAGTTAAACTGAACTGTTGTCATAGAAATGCTGCTTAATGGTTCTGTCAAGAGATTTGTTTACATTTTCAAAAAAATTGGCCTTTAATGTACCGGATTTTATTTATTTGTGTGAGTTGGACAGAATCAGCAAACTTAAAGAGAGTAACCAGTTGGTTCAAGTTCATTAAAACAAATTTCAAAAGCTGAATTGATTTTATTCATTAAGTAAATGATCTATAACTCAATGTTTTAAATAGTTGCAAAAGCTGAATAATTATTAAAAACGTACTGATTAGTCATTGAAATAATAGCCGATTAGTCGGTCTAATAATCGTTAGATTAGTCGACTATCAAAATAATCGTTTGTTGCAGCCCTAACAGTCTTTTAGGGTGGCAGATAACGATTATTTGAGGCACGGTCCAAAACCTCTGCATAGTCTTCTGTTACAGTAATAATATATGGGATGAATTGTGATCCTGCACAAATAAACCAAGCATGTAAACATAGTCAATTAGAACTAAATTGTGGACTTTTGAAATGTAACATTTTTTGTGATTATAAAAATGTAAATGAGATCGCACTGTCACTTGTTTTGCTTTTGTATTGTGATTGTGTGTTTATGCAAGGTTAGTTTGTTGTATTGTTCTTGCGAGATCTCTGGGCATTCTCAAGCTGATTAGGAAGTGCTTTATTCCGTTATATAACCTGAAGCGGATCATACACTCACACAAACAGTGGGGGGTGTTTGTGTATGCGTAAGTAAATTCTCTTCATACCGGCGTGAAGAATATTACTCTAGGAATGCAAACCACTAATTATTCTGATAACCTTTCATCACGATGCATTTGAGAATGATGCTGATGCTAGAATGCATTCCACGCCTACGAATGCTTTGGATAAACTTAAACACGTTTGCTATTTATCACTCTCTCCTGCTCCCTAGAGTGATGCTCGGGGTCAGATGGTTTCCGAACGCCTGGGACTCGGTCAAAATCTGGACCTTTCAGACACCATGGTTCAACAAAAGCTGGACGAAATCAAGGACCAGATCAAACGTGAGATTCGCAAAGAGCTGAAGATCAAAGAAGGAGCCGAGAACTTGAGGAAGGTGACCACAGATAAGAAGAGTTTGGCTTATGTGGACAATATGTTAAAGAAGTCTAACAAGAAGGTGGAGGAACTGCACCAGGAACTTCAAGAACTAAATGCACACATAGTGGTAAAGGATCCAGAAGAGCTCGTAGGTATGGCTGACTCCTTTCTTTATCTACATGTAGATAATGGTGTTCAGGGTTTTTTCTTGGCTAAAATAAGGGCGGAGGTGGTGCCATCCTGATCATGTACACACGTATACCAACCGTTCCCTTAAAAGGCTTAACCAAACTGACTTTGATATATTAGAAGTTCAAATAATTAAGTTATATAAAACATTACTTTTATTCAACCAAACAGAAATGTATTTTTATCAATTGCTTTTTTTTATAATTTTTTACTAACTTTTCCCCCCACAATAGCCAACTGAATTAACAAGTCTCACTACATGATCAAAGCTCATTCACATCTTGAATTCTCTGTGGTTCACTTTATACGATTCGATGAACTCTTATTTTCGCTGGTGACTGGAAAGTTCAATAGTTTAAATTAATCTGTTCAAAGAGTTGTTCGTGTGCGAGTAGTTTCGAATGCAATATGCGTTTATACTGGCGAACTCGCTGTGTGCTGTATAAGCTGATTCAACGACCCAACTGCACATATCAAGACATTTACAGGATTTAAATCATGTTCATTTAAGAAATTAAATGTACTTGGATGCAAAACAAACACAGAAAGCACTTGTTCTGCAACTCTATTTAGTGCCTCAGTGTGCTGATAACGAAACAGCGCCTCCACTGTGGCGTAATGCCGCAACTACAGTAACAAATGCCTATGGTAAATGCAGGCAGCATTTCTTGACACTCCACATAAATTTGGCGAGAGTCTGAGGCGGCTCAAAATTTGACGGAGCCGGCCGCCTCCAATTTCTCTATGCAGGAAAAACCCTGATGTTGTTAAGATGATAAGAGTTAAAACTAATAGTAGACCTTGAGTGCATTTTGTGGATTGTTTTTATTTATAAGCCTGTCACTGACAAAATAGTCCTAAATGTTCTATGAGGCTGTTGTTTTTTTGGACATGGTACTAGACCTGGGCAATATAGCACTTTTCTGGTGTCACAGCAGGTGTAATGAATGCAATAACTATTCTTTACTTAAAACTCATTTTGCCCTCTAATTTTGAACAAAACTGCAAAAGATCTGAAATAGTTGAACAGAACTGGGACCGGTTTTGTTATTCTTATTGCGTCATTATGAATGATTCTGTGCCTATCACTCATCAGGGTGTTTTAAAGTGTTTACATATGAGTGACTCACTCTTTAAGATAAAGGAGATGTTTCTTTTTCTTTTAAAATCAATCTAGATGCAATTAGCATACTAATAAAAAATCCATCAACAGCACATACCTAGTCTTTCTCCTGTATTTTCAGAATTTTTTAATATGGGCATCAGAGGGCATTTATGTATACATATTATGTATATGTCGTTGTCGTTAGTAAAACACATTGCTTAAATTATATGAGATTATCTTTGGGTCACCGTGAGCCGTGCGACTGAGAGGGAGGAAGAGAAACAGGGATTCCACCTTACCAACTACAGGTGGATAATTTGTGGTTGTGTTCTTGTCAGGGCATGAGCAGATGATCTCATCATTCTGAACTTCAGCATATCGTAAAACAAACTTGAAGCATTCCATCCTCATGTTTGTGTGCGAGTGTTTCGGAGCAGGCAAATCAGAAAATGAGCTGACACTCTTTCTCAAAGAGATGGAAAGCTGTGATCATTACCTAGCCCTCAACAACTAACCTTCTAAAAATATTGAAGGTCTTATTTGAATCCCAATGTTTGAATATTATTAGTTTTTTTTTTATTCAGGTCAAAATTAACAACTTTTCATATTGAGAGTTCAGTGTTCACCTTGTTTTAGTGTTACTCCTGGGTTGTTTATTTTCCTTTTGGTGTTTCCTCAACCTTTTGCAAGTCTTTCCATGATGATGTTTTCACAGAGACTTCTTTGAGAAACTGGCAGACTCTGTCACCTGAGAGAACATTTGCATTCTTCCTGCCTGCACAAGTCCTTCTCTGGGTGTCATTATAACATTGTCATTTATGTTTATTACACAACTCTATTACACAACAATGGTTACGTTAAAAAAAAAAAACCACCCTCCTATTATTTGGCTGCATGTTTTAACAGGTTCTGTTTTACAGATTGTTTGTAGTTGCAAAACCTGCTGGCAACAACCTGTGAAATATGGATATCAATTACTTGACATGAACCAAATTGACCCTAACTTAAACAGAAATAGAAAGAATAAGTTACTACTAAGGAATTTCAATTGTTCTACTTGTGACATTTTAAAGCATGCAGTTAGTGTAGTATACCATTTGTGTTACCCATTTTATTTAAAACTATCGGTCTGATCCTCATTGCACTGAAACCTTAGAGTATGTTCAGTTATTTACAACCCAATAATATTAGGCTTTATTAAAAGCATTCACAAAATGCTATTTCTACATGTTCCTCATGTTAGATCTCCTGCTTTTACCATTATACACTTGACCTTAAGGATAAATTGTTTTGCTTATCTTGTGAGTTTTCCTCTCAGTGCATTTACATTTGTTGTCATTTCTCCTCTACATCTGCTTTAATAACCCTTTGATGTTGGTTTGTTTCATGTCAGAATACCCGATAACCCCGGACACCCCCAAGAGTGAAGCCCGGACATCCACAAACAGTAGTCGGGTAGCTGCTCTGAAAAAACAGGCAGACATTGAGCTCAAAGTGAAACAAGGAGCAGAAAATATGATACATATGTATTCCAACGGCTCTTCCAAGGTAGCCAGGTCTCAAACTAACTGGTTTTTGTGTGGTTTGATTGTTTAATGCATTGACTAGTGACTCCGAAGAGGGATTTTTGGGCACATTCAATGATGTTGTTAAACTACACCAAATTGGCAGCAAGCATTTTTTCATTGTGAGGACTCAAAAGTGTGGGACAGGCACATTTACTTGCAAAAATCAGAAAAAATATCAGTAAATAATGCAAAAGAAATGCTGCAAATGAATTTGTATATTATACAACTTGAAATAATGTCAAATTGTAATTCAGTTAGCTTATTTTACGTGTCTTAAAATTGTGACCACCAGAGTTGTGGGACTTGAACAAAAGTGGTGTTTGGACTTATAAATGCCTCATAATTTGATATTAAATCACATGAATCATTGTGTTTTTGGTCAAGGTGTCTTATGACTCTGTCAATATATTTATAAAGCGTCAAATGACAAATTTTGAAACAAATCAAAAATTTCACTGCTGGGACTTTAAAGTGCCCATAGTTTCAGAAACACCCGTAAATGTGTAGAAAAAGAAATCAGATTTGTGTTAAAAAAAGGACGATTCGTCCTTTGGACCTTCCAGTGTGAATGCTACCTGCCTCTGTATGTTGTGTAATAATTCACGGACATTAAAATAAAGCAAAATATATTGTTTAATAGCATGTTAGCAAATATTGAGAATAATGAAATTCACGGCAGTTGGTATTGACTGCTGGAATTGTATTGTCAACACCATAACAACGTGTTTATGCCTCTTGTTCCCAGAGCAGATCCCCAAAATGAAAACAGCCCTGTTGAGAAAAAAAACAACATTACTGGTTTGATATGTTCTCATGGTGGTTTGTGCTGGTCATGTTCTGGTTAAAGCTGATCGTCTGCTGGTCTGTGCTGGTTTAACATTTACATTTACATTAAGTCATTTGGCAGACGCTTTTATCCAAAGCGACTTACAGGGCATTTACAGGGACAATCCCCCTGGAGCAACATGGAGTAAAGTGTCTTGCTCAAGGACACACTGGTGGTGGCTGCTGGGATCGAACCAGCAACCTTTTGATTTACCAGTTCAGCGGTATAACCCACTAGACCACCATCTCAAACCAGCATCAAAACATACGTAACCAGCATATGCTGTTTTTTAAAAGGGGAGAGAATTGCAATATGTTACACAAACTCTTTTGAGCAAAAACAAATATGTCTGCACTGGTGTTTTTTACTGTACATGTTATTTAAATTCATTCTGTCAGCAGAATCACTCTCATGCTCTGGCTAGTCTCCGTTCTGGAGTCTCTGACCCTCTTTACCTCCCTGTGCTGCTTTTATCAAGATTGACACTGTTAATTAAAAGTCCTCTGTGGCTAAAATTAGCATCTTGCATTCACAAAATGAGGTCTGGTAAATCAGCACAGAATTTAAGAAGAGAAATATATGGAGTTATAAACACTGGGATAAAGAACTAGGGTCCCTGACTCGCTTCCAGATGTATGAACCGTCGTGCCTTCCAGAAAGCTGTTATGAAAACACATGACTTTATTTAACTTGCAATGATTTAGTGATAGTCCTACATTGCTGTTGGCCCATCAATGCTCTTTTCAAGATCTTTTTTTGTGTCATTTCTGTGCTGCATGACACATTTATGCTTTTGGCAGTTTTTATATTAAGTGACTTCTTAGTGCTCTGGAAGTTTGAACCGTGCAGTGCTTTACCAATTGGTCTACAGAAACAAGAGCCCAATAGTTTAACAAATGTCAAAACTCTGACTGATCCCAGAACCTGTTTCCTGACCACTTATGTCACTTTATTGACAATCAGAAAGTCCTGCTCCCAGTTTTGCCATATCTGGCCGCTCAAACAAGCTGAGCAATGCCGACTAATGACTTCATAGTAATATCTGTAGGTTTAGCTTCAAGAGGAGTAAAACACTTCAAGTTTAATGTAAACCAATCGTAAGTGTGTCAGGGAATGTAACTTTTGCCTTTTCAGTCATGATTCTTGACTTTTGAAGCGGTTAGGCATACATGCAGGCTCCCAACTGCTTTGGACATCCGGAGAAAAGGCCTCTGAGGTAGCGTCAGCCTTTAATGGCTGCATGCAGGAAGTTCAGTCCACAGAGACTCCTGACGCACTCTGTCACTGGATTTGAATAGTCAGCAAAAGACCTTGGGGCTGTCAAGCTCCAAAAATGACAAAAAGCTCCACAAAATTATCATTGAAGGGAAGATAGTCATGAAAAATTTAGTCATGAATTACTCACTCTTTAGTTTTTCCAAACCTGTATACATTTCTCTGTTTGGTTGAACACAGACGAGACAGAGAACATTTGGACGAATGTAACCAAACATTTCTTGGACCCCATTGACTACCATATTAGGGAAAATTACAATGGTAGTCAAAAGTGCCCCTGAACTGTTGGTTGTCCTACATTCTTCAAAATATCTTCTTGTTCAACAATACAAAAATATATAATATATATTATATTCCAGATATGGAAGTGAATGGTGTCATGGACTGTTTGGTTCCAAGCATTCTTCCTTATATCTTTCTCTGTGTTCAACCTAACCGAAAATTAACTTCAGATTTATTTCCGTCCTGTGGTTTGTCTTCAGGACCGCAAACTGCTTGCAGCAGCTCAACAGATGCTCCAGGACAGCAAGACAAAGATTGAGTTCATTCGAATGCAGATCCTCAAAGCTAGCCAGACCAGTGAGATGAACTATGAGAACAACGATGGTTTGTGGCTGATTTATTCTCTAATGAAATATTTGCATCTTGAAAAGCGAGAACTGTGGGAATAAAACATATTGTGATATTTAGAGACTGCAGGAAAGCCTATCATCAGTCCCCTGGACCTCAGGATAGAGGAGCTACGACATCACTTCCGGATAGAGTCTGCCGTGGCCGAAGGAGCTAAGAATGTAATGAAACTGCTGGGGACAGGGAAGGTGACCGAGAAGAAAGCTCATTCAGAGGTCAGTTACGTTTTCTAACGAGTATACAATCTGTAGACCGTTTCATCGGACATGGTGCCCGGACTGCAGCTAACTTCCAGTCTGAGTTTGGGTAGTGTCCAAGAATAATACTAGTTATATTTCATTTAATTTGTTAATTTATATTAATACCCACCTAACAAAGATATGTTATGATGACGTACCTGGACTGCACTGTATTCGTTGCCACGAAGTTCCAAAAATCGTTCCTGCGACGTAACTTTGTGATTCCCATATTCGTTGACACAATATAACATTGGACATTGCTGGGACGTGGTGATGGAACGGTCCATATTCGTCGCGGCAACTTACCAAATAAAGTATCTTGTTTTTGTCATGTACGTCCCAGTGACCAAACAGTTAAAATAGTTTTTATATTTTTATTTAAGCACATCTTCCCTCACATGAAGGATTAAATTAATTTGGGATTTTATCTGTCCATTAAAGATTAAATTGTATGCATTATTCAAATAATTTTCTAGTTAAATATGCATTATACAAAGAATCACAATTATTAAAACAGCACTGTACATCAACATTAGACATTTTATTTAAGAAAATGACACAATTAACTTGAACACAATGTAGAGGATTCAAAGCAGATATTTATTGACAGAGATGAATAAACATTATCTTTAAACTTAACATTATATTCTTGTCTTACCACAAGTATAGCGGGATGTCCCTTTTTTTTAGATACAACCATCAAAACCTTCTTAAGTCACACTCTAAAACACCAATGTCTGTTCATTATAACGCTCCAAATCGATCGAAAACTATATTTTAGTTTGTAATGTCATTAATAAGCCTGTTTTACAGTAAAATTATATTGCATTTTAGCGGATGAAAATGACATTTTATTGTCAACTAAAATGTTAAACTGACATACACAACATCAGTTTGTGGTTTATTTTAAACATGCATTGACAAAAAATAATGTAAAAAAAGTGCTAACCTGCTGCCAAAACACTTTCTTTGAAAGACTTTTGGTCTTTGTTGTACAATTTTATTTTAAATAATTTTTCCCTCATCATAATTTCATCAACTGTAATCTTAAAATATGACTCATTATGGCTTTATAACAGTGCTTTTTATAACATTAAAACGCATTTCTGAATGAATTATCCAAGTTAATTATATGTGCTACTGTATTAAACATCTCAAATCTTCAACAAAAGTGACTGTTTACTTGCCACTATCACTGTTAATGCTTCTCAAAGGAGCTGCTTCTTCTTCGGCTCTTGTCTTGGTAACACATGCAACACGCTTGTCGACACTGACGCCTAGTGGTCACTGCCTGTTGACCCGGACGTGACGTAGAGGCATTAATAAAAAAACGACACGTAGGCTCAGTGTGGAGGCTAGGGCGTAGGTCCGACGCACGGGTATAAACTTACCTTAAGAGTCCATAAACATCAAGAGTTAAAAAAAATGAATCGCTTTCATTTGCAATTTTTTCTGATGTAACCAATTAAATTCTTTGTTAACATGGATCCTTTATTTACTGCATCAGCCGTGTCACAAGTTAACATGGAATGTACGCGTTAAACTAGCATACATACAGACACTGTCCAAGAGATATACCATAGCGCTTTCCATGCCCTTAGCAAAAGTTATTCATTCACAACTACATGTCATGTTTGTTCCCATGTACAAAAAACTGTTTTAAGATCATTTATTTATTGGAACCAATATATTCCATAAATATGTATATGTATGTATGTATATACATTTACATTTAGTCACTAAACGGACGCTTTTATCCAAAGCGACTTGGAGAATTCAGGGAGCAATAAATCGATATGTCATACCGGGTTAATTATAAAATAAGTGCTAATACCAAGTTACTAGTTTCCATTAATGCCAGCACATTACCTGTTGAGAGAAACCCAAACCATGTATGCACCACTTTAAAAAGCAAGTTCCTCCTCCTGCAAGGGATTTGTTTGCGGGTCTTATTTACATACTGTGGTGTACAGTACATGGAATAAAAAAAATCTGTTGCAGTTGACAGAATCTGTCGAGTTATTACTTCACCCCACTTGCCATCTCTTTCCAAATTTGTTTTTTTTCCAGTAGTGTCTGACATTAACTATAGCTTATGTAGCTTATTGTTTGGTTTTGTTGTCTGTTTGCATTTGTAAGGATTGCTTCACTTTGTTTTGCAGGCTCAGTCCCGTTTGAATGAGTCCAGTCAGAAGCTAGACCTTTTAAAGTTCTCTCTGGAGCAGAGACTCAGTGAGCTGCCCAAAAATAACCCGAAGGCCAGTTTGATCATGGAGGAGTTAGCAATGACGTCTTCTCCACCTCTCAGTCCACGCCAAAGCATCATGTCCACCAGCAACCAGTACAGCACTGTGGCCAAACCTGCAGCATTGACGGGTAATAATACAAAAACCAAGGCTGGTGAAAGGAGGTTTAAAAATGAAACTCATCTATTATATATATATTTAATGCTGGAATTTATCCTTTTAAATTTAGTGATTACACCTAAAAGTAGTTAATAGTTAAACACTTTAAACATTGAATTCATTAAAAATATACTGTTGCCATTTGCTAAAAAGCATGCAGTTCAATGTTTTAATATGATTACAAAAAATATCCTTAACTAAACATGGATGCATAGTATGTTAATGGAATATATTATGTATATACCATGATGTCATTGACGTATTTTCATGTTTTAAACATTTTATGATTTAAGATTTTATATGTTAACGACTTAAGATTTCAAGTCAGGCACCTAATCGTTCCTAACAATAGAACAACATAGTCTTTTATAACAACATATGGGTACATAACACAAGTGTCGTAGTGTATAATTTGTTTCATTTGAGAAGGGGGAGCAGCTGTCTGGGTAAAGGCATGTAGGAGCTACATTCGACTTTTCGCACTGTCAATACATACTTGGCCCCAGTGTTCCCCTCCCCCTTTTGGCTTTATCACACACAACTTTGACCTTCACTCTGAAGGAGATAGAAGGTTTACATTACTATTATAGATAAGTAGCGCTTGCCATATAAGGCTGTTTAACCACTGCATGTATCTTGAAATAGACATTCGAAATTGTTTGCACATTTAATTATCTTGTCTGAATCCCAAATGATATGTTTAAAGATTTACATCTCTGCTCGCACAGTGTTTGGCTCGGAGTGAGCGTACTTTGTATTGTAAATCCACAGGCACTTTAGACGTGAGGCTCATGGGCTGTCAGGACCTCCTGGAGAACGTCCCAGGTCGCTCTAAGACAGCATCTGTTCCTCTGCCCGGCTGGAGCCCAAGTGAAGCACGCTCCTCATTTATGAGCCGAGGAAACAAGAGTAAATCCGGGAACAGCCGAACCCTCTCCAAATCTGATGATCTGTCCAGTTGAGTGGCTTTAGCATTTATTACTTATTGGGATGTTGTTTCATAACATTTTAAATAAGTGTAAATATTGTGAAAATTCTGCCATTATTCACAATCATGGCCCATACATTTCATTTTTTAAGTATTAAAAGTTTGTATTTGGCAGAAGTCTTGAACAGCTAATTTGTGATACTTTTATTGTGCTAAATATGAACATAAATGATCAGGTTTCAATCTTTTATCTTTTGTGTTCAATAAATGAACAGTCCAAGCTCTGTCTTTGATGTCATTTGTTTGATATCTTTTTACATGAGGTTTCTATTGATAGAACAGATTTATTTTTTGGTCTTAGTTGATAGCTTAATAATTGTTGATAATATTACGAGTCTTCATCGGAGAACTTGGTGTAAAATATTAATATATTAATAAATGTATATATTAACATTTTTCTAAAAGGATAAAAAGTGTGTTTATGTGTTTTGACAGATGAAATCAGTGCCGTTCTGAAGCTGGACAACACAGTTGTGGGTCAGACCCATTGGAAGCCAGTTAGCAACCAGTCTTGGGACCAAAAGTTCACTCTGGAACTTGACCGGGTAACAAATGTGAAATTGCATGCTCAAAAATACGCTGTAATCTTGTAATACCCTCAACACATGAGCACACATATGCGCATATGCTCTCCATTTCAGTCTTAATTAAATTTGGAAATGTTAATCCCAGATTTGACCCAGCTCTTGGGTCACGAAACTCATACAAGGCAGCTTGTCAGTTTGTGAAGATCTGCAATCTTACATGTATAATTTTGCTTCTGCTGCGATGCATAAGCAACCTGCTTTGAACTTGAAATATGACATTATGATCAGAATAATCATTAGCTGCATGTTGTTTGTTTAGCTTTTGGAAGAGTAGAGACAGTATGGTGGATGTAAAGAAAGAGACATATGTTGTGTGAACTTTCACCTTGCTGTGGCTTTAGACTTGTACTTAGCTTTTTGACACACTAAGCGTTTAATCTCGTGCCAGGCAATGTGACCACCAATCAGCAGTTGTGCAATAAAGCATGGCAGACAGACTCTGTATTTGTTGATTATTCCTTGGAAGGCATGTGAATGTCAAATTGTCAGCTTTAAATCGTAGTTATACACCTTTTTATTAGTTAAAGTTGAATACTCTATTAATGATACCTCCGATTGTGCGGCTAGCGGAGAGATGTTCTGTCATTTTGCTTTTGCAAGCAGACTTTATATGTTTTTTGCCTCATTTACAGTAATGAGTATAAAAAAACATGATTTTGACTCGATAAGAAAGACCTAGCAGCAGGCCCAGATTAACAATTCTGGGGCCCCTGGGCACAAGTGTCTTGTAGACGCCCCCATACCTTATAGCAGGGCTAGTCAACTGGCGGCCTGCGGGCCAAATGAGAACCGTCAATCATCTTTACCTGGCCCGCCTTAACATTTCAAATACGGTGTGCTTTAAATGCACGTCCTCCTGAGACGCCACGCCTTTAAAAGTCCAAAACGCTGCTACATTCAAAACGAAAGTAATTCCTGCGGCTCATTATGATTTACATCTTATAAAGAGATTTGATCGGTCAGTCCAAGAAACGTACTGTTATTTACAACGTTATAATCAGAAATGCATTGCACAGGCAATTGGTTTGTGCACGCGATAGGTCGCGTGCTAAAACGAGTTTTGTGCACTTGAAAGTAGGCTAACTGTAGGAAGGGTACACCACGTGAACCATTGTCTCAGATAAGGGGAGAACGGCGTTGTATTATGTATAGCGGCTATATTTCTGAATAACAGCTGTTCATCTCTCCCTAGAACTCGCACTATACAAAGGATCTGCCCTATAAGTGCGTGGGGCACACAAATGCGATCTGAATTCACATGAAGATGTGATAAGTGTTCAGTTTCTTGCACAGATCAATTGACTCGCTTTTTAAGACTCAAATTTAACGTCACACGGACCAGGGATTACTTTTGTGTTGAATGTATTTGCGTTTTTTACTTTTATTGATTTAACTTAAATTAATTCAACCAAATATCTTCATAAATATCTTCTTGAAAAAATAATGCACCCACATCTTCGATGTATTGGAGGACTGTGGGTGAGTAAATTAGTAGCCCTTTTAGTGTAAAGTAACGCATCATGGAATATAAAAGACAATAAAAAAGACAAAATCCCTTTTAATATAATATCATGAAAAGGCACAAATACTGGATGCAATATTTGTGTGCATGTTTTAATATATGGCCTATAAGTAACAGCAACAAAAACAGTATAGAACAAAACAACAGAAGAAATGAGGATTCAGTAAAAAACTGGCCCCCATCCTGTTTGGAATCTGGCCCTCAAAGAAAAGTAGTTGAAGACCCCTGCCCTATAGATACTACATGTAGGAAACGCCATTATCTTATACAGGATTACATTGGCAAATTACAAACTATGATCACAACCTGAAGGCCAATATCAACACCTGTACACATCCTCCATCATATAGGATTTACACCACATGTGTGTGCGGGCCACAGAGGCACACGGCAGAATGAATATATCGAAAACATTGTGAACGTTTCTACCCCTTGGTTGGGCTCCAAGTGCGCATGGGCCCCTGGGCCTGTGCCTATGATGCCCATTGGATAATCCGGCCCTGCCTAGCAGTTCCCTAGCAACCGCGTATAACAACCTGGCAACCCCAATGTCTTAATCAAACCCTGAAATACTTTACTGCAAAGATTAGCATGCCTTGTTTTTCCATAAGTTTAATCAGAGCCTAATTTTACATGGTCAAACTCTGTGTATGAAGTGTACATAAATATGCTTAATACACCGCTTGTTAAATACATTTTTATGTTTGGCCTATAGTCTCGTGAGTTGGAGATAGCAGTATACTGGAGAGACTGGCGATCTCTGTGCGCTGTTAAGTTTTTACGTCTGGAGGACTTCCTGGACAACCAGCGTCATGGCATGTGCCTCTACCTGGAACCACAAGGAACATTGTTTGCTGAGGTACTTGAATTTTTCCCACTCACCACACACACCTGTGTAATATACACATACACACACAGTTCCATTGCCCTGTATACTTCTATTTAATTTATGTCTAACTTTTTGAATACAGGTTACATTTTTCAACCCAGTTATTGAGAGGCGGCCTAAACTACAAAGGCAAAAAAAAATCTTCTCCAAACAGCAAGGTATGACTATGAAGTGGCATATTTGCCTCGGTATTGAGAGAGGTTGACAGGTTTGCTTAAAAAGATCAGAATATGTAGGCTACTTTTGACACAGTTCTGTGGTTCAATATTCTTCATTTGGGAGCCAGTGTAAAGTCTGAATGAACTTTGACCTTGTTTTAACAGGTTTCATTTTTTGGTAATCTACTGCTTTAATGTCAGAAGTCGTATGTGTGCTTAATCGTATGCATTTGCCCGTTCTCCTCAGGTAAAACATTCCTGCGTGCCCCTCAGATGAACATTAACATTGCCACCTGGGGCAGATTGGTGAGAAGAGCCATTCCGTCGATGAATACACTGACCCCGGAAACGGGACAGATTGGACACTCAGATGCCCATTCCATGCCCGGGTACACATTTTAAACACTCATGCACAACCTCACATTCTATTTCCTTTTCAGAGCATCTGGTAGCGGGAAGCCCTCAGAATTATGTCTTTGATAAACAATGACTATGTCTGGAAACTTAATCGGTGTTCTAAATTTAGATCTTGAGATGACTCAGCAGCCCCGCTCCTTATCCCAGTTTACGAATTCCGTCATGATGGATATTACTTGTAAATCTCCAGACCCCCACACGTAGCCACAAAGCTATTTAAAATGGAAACGGGCATGTTGTCAAAACTGTTGTCATTTTTCCCATCTCCCTTAGCGACCCTACTGTGACCAAATTAGACTTTGACAAAGGCGCGTCACCTCCCTCAAAACGACACTCTATTACGGTAGAGGAAACGACATCAAAGGATAAAGTGCAAGATGGACAAGAGGTGCAGGTAAAGGAGGGAAGTGACTTATTTATTGTTAAAAGAAATTGTTCACCCTATCAAAGCTTTCATTTGGAGAACAACAGAGTCGAGTAATCAAACTGCCGTTTTTAGTTTAGGGTTACATTTAATCCTCTAATAAGTCTTCATTGACAGTTTGGAATGACTTTGTGTCTTGAATCTACAGGATGCCCTAGCGACATTTGACTTCCTGAACAACACAGTAGCTAAACCAGATTATGACAGTCTGGTTGAAAATGAGACGGAACAGCCTGACCTGGAATTGACTGAAGTGCAGCAGAAAGCTGAAATAAGGTAGTTCAGTCCACATTATAGGAAGAGTGATGTCATGGCTACACAAAGCATCCATGTGTTCATTGTACTCTAATACCTAGTGTGTCTCATAACTTTAGGGAAGAAGAGGACGCACAATTCAGTTTGAAAGACTTCAAATGTGTAGCTGTTTTGGGGCGTGGCCACTTCGGAAAGGTAAATGGAATAAGGATATAGCTTTTAAAAAAGGCCATTGTTATTGTAAACTCTAAGGAAAATGTGCAAATTCTCCGTTAACATAGCTTGAGCTGCTCTGTGTTCACTTATTTAACAGGTTTTACTTGCCGAGTACAAGACCACCGGAGAAATGTTTGCCATTAAAGCTTTGAAAAAAGGAGACATTGTTGCGAGGGATGAAGTTGACAGGTAAAGTCAGTATGTTTGTTTGCTTAAAAAAATGATAATAAAACGTACTTAAATCTTAATTGCTGCTCTTTTAGTTCATGTGATTCTGAATTGCTTAAAAAAGTGAAAAACAGTACAGTGAGGTATATTATGTAGATCTATTGTAGCATTAGTGCTCACTCAGGTCATGCTGCTTAAGATCCAACTACATAAAATATTGATAATATTTCACCTTCTACTTTAAAATTTCTGTTCCACTCTCTTGACGGTTTCGGCCAACAAAGAGGCAAATTCTTGTTTCTTCACCTACGTTTCATGTTTATATGCTAACAATTACATCTCAACCACAGCCTCATGTGTGAGAAGAGGATCTTTGAGACTGTGAACAGTGTTCGGCACCCGTTCCTGGTGAATCTCTTCGCTTGCTTCCAGACCAAGGAGCACGTGTGCTTCGTCATGGAGTATGCAGCGGGAGGAGATCTCATGATGCACATTCATTCAGACGTGTTCTCTGAACCGCGTTCAGTGTGAGTGACTGCTGTCAATTTGATGTGATTTATTGCGTGATTAGATGTGGATTTTTTCTTAATGACTTGTTTATGTTTCCTCAGTTTTTATGCCGCCTGTGTAGTTTTGGGGCTACAGTTTCTTCATGATCATAAAATTGTGTACAGGTAAGCATCAGTTCTTAAAGTAATAACTGATGGAATTTTGAAAGTTTTGTTAACCGCCCATGTGACCTATTGTTCTTCAGGGATTTAAAGCTAGATAACCTCCTGCTAGATACTGAGGGTTATGTCAAGATTGCTGATTTTGGTCTATGCAAAGAAGGTGTGTTATATTATGACCGACATTTGTTTGCTTTTATTTTTGTGGGTTTAGTCCGTCACTTTGAGTGTAACATTACACATTGCTTTATTCAGGAATGGGCTTTAGTGATCGCACTAGTACCTTCTGTGGCACTCCAGAGTTCTTAGCACCTGAAGTTTTAACTGAGACGTCATACACGCGAGCAGTGGATTGGTGGGGTCTGGGAGTTCTCATTTTTGAGATGCTGGTTGGAGAGGTACGATAGTTCCTTTAACTCTATAGGGAAAATGTATTGACATTAATTTGAAAATGAACTTATATTGCATTCACATAAATGGTGATTTCGTATTGTGTTCTCAGTCCCCATTCCCTGGTGATGATGAGGAGGAGGTGTTTGACAGTATTGTTAATGATGAAGTTCGCTATCCAAGGTTCCTCTCCACAGAAGCCATATCCATTATGAGAAGGGTATGTTTTGGTTTGTCCTGGTTTAACCTCATTTTAGACCTCAACTGTTTCATAATTGTCCTTCTAACATCCTTCTCCTGCAGTTGTTAAGGAGAAATCCAGAGCGACGTCTTGGCGCGGGAGAACGAGATGCAGAGGAAGTGAAGAGACACCCGTTTTTCAGAGTAAGCACCGTTTTAACTTCTCAAGTTTGATATCACAATTCAAATCTTAAGCCCATTGCACATTGAGTCCGAAACATGCGTCCGGATATATGCAAGTTAAAAAATAAATACGAACTCACATTGTGTCAATCACATTTACACATTGCCTTTGATATTTCCGTCAGTCATAAATAGATTTTCAGCGTTTTTTCATCCGTCAAGCATTTTGAGTGGCCTTTTTTAACAATCCAGAGACGCAAATACGAAAAAACGCATACGAAGATTTCGGACTGTTTGTGCAAAGACCTTTAATCCAACAGTTGTTTCTTGCTCAGAATATGGATTGGGATGCCCTGCTGGCGAAAAAGACCCAGCCTCCGTTTATGCCGACCGATCAAAGGGCGTGAGGATGTTAGCAACTTTGACGATGAGTTCACCTCCGAGGTACCAATACTAACTCCACCTCGTGAACCAAGGGTTCTGATGGCCTCTGAGCAGAACATGTTTGAAGATTTTGACTATATCGCTGACTGGTGTTAACCCCAATCGTCATAAGCATCGTTCACACGTGCTACACACTGTGAACCCTGGAGGGAACAACTCCAGCACTTTGGGACACACTATAGAAAGTGCTTTCCCACGGAACTCTTACCTGTGCCTCTTAAGAGACTGGCAATACGTTGCTATAAGAAACAAGAATGAGGTCCTACATTCATGGTAGCTCAAAGTGGCATCTATTAATGGTCAGAACAGTGGGACACTCGATTGGTGACC
Source organism: Triplophysa tibetana (assembly GCA_008369825.1). Taxonomy (NCBI): domain Eukaryota; kingdom Metazoa; phylum Chordata; class Actinopteri; order Cypriniformes; family Nemacheilidae; genus Triplophysa; species Triplophysa tibetana. The sequence continues at coordinate 13,567,865 of CM017905.1, read as the reverse complement.
GATACAACCCTGAATGTTCAACAGGATCAAGTTTAGCTTCCCTCTCCACTTTCCATACTTTGCATGGAAGAACACTTTGGGCGTCATTTTTCTTTGATTTTTAAAGAATAAAATGTGCCAATTGTCTGAATGCAGAGACTCAGGTGAACTATGGAACCCAACCGGGACATCAAATGGCAAACTCTTCACTCTGTAACAGAAGCATCCTTTTTGAGAAGAGTCTTGAAGTCTCAAGGATGGCTCTTTCCTGTTATTTATTTTGTCTTAAATTGCCTTAAATTATTGACAAGGCTTCCAAACAGTAATATCAGGTACAGGACAACTACAGTACCAAAGCATCCTGCCAAATGCTCATCTGCAGTTTTATTGGATAAAAAAAGACCTCCGCCAAGAGCACAGGTAGACTAACTTGAACATTTAAGGCAAGGGAGTTAACTGATCTTTTGAGAAGTCCAGTCTCTTTCATTTCTATAAAAGCGACAATGTATTCCAATCATCTAAAGAAAAGCAAGTTATATTTTTATTCTGTATTCTTTGACTATTAGCCATTTGGATCTGCTGTATGGTATAATAATGGTTGTATACATGTGTATGATTATCATTTTGGAGAGGGCAGCTCAAAGTTGAGAGCAGTCCTGAATTTATCAAATGAAATGTAAAAATGTATATTCATGAAAACAACAAATGTATATTTTTGGCATGTGGTTATGCCAAAGCTGGCTGTATGTTTTACTGGTTGACTTTTTTAAAGAATATTCGTAGTACTGTTTTGGATCTTTGTAATTTCGCAGATTTCTCACAGTTTAGCCATTATGGTGTTGTACATGTCAAAATTAAACCACCTTTAATAGAAAAACACATATGTTTGCTTGACGAATGTATTTCTATGCCGTGATCTCACTTCAATCTCTTTCGCTGGACTGCTGGTGTAAAGCAGTTATTGCTTCACTTATATATGTAAATTCTCTCAAAATTGACTCCTTTGCCATCCCAGATGTAGGTGACTTTCTTTCTTCAACTGAACAGAAACAACACAAAATGTTATAGTTTAACATATTCTGGTGAACTATTCCATGGAAGGCAGGTTGTGATGGACTTCTGCCAACAACTCCCATCAGTGTATCATCTCAAATGCATTCTGTACACAGAGGCCTGGTTTCTGTCTTCTCTTCACAGAAGAATGTCTGTGCTTTAAAGAAGCCCCACACACCCATACAAAAGTTTTGTTTCGTTTTTTGGGAGGTCGTCTGTTAACAAGGAAGTACATATTGTGTTAGCACACTTGCAATGTGACAAATATGAGAAGTGGAATATGATTGACACAGAAAGTACCTGTCTGGCCAAACTTGATTTGCTAGTTTTAAGTGTTGCAATGCGTTTTTGTATCACTGACAAATGAAAACCGGTCAAAAGGATTTACTAACAACTTTATTTTACTAACTCAAGCGGTGAAAAAGGCAAAAGGGAGTTTTTAAGTTTGAGTCACTCGATTGCTGATGGAAAGAGGCCAGTGTTTATCTGGTTTTACTGGTCAGGGTGTGTATGTTAGAGTAAATGAATGAGTAACAAGGATTTCCCATGGAAAGAAAAGTAGGTTTTGCCTGCTGTGATCTTTAATAACTCCTCCCCTGTGTGTAAGATTAGGGTAATGTGTTTAAACTGCTTCCAAAGCACAGTATCGTAAACATCTATTCTGACTTGAGACTCTTCTTAAAGTGAATGTTTTTTGCACTTAAACATTTTAATGTTTAAGATATTTAACATAGACATTTTAATCTGATTTGTGCATTCAATCTATACATTTTTTCTACACATGTTCCCTGAGAATCTGACACACTATTCACTGCTAAAACATTGCCCTGTTGTTATGTGAATAGGGGCTGTGCTGGTCTGTTACCAACATTTTTCAAAATATCTACTTTAATATTCTGCAGAAGGAAGTTATACAGGTTTGAAATGACAAGAGTAATTGATGACAGAATGTTCATTTTGAAGGTGAACTACTCCTTTTAACAAAACCTTTATAGTGGCTTCACACTGTTTTTATTTTTCACTGTAGATAGCACACAGATTCCCATGTAGTTATTCCCAAAGACTTCAAATCGGATCTTACTCCCTTGCCCTGCCAGTTAATAAGCGGACAGTATCTTGGGAAATTGTCATAGAAATTGTAAGCTACATGGTCTCCTGGGGAAAGTCAGGACATGGGACAGATTTACCGACAGGAAAAGGAAAGGGAAGCTGGGAAATAGGTTAGAGAGGAGATGCTTCGCCCTTCTGTATTGGTGCTGTGGAGAATCTATCTTTTATCTGCAGGCAGGAAGTGAAAAAATACATTGGAGCGAATTAGGGTGGCAGTGATGGAGTTAACTTATCCAGCAATACTACCGTGTTGTTTACTATCTGTTTGCATTATTGAGTTTCAAGCTGCCTGTCTGTGATGGGGCACAATTCTGTGGATTCTTCAGCTTTTACACATTTCAAGTATGTTTTCTTAATCGACAACCATTTTAATTACTGCAATTACTACACATTTAAAAAAATATTTTAAAGACCAATTTTCAACTGCAAGGGAGCCTCATGATGTCAAAATGATTAAAAAAATTGTATCAAATTTGGTATTCTGAAATACATATTTCTAGTTACAATAGGCTCTAAATATTTATTGGGTAGAAATTGTGAGGGGAGGGTTCAAATATTCAAATGTGTAGAATGTTGGCCTTGAAGTAAAATAGGTTAGGATTGACCGACTTACCCCTTGTTTGGCTGAATAATGCCACCTTGAGGTTGACCAATAGTATTGCCTGATGAGGGAATAGGTCATATCCTTTTAAACGTTTATGGATTAAAAAAATACACTGGTGTTTTTCAACCATGTTTTTTTGTAAAAAAAATGTAAATTTGAGACCGGTATCATTTAGATGAGCACCATGGCTCAAAACATCCGACACAAAACCAAAAGATCTGTATGCTTGTGATGGCTACAGACCATTTTCAGAGTTTAGAATTTACTATGTATGGGTCTGTTTAGGTAAATTGATCAGCTTTGTTTTATTCAGTGTTCTAACAATATTTCTATACATTTTTTGCAGAAAGTGAAAACTGGAGAAACAGGTCAAAATAACATTAAAGATGCTCTGTATTTTTTCAGATCTCACATAATGTCAAATTAAAATTTGTAAAGGTCTCGCTAAAACAGAAACAGCTTGATGGTAAAACCATAAAGAGGATGTTTCCATCACTTAGCAACTGTTAAACACAACATGTATTTTACACTTAATGTTTCATTCTGGCTGCATACTGCAACTGTTTTGTTCTGCTTCAAGTAAATAATTAATACACAGAAGGTGTTTATAGGTACTGTACCCCAGAAATTGTGATGTTACCACTGGAAAAGGATTTTATCTTAAGCAACAACAAACAAAAAATAAGGTATTACCAGTGAAGACAATGGACTTCTGCAAAGATCACTGCAAAAGGATGTATGAACACAAAATCCAAGCAAAAAAATCTAAAGTAAAAATCTGATGTTGTATACAGAACTAAGGCAGAAAGAACCTGCGTGTGCACACTTCTAACTACATGATCAGGCGTTCAGTGTCTTCCAGTTCTTTAAAATGGCATCTGCTGCATCCAAGGTGCTGTCTTGCTGTAGTGAGTAAAATATGAAAACGATATTAAGGCCCTTCAAAAATATTAACGCATTGGTTTAGTTTGTGAAAATAATCTCCATTACAATAAGCAATGAAATTCATGTTAAAAATTCTTTATCAAAGACTACAACCCTTACCTTGATAAAGCACAAGCGAATGTATTTCTCAAACTGCTTTATTGAAGCTTCTCCCACAAAGGCCGTTACAGGAATTGCTGCAAGTTTCTACATACAAACAAAAAAACATTTAAAATCTTTGCAAATGTGACTTTGAAGGAATAATTAAATTAGCACTAAAGTTTATTTTAACCAGGATTTCTTGCAAAAAAAGTATGTCTTCACATTACCTTTTCTTTAATCATCCATTTGACAAACTTATAGTCATATGCTTCATCTTCTTCCATATGTGACAGGTCCTGATCTAGTATATTTTACAAGAAAAACAGACATTTCAGCAGCAGAATTATCCTGTATTGCAAACTTCTGCAAAATAACCTGTAAACTTTCTTTGAACCACGCCCAGATTTAACTTAAGAATAGAAGCAGAAATATCTTTCTAGATATTTATTTGTTAGATATTTTAAATGTGTTATTTTAGATGTAATTTTGCATTATCAAAGAAGCCACTTACTGAGTGCTGTGACATCCACTATCATGAAGTAGCCTCCTTCAGGAACCACTGGAGTCATGCCTGCCTGTCTTAACATAGCTGCCATGCGGTCTCTTTTCCCTTCCAGCTCTGATGCTAGAGATGAAAAGTAGCAGTCGGGCTGACCCATCAGCTCAAAGTCCCGAAGAAGACCCTGGCCAACGGCCTCCTAATGTGCAAAAAGTATGCCAAAATATATCATGAGCATATGATCTATACAGTACAGTACAATTATGCAACGAGACAACACTTACCTGTAATGGGGTTGGACATGTATAGATAGTGTTTTGCATAACGGTCTGTAGATGTTTAATCAAGTGTTCAGGCCCGATAGACCAACCAAGCTGAAAAAAAGTGACAGTGATCGTGTCCCAGTTAATAAATGGGGCGGTCCTCTTAGTTTTACTTGGCTATAATGCATTGGTAGGGTTTAGTTTAGCAAAGGAACAGTTTCCCCAAAATTAAATGTCATTATATTTTTTCCTAGAACACAAAATTTGGTAAGATTCTTCATGAAGCTCTTTTGTATACAATGACAGTTAGACTATAGCCTTTGCGCTGAAAAAGAACACCTTCAAAGAACCATAAAAGTGGTTTATATGGCACCCATGCTTAAGTCTTCTGAAATCGATATCTTTGTTTTGTTTTGTAGCCTGAACTGATTTAAAAATTCATAATTTCAGTTGAGTGTTACATTCATCAATTTCTGTCTGTTGTATTGTACTCTTCAGAATACCTGTGACATAGCGCACAAGTGCTATTTTTTGTTACATTTCTCCTTTAGAGAGCTTATTTTTCATTAAACTCTTTCCATAATGTAATGCTACACGTCTAAAATGACTTTGAATGTTACACACCTTCCATCCAGTCACGCTGAATGTTTTCCCCGCACTGCCGATAGTGATGGTTCTGTCCCACATTCCAGGGAGGGTTGCTGTTCATAGACAATACCAAAGAATTATAACTGTAGGGCACATAGTCTCTTACACAAAGATGCACCACTGAAAAAACATCACATACCTATCTTTACATGCTCATGGCCTTTATATACGAGCCATTCATACACTTCATCACTGAAGCACAGGGTGTCATGTTTGATACAGAGATCAGCAATGGCTTGCAACTCACTCTTAGTGAAAACCTATGAAAGTCAATAGATAACTTTAGAATGACAAAAAGACGGTGTAAGACAAAATAAAATTTGCTTCATCTTACTTTTCCAACAGGGTTATTTGGAGTGTTGGTGATGATGGCCTTGGTCTTAGAGTTGAATTTACTGGCAAGTTCTTCCTGGTCCAGAACCCAGTCTCTGCTGCTTATACTGGATGTTGCAGTTGGTTTCTACAGAACAAGTCAATTAGGTGATATGGTGTATGGACATTTTGTAATTATAATAATAAATAAATATTATGTGTTAAAGAAACCTAACCTACCAATCGCAAAGGTATGAAAACTGGTTTAGCACCTGCCATTTTTACCATGGGTGCATAGCAATCAAAAAAGGGTTCTATAATAATAACCTGTGTGGAGAAAGGAAGGAAATTGTGCAATGTGTCAAATCAAGACCTAGAACAGTCATACAGTACTTTAAGTTGTATCACAGTATATATACTGTACAACTGCACTGATTTTCTCATTTGTTTTTACCTCATCTCCATCCTCAACCAGAGCCTGCATAGTGCTGAATAAAGACCCATATCCCCCCACGGTAACCAGGATCTCTTTAAACGGGTCGAGCTGACGGTCATACACCTTTCCATATACCTTTGACAGGGCTTTAACTAGTGTTGGGTGGCCCTGCAGAGATATTGACATTTTTAAATATTAAAAGTACATCATAAAGATCTTAGAAGCACATTATTGGTTGGTGGACATATAGGACTGCAATATACTATTAAGAGTAAATATGACCTACAAAGCCACGAGTGTACTGATTCAGCCTGTCTACCATGGCAGCCTGAGCGAGACCCTCTTTCACGTAGGAGGGGGGAGGAATATCTGGGAAACCCTGACCAAGATTAACAATGGAAGGATCTGCTGCAACTGATGTGAAGGCCACCCTAAAGGACACAAGACACAATGTTAACATTATTTCAATCTAGTCAACATGAACATTATTATATCTTTTTCCATTCTTACCATACATTCTTGTCCAGGCCTTCTATTCTTTTCGTGTTCTTATGTTTCATGGATGCCATCTTACACTAAAATGTGAAAGAACAACATCAGGGCAGTGACAAAAAGAAACCCAGTTCCATAAAACAAGCACTCACGTGGGAGGAGGAGAAAGTTCTGAATATACTTCGTTGTAATATGCGAGGAGCAGATCTGAAGATACCAAACAGATAAGTGGGATTCATGCCTTTCAAAAGGAAAATCAGAATTCAATAAATACGTATTACATATCCATGGTTCACTTTAATACAGTGCTGTGAAATATAAAACTCGCTCCCGTTCATTTGTTGCATTACAGTAAATGTATTTAGGTTTTCAGAGTAGCAGATTCAGCGTGACGCATTACGCCCACGCCCACGCTTCGCCCAATCAGCGGTCGGGTTCAAAGAGCCGGCTGCTAATTCTGTTCCAACAGAAAATTCACAAGGCCTACTTTCGAGTTGTTGCTAAATAATAAAGAAGCCTGATCAAATTCCCGATAATGTTAAGCATTAGAAATCCACATGATTAGACGATCTAGGAATTTCTCGTTCGGGACAAGTGGGGGTTTCTTTAAGACTTCGAGGGGCTTTCTACAATCTCAAAAATGTTACGGTCAAATATGTACTATTGTGTTTACATTTTATTGACTAAAATGCATTAGAACACGTTCATCTCGAAGACGAGTTCGTTCTCAAACATTCTCTTAGCGTCACAGTGCATTCCCTGTTAAAGCCTAGCGTCCATTGATTTAAACGGGACTGCTTTGAACAGATTTTTTCAGTGCTTCCTTCGAAACTAGACGGTCAATGCTACGATTATGTCCCGCCCACGGGCGCTCAGCATGGAGTGGGCTGGCATCGACTCCGGGCTTCTGCGTGATGATTGGAGGGTCTGCCGAATCACTACATCTCCTTTTGTTTGACACCGATTTTGAACTCTAAAAACTCGCAGACGCTGAAGCTTTTCGAGCTCCGTCCCATCGCGGATTTTGCAAGTGTTGTCGAAAGACCAACTGCTACAACCTATTTCTTGGTATTTGCCTGTCGAAATTGCTTGCCAATTTCCATCACACAATTATAAACCACATTCCTTGTTTCATTTAACCTTATTCCCACGTTTTCTCTGAGTAGAATATCCTTTTTTAGACAGTTTGTTCATTCATTCATTGGAGATGGTGGTCTAGTGGGTTAAACCGCTGAACTGGTAAATCAAAAAGGTTGCTGGTTCGATCCCAGCAGCCACCGCCAGTGTGTCCTTGAGCAAGACACTTTAGTCCATGTTGCTCCAGGGGGATTGTCCCTGTAAATGCCCTGTAAGTAGCTTTGGATAAAAGCGTCTGCCAAATGACTAAAATGTAAATATAAAAAAAGGCCTTCATTCATTGGCCGTTGTACCGAAATTCAACTCCCCGGTAGGTTTTGACTCCCCTACTACTGATTGGTTCGTTCACGTAGGATGTTGCTTTGTGATTGGTCCCTATTTCTAAATCCCGCCCCCGCACCTAATACTTACCTTGGGGGAAACATGGGAGCCGTAATCTGATCTCACGGGGAGTTGGATTTTGGTACAACACCGCCACTGTTTCGGAACATATGCTGCTTTCAAGACACCTCGGATTTAATGCGGCCTTCACGTAACATCACGCAGTATAACTGCAGCTGCACTAGTCAGACACCTTAAATACATAAATACATAATAAATACCTAGACGCCTCATTGGCCACTTTGCCGCGCTGCTGCGATACGTCAACGGCGCCTCCATATTAGTGAGGGCAACAGTGCACTAAAACCCACTTAACCCAACGGGAGAGCTGCGCGTTTTGAAAGCACAATCACGTTTACATTTCTAAACATGTTTCAGTGGTTTACGATGTACGTAGAGTACAACTTCGGTTGAATCATATCTCGATAGTTATAGCCTACTTTAAAGTTGTCATAATGAAATGTGAAATCCACTATGTGTCCCTGTTATTCGTGAGAATCCACTAGATGGCATCATGTTCAGTGATATGTTAAAGACAACACAGGCAACAGAATAAATAACCACGTTGCAGTAGTCGAGAATAAAACACAGACGAGTAGAGATTTCTGAGATTTATTTGAATCATCGAACAAAATCCCAGGGTATCATATCGTTTAAATTACGTTCTATATAAAAACGAATGTTTTTCACTGTGGAAATGGGCTTCATCTGTTGTAATTTTAGACATTTTAAAGATAAAAGATGTTCGTTTATTAATCCGGTAAAACCGTTACAGCAGTATAACATTTTGTATGGTATATATTAAAGATAGTAAATCTAATATATATTGATGGATAGATAGACAGACAGACAGACAGAAGACAGACAGACATAGTAAAACAAATGACATAGGCTATCTCTGAACATGATTCCATATAGTGGATTCTCACGAATAATGGATTTCACATTTCGTTATGAAAACCATTAAGTAATATATACTTTTTAAGGTCCTACACTTGTTTGTGGAGTGTCCAACAACAGGTTTATGTACATAGAAGGTGTATAAACACCATTATCCGCCTAAATTATAGAATTTGCTACCCCTTACACACCGTTATATATCATCCTTGCCACCTTCTAGACTCAGCTAAAAACGTATCTTTTCACTATGTATTTTGGATAAAGTGGCTATATGTGGCCTTATGTGTTTGTATTGTGAATGTGCAAATTGTATAGTACTATGTGAAGCGACCTTGAGCTATGGAAAGGCGCTATATAAATAAAACTTCCTCTTCTATTATGTCGTATTAATAGCCAGTTATTCTTACTTTACTTCTTCACTGACTCTCAAATGATTAATTCAGCGATTTATCCATCTAATCCCCTCCTATCCGTAGCCTAATGTCATGTGATTGGTCAGATGATGTAGTCTGTTGGGATTGGTCAAACACGTTTAGCATGTGTCGCAAATGGAAAACCTACCATCATGGTTGTATATTATATACAGTGTATAGATAGAGATGGCGGGGATTTAACCTTACCAGTTTGAGCCCGATTCTGACAAAGAAACATCCAAAGATGAAAGTAGATAATTGATAGACGATAACAGATTGAACACTTAAAGTAGCCGAGTTCATACCTATATAAACAAACTGTAATACCCCAGAAATAACGGTACACGTTACGTTAGCGTTATATGCTTAAGCTGAACAAGTACATAAGGTACACAAATATATCTTAAAGTTAAGACTACAATAAATAGTCACACTAACAGGTTGTGATTCAGTGGAGCTAACAGGTTTAAATTAAGTTGGTATTCCTCTCTGTTTCAAGGATAGTCGTTTAACATATCCTGAAGTGAACGCGGCAAGAATATTGAAGCAATCTTTGGTGAAATGACACGAGTAAAAACCTGGGGGTTATACTCTCTTGTTGTTGGTGAAAAATGTATTATAACCATTGTTTCCGCAGAAGTTCTTCCATTGGTAGTTTAAATTAGACGGACATAGTTTCACAACGTAGAACACAGGTTCTAGACATGATGCACACGCATCACGAACAAGCGACATTGTTTGGGGGAGGAGAGTGAAGTTCTTGCGGCAGTCCCAGCAAATTGTAGGCGTGACCATTTCTAGTGACGTAGATACACGGCGGTTAGAGACCCGGACTAGGTCACGTCTCGTTTGCGTGATTCAGAGTCGACTATTTTTTACAAGCCAATCACTTTGTTATTCAATCACCTTCGGACTTAAAACTTGGCAGACTGCTTACTTTCAAACACGGCAACATAACAAACTGCATGAAATGTAATTTTCAGGATCTAATATTACCTACTCTTTAACTTTAAAGTAGGCTATAACTATCGAGATATGATGCAACAGAAGTTGTACTCTAAGTACTTTGTAAAGCATTGTAATATGATTAGAAATGTAAATGTTTAAAACATTTACATTTCTGTGTTCAGTGGGCTTTTAGAGCTCTGTTGCCCTCACCAATATGGCGGCGCGGTTGATGTATCGCAGCAGCGGAGCAAAGCGGCCAACATGGTGTGTCTATGTAGTTAACATATATATATATATATATATATGTCTCTGTGAAATATCCGGAACCCGAGGTGTTTCGAGGCAATACTCGGGGGAAAATGAAAACACGGAAGGAGCTGGACGTGTGGGCTGTACATGTGATAACTAAGATGCAATATGAAAAACTTAATTTAAATAAAGTTCAAGGTTTAAAAAACATAATTGAAGCAATTTAAAAAATGGCATGCCCCAAAAATACACATTTATAAAAAGTATACAAACAAATGCAAATAAACTAAATGTTTCTTCCTTTACCAAAGCATGATAATTTCTTTATAGAGCACAGTATTTTACTCACGTTTTGGATTGTCTTTAATACGTCTCTCTGAAAAGAAAGCTACGCCAGAAAAAAACAAGACGGGGCATGAGGTCTACGTTCACTCTAGGTGAAAATTATAATTTGATGAGTTGTTAAACATTAATCTCTTAAACAAAAAGTAACCTCTCATACACACAACTTGTCTAATTCCAGCACCTTAAATATCCATATTAAGCTAAATCACTGTTATTCTCAACTCAACTTTATTAATATAGCCCACTCTACAATTTGAATTGTTAAAAAGCAGCTGTACATGAGACATATTGACTATAAACAAAACAATTAAAGTTATACCTGTAAAAACAATAAAAAGGTGGAAACACATAATACAGACATAACCACATACAAACGCTCCACATATACATTATGCACATGTACTAACACACATAGACATAGAAATGGAAGCACAGACACACGGACACGCACACACACACAGATAAGCACGTACACAGACACACACACAGATAAGCATGCGGACACACACAGACATGCACAGTGAAAGCACACATTAAGAAAAAAGGAGAGAGAAACACAGGTCAAATATTAAACAGACTATACATTCCTATATGCAATATTAATTATGTAAAACTTTAAAATTCTAAAACAGCCAGGCAAATAGTCTAAAACAAAAGCTAGATTGGTCAGATTGATATCTATTGTGAGCCAAATATTGCAGCTTATCTTCACTAGGCTGTATGAAAAAAAAAATGCTAGCCCTCTTACAGAAAAAAATCATGACTTATCAAATTTTTGCCATCAAATAAAAGACATAGAGTACCATATAGAATGAATAGACTCCATATTTCATTTGTTTGTCAGTCGATAAGATCAATAAATCAGAATTAGTGATCCAAGTAGACCTTGTGATTCTGAAAAAATGGGAATTGTAGGGGGATGGAAATGTGTGTTGCCATTATTTGTTTTTATGTTTGTGATGTTTAGTTTTGTGTGATGGGGTAGTCTTTAAACTATTTGGACAAATTTTGGAAGAAATGTCAAAAATAAAGTGCAAGTGAATGGGACTGACAATAGTTTTTAACCTAGAAGAATGGCCTATTTTCTAACCTGTAAAGGTAAAAATGGCGCTTTGGATTATAATTAACAAACCTTGAAATAAACCTATTCGGAGCCAAATAATAGAATGGTGATTCTATTTTCAGGCAGTCTATTTGAATGTTTATTGGATCCAATCTCATCCAAAGACTGTATTTCTAAGGGCCTATAGCTAATCTTTCACAAGTCCTATTTTATACAATGTTCTTTTTATACAATAAATGGCCAGTCTCTAACTAACTACCAGTTAAATGGTTTAAATAACATGTCATGTGGAGTTAAATTCTCTCCTAATTCATTTATGGCTTCACCAAATCATTAAGGAATGAGATAGATGATCTCAGTAGTGTCAGAGCCATTGAGAGACAGAGTTCTGCCAAGTCCAAAACGCTGGAGGGACACGTGATTAATGGAACCTTGGGATAGTTCCAGCAAGAAATGTTTTGTCTTTAAAAGCTTTATTTCTTTCATTTTTTATTCATTAAATGGCTTTCTTCTTTAAATGGGTCAGAAGTTTACCTCAGTTGGTCTGTTTAGTATCAGTTCCATGCGTTTCAAGTAACTTCCGGGACCTATTGAAACTGTGAAAAAACTGTTCCATTGGAGTCAACAGAGAAGACACGACTCTCTATCTCAATGGCTCTGAGTAGTGTGTGCCTTTCTTGGGTCTATCTATCACAAATCCATTTCTCAACTCAACTTTATTTATATAGCGCTTTTTACAATTTTCATTGTTACAAAGCAGCTGTACATGAGACACATTGAATATAAGTAAAACAACTAAAGGCATATACCTGTAAAAACAAGAAAAAGCTGAAAACAACAAAAGACAGACACAGACATGCTCCACACACACAATATGCAAATATACTTACACACATTGACACAAACACACTCTCTCACACACACAAACACACAGACACACACACACACACACACACACACAGTGAAAGCACACATTGGCAATAAAGGAGAGAGAACCACAGGTCAAATATTAAACGGACTATAAATTCTTATATGCAATATTAATTATGTCTAATTTCTGAATTCTAAAACAGCCCCCCCGGCCAGGCAGATAGTGCAAAACAATATGCAAACGGTGGTGAGGATCCCAAAACTCCCATCGAGAAAAAAAACCTCAGGAGAACCTCTCAGGCATTAAGTATTCAGTTGTCTTCCAGTCAGAATTAAATGGTTACCTTCATGAATGTGGTAGAAATGCAGTTCGCAAGCAGAAAGTGCCAATAGCAATATAAATGTATATGATAAATTCCTTCATATGTGTATATATAAATACATTTGTAAAATGAATGGAGATCAAAATGGATGTAAAAACTACAAATGTCCACCAGAGGGGGCATTTTAAACGTGTCCCATGGTAAAGCATTGATAAATTTGGTTAGAAAATTAATTTATTAAACTGTTCATATAATCATATAAAAAATAAGAACATTTCAAGGAAAAATTTGCTTAATGGAAGCAATTCAGCACTTACTTTTCTTCTTTCCATAAAATGTCTCTGGGAAGTTCCCAAATCTTTAAATTGGGTCATGAATGTTGTCTTAAGAGAACAGAGGGAGTAAATTTAGAATCAGAGGTGGGAGATATTCAAGTTTACAAATTTGAACTGGGGTTATGGTATCCCTTTGTGGAACCTTTAGCACTTTTATTTTTAAGAGAGAGAATTAATGTTGAGGAGAGGAGGTACAGTGATACTGCTGATGTCCAGTTTTCTGGATCATTGGTCTCCAATGTTGTGTGAGATTGTGCAGTAGTGTGCATGAGATCAGTGAAAAAAACAACTGAACTTGAGCCTAAGAGAACTATACAGAAAGCAGTTTTAAATTCACTGCTTTACATTAAACACGTTTACGACAATAATATAAAGAACTCACCTTAACCCTGTCACTGAACACTGCCACAGTTTTACCAGCCTTTTTAGTTTTAACTTAGTCAATATAATCCTTCTTGCAATAAACCCAATTTTCTGGATATTTACTGTAATATGTTTTCAAGCATTCCATAAAGAAATCCAGAATCCTGAAGACCTGTGCAGACCAGCTTGCAGGGATATTCACCACCATTTTTAATCTCTTGCTTCTAGAATCCATCATACCCTATGCCTTGAATCTTCCATAATTATTCTGGTTCCGAAAAGACTTTCAACTAGTCGCCTTAACCCCCATCATCACTTTACGTTTTGAGAGGGTAATTCTCTCTCATATAAAACCTGCCATCCCTGCTGATCTTGATAATCATCAATTTGCACACCGAGCAAACAGTTGGATGACCTGTTTTCGACAGATGCCGTCTCCAAAGCCCTCCACACAGCGCTCACTCACATGCACAGGGGAAACACCTATGTGAGAATGCTATTTGTGGATTTAAGTTCAGACTTTAATACAGTTGTTAATACATAAACTGGCTCAAAAGCTAAACAGCCTATTAGGCAGCTCTCTGTGAACATGGATACTGGACTTTCTGAGTAACAGAGCCCAGAACATCAGGATGGGAAACCTCACATCATCCAATGTCATCCTCAACACTATCACTCCCCAGGGATGTGTCCTCAGTCCCCTACTATACTCATTCTTCACCAGTGACTGCTCCCCCATTCATCCCACAAGCACCATTGTCAAGTTTGCTGATGATACCACCAGAGGAGGGCTGAAATCAGACAACAGTGAGAAAGCCTACAGGGAGGAAATTCAGCATTTCACAGCATTGTGCTCTTACGATCCTCTGGACCTAAACATTAGCAAAACCAAGGAAATTATTTTGGACTTCAGAAAATCAAAGCGCACAGAGCAATCTGCCCTCTGCATACATTATATTCCTCGGCCTGCACATCTCGGCTGACCTCACCTGTTCAGCACATCTCCCTGCATGTGGGGAAGGCACAACAAAGACTTTACTTTACCTCCTACCACAAAACCTGCTGCCCAACTTCTATCGGTCTGCCATCGAGAGCCTGTTTACTTCCTGCAACACGGTGTGGTACTCCATAAGAGAACAGTAGCTGCGGAGTGAGGGCAGTTGAGCATATGATTGGTATGTGACTGCCCATACTCCATGACATCTAGAACACGAGCCGACTTCAGAAGAAGGCCAACTGCATTTCAAAAGACTCTGCTCACATGGATACTAACTGTTCTTCCCCTTACCTTGTGGGAGAAGGTACAGATTGATTAAATCCCAAACCAACAGACTGAAAAAACGTGTCTTCCCCCATGCAGTTAGATGGATAAATACAAGATCATTCACACACTCCCAACCCAAATAAACTGTGCAATAAAAAAAACTCCTATAAAAGTGCAATAGCCCTCCCGTACATTACTCTACTGTACTATCGGTTTACTTGCACTGTCAATGCACTACTTTAGAGTATTAAGATTTTTGTGCATATTAATGCCTTTGTCTATGCATATAGCTCTTTGGGTGCTCTTACATTGAACTGTATATTGTATTTCTATTTCTTATAACTTTATGATTGTGTTATTTATAATTGTTTACCTGTCATATTCATTGTTCCTAAACAGTGAGAAGACACTATATTCTATACTAAATATGAGATCTTGATAGGTAGCCGGCTTTACTCACAACAAACTGAAAGGACTTTCAGTTTCCAATAGTGAGCATTGTAAATATTAAATCTTATTCAAACAATAATTTTCACTTATTTTAAAACATTTTCTCATTTAAAAAATGGAACTTTAAATCCACTTGCACCTCCACAATTTTAAAAACTGTTTATTTATGCAAGTAATGTCTGTTTTTACCCCCATATTTAAGCATAGTCTTTTAACAGAGAAACATGATAGCCAGTCTCAGCAGAGCATTTGTATGTCAAGGTTCCCAAGAAACACACATTCTGTGCATTACATGTGTAGTCTACTTTAAGTACAATGTGAGTTACTGTCAAAAACAAAATGTAAACCTGTTTTAATGGGCCCACTAAGTATGTTCTTATGGGGTTAGAATGGAGTTTTAAATAGGTGAATGCTACAGTACAATTCATCTCTTATATTTAGACCTGTCCACCAGTAAAAATAAATCACTTTAAAACAACTGTTTGAACATTCTGTCCTTCACATGACACTAACCATTGTAACACTGTCTATGAATTATAAGACCCAAAGGTTCCATTTAAAAATCTAATTTGTCTAGTCGCTACTACCTCAGCTTCTTTCCATTCAGATTGTTGTGCACTCAAATGGATGATTTAATGCAAGTAACTAATGTCATCTTGAGTCACAAAAATATTCACCATAGACAGCAATGTAAAAAAATGTAATTTTCAAAACTTTTCTCTTAATTTTTACAGATTTTCCATTAAATTAATAAGATAAAGATTAACAGAAACCATAAAATTACAGAGAAAGACAAGAAACTTACAAGAAGAAAAACATGGGGATATAATTTTACTGGGAAAAAACTTTATTTTACAGTTTATTTCTGGTGCCCCAAACTGCCAGAAATGTTTGTTTATTTTTCGAAATACGGTCAAAAACTATAGAATTACAGAAAAAGAAAACAAATTTACAGAAAAAAGAAAACAAAATTGCTGTAAATTTGAAAAAGAGGCCACATTTTTAATGCATTAGTAGAAAATTATTTTCTTCAAATTTCTTCAAAATTGCTGAGAAAAGAAAAACAGGAAAACAATTGGATACATTTCCGGTGAAAGGTGAAATTGCTTAAAAATGGTCTAATGGTTGATGACATTTTTCATAACGAACTTTGAATATGTTACTATCTTAAGTAATAGTTCACTTTAGACTTCAAACCAGTGATATTTCTAACAAGACTCTACTGGACTATAGACAGAGCTGGAGAAATTCCATCTCAATACGAGTGCTTAGACCGAAGATAAAGTCTCTGCCACCCAAAGTCAAAGAGCGTTGTCGTTGAACAAAGGGAGAATAAGGAACCCCGATGCAGATGCATCAGACAACCAGACAAGCTGTAAACAAATGATCTAGTACACAGGCTATGGAGACAGTGGGTTGACATATTCATTAACGTCTGCGATGGCTGGTGCAGAGGAGTCTAAAATGAGCAACGTGCATTCATAAAACTTTTCTAGCTTATTTACTTTTGTTTTCTTAAACATTGAAAATGCAAATGAAAAGCCCAGTGAGAATTAAATTGAGTGAAAATAACTTCACTGGTATGTATAAACAACAGGTCATTAAATTAACAGAAACCTTGTGTAAATTGTTGGGTGTTAAAAAGTTCACTGCAATTTTATAGGTAATTCCTGTCGATCTATTCATGCACTGTCCGGATACATCTTGTCCATTTTGTCTTTTTTTTACTTTTAAGCATGTGAAAACTTAAAAAAGTGAAACCCTGCAACTTAACGTGACGCAAAGGAAATGTTTTTATTTTGTTGTTATTTTTATCACCAGAACCATCTATTATGGTGTGTCTGTGCTCTTGAGACTGTTCATAACAATGAGGCCCTTATGGGTCACGGACAGATGTTACTCGACACAATAAGCGCAAAATGTAAACGGAAAGTGAGAAAGACGGTTCTGTGCACGCCATTGTCTCTTATTTAATCGTGTTTTGAAGACCCCGCCCAGTCAGGTCAGCCTACAGCTGCAGCTGGAGTAAAGAACTGACTGAGTACCGCAGCCGCAAGGACATGTTAGCACCGTCTCTGATCTTCAGCTGTTTAAGGACGACGCTGCTTTAATCCGTTTAAGGGTGAGTCCAAACTGAGTCTGTTAGTCTCATTGACTTCTATTTTGCGATCTAACGTTAACAATTTAAAATGTTTGATCTTATGACGTAGTAGTTGTTTGTGGTAACGTAAATCGTTGAAAGCGAGATTACGTCTGGGACGGCGTTTAACTTCTCAAAGCCCCGCGGCTAGAAAAACGTGGGACAGTTATTGTTCTAACACGCTTAGTGTAGTGAAAGAATAAATACTTCGAATGAAAAAAAAAACGTACTTCTTTCAATCAGATACTCAATAAAAAGATGACGATATAGCATTAAGCATACAGTGAGAAGTTATTTTTTATCAGTAAAGTTCTTGGAATATTTTCTGTTACTATTTTATTGTGGATATACAAGGATCGTTGGTTGAAATCCCATCGATACAGGCCCTCATTGAGAAAATATCTTCAGGTCTAATGGAATTAACATGAGAATAAAGATGAAAATGAACATGAACGAAGGTTTTTTTTACTTCTGCCTTGATAAGGAATTGTTTGTTTGCTTTTCGTAATTACCAGTAGAGGAAATGAATTTAGCTCTCATTATGAAACATTACATTTTCTGTGCTCATGCTTCTGCTGATATCACTGTGAGCTCTTCATCCTACTGAGTGGATGTGGTTCAGTTTCAGTTCTGCACAGTTTTTTCCACGACTTTTGTTGAGTATCACCCCATTTCCTGTCAGGAAAAGCTGCCCAAGGAGACCGGACAGATCTCTGCAAAGCTAAGTTTTGTAGGACACTAAATGAAGGAATTAGATTTTACACCAGGTCTGCAGCAATGTGCAAACGTCTCCCATCCGTCCCTCTGGTTTTTATTTGATATAGCTAGTACAACATTTATCCGTAATGAAATGTTACCTCATTCAACATTTCCATTTATGCATAGCAACCAATATGTATTGGTCCTGTGAGCATGCTTTATTTGTATTGAAAATAACGTCAAACACATTTCAGTATGAAGAATAAGTGGGGGACAAAACAAAAGTTTCAGACACTTGAACGGCTGCAGCTGTTCTCAGATGTCATAATGTTTTGCACTGGGTGAAGAAGTCTGCCTGTTGAAGCACGTTGCGTGTGCAAGGCCTTTACCCCTAGGTTTCCTTTATATTATTGTTCTAGTTACGGACAAAGTGAAGTGTACAGCACACAAACAATTTGTTCACTTGCATCTGCAAGCTTAGCTGTTTGACTTTCTATTTGAAAAATATTTACAAAAAGTGTAAACCGTGTGGGTGTTTAGGTATGTTTTATCCTGAAAAAAGGATTGTGTTTACTCTAAATGTAAACTCTATTGAACAGTTACCATTTGAGCAACACAGCATGGGTATTTATAATCATCTTAGATTTTGTCCGTCTGGTTAATTTGCTAAACAGTTCATAACTTCAAAGTGATCAAGCTATACTGCATTTTAAATATCACCTTTTATTTGCATTTGTGTAATATTCATTACTTTGTAGCTGCATATTACAAGTTTGGGTTGGTGTAGGCTGAACAACAAAACACAGACGTCATTTTCACTCACTGCATGCGGTTCATGTCCAGCATCCAGCAGCGCTGGGATGGTTCCATATAGCAGTTTCAAACGATCTGCAAATCCTGTGTTATATCCACCGTTTATATAACATTCATTACCCAAATTCGGTAAACGAACAAACACCTGAACTTTGTGAACGTATGCTCTCTCTCTCGCTCTCTCGCTCTCTCCCTCCTGCACACAAGTGAAAGTGACGTCTGCGCATGCCTTCTCCTGCTCTCCTTGCTGCCAAGGGCACGCCGCGTGCTTTTCCGGAAAATTGTCCAATAAGGGACCAAGAAAATTTGTTTGATATCAGTTTTATATGTTGGAAAAAAACTTCCAAAACCTGTAAGATCATTGGGGGAGTGTATCGAGCACAGAATATTCTTAATAATCCCAACTCGTTTTTTGACATGTTGACTATGTTAAGCATGAGAAGATAGCACGTTTAAGATTAAGACAGAATGTATGCAACATCGTTGCAGCACACCTTTAATAATACAATGCTCTTAGCAATACATGGTTCTCCCTGTGTACTTGAATTGTTACGTAATAGACCTACTTACTAGTGGTGGTTTAAGTGCCCGTTAAATTATTTTTTAAAGTGTTCTTATATTGTCCCCAACAACAGATTTAAATGCAGAAAAAAAGTTTTCATCTATTACGGATCATCTCGAGACTGAAAACATTTTTGTCTTTTCATGACTTGGAAAAGATCATCATGCTTTCATTACCTCTCGCCTTGATTATTGTAACTCATTGTATTTGGGACTCTCTCAGTCATCTATTGCACGTTTACAGTTAGTACAGAATGCTTTTGCAAGGCTGTGGACCAGGACAAAGAGAACTGATCATATTACACACATCCTTGCCACCATACATTGGCTCCCTGTCTGTTATAGAATTTAATTCAAAATCTTACGTTTTTTTTTAAAGCTCACAATGGTCAAGCCCCATCTTATCTTGCAGATCTTCTTGCTCCTCTTTCATCCCCCAGATATTTGAGATCTTCTGACATCGCTTTTTTTTGTCCCACGTTCACGTTTAAAAACAAAGGGTGACGAGGCTTTCTCAGTTGCTGCCCCAGGTCTTAGAAATCAACTGCCACCAGACATCCACCATGCCCCTTCTATTTTAACTTTTAAAACAAGGTTGAAAACATGACTTTATTCTCAGGTTTTTAATTGATTTTACTAATGTTTTTTTATTTGTTGTTTTGCTTGTTTTATGTTTTTAACTCTGTTTCTGTTCAGCACTTTGGCCAGCTCTGCTGAGATAAATGTGCTATATAAATAAATTTTACTTGCTTAATTTAAGGCAGAAATATGGTCCGTCTGTCCGTGTGCCGTCCGGATGATGCTATTTTCATCATCAGAAGAGTCCGCAGATGTGACCTTTACAACAGCGCATGTGTGAAAAAGTTCACTAGTCCACTAGGGGTGAATACTCGCATAGAAAGTGTGCAGTGTGCCGCTCAAATCAAGAACAGTAAGCTATAAAGCATATCCTTCTCCATCCTTTTTGGTTGTTGTTCTTTGTTTGGTTTTGCTATTTGCCTAGGGGCTCTCACTAAATCCATGGTGTTTCGAGTCAGATCCGTGGGCGTGGCTTGTTGGTTTTGACTAAATTCTTGGTGTTTCAAGTCTTAAGCAACCTTTACCATAACCCACACCCTAACCCTAACCTTACTCTAACCATCTAAACTACCTATGGCTGTTAAAATTGCCAAAAAACAAGGTTGTGTGATGATGTCAGACTGGAAACGCCAAGGAATTAGTGAGAGCCATTTGCTCGGATTGTTTGCAATGGCGAATTACTTCCTCTATCAGTAATTTGCTGTGAGTCTGTGAATGACGGGACTCAGCGCTCCCCTCTGACGGTCTGGTAAAGCACATATTCTCATTTGTACTGCACATGTACACCACGCAACACAAAAAAAGGGGGGATTTTCAATAGAACATAATATACACATGTCTTATTAATCACACTTACAGGTTGTGATTCAGAGATGTTTAGTGGTCCAAATAAAGTCGTGCTGACCCAACTTTCCTAGACAAACAGTTAGCAAATCCCACATTAAACTTGCCGAGATTGGACAGGGCTCTAGACTAACATTTGAGAGGGGTGGGACCGGTGCTACCAAATCATACAGTTGGTAGCATACAGTCCCTTTATTTGGTAGCACCAGAGTCATGGGGTGAGATCAGGAAAAAGAATCACTAAAACAACATAGAAAATGAATTACAAATGAATGTAAATTGTTTGTTTATACATAAACTCTTTCAACACTTTACAATATTAAAAGCATACTTTACAACTAATGTAACAATGTATGCTACTTTTTCCTTTACTACGAACAACAACTCGTATAAGGAGTGCAGGATTCCTTTATTTTCAGTGATAGTTTTAGGGCCCGTTCTTTGTTGTTTGATGGTTGTATGAACATTACAAACAGAGATCTTTAATATGCTGCTGCCCCTTGAAGGGGGAGTATACGGATAAGGATCTTATACTATACACTGTTCAAGAAATGGACTGCTGTTATAAGGATACTTCATTATATGGGAATTTTGATGTAATGCTATGTTTATATGTCTGTCTCAGAGTAAGAAAAAGTGAAAGAGAACTCCGTTTAGTAGTTCACCCTCTGACTTTGTCAGTGCACGCATATCTCAAACCAAGCGGCAGAAATGCTGGCTTTTAGTGATTTTTCTTCATGAAAGCTGGACTGATACATGCCATTGCCTTTTATCCATAACGACTGACAGATAAAACGTATTTAATGTTGTGTCTAACATTTTGTATGCTTTGCAGTATTGTTGGAGAGCTTAATAAAATGGTGCTTAAAGTTTATACATCCATATTCTGATGCATTTCGGAGTGAAAAGGAATTTCAAAGGAGAATATTAGTGGCTGTGGCTTGCGTTTTTTTTACTGTGAATTGATTGGATATATAAAAAAGCTGTTACTTTTTTAAATGAAACTAGCTGCAGACTGACAGTTGAAGGGAGAAGTTAACGGATGCTCCTCCCAAGCAGTCTAATTTACGTCATTTGAGATCGATCGTCATTTCAGGGCGGATGTGCAGTTTCATATTTTGACTGAAGATTATGAGGGGAAATATATTTTAAAAATAAAATGACCCTTATTGATAAGCTAATTACTATAATTGCTGCAATATATCATGAAAAATAAGAATTGTCATTTTTAATTTCACTGGGACTTGTTGTTTCCGGCATTAGCTTCACACTTCATACAATCCAGGCAACATATTTCCTTATCGTTACTGTTTTGTACCTAGGCTTTGGAAATTTTTGCATTATTTATGCAGGCGAAACATTCTGTTCGCTCGTCTGCTCTGATGATCCTTCGGCTTCTTCAATATATAGTATTATTGAATGCGACTCTTACCCGCGCAAATTATGTCTTTGTGGGGCGGGGGGCTCTGATGGATAAACAAATGGCTGCAGGATGTAGATTCTGCGCAATAAATGTATTATGCACAAAGATATTGATCAGTTTGACAGTAGCACCAGTGTAAACATTAAGAAATACTGGTTCATTTGGTCGCAGTCTAGAGCCCGGGCAGGTGGGATTATGCAGATGTGCCCATTTTTGACATCTTGAAATTACCCTCAAAAGATTAGAAAACGAAAGAACTCTTTCAGGTGGTTCAGAGTCGACTCTTTATTTTGGGAGACAATATCTTTATTTATCATGGACTTTTTTTTAACAACAACTTTGCAAATTGTTAACATTTAGGGAAAGCTACATCATACGTTGCAATTAAGACCAATGACGCTTAATTGCGTACAATATCATGCAAGTCCAGCTACAAAGTGATTATAGCTAGCCTGGAGGACGTTTTTCATGAGAATCATTAGAATGCAAAGGATGCATGCCATGTTAGGTCAAACTTGTCCATTAGTGATGTGTTGAACTGCTAATGACTTGCATCTAACAAACATTTTTTTTTTCTCAGAGTGTCTTTATGGGTTTGTGAGATTTAATAGAAATGTTACTTTCTAAAAGAAATTCAAAGTGATTATCATAAAACCAGAACCTTGAAGTATAGACATTAGATGGTAAATGATAAGTATCAGCTGATAGATAGTAGTGGTTAGTGCTTGTGGTATGAGTCTCGCACCATAAATTGCAAATTGAAATATTCAAATGCACAATAATATTCAAATATGCTGTTTCTATGCAAGCAAGCTAAGAACTTTTTGGCTATTGGTTAATGTTGTTTGGTTACCTCATCAATGCTCTTCAAAATTCATTATCTTGTCTTGCCCAAAAGAAAGTAATTCAGGTTTGGAATGACACGAGGGTGTGTAAATGCTTGAATTCTTATTTAAGAGTGAACTGTTTCTTTAAGAGAGTCATATCTTTTGTCAACATTATCAATATTGTTAAAATATTCATGTTCAAATGTTCTGAATCATTAATTTTACATTATTTCTCATTGTGCCTTCACAGGAACATGATTCCAGTGACAGAATTCCGGCAGTTTACGGAACAACAGCCAGCTTTCAGGGTTTTAAAGCCATGGTGGGATGTGTTTACAGACTACCTATCTGTGATCATGCTCATGATAGGCGTGTTTGGCTGCACTCTGCAGGTAGCCATTACATTTCTTTTTTATATGGTGTTGTCATGGCTCTGCAGTCATAAAGGAATCATAGGAAAATTAACTTCCAGTCTTTTTATTAAATCATTTTTACTGCTAAAAAGCACAATATTTACAACTACTCCAAACACAGATGTTCTTGATCTACAGGAAATTATAACTGACTTGACCTCACACCATGGATTTCTATGGCATCTTTTGTGCATGATTAGGGCCCTGTTGGGCAGAGCATACTGCATAAAGAAGTGGTAGTTTGCTAACGGAAAACAAGCTAAATTCCAGTCACCCCACACGAAGATTACCATTCCCCCTTTACGATCGGCCCCTCTATAAACAAAAAAATGGCTCCCGTAGTCTAGCTACACAGCCTCGTAAACTTGTGGGTAGAGTGACCGTTGTTTAATGTATTGCCATTTGTAAATTAAGACTAGATATTCATAATGATCCCTGTTAAGGCAGTAATTAATATTAAAATTAATTATTTTACTGAAACCATTGTATAGTCCCTTGGTTCGATGAAATGAGTAAACATGGTTTTTGCTAAAAGACCATGTTTGACTGAGGGCACTTTGGTCTGGCCCCCTTCTTCCTAATGCACATTTTATTAGCCACGTGGGGCTGCTGCACCTTACATCCATTTTACTGCAGAGATGATGATTTTCCATTAGAAGTCTTACTCTGCAATCAGGCTTAGCCACACTTTTCTGCCACACTATAGAGCTGCATAGAGCTTCTCTTATGGCTCCCTTTTCTGAAGTTGATTTTTCCCTGGGTTTTCCTTAACTTTCCAGAAAAACGTGTGCCTTGAATACAAACACATGGTGTAATTACCAGACAAACTAAAACTGTTTTACAGGAAAAGGGGGGAAGGGTGATCTTGAATCTTATACAGACGGCTTCCTATACTGCTCATGTGAATATTGGTGTTATATGACACGTCACTGGAAATATACTACTATATTTGATGTTAAAAATGACTTTTTATTTAAATTGGTATCATTTAAATCAACTTTTATTTGTACACGTTTTATTTCTTATATACAATTGAATATACCATTTCTTTAAGGGATGGTTAACAGAAGAATAAATATTTTGTCACAGTTTATTCCTTTTGTTGTTCAAAGCCTGTATATGACTCAATAGTAGTCAAAAACGCATTCAAAGTTTTGTACTGACATGTGAGTGAGTTTAATGGATACGATAACCTTAGGACCTCTGTTCATCTACAGAACACAAATTAGAACCCCCCCCCATAGACACAGCAACAAAACTGACATTCAAAGCATAGAAGTCAGAAAATTTTAAGATATTAATTTGTGTTCCGAAGATGAACGGTGGTACTTAAACTATTGTTCGACTGCAGGGTGAGTAATTCATGAACATATTTTCAGTTTAAAAGCTTTGATGAAAGATTACATTTTTCTTTTAAAAGTTGTCACCTTGGAATTATAAGCCTCAAAGTTTTTGCATTCGAAATAGCAAAAATAATATGACAAACACGTCTCTTTCATACATGAAAAAGACAGACACCCTTCAAATCCCAGTGAAATTAAAAATAACAATTCTTATTTTTTCATGAAATATTTCAATGTTTATAGTAAATAGCTGATCAATGTGGGTCATTTTCTTTTTAAAATTCATGTACCCTCATAATATTAAGTCAAAATATGAAGATGCACTTCTGCCCTGAAATGACGATCCACCTCAAATAATGTAAATTAGACTGCTTGGGCGGAGCATCCGTTAACTCCTCCACTTTAACTCTCAGTCTGTTGCTGGTTTCATTTCAAAATGCAAAACCTGTTTTTTACAACCAATCAATTTGCTTTAATAAAACGCAATGCCACGCCCACTAATTATCTCCTTTGAAATTCCTTTTCACTCGGAAATGCGGAAGTTGAAACGATCGCAACTTCTGGTTCATGGGGCCTTTAATGTATTCTTAGGCTGCGTCTAAATACCCCCACTTGCGGTCTTGCACTTGACCACTTGACTACTTCATGTCGTAGTGGGTGTAAAGTTCCCAAGTTGGCATGTAGTATTTCTAACCTGTTGGGACACACTTAGCAAGTGCAA
This sequence comes from Triplophysa tibetana, assembly GCA_008369825.1. NCBI lineage: Eukaryota > Metazoa > Chordata > Actinopteri > Cypriniformes > Nemacheilidae > Triplophysa > Triplophysa tibetana. The sequence goes on along the minus strand of CM017905.1, from coordinate 13,542,040 downwards.
CCATGTAACTTTAAATATGTGGTGTTTCTAATTATGTGATAAAAAGCAGTTTTACAAAATACACAACTCTGGAGTTTTCATCACTAAAATGTGCATTGTGCAACAATACATTTTACTACAGAATTATATGTAATATCTAACTATATAGTCAAGTCAGATTTATTTTATAGCACTTTATTTGTATTCTATCAAAGAAGTTGTACCCAATAAAGTAAAAACAAAAGAAAAACACATGTTAGCCAAACATGGAATAAATAAAGATATAACCTTAAAAAGTAGTTGTTTAATTTACAATGGAAAGCTTTCCGCAACATCTCGCGAGACCCTTGCAAAAAGTCTCATGATATATCCAGAACGTGATGCATGAATGGATACACTTAGCCCTGAAAACGGCTAGGAAGCGGTATTCAAGATAGTGTGGGTAAATAGCACTGCACTTTGCCGTTTTAAGACATTGGACAGTCTTTCGCTCTTACGTCCTGTTGAGTGCTCTTAAGTGGCCAAGACCGCAAGTGGAGGTATTTGGATGCAGCCTAAAAGTAAAATTCTCACAAATTTATTAATGGGGATTTTTTAAACCTGTTTTCTACTCCACTCAACTCGACTTTATTTATATAGCGCTTTTTACGATTTTCATTGTTACAAAGCAGCTGTACATGAGACACATTGAATATAAGTAAAACAACTGAAGGCATATACCTGTAAAAACAAGTATATGCCTTCAGTTGTTTTACTTATATTCAATTTGTCTCATGTACAGCTGCTTTGTAACAATGAAAATTGTAAAAAGCGCTATATAAATAAAGTTGAGTTGAGTTCTAAAGAATCACTTTCTGCCTCGAATGAAAAGGTTCTATTTCGCAAACCATTAATTGAAGCAATACATTTCAAGCAACACAAACGGTTTAGTTTACTAATATATTTGACCTTTAAGGTTAAAAATGGTAAAATTTAAGACATTTTGAAATTAAAAACATTTTCCAAAAAGTCCCAAAATGTACAAAAAAATGACCACCAATTTTATAAATTGTCACAGAATGAGAATAACCTAATTTTGACAAAAATATCAGATAGAACCTTATAATTCTAAGGTGACTTATCTCTTGTGTTCCTGACTGTGCAACAACTGTATTACCTAACACGATATGAGAACTAAAATATTTGAGTATGTAAGTATATAATATCATGTATACTTATTTGTTAATTAAATACTTATCATTAAATTATCATTATCATTACTTATTCTTTTCATTAAATAACTGAAATATTATATGTACATTTTTTTTAATTATCTGTTGGATTTTTTATCAGTTTTTTAATGTCTCACTGAACTAATCAGTTCAATGATTTTAAAGTTAATAATATATCAAGTAAATATTGCTGCAAAATATTTTTTTGTCTATATTGCTACATGTGTAAGTATTTAGATATTCCATTTCATAGGGGAAAGCTTTATAAGTCAGTGGTTATAGCATGACATAAGAAATGCCAAGGTCATGGGTTCGATCCCAGGGGATTGCACATAGTCAGAAACAAATGTATAATACAATTCAATGTAAGTCACTTTGGATAAGAGCGTCTGCCAAATGCATAAATGTTAATGTTACTCCTTCATACATCAGTAATAGTAATGAAATGGGCAAGACACAGTCTGTGGCTAGAATGTGTAGATAAGGTCGTTTTTGATTTTTCTTAACTACACAAACGCTCAAATGATAAAAATACGGCATGTGTCACAAAGTAAGCCTGAAGATTTCAGTTTTCTCAGTGCAAAAAATATCTGAGGGGATATTGTGACTAGGTATGACTCATCTATACTGTGATTTCAACAAAGGCTGTACTTGGCCTTAAAAGTTTGAGATCAAGCTTTAACACAAGGTTGGTGGCTGTTGAGCAGTCTTTCCTGGTAATGCAGTAATTCTTAGTGGGTACTGCAAGGATCTCTCATTTCCTGTCTGAGTCACAACACTGATGTCAGAGCACCAAAATAGTCAGAAGAGATACTCCTCCTCAGATATACCGTTTCAAGCAACATAACAGTGGTGTGCGATGAGACTCATCTGTGGTGGTTTACATATGTAATTTGTGTTCATTTATTTGCTCTTAAAAAGTGTGACTTTGGGGTTTATAATCTTTCATTGTGATTATTTTTGTAAAAGACATGCAAATGGATAAGAATATATTCATAAAGGCATACATGGACATAGCCTTAATATGTCTGGATATTATGGTGTTGATGTTGATATCTGCCCTCTTGTATCCTCTCAGGTAATGCAAGACAAAATCATATGTCTTCCTCAACGGACATTCCAACCAAACGAGACTGAGCTGATGGCCCCACCTGTTTCCATAACTCCTGTGTCCTCAGTGCCTGTCACAGAGCTAAAAGGACTTAAGACCAACTTAGACATTCAGCAGTATAGCTACATTAATCAGATGTGTTACGAAAAAGCACTGCATTGGTATGCCAAATACTTTCCTTACCTGGTTCTCATACATACCGTCATTTTCATTGTGTGCAGCAATTTTTGGTTCAAATTTCCTGGCTCTAGTTCAAAAATCGAGCACTTTATATCCATCCTGGGCAAGTGTTTCGACTCTCCGTGGACTACAAGAGCTTTGTCAGAAGTATCAGGGGAAAACCCAGAGGAGAAAGACAACAAAAAGAACAGTGCTAGTAGGTCAAACCTCAATATTCCAGCTATTGAGGGCACCCTCGAGAAGAGTCCATCTCTCAGATCCATTCCTGACAAAATTGTGGTCGACAAGCCGGCTCCAAGCGTCCTTGACAAGAAGGAAGGAGAGCAAGCCAAGGCCTTATTTGAAAAGGTCAAAAAATTCCGCTTGCATGTGGAGGAGGGTGACATATTGTATATGATGTATGTCCGTCAGACTGTTGTGAAAGTGTTCAAGTTTATTCTTATAATTGCGTACAACAGTGTGCTGGTGTCAAGGGTTAGGTTTACCGTTAAATGTAATGTGGACCTACAGGACATGACAGGCTACCGACAGTTCTCGTGCAATCACACTATGGCTCACTTGTTTTCGAAGCTCTCCTACTGTTATTTGTGTTTTGTGATTGTTTATGGACTCACGTGCCTTTATACGTCCTACTGGCTATTCTATCGTTCTCTGAAGGAGTATTCATTTGAATATGTTAGACAAGAGACTGGAATTGATGACATCCCAGATGTAAAGAACGATTTCGCTTTCATGTTACACATGATTGATCAGTATGATCCGTTATACTCCAAGAGGTTTGCTGTGTTTCTCTCGGAGGTTAGTGAAAACAAACTTAAACAGCTCAACCTCAACCATGAGTGGACAGTTGACAAGCTTCGACAGAAGCTGCAGACAAATAGCAATAACAGGCTTGAGCTTCAGCTCTTTATGTTTCCAGGTCTCCCAGATACCATTTTTGAGGTGGCAGAGCTGCAGTCTTTGAAGCTTGAGATCATTAATAATGTTACCATACCAGCATCCATTGTCCAACTTGAGGATCTCCAGGAGCTTTCCCTCTACCAATGCTCGCTCAAGATCCACAGTGCAGCCACCTCGTTCCTCAAGGAGAACCTGAAGGTTTTGCGAGTGAAGTTTGATGACATGCGCGAACTTCCACAGTGGATGTATGTGTTGCGGAGCTTGGAGGAACTTCATCTGATTGGCTCGTTCAGCTCTGACGTGTCAAAGTACGTAACGCTTGACTCCCTGAGAGAGCTCAAAGCACTCAAGACCCTGACACTCAAGAGCAACTTCACCAAGGTCCCTCAGTCATTTGTAGATGTAGCCAGCCATCTGCAGCGTCTCTGCATTTGCAATGATGGCACCAAGCTGGTCATGCTTAACAACCTGAAAAAGATGGTGCATCTCACAGAACTCGAGTTAGTGCACTGCGACCTGGAACGCATACCACATGCCATTTTCAGCCTGAGTAATTTGCAGATGTTGGATCTGAAGGAGAACAATATACGTTCAATTGAAGAGATTCTTAGCTTCCAGCACCTCCGGAAGCTGACCTGTCTGAAGCTTTGGCACAACAGCATCGCTTTCATACCTGAACACATCAAAAAACTTGGCAGCTTGGAGCGTCTCTACTTAAGCCACAACAAGATTGAGATCCTCCCTTCGCACTTGTTCCTTTGCAACAAACTGCGCTACCTTGATGTCTCCAACAACGACATCCGCTTCATCCCACCGGAGATAGGTGTTCTTCAGAGCCTCCAATACTTCTCTGTTACCTGTAACAAAATCGAAAATATTCCAGATGAACTCTTCTTCTGTAAGAAGCTGAAAACTCTCAAGCTTGGCAGGAACATGCTGTCAGTCCTTTCGCCAAAGATTTCTTACCTTGTTGCATTGGCTCACTTGGACTTAAAGGGTAATCACTTTGAGTGCCTGCCAGCTGAACTGGGCTGTTGTCGTTCCTTGAAGCGGAGTGGACTTGTGGTTGAAGATGTGCTGTTTGAGACAGTGCCCTCTGACATCAGGGAACAAATGGAAGCAGAGTGATGTTCCACTGCTTTGCTTTAATGCCAAATGTTTTTATCTGGCTTCTTAACGAGGCGACACTTCAAGTGCTCTGTCCAGTTGTGTGTATCGTGTATCTGTATTGGTGAGTACCTGCAATATTCAAAGCCGGATTTATGCTTGGCCCTTTATGCATAAAATATTTGGAGATGAACACCTTTTAATGCCTTACATCATATATTACGGAGAAAGCTAACAAAAATTGACAAATTACATTTTTTTACAGTCTCAAGCGTTTGCACAGCGTAAACCAGGGAGTAATAAAACGGTGGGATGTACTACATTTCCATTGTGTCCATTCACCTCTTATGACTTACATTTGCTTTCATAATTTCTTTTAAAGATTTTGCACTGGAAATTTCAATATTAGAATTTGCACAGGAAACATTCCTCTCTTATTTTTCAAAATGTGGGACTTAAGAGTTTATTGAGGTATGTATTCTAGGAAGAGAGTTTATCTTTTATGCTAGTTTTTCCTGCTAATCCAAGGCCTTTTAAGCATTTGGAAAAAAAGGGCCAGGGAAACCTTATGCATGTGTTCTCAGGTAGACTTTATTTTCTATGCGTAACTTGTTTAACGGTTTGCGAACTGTTAGCTGTAGATCACGCGCAGATAGAGAGAATTACATTATAGTATACCTCTTTTGAACATGTTGTACCAGCTTCAATTGTAGTGCAAGTGTTTAAAAAACCAATAAGGGGCTTTTATCCTGCTGTTATTTGCCTAAATGAATAATCAAGATGCAGAGGATACATTTGAGCAAGAAATATCTCTTACCTTACCTTTTTAATAGTACACAGATTTTCTTCCTCCATTTATACACTTTTTTTACACTGCTCGTTGGAATGCTTGATTCTGATTGACCAGTCGCGACATTTGCAGATTCGTTATTCCCAGATAATAACCTCTCAAAACTAATAACACACAGTAACCCAAATGCAGCTTATCATTTTGACAGTTTTTTTTGAGAAATTAAATATAAATATGTCTTTTGATAACATATGATATTATATTTACAAATGATTTAACCAAATTGCCTGTTCGTGATATTTGAACATGGTGTCTTACCCTAAAAAAGAAAGTAAACAGCTTTGCCTCGCAGAAGGTCTTCATTCGGTAAAAATTAACTAATATAATATTTCAAATTCACATTTCATGTCCAGTTTTTTTTCTTATGTGGCAAGTTGTCAGGTAATAAGCAGGATGATGTACAAACAGCCAGCTGTTATCGCGAAATAAGCCCCTTCAGTGTGATACTTCGCGTTGGGTCGGGTCCTGATCACACTGTCGTATATTATCCACTTACATTCATAAGTGTTTGTTAATTTAATATAGCTTGCATTGTACAATATCATTGTTTATTCTTTATGTAAAAACACATTGTGGAGAGAAAAAGTTATAAACGTGTATATACTATACATTAAGGTCTGGCATTATTGTGTAAGTGCTCTTCCATAATGTCCTTAAGTTAAAACTGTAATAATATGGGCTTTTCGCTGCACTGAGATAAATCGGGTAGACTTTTAATATCTGTTTTTCTTTTTACTACCATCAATGATCATTTAGATGTTTTGTCCTGAGGTTTATGTACACGACAATTATATTGTCTCTGATCTGATCTTGCCTTGTGGGAGGTGACTAATCTTATGTACTGAGATAAGCATGTGGCCTTTCTCTGCAGACTGCCAGTCGCACTCCTCTCATATAAAAGAAGTACCATCAAATCAGTGTTTCACTAATGTATTACCAATGTCTTGGAATTCATACATATTTAGCAGAGTACATGAGATATGTAGATGAGTAGTCTTTGTGTGTTTTGCCAGAAGTATGTTAGTAGTATTATATACTCAAATGATTGAGCTTTGGAGTGTTCATAATTTTGCGTGACAGGAGGACTTTCTTGAAGGTTGGTCTTTCTGATTATTAAGCTCATAGTAGTGTCAATACTGAGTTATGTCAGACTTTTTAAAATAGTTTGTATTTGCATAAAATTAAAGCTGTCTCTAGATAAACCAAGACATGCTGTAGTATTTTTTGTATTATTTACACTCAATCAAAGTGTTGCACAAAGTATTGTGTAAAACAGGATAAATAAAATGCATTTTCCCTTTGTCTCTGGTGTTGCGTTCAATTAATGTTTCCTAATACTACATGTAGAGTTATATCCCGCCAGTATTTTTTTTATTTGTGTACTACTGTTTTTGTCCATATATAATTTGGGGTAGTTCAATACAGGGCTTCATTACTCAATGGTAAATTAATTTCTTATGAAGGCATTGTTTTATTAATATAATTTTGCATTTTAAGAAATGTGCCTCATGTAAAAATAATTACATACCTAAAGATATTAAGTGGGTAACTTGTTCAGGGTCATTTATATTCTCTGGTTATAAAATCATAGAACTTCTAGGGATGGGACTCATATGTGTTTCATATGAAGGTAAATCAGTAGCAAAACTTGAGCGGATGTAGATTTTAATTTGTGAACTTATAAAGTATTTGTACCTGTACACAAAAATGTGCACTCACAGCCCCTATATGAAAACGTGTAAAATAAAAAAACTGAAATTGAATGTTAAGATTTGCACTCGTGGACAAAACTCACAAATCTCTTCTGAATTTGAAGTTGCAGAAAAATAGTCACAAAAATAGTCCCAAATGTGTTAACTGGCATTTACATAATACGTTGGTAGATAAAAATGTATGCACATATTTACATGTTTTCCTAGATTCAGATTTGAATTGCAACCACAAATAGGCATCTAAAATCTACTACTTTCGCGATAAACTGAGCTACACTGCCCCCTAACGGCAGGAAAATCACAATGAAAGGATCTAGCAAATTATAATTTAAAAAATGTTTAAACAATACTGTTTACCACTTAAGCGAAACCATCACACGTATGTATACTATCATGTATACCTATCACATGAATTATACTATCTTGAATAGATAACATTCCTTAATGTATTTTAATGATATCACTCTGTTCTCAAGTTTTGCTACTGATTTACCTTCATAGTTTCATAACATCTCGGACTGTTGCACCAAGTAAGGGTCAGGTAGTGTTTGTCTAGTGATTAGATCAGCTGTGAGCCATGTGGTTGTTGATAGAAGAAACATGGTCTAGCACTAGCTGCCTAGCCAGATCGGAACAGACATACAGGTACAGCCTTTCTAATGGCCCTGAATGTAGTTTTGTTTGATAGAGAATATGGTACATTTAAGGTCAACATGCCATTCCTGTACAATATGTATTCTAAATTAAACTGGTTAAGCATATCTCCCTACAGATAGCAGCTAAAAGCAGCAACAATACAAATGCTATTGGTCTATTTCATTAAAGGTTGAATGTAGTTGAATGTCGTTTTAAGTTCACTCAACCGGATAGCGAAATTACTTTTTTAAGGGGATATTAAAGGGATATTTCTGCCAAGAAACAAAATTTCCCCATGTTTTACTCACCCTCAGGGCAGCGGCTGTGTTCACCGAGGCAGCCAATGCAGCGACAAATGTTGAGTGAACTTAACATGCTTCACTAATAATATTTAAGAAAATCGATTTAAAAACGATTTGTAATACTTGCTTCTTCCGGAGCTGAAGCAGCTGGCACTGATCCACTCTTGAGAATATTTTTTTTTCGTGAAACCCATGCTATACTGACAGGCTACCGGGTCCCGGAGCTTCGATTTTTCAACCTTTCCGGCTTCCAGGAGCTCTAGCTCCCAACCTAGGGGTTGCATCGACTCGTGCTCAGCGTCATTCGAATGCCCCGGCGGAGAGCTTTATAACAAGTCGTTTCTCTAAATCTTTTCGGACTGGCGATACAGACCGGTGAATGTTGGTTTGTCCATTCGAAATAAATCTTCTCTAACGCTAAGTCATCATCGTCCCGCCCAGGAATTCCGATCGTAATATAAAACCCGGCCCGCGAGGTCGCAGAGGGACGAACCCGGGCTCGTCGGAAAGGTCTCCTTTTATGTTCCATTTTACATCCAACAACAGCACACATTTGTTGTTTCTTAGAGATTTGTGTCGCTGGCTAATGGCTACATCTGCGCTTGCCTGAAAATGGCTGACAGAATATTTCTGCCGGAAGGTGAAACTACGCGCCTATAAGGCGGAGTCTGTGAGCGGTCATGGGCAGGCGTAAATCAATGTGACATCACATTGATAGGGGATCGCCAACAGTCTGTTTTGTGTCACTATTGTGGTTTAAAGGAGCTTACAAAAAAAAGAATATATGGATTTGTATAGGTGTTCCTGCACACACGCTGGCGACTCAAATTCTGGTAGATAAACATCTCAAAGTGCATTTTCTGGGATTGCGCCCTTTAAGAGATGTACCCATATTGACAATGCATTTAGCGATAATGTTGCTTCCATTATAGCTCTGCTGCGTGAACCAGATGATTGTTTTCCCTGCAATTTTTTTCTACCAGCGTTCTGGCATCATTTGTCTCAATATGTGTGTTTAGGTGGCTTATTTAACAAACCCTACATAAAACTTAACACTTGGGCCCGGTTTCATAGAAAAAACTGAATATAACCTGCCCAGAAATATCGTAAAATGTGAATATATTTTTTATAAAAGCGACATTAATATCTTAATACAACTAAGGCATAGTCCTGGCTTCAGCTGGGCGGTGTCTCTGAAAGCGGGCCTTTATTACCTATACAATAGGTTTGTGTGTAATTAAAACACATGTAAACATGTTTTGTTGGACGGGAAGGCAAAATCTCTTTGCAAACATGTGTATTTTAAATAGACCTCATTATATATTAAACAATTTACAGAGCATATAATTTAGCTGGTTTATAATAAACGTTTAGTTTAAAAATTAACCAACCCTGTTCTGTCATGATTACACACATTATCTGCTATAATCTCTGATGCAAAAGTTTTACATTTTATCAAAAGTTTACAATTTGCTCTAAAATCTGACCAAATTTCACAAAAGTAAACTCAATAGATGAGTTGAAGATTGTTTTAATTCTACCCCTTAATAAAAATGTTCCAAATTAATGTAATATGTTTAAGGTCAACCAGCCGTGTAACATTTCCTGTGTAAATGGGTTTTGTTGCTTAGTAACTTCAGAAAACGGTCAGGTGTGTGGCGCGTATCCTCCTGTAAACTTTAGCTCCGCCCTCACGCACTTCCTCAATCTGACTGTATTTCTGTCCATTACACGCGTTTCTTTTTTTCATTCATCATTTCAAACAAATTGAAATCGTGGAGGCTTTGGCGTTATTAAAATGACAGCCCTGGTTTGAGGTAGGTACATTATTATGTGTGATCGGAGGTTTAAAGGTGGCGGATGCGGTGTACAGAACTGGTGCAGACTGGTTGACTCTGCCGCTGTGCGCTCTCCACTGACTGTACCATAATAATGAGAGGAGCGGGGATACTTATATAAAGCACTGCCGGGTGAATTATTAGTAAGTTGACCTTTCGTACAGTTGCCTAACGTTACCTGCTAGAACACGGCAGTATCGTCAGCCTTTGCATGGAATTGTTGTTTGTGTTTGACGTTAATCTGCACAGAATTGAGAAGATACCACAAGACACCGGTTTGCGTTCATAGGAAATATTCTAGTTCGGTCCTATAAATAACGTTCCGCTGGTACTTATGCATTATTCGTAAGTAAAGCCGTGTCATACAAATATCGTGACCCTCACCCTTTAACTAGCCGGTATCGGAACACAATGACATGGACGCAGCTACAAATGACGTCTCCCACGCGAGTAGACTGCTTCTTTTCTACAACAGTGTTCACATTACTGCAAAGGCAACTGGATGAAATGTGTAATTAATATCGGAATTTCTGAAATGCCAGTGTGGATGACATTTATATGAGACAGTAAGTATATACTATTGCGGAGACATTTGTGGAATATTGCATACTTGCTCAGTTTGCCTGTGAACTACGGTCGTGTTTATAGGAATAGTCTATAGCGCATGTCCAAATCACTTTTTGGGGGCATTGACAAATAGTTGGACAAGTTGATATACATCCTGTGTTAAAACATCAGACAGACCTCTGCTAGGAAGTTCCCTTGATGTTAAATAACATTTTCTTCATGTTTTTATTCATACAAGCATTCCTAAGTTTTATATCCTGAAGTTACAGTTTGATTTGAAATCTCATTGTGAGTTCATGTAATCATGCGGTTTGGTTGGTGGTTTTGAGCCACATTCACTGATATGGTGTTGCTATATGGATGGACAGTAAACATTAAATATTTTTGTCTGACCTTGTTACTTTAACTTCTTCCATTTGAACGAGCGGGTGTTGCTATGAAGGACGTTTCCAAACTAAATTCTGCATTCTTCAATGAATTCTTATTTAGCTCTGCTAATATTTAAATGTCAGGTTTAGGACACTCGTTTATGTACTATTCAATAACACTTCGTTTTATAATGTTCTTGGCAAATTATCCATTGTCTGTACATATGAGACTAACTCAGAGACACACATGGTGTTTTCCAAACAATGATGGAATCTCAGGATAACACAAAGTCAAATTTCCCAGCGAATGAGAATAAAAGCTGCAACCATGACCTAGTTATGGGGTAAATGCTCAGACTGAGGTCAAGTGAGGTTAGCTGTGATAGTTAACACTTATCATGTGGTGTGACCAATATTAATAATTGTATTAAATAAAAAATAAATCATAATTTTGTTGCTTAAATATGAATCACTTATACAGTATACTTAAGTGAATGGTCTTGTTAAAACATATATATCAGTTGTTTGCGATTATCAGGCAAAGTAAGTTTTAATAAATTAATTAAGTACATTTTAATGTATTGTTCACCCAAAATTGAAAATGATGTCATCATTTACTCACCATCAGGTTGTTTCGAACTTGCACACATTTCTTTATTCTGTTCTACACAAAGAAAGATATTTGGAAGAAAGTTAGAAATCTTCAGTTTTGGGACATCATCCAGTAGCATAGAAGTGTAATATTATTATTTTGATCTGTTTAAATTTCAAAGTATTTAGGAAAACAAACAGTTCTGCGGAATGTTTGACTACCATTTAATTTTTCCTACTATGGTAGTCAATAATATTCCATAAGTGAAAATTCTGAACATCCTTCCAAATATCTTTCTCTATGTTCATCAGAACAAATAGTTTACATCATTGTGATCAATTACTGTACTATAAATAAAGGCAAAAAACGCCAAAAAAAATTGATAGATGCCTTTGATCGAAAAACAACTTGCACTGATGTATCTTAAAATATATCACTGCGATTGTTTTGTTTCAAGATGCTCACAGTAATGTTCTATTGTAGAGTATGTTTTTTAAAAGACCTTAATTATCCAAATTTAACTAAGGCCTAGTTTAAGATAATCCTTGTCTGGGAAACCGCCCCTTTAAACACTAAATTTGTACGAAATAATGTTAAGCATGTCAAGAAAATTACTGAATCTTAAGATAAATCACGACTGCCCCACATATAGGCTGTGGCCTATAGACGGAAAACACTATAATCACTAAATTTAAAATTTTAACCTTCAAATAAAATTCAGTTCTAAAGCCTAGTCCCAGACTAACTTTATTGTAATAAGTGTCTTGATCATGCACTGACATATCTTAAAATATAATGCAATCGTTTTGTCAGATGCACACATAAATGTTTTTGTGTAAATGTTTTTAAAATATCTTAGGCCCGGCTTAACTTAGTTTAAGCCAGGACTATGCCTTAGTTGAATAAAGATATTTCTGTCTCTTTTTTAAAAATGCCTTAGAAGAATACATTACTAGTGTACATATTGAGACAAAACAATGGCACTGATAAATTGTAAGATATTTCAGCGCAAGTTATGTTAGTTAAAACCGGTCAATTATTCAATTTAGTCTGGGACTAGCCTTAAACCGTGTCTCTGAAAACAGGTCTTAAATATCTTAATTATATTAAGGCCTTGTTCTGGCTTAAACTAATCCATATCCGGCAAACCACCCCTTAATGTTTGAATAACTGCAATAGATATTATTATTTAATTGTATTTTAAAATAGGCATTTCGAAAATCCTTATACATCATTCACCCATATATTAAAGATGGAAATGATTATAATTTATGCTATTTATCTGTCTTTCAGTGAGTTTGTCTTTGTTTTACTCTAAAGATTTTGTGTTTTCATAAAATATGAACCACAAACTAAAAATGTTTTAAAGTAAGGGGAAAATCCAAAGATATTTTATTTATTAGTGTTATAATAGCCTACATGTTATGGTCTTCTTTCATTTTTCAAAAAAGTTGTTTTAGTAATTTCAGTAAAAGCATGTTTAACATAGGCTATCCATAGTTTGTTATGTTTTCATTAAATATTAATGAACCACAAAAATGGTGGTGGGGAGCAAAGCTGATCTTGCGTACCCCTCAGAAAAGGTGCAGTTGCGTCCCTGATAACCCCCGCTGTGTTAACTTTTTTCAAAGCTTAGTTAACAGTTGCTAAGAGTGGCTAACATGTTTTAGTATGGTGCTACGGTAGTATTTTTTGGGCATCAAGACACAGTGGCGGAGCTAGAGTTTTTCACATGGGGTGTCCTGGGGGTGGCCAAGGCAACTTCAGGGGATCCATAGACCATGACAGAAAGTCAGTGTGTAACCCTAACCTGGCATCACAGAGAAATAATAATTTACTTAACCTGGTGTTTGTAACGTGATTTGGCTTACATTTACATTTATGCATTCAAAGCGACTTACGTTGCTTTATCCTATACATTTTACATAGGTATTTGCAATCCCCTGGGCTCGAACCCAAAACCTTGCGTTGTTAACGCAATGCTTTTACCACTGAGCTACAGGAAAGCTTAAAAAAATGTATTCAAATACTATGAATAGTCAGAGTCTGTATCTCGTAACACATAACTAGATTTGTTACATGGCTGGCCGTACTATGGAGTAACTTAGCTGTATTTTATTAGCCCTTTATGATAGGTAAACAGGCTATTTGCAATTGAGGTAATCTTTTTAGTATCACGACCAGATAAATAGCTTAAGAATTTCAAAGTTAGCTTAACATTTTAACACTGGTGGTGGCAGTAGCTGACGTTAACCTACATTAAGTAAACAGGCAAATAGTGTAATGTATTGGCACTGCACTGTTTATGTGTATATACCTAGCACAAATGTAGCGTAAAAAATAATGTTTAGGCTGAATCGGGAACCTATCTCTCTTATCTGATTAATCCGTCTAGCGCCAACATTCATGTTTACTCATGCAGCGACTTCACTTTCAAAATGATTTTTGCAAACAAAATCCCGATGCCTAGTCTTAAAACTAACCTTACATGCGAAATTTCATTAGTCTTTTGTTACTCTCATCACTTTCGTCCTTGATTCATTTGAAAGCTGCGCGCAGCACCGGACGCTTTTTCAGCAAGTGGTGAAATAAGGCGTCAATCATCATTAAACTGCCCAATAAAATTTGAGGTGGCACTCGGGGATGCCAATCAGTTGTCTGCCACTCAGGACACCCCTCTGGCTCCGCCTCTGTCAAGACAGTGATTAAGATAATATGAGGTTGGATTCGGTGACTTAAACCCCCAACTCACAAACTGAAAAAAAATTATGATGAAACTTACTTTGATGCTGCCAAAATACTCTTTGTCCAATATCTACATAAAAACACAAAAATTAACAGAAGAATGTAAGAAAGAATGAAAGAAAGTACAAATTTCACAACCACTGTATATAACCATATAAACGTCAGTGTTACAACCCTGTGTTGGTCTGTGCCCCACTCACGACTATATTGCTCTTTGTTAGTTCAGCTACAGCACAATTTCAGCTTCAGACGTCATGAGCACGGACCGCTGGCTGAACATCTGATGCATAGGTCATTCTTAACCGGAAACACTTCAGCAGACTCGAAGTCGGCCTCTGATTGGTTGAATACTACAGGATTTCTGGCAGACCTAAGTGTCACGTTTTTTAACAGTCTGCTTGTAAACAACACAAAGCCATCTGATTGAACACATAAGCTGTCCGGTTTACATGGGATACAATGAGAATTCATGACGGTTGATCATGTAAGCACCAAAATATAACGCAGCACAAAACTAAATGTGATTGGTTGCTTTACCTGCTTGGTGGTCCTTAGCCATTCAAAGCGGCAAATGTTCCCTGACCTTCAGTATCAAGGTCAGGCTACGCAAACTAGCTACTGCATAACTAGTTGAAAAAAATTTGATTTTAAAGTTCTTCCATATATTTCTGTGTGTTATTGCACCAAAATAGGCTATTAAAGGGATACTTCAAACCAATTGCAACAATCTTACTATTTTCGTTTATGGCTTGGTTTGCATTTATACACTGTTTTGGCTGTTTAGACGGCCTCTTAAGGAGTACTCCTTTGAGAAACAATCTTTTCAGCTCATAAAGCTACAGTTTGAGTAACCTAAATTAATCTTCCAGCCCTTATGTTGGGAACTGGTGGCAATGTGGGAAAAGGCAATGAGATCATACATTTTCTAAAGTCTTGTTATAAAGGACTCCAGCATTTTCACACTTTGAGGATTAAATTTATTAGGTTACTTGATATTACGCACAGTCTAGCTAGTGGTTACCTTACATCATTTGATAGTCATATATTCATCTTTAATTTTAAGAACTGACTGTTCCTTTGTCACATTATTGTACCATCAAAGAAATGATGAGTTCTACAGAAGATTAGGCTCATAAAATGACATATCTACCAAAGTAGATCACCATTGGAATATCTTAAGAGAATGTTTTTTTGTTTCAGCGTGTGTCTTTATCTGTACTGTCATGTAAAATATATGCAAATGTTAATAATTGTGCATCTTTTAAGAAACCATGAACTCCATGGTAACACACACAGTAGTAATTATTGTTTATGGCAGTCTGACTTGTCTAAATAAGCTGCTATGTAATTGTACAAATTAGACCCTAATTATTGCAGAGGGAAAAGATAGTGTTGTTTGCTGCAGTTGCTTTTCCAGCCCCCTTCTTTGTAGCTGTCTATTAGCCCTTTTAAGGCACATTTGCATGTTGAAAGTTTTTTTCCTTTGCGTATTTTTTGCTTAGGTTTTATATACACCACAGCATTGTCTGAACAATCCACATTCACATCCTGGTAAAAGAATAAAACATTGTATTATGCATGACAGTCAAGTGGATGAGATGATACTTTTAAGAGAAACATGACGTGCCTGCGCACATACACAGACCCTTGGTATGCTGGTCTTAGTGGTGCAGTAAATCTACTTTTTGCTGGATTTGGATAACCATTAAAAAGACTGTCGCGTAGCACAAGAATACAGTACCGGAGGCTGGCATTATCGTTATGTGTAAATGCTCGCGACTGAACATGCATACGCAATGAAAAAAAGATGCGTTTTGACCTTTACAAGGAAACAATAGGGGAAGCATTTTAACAAACTTAAACTTTGAGACCCGTTTTGAAAAGTTTGCATTTTCAGTCCCCCAAAAGTCTGTTGTCATGTGAACAAACAGACGAAATAAATATATATATTTTCTTACTGAAAACAGCCTTTTGTAAATGGCCTGTTAGACTTGGATATCTTCCTTACAATTGACGTGTTACAGCAAAGCCAGTGTCAAGCTCGAAAGATTGTTCTATAAAACAGGCAAAACAAAAGAACAAAGTGCTTGTGACTTGTTGGTGTGATGAATGGAAGGAATGTGATTGTCCTGGACAAAGACATTTTGTAAGCAGGCTGTAAATATGTGCAAAAGCTTTCCTTCCCTGATCACTGTGGTGGATCTTCACTGTCCACATGGTTGAAATCTCAACTCATTGCTTAAGGGAGTAAATGATTCAATGATAAATAATTCTTTATCAAAACATTGACACTAATGATTTAAATTACAGCCTGATTGGCCAAGTAAAAGACAAGGTAATTAATAATTTTGACATTCAATCGTTTCTTGTCAGTGAGAAGGTCAGTAACTTTTTTATTAGATGTTCATGAATAACTATTAGCAATGCGAAAGACGAGCTGTGCACATCAATATTTCCCTCTCAAAATGCCGGAATATCAGGGGAGGGCCTTGCAACTTGATATTAAAGATAACATTGTCTTTGGACAAGTTCACCACTCTAGTACTAATGTCTTCATTTTCTAAAGTATGGACGCACTAAGACTGCTAATCTAATAAGGATGTCTAAAGCAGTGCTTTAGTGCCTGATCACTGATCAAGTGCTATGCTGTTGGAAGTGATACAGGGCAGAGACATTAGGATGTCTTCCAAGCAATAGGAGATATCTGCTATCTTTAGTGGTGTATTAGACCACTCCTTTGTACATTTGTTTACTGGAACATGAGAGTAAGATTACTTTTATGACGAGCCTGTAGTGGCAGAAGTAATCTTAACATTGGGATGGTTGATCCTGATATGTTGGTGAGCCCCCCCAAAATGGAATAATTCTATTTACTGTATACTGTTTTTATTATGGGTTAAAAACATTTTTTTCTGTCTTTATTTAGGAATGTTTACCCTCACAGAAGTTGCCTCCCTAAATGACATCCAGCCAACATATCGAATACTGAAACCATGGTGGGACGTCTTCATGGATTACCTGGGTGTGGTCATGCTTATGCTGGCCATATTTGCCGGGACCATGCAGTTAACCAAAGATCAGGTGGTTTGCCTTCCTGTTCTGGAATCATGGGAGGACCCCAATTCCATGTC
The DNA here is from genome assembly GCA_008369825.1 of Triplophysa tibetana. NCBI lineage: Eukaryota > Metazoa > Chordata > Actinopteri > Cypriniformes > Nemacheilidae > Triplophysa > Triplophysa tibetana. The sequence goes on along the minus strand of CM017905.1, from coordinate 13,524,811 downwards.
ACAGGAAAAGCCACCAGAGAAAGCATTAGGCTCAGGGACAGGAGGCGACCATATGACATTGGCAGCTGCCCCTTTGGCAAGCAAAGAACAAACCGACAGTGTTGTCCAGCAGAAACATCTCCAACACTCCTCTGCAGTTGGTCATACTAAGCCTACAGGTCTTCGAACAAACCTGGATTATCAGCAGTATGTGTTTGTTAATCAGATGTGTTACCATGTTGCCCTCCCGTGGTATTCAAAGTACTTTCCATATCTTGCCCTCATACACACTATTGTACTTATGGTAAGCAGTAACTTTTGGTTCAAGTATCCAAAGACCAGTTCCAAAATTGAGCATTTTGTGTCTATTTTGGGTAAGTGTTTTGAGTCCCCTTGGACAACCAAGGCATTGTCTGAGACAGCCTGTGAGGACTCTGAAGAGAATAAGCAAAGACTTACTGGAGCCTCTACATTACCAAAACATTTTTCCACTTGTAGTGAAGAGGGAAGTCCGAATCAGTCGACTCCCATGCTTGGAAAATCTGGTATTAAGTTTTCTGCAGAGAAGCCAGTCATTGAAGTTCCAAGCATGACTATACTTGATAAAAAAGATGGAGAGCAGGCTAAAGCACTTTTCGAGAAAGTAAGGAAGTTTCGAACACATGTAGAGGACAGTGACTTGATATACAAACTATATGTAGCTCAGACTATAATAAAAACTGTCAAATTTATTTTGATCCTATGTTACACAATGACGTTTGTCACATCCATTCATTTTGACCATGACTGTGAGCCAGACATCAAACATTTAACTGGCTACACAAAATTCAAATGTACCCATAACATGGCTCACATGTTGAAAAAGCTCCTTGTTAGTTACATTGTCCTCATTTTCGTTTATGGCTTGGTTTGCATTTATACACTGTTTTGGCTGTTTAGACGGCCTCTTAAGGAGTACTCCTTTGAGAAAGTTAGAGAGGAAAGCAGTTTTAGCGATATTCCAGATGTAAAGAATGACTTTGCTTTCCTCCTTCACATGGTGGACCAGTATGACCAGTTATACTCAAAGCGCTTTGGTGTCTTTCTCTCAGAGGTAAGCGAGAACAAACTCCGGCAAATCAGTTTAAACCACGAGTGGACATTTGAGAAACTACGGCAACACGTGACTCGCAATGCACAGGATAAACTTGAGCTGCATCTTTTCATGCTCTCAGGTGTGCCTGATGCAGTTTTTGACCTCACCGATTTAGACGTCTTAAAACTAGAGCTCATTCCTGAGGCACGGATCACAGCAAAAATTTCCCAGATGGTCAACCTCCACGAGTTGCACTTTTACCACTGCCCCGCCAAAGTCGAACAGACTGCATTTAGTTTTCTCCGTGATCACCTACGGTGCCTTCATGTCAAGTTTACAGATGTAGCGGAGATTCCCACCTGGGTTTACATGCTAAAGAACTTGAAAGAACTCTACTTGGTGGGAAACCTGAACTCTGAGAACAACAAAATGATAGGATTAGAGTCCCTCAGGGACCTGAGGCATCTCAAGATTCTACATTTGAAGAGCAACCTCACCAAGATTCCAACTAACATCACAGACTTATCACCCCATCTGATCAAACTTGTGGTACACAATGATGGTACTAAACTTGTGGTATTAAACATCTTGAAAAAGATGATGAACCTTGCTGAGCTTGAGCTGCACAATTGTGAACTGGAGAGGATACCACATGCGATATTCAGTTTGAACAACCTGCAGGAGTTGGACTTGAAATCCAACAACATTCGTACCATTGAGGAGGTTATCAGCTTCCAGCACCTCAAAAGACTTAACTGCCTTAAACTATGGAACAATAAGATTATTTCCATTCCGTTGTCCATAAATCATGTCAAAAACCTTGAGTTCCTCTATCTTTCACATAACAAACTAGAGACCTTACCAATCACTCTGTTTAATCTGCTCAAGCTGAGATACCTGGATGTTAGTCATAACTCCATTGTAGTGATCCCTCCAGATGTGGGCTTTCTACAGAACCTTCAGCATTTTGCTATCACGGGAAACAAGGTGGACGTGGTGCCCAAGCAGCTGTTCAAATGCACAAAGTTGCGTAATCTGTCCCTTGGGCACAACTGCATCTCTTTGCTGCCAGAGAAAATTGGGCAGTTGTCGCAGCTAACTCATCTTGAGCTAAAAGGGAACTGCCTGGATCGTCTGCCTGCCCAACTTGGTCAATGCCGGCTCTTACGTCGAAGCGGCCTCATTGTGGAGGACCACCTTTTTGATTCACTTCCCCTAGAGGTCAAAGAGAGCATCAGCCAGGAAACCAATGCTACACTTGCAAACGGAGTGTGATTGTGGAATAGATGAAAATTATTTATTGGTTGTACTGTAAAGTCTAACAGTTAAAGGAAAGGGGAAAGTCACTGGGTGCTTCTCAAAATGTAAATTGCTGCTTCCTTGTTTTCTCACTCCACTATTTTCAGCCTATGACCTGGAAATTAGGATGCAAGGACAGGAAACTAGGAGGCACAATTTGTGAAATGAGAAGCATTCATTAATTCTGTAGCTTTTTATATCCAGAACAATTGGTGTAAACATTTGGTCCAGTATGAAAGGTGATTTGTTATCAGTCTCTGAACAGACAAAGCCCACAACAAATTTCCAGTAAGCAAATATGAAACTAGTGGAATGTAACTATGCTTGATGCATAGAAAGAAACATATCTGAAGGGTGTTTCAGTACGTTTCAAAGGTTAAGAATTATTATGTCTGTCTTCATGGTTACATTTTTTTTGTTAAGGTCTTTGCTTTGTTACAGTGTAGCAATAAAACAGATTTTACTGTCACCATTTCTGTTAATTAAGCTGTCAGCTGTAGGCACAGTCTGCATCACATTGTATGTTGTGGTTCAGTAAAAGACTGTATGTATTTTTTTGGAAGAGCTCAGAACAACTGACAACTGTTGGACAAAAGTGTTAAAAAGAAAGACTGAAATACGAGTACTACCTGGTCAGCTTGATAGAATAAAACTTGTGTGGCTTTAGTGAAGTATAGAATGAAACCTCAATGTTCACATTAAGAACAGACTCCACATATCCATCTTGAGGCTGAACCATACTCAAGCGTACAGTATATTTAAAGCACAATTTAGTTCTGGCCTGTTCCATCTTTTGTGAAAATTACTTTCCAGAGTTTTGCACAAGTTTTTGTTAACTCAGTATCTTTAACTGATGATTGTGTCATACATGAATTCCCAATGCTTTTGCAGCAACATCTAATAAGCACACCTAAAATAATACGGTGCATTGCACATTAGTGTCAATACATGAACATGTTACCACTAACTTCATTTTTAAGTTGGTTACAAAAGTAATGCACAAGTTACTTGATATGGCTTGTGCATGATTTGTACAACACCATGCTATTATGGGACAGGCCTTCTAATGTGCATACAATGCATGGTCCTTGCTGCAAACAAAATATATTCTTATGTCATATCTATGACTACCATCTGCTTACAGAAACAGTTAGCTGGTACTGACAAGTAATGTTAAGTGTATGTCACTGTTAGCACCACATACTGTGCATTGTGTGCATGCTCATGACATTAACTTTTGAGGCAAGTTTTGGATAAACCCTTACCTAAACCTCAGTGGTTCTTTTTTTTATTTCTCTATGAACAAGAGTCACTAATGTGTGAAAAAAAATGATTCAGCTTTATGGGTAAAACAGTCATTGTGTCCTTCGTATTTATCAAATGGCTTACTTGCTTTTCTGAAATGCTGTTGGATTGAAAGCTTGTATCTCCAAAATTAACACTTTACAGAGAATGAAAAAACCCAATTTTTTCACAATCTCTTTTTAAAACTTCTTATTGGTTAATATTTGCAACATCCTAAGACAAACATGGAGGTGGACCAATATTATGATTTAAAAATTGGGATTTCACAAGGTTTCAGTCCGAAACTATACTAAATACTAAATGATAAGGCATATGTCTGCTTCCTACGCAGACGTGGAACTAAAAAAAGAATTTAATTCATTTGGATAATGTTGGTTGTTTTTGTTTTCTTTTGTTGAAATTAATAACATTTCATGACAAACCAAGAGAATATGAACCTTTTTGTTCTTACCACATTTCACATAAGTTGTCTAGCCATTTTGTGGAATCACTGTAGCCTCACTCAGCTATATTTATCCTTCTGAAATGCTGCAGGGTCTAATCTGTAATTGGTATCGTTGTGACCCTTCAAGAATCTTCAGATTTGAGGTCTTGCCAGGCTTTAAAATCATTCATGTTTAAAACATGTGTGACTAACAAATAATTGTAAACTATTGATTTATTTTACATATGTTTAGATGACTTTTCTTGTGATTCCGGTGATTAACATTAAAATACTATGTTTTGGAAACCTGAAGGAATTATAGACAAATCATGGTTTGATTGAAAATCAGTTTTATTTATGTAGAATTGTATTAATTTTCTATAGCTTATAACTATAATAAATCTATTGATTCGACCTAAATTAAATGATGTGTACTTTGAGGTACATAAAACACTTAAGGTCATTCCAACTGATAATTTTGGAATAGTGACAAATGTTCATGTTTTCCCTTTCAGCTACTTTAAGGTGTAATTTTCTTTGACCTTGAATGGAGCCTAATGCATCCCTTGCTGTTTTAGCCTTTCCTTTTTTTGATGGAAAGGGACAATGAAGTTAGCCTGCTTTGCTCCTAATCCTATGTTTTAAAAATGTTCGACTTGCAATTTTTTATATAATAAATACCTTGAAATATTCTTTGTCTGTGATTTACAAATATCTTAAATAAACAAGATACATTTCAGCTGGCACAAAAGTAATAAATAAAGTATCTTACAATCAAACCATACAAATGGTCCAAAAACAAAAAAGATTGATATATAACATATATATATATAAATTAATATATATATATATGTTATATATCAATCTTTTTTGTATCAGTCCATAGGGAATTTAGGTCATTGTCTGTTTAGGTCACTAGTCAACGTAGTTTATATTTGTGCTCCCTCTAGAGGGGAATTATAGTAACGTTCTAAATATATTTTAAACATTTAGTTCCTCACAGTTAAATCAATTGGTGAAGATTGACAAAAGACGACCAGTAACAAGGAATTGACGACAAAAGAAGTTACAATGACATTTTAGTTGTATATAACAATTGATAAAATATCAGGATTATCTAACAGATTAAGCCTTGTGTGGTATTCATATTTTTGTTGGTGTTCAGTGTTGGTGGGTCTCGTCTCGTGGACCAGCTGCAGTTTTTTTTTTTAATTCAACACAATCAAACTTTTTATGTTAAAATATTTAACAGATGTTTACTTCATTTACAATCCATCTTTACTGCATATATGGTTAATATTTGCCTCGTACCTTTGTTAGATCACATTTATAAATTGAAGTCCTACGTCCTCTCTCTCTCTCTGCATCTGCATAAATCATGGCCTGATTTTTTTCCCTCAAATTGGTTAGTTACGTTAGGTTCACAGTAATTATCTTATATTTTATTACTCAGTTTCAATAAAGTGGTTATTAAATTTGCTAAAAATAGTTATAAGGCCTGTTCGACTTCATGCGGGGCCGCAATATCCGACAGACGGTTGACATCAAAGTAACGCGAGAGCGATTCGAAAGCAAACTTTTTCGAATCGCTCTCGCGATACTTTGATGTCATCCGCACTTCAGATCTTTCGGCGGCCCATCAAGTCGAAAACGTCTTTGACGTTGTCACGTGGTCCCTAAAGCGTTTCACAAAGGTTTTCGGAACTGCCCAATCACAGTAGTGGTGAATTACTGAAAAACTATTATTTAATCGTTTAGAGATAACCGAAGTAAGTATTATTTGCTTACAAGGCACAAGGCGCAAGACCCTGCAAAATATATAAAAAAATTACACTGTATAGTAAATGTGCATCCAATCCATGCAACTCAATGGCGGACTCCATTTGTGAGAGGACAATCGCCCTCTGGAGGAAGACAACTTTGTGCTCCACAGGGAACAAGTAGCGGCTTTGTTGTGGCAAATTTTTAAGTTTGTTTGCAGGGGAATGATTTCAGCGAAACCAGCTTAAATTTAATGCGGAACGACTGACTGACTCTCGCATGTTTATATGGTAAAGTACACGAGATTTGTTTAAATGAAATTTGGAAAACAACTGTCGGGTCTTAAAAACAATTCATTTAAACGAAAAACGCAGGCTTTTATCAAATCGTTTATTAGAAATCATTGATAGTCAGGGAATCACAGTTTTATTAGTGAAATAAGATACATAGCCTACCATGCGCAGTGATTTAATAAAGACAAGGGCACATAAAGAGAGGTTATCAAACAAAAGTCAGCTGTGTGGAAGTCTAGGTGTTTGGGAGGAGAGTGGTGCAAGGAAATACTCAACAAGATAAAAATATGAGCATAATACAAGGCTATAACATTTTACATTCTGTGTTGAAGGACTTATAAAGAAGAAATGTTCCCATCAAGAGCTGAAAATTCTGGTAAAGAAATGCCTCTCAATGTCTTATTTTATGTTTGGGTTATTATGTACTTTTTGATTTAAGACATTCTTTTTTAAATGAGTACATGCCAAGAGCACACACACTAATAATCACTTTTATTGTTTATTTGTGTAGGCAAATGTGACAGCCAACCATTATTTGGATTATTTGCATCCTCCGAGTCATTTGAGAGTAATGGCTGTTCCAGGTGAATATTGTTAAAGAAACTTCCTCTCGTTTTTGCTTCTCTTATAAAACAGTAAATAATAAAGTAAATACCTCTTCTCTTTTATAATGTTGTTCATGTTGTGCATTTTTAAAGAGATTGTAATTTATTTTTCGCCCAGATATGGTACCTTTGAATCTTTTGGACCTGGGACCTTGAGCACTGAAGATGCAGTTTCAGATTATGAAAATTCTTACAGTGGGTACGGTGACAGCTATTCAGACACCTGGGCAGCAGATTGGGACAGACCCTGCCTCGTGGCATCCCAGAGATCCAGGTCTCCATTTTCAGACAGCAGCAGAGAAAGTCAGTACTCTACCTCCAATCTTTCAGATTCCTCCAGCCTGTACTCTCCCTCACATTCAAGGCCAGCGCCTATTGGCACACGGGGAAGAGACATGCACACATACATGCAAAGAAACTATTGTGGAAGAGGTGCTGTTGTTTCTGAGGACAGACAAAAAGCTCTCGAAGTAAGTATAGATTTGTTAGACTTTAATGTCTATTGCAAACAAACAAATTATCTACATAATAATGGTAGTTTTTAGTGCTACTAAACTACAGATTTTTTTTTTTGAAACAGTGTCCCTACACTGTTATTTCCTCCTTTCCACCCCACCTGTCTTCTATCTTTTCCCAGAAGGTTCTCAATCTCATTCCATTGGTCAGATCTAGCCCAGGGGTTGGCAACCTTTGCGACCAAAAGAGCCATCTGGGCCCTCTCCCACCAAAATTAAATTTGTCTGGAGCCGCAAAATATATGTAACCTTTAAATTACTAAAACACAGGTTGTTTGGATTGTAGGGTAGTAGTTACCCAGATACATCACTAGGTGGCAATACAGTGCGATTTAACAATTTATAAATGTTTGTCCCTGGCAGGAAGTGGGAGTGTTGCACGCACTGCTTTATTTAGACTTTTTTTCTGTGAACTTTTGTTTCAGCTTTTGTTTTTGCAGTGTTTGATGAAAAGCCAAAAGAGACAGCCCACTCTATTCATACAGACATGAGAAGTGCGCTAGCCAAGCAGGATTTAAACTCTGCCGGCTAAGGACCTCAAAGTTTGGTTTAAAGACGAAAAACGTACCAAACAGAATGTTTTCTCACCATTCCGTTTTTAACACGCGCATACAATGTTTGGCGTTGTCACACATCTGTTAAAGCAGAAAGAAAACTACTACTCTCTGTTTTTTTTTCTGTCACCTTCTGTCGCGCTCATATGTACATCGCATGCACTTACTTCGTCTCTTCAAATGAAATATCTGAAAAAGCAAATACATTTACCCAGCCAGCGTGTATGGCTCGGAAAATGTGTATGCGTTTAGAGATAGTTCTTAAAGAAATCAGGACAGATGTGGTCAAAATGGACAAAACAGACGGATTACAACAGCAGGTGTAAATGGATTTGTGCCTCTTTCGTCCACTTGTGATCCGATTGACCAAAATGCATCTTAATACCAAGCATAATACAGGGCCTTATAAAGACTACAGGAAGCTACAGCAGGGGGCTCGAGAGCCACGGGTTGCCCACCCTTGGTATTGCCAGAAGCTGACATGCCAGACCAATTAGCAAATGGAGCAATATTTTGAAACTCTTTAGCTAGGGCAACAGTTAACAGTTTTCTCTGCTTAACAGGAAATAAAAAAAAAAACCTTTTGGTCTTTTCTCCTCTTCAGTGCCCAGCTCAAAGTCCCGCTCTTCGCATAAACAGACTTCTCAACTACTCAAACTCCGCTGTTCCTGTGTTTCGAGGGACCAAAAGGAAGATGATGGAACCAGTACCTCCGTGCAAGTTGATTAAAAAGAAGAGGATAGTCAGTGTAGTTCCTAGCTTAAGCAGGAGTGAGGGTATGTACTGTGCTTTGTTGTTAATACATTGGCTACATTCATTTTCCATTAAAAGGAACAGCTCACCCCGAAACGATTTTTTTCTTTATGTACTCACCCTTGTTTACTCACTGCCTTGTTTCAAATCGGTATAAATTTAGATATGTAAAGAAAGATATGTGGACGAATGTTTGTAACCAAACAGATCTTGGCTACCATTGACTACCATACTAGGATAATGTCTTTGTTCTGTTCAACACAAAAGAAGATATTTTGAAAAATGTAAGTCCGCAAACTGTTGGAGAGTTATTTCCCTGCAACTTGCAGCAGATGTACAACCCTACCCACATCCACACTTGGATGACGGTGGGTTGAATGTCACATGGGTCGTGTTGGATGTGCACAGCAGAATGCAGCGAGACCTTCTTGAACAGTTCTTGGGCACTTTTCACTATCATTGTAATCTTTCATTCTATGGTAGTCAATGGTGGCCAAGATCTGTTTGGTCGCAAGCATTCTTCCAAATATCTTTCTCTGTGTTCATCACAACAAATAAATGTATATAGATTTGAAACAATGCGAGGGTCAGTAAATGATGAGAGAATTTTCGTTTTTGGGTGAGCTGTCCCTTTAAGTCCCTTTCTACAGTTTAAAAAAAAAAAAGGTTTATGTTGGTGCTTAGCATGCTTTTCATTTTTTCCCTTTGTAGGACCAAACATTTTAAAGGTAAGAAACCACACTCAAAGTCAATTATGTTGAACTGATCTTGTGACAGAAATGTTTTCATTTCCACAGGACATTTGTAATTCTCCAGATAACCAGGAGATAGACGAGGAAGGTGGTATGTGTTTATTTTTCCATACATGCATTTGTTTTAAAATAGTCCATCAAGTCATCATTATTGTTGTTTATTGTTAAACCCAGTGTGTGGTAAGAAAGTTCGAGCCAGAGAAAAACGCAGAAGGCGACGAGAGAAGAATCATGAAAAATATGGTGAAAAGCACAGGTAAACTTTTGAGTTTCCTCACCACTTTTGCCATTGAGGAATCACTTTGATTTTTAATTCAAAATCTGGTCCATTAGGATCTATTTGCATGATCGAAAAAGTAAATTACAGTATACTAAAAGGTACTGTGCTAAGGTCAATACCTCGTAATGACTTGTCAATGCCTTTATAGTATTCACTGCAGGATTTGTGTTTTCTTATAGGTGGGCTTTTACTTGTGCTTTCTGTAAATTCCACACGTTTGAAGACAAAGACATCGAGAAACACTTTGGAAGCACATATCACAAGGAAACTCTTGACTACATACGACGGCAAGCTAAATTTGATGACAATGTCATCAGTTTTTTGCATGTAAGAACTTTTGAAAAATGTGTTTTTATGTTACAAAAGTGTATTATATTGGTTGACATACATTTACCCACGTTCTAATGCTGTACAGGATTGCATGGTTCACAAATTTCGTAAAACGGTCTCTACTCTACATAACCTAAAGTCTACCTGTGGACACAGCAAAGATGAGTGGGCAAAAATCATGGAAGGTATGATTCAAATTCACTTATGCATAGATGTCCATACCATGAAAAGTTGTTTCAACTTTAGATTAGCAGTGATATAAAACACATTTTTGGTCGTATCAAGTATACAAATTTAACTTAAACTACTATATTATTAACAAATTAAAAAAAAATGTTGTAAAAGTATGTTTATTGCATGGCTAACATTTGTCTTTGCAGGGGTGACAGAGGATGATTTCATGAGAAGAATGGAGGTGGTTTACTGCAGTGCATGTGACATTTACATTCCTGTGGTTTTCAGCTCTATACAGCACCATCTTTGTTCTCATACTCACCTCAAGAGCAAAGCGGTGAATAAATGTCGTAAATATACTTAGGCTCCAGTTTTGGGTGATGGGCTTTATGTTTATGGGGTGTTCTGTGTTTACTTCAAAGGCTTACAAAGATCAGCTAAAAAGAGACAGTGTGGTCACAGCCAAAGCCATTATCAATAATGATCATGTAAAGGTGCGCTATGAGATGTACATGAAGGTAATAACTTTTTGGCACACAACAAATCATTTGATCATAGTGGATAATCGTGAATTCATGCAAATATTACCATCTTATTTTTAACAGGGAGAAGACCCGTTTGCAGCTGATTCGAAAGAGACAGTTTCTGATTCTCTGGATCATGAGAGATCAGACGAGACTGAGGATGATGAGGCAGAAATAAGTGACTCATATTGTTAGACAAAGACTGAATGTATATACAAATTGGTCCTTTAAAAAAGAGAAAAGAGAGAGAGACTCTTTCCAGTTTCTTGTTCTGTATACTAAAATTCACAGGCATGAATACATGTGGTTCAGATGGCCTAAGTTCAAAATTCAGTTCAACATTTATTAATGTAGGCTACTTTTTCTTTGTAGGCCTTTTCTATATTTATTGTACTTTTTGTTTAAGTTATTTTGCTTTTGTGTCTTTGTAGTATCTTATGCAAGTTTGTCATTAAAATGTTTGGCACTGTTCTGAATTACATTAAACTTGACAGGAATTTATTTGAATGCAGATGTTTATGGGTTACATTTTTGATACATCCTGTAATATTTGGGATTGGATACTTGCCTTGTCACTGTGTGTTCTAAGAAAATATGTGTGTTAACTATTAAATTTTCACATGACACAGGTTTGGTTTCTGAAACTGGTTTGATTCAACATCAATGCTGTATTACAGTAGTTTATCTACTGTAATGAGGTATGTTTAGGTATGTCAGTACTATACATGTTTGTATGGCTGGTTCTAAACTTTACTAGTTGCAAAATCAAGCCATTACTGGTACAGCTGCTTAGTGTAACTGCCCCCCCTGCTGGAGGCAACAAACAAAGACAGCTTTGCCAACACTGCTGTCCAACACAGTATGTTCTTTAAAACTTCTATTCCAAATGTTCAAGCAGTAATAGTAAGAGCATTTAATCACTGCTAAATTATCAAATGACGTTTTTACTTTTACAACCTCAATGTGTCGCTTATAGTCAATATGTGTTATGTAAAGCTGCTTTGTAACAATGAAAAATTGTACAAAGCGCAAAATAAATAAAGTTGAGTTATTATACAGTGTTAGTTTTTGCTAATTAATGTGAATTAATGTTAGCTTAATGTTGAACATATGTTTTTGTTGGATTTAGAATCTTATTGCAAATGTTTCAGTTTAAATTATGTTGTCGGCCACAAAACAAATGATTTGTTCTTTTTATGATTTATTAGGTAGAGTTTTAAGGATTTCTCAAAAATATTTGTAATATTTGTGTCTACAGAAACAGTCCTCCTCCTGTATTTAATTTGAGCAAATCACTTTACAGTAAATTTAAACCACTCAAATGATCTGCAGCACATAGACAATGATTAATAAATAAATACAATTTCTTGTACAATGTAAATATAAATAATTGTAAAATTTTAAATGACAAAGAGCTTGTCAAATATCTTGAGCAAAATTAATAACTACAATTGTATTACATAAAAAAATACACATAAAAAATCTTGATTGTTTGACAAACTTGCCAAGTCCGTGTTATTTGATCACAAACATTCTTTTAAATATTTATTTCTGTTCTGCACAAGAAATGAATGCTGTTTCTTTTTAATGTGTCTTTGTGGCCTCATTATTGGTGCATGTTAGTCAAACTTTGGAATGATAGTTCACCCAAAAATAAAAATTCTGTCATCAATTACTCACCATCTTGTCAATTCAAACCTGTATGACTTTTTCTTTCTTCAGGAGAACACAAAAGATACTTTGGAGGATGTTGTTAACTGGCCCCCATTCAACTTTCTTCTAAATATCTTCTTTTGTGTTCTGCTGAACAAAGCAAGTCATAAAGGGATTTATACTGACAAGAGATGAGTAAATGATGACAGAATTTTCATTTTTGGGGAACTGTCACTATAAGTTGTGAGAACCCTTTTATATCTTACTTGGGTTAGTCTTCCATATATTAAGCAGGTATCTTGAAAGACACCAGAAACCCTTTATTGTATGGCTTTTATTTTAGCCTTAAGAGTTTTGAGATCTCTGAAATAAAACTTTGTAATGACCTGACAGTGAAGGTCATTGCAAATCTGTTTCTATGGTCTGTTGTTCTAAGGGTATTTTGTCTGACTCTTATAAGTTCTGACACGAACCTGGCAATCCCATCATACTAAGCTCACTGGTTACCTTATAGGAAGAATCGTACCTCCTCCATCCTCGTGAAAGTACGTTTAAAATGCTGCGCGTCTTTGATAGATACCTTTAAGGAATAAATAGTTTGTGATATTGCTTTTCCTCCAATGATACAGGAACTGATAAGTGGATGTTATTGTGTCTTCCAAAAATAAAACATTGCTTTATTGAGTGGTGATATTAAGCATATTAATCATATTGATCTCTTGTCTAATTGGTTATTGCATTAGAAATTGCATTAGAGGAGGATTAAAAAGAGTCAGACTACTGTATATAAAGATGTTACATGTACTGTAAGTGTTGATTTAAAGCTAAAGTCTGTGTTTATCTGCTCTAGATGCGAAAGATCTCATTTTAATTGGGCCTTAAACCCAGTAATAGACTAATTGTAAAACTTAAATCTGGGTTATGGCCTTGAATTTATTTTCGTCTGCATGTGTGTTTTTAGCCCAGGGGAAGGCACTGGCACTTTGTAAGCACATGCACAGATGATGAGTAGTAATTATGCTTTAATGATTTCCCGGGGCACATAGCTCCCTCTCTCTGCAACTTTAACTGTCTTTCTTCTCGCTCAGTCCCCCTAAATTAAGACTTATTTTGAAAACATTTGGTGATGAAATGCAGCTTAAATCTTCTAATAGCCACATGAGCCCCATTCGGGCATTTTTGCTTGGCATCTTTGATGTCAGATGCCCCTGACTGGGTGTTCCTGGCACCGATTGCTGCTTATTGGCCATAATTGGGACAAGTAGTTTTAAAAAGGGCATCCGCTGTGAGTGCAACTTTGATGGCTGCAGTGGCCACACCATTGCTCGGAGTGAAGGAGCCCTCCCCCAACACAAACCCACAAGCACTAAGGCCCTGTCACTTATTAAAGGAGCTTGTCACCACAAAGTGGCAGATGTCCTGATAGGATCTGGCTTAATCTTTGGCCCCCGCCTGGCTTGTTAGTACACATGGTTCAAGGGAAGAGAACTGTTAGTGTTTTTAATAACTGTTACTTGTATTCTTTGGAGGCCTCTCTTTCCCCCCACCCCTTATCTTACTTATTCTAGCCCTCTCTCTCTCTCCTGTGTCTCTTCTTTATCTCTGGCTAGAATGTGTTTCCAGCCCTCATAGCCACACTCAGTTTCTTTTCTCTCCCTCAGGTGCTGGCCTTGTCATGTCAAGGGTTCAGTGCCATCCGAATGTTTCTAAAGCTCCATTTTCACTCCGCGCTGCACCCCTGCTTGTCACATGAAGATGAGGCTGGTGTCCTGGGTACACACCTGGCACTCTCAGTCCCATCAACCCCAGCCACCCCTCTAGAGAGCGACCCATCCTTATAGGTTTTTTCCACAGGTAAAATTGCGAAAAACCTTGCAAGGCCCCTGATTCCCCTGGAGGTAAAATCCATAATGGAGTTTTGATTCGAGCTACAAGGGCCTTGAAAATTGACTGCTTTAACCACACAGCTGCCTTTCAGAAGGTCAGCACTGCACAGAGACAAGAGAAAATCATTGGTCCAAACAGGGAACAGCTCACCACAAATTATACACCTGTGGGGCACCATCTAGGCATGGCTTTTCCACCAGAAATAACTTAAAATGTGCAGTATGTCTTCTTAAACATGCACATTTTTGATAATAAATTATTCAAAATGTAAACGTATTGAATAAACTTCCAGGTCTGTAACCGTTTTCTTGCCAGCTCAAGGAAAAAGGTCTGCTTGCGTTTGATATCCTTTGATGATTGCAATGATGTCAATAAGCTAGGGTATCTATAAAGAAAAAATACTTTTGCTGATCTCTAATAAAGTTTGGTCTAAAATAAATTTGGAGTTTCTTACCGGTGCTAATAAAGGACCACATATGCTAGTTCTAAAAGACAGAGGGCGCTATAGCATTACTTCAGGATTTTTTTACATATTAAAAGATTTATTCCAGTGTCAGTCAGGTTTTTGATATTTGATGTCAACTGACACATAACTGTTCTCTTTTGTAAAGCTCTTGTTATATTTCATCATACGCCACACTGTTCATCGTGGGAGAGACTCCTGTCCAATTCTCCACGATCACTAAATCTACTCATCAGACAAGCATAACAAACCCCCTTGTTTTCAATCACTTAAATGTAATCTGTTCTATTTTACAAATAATTGGCATCCTTCCTCCTGTCATCTCCTTGCACCTTTTTGCAGAAGCTAAACTCCATACACATGGATGCATAACTACTTATAAAACAACATACTCTTTTTTTCCCCGATTTTGTTTTGATAAGGTAAAGATAGTCATTGTATCTCGATTTCTGACTTTGGATCATCTCACCAATGGAAATGCATGTTTATTCGAAGAAATCAAACCTGCCAATGTAAAATACATCTTAACTTAAGTTATACAGCTTCATTAAATGTTTAAGTTAAATCAAAATAGCTCAATGAGTGAATAAAAGTTAAATGACATTGAACTGAATTTTACAACTATTTTTCTAACTATAAGTCAGTTCAATATAATTAACTTCAGTTGACTCATAAAGCTAATTTCATTAGCTTAAAAATGTAGGTAAACTGAATTTATTTTTTACAGTGTTCTTCCTGTCAGGACCCATACATTTATAGCAACCTGACAGTTAAATTCATCTTTTGACAGCACCAAACGTGTTGAATTCCCACAGAAGTTAATACTCTAAATACTTGTTGTTGCAATCAGTTAAACATCCCCAGGAGGCTCAACAGAGTTTTCCCTTTGAACAAATACCCGTGGGAGACCAGTCTGGGACAGCGCCAGAACCTAGAGGTCTTAACTGCAGGTGCTGCTGGGAGTTTATCTAATGAAACAATCGGTAATTTCTCCTGCGAGTGTGGTGAGAGATGTTGAAAAAGAAAGAAGAGAGAAAGAGTTTGAGAGTATGTTTTCAGGAAGAATCTTTAGCTGGGCTTAATTTCCCATGCTTGAGCAGAGTGGAGGATTTTTTCCTCCTTACAGATCTTTTTGTAAGATCCTGCTTACCCAAGATAGACCCAGGGGCACTCTAAGAACATACACATCACCTAGATTTGCCTTACAGCCGGCTTCCCTCTCCAGCGATCGCTCCCTGGATCCCCGGCGGCTTCTTTGTGCAGCAAAGACGCGAGAACGTTTTAGAAATCAAATTTCACTTTGTCAGAGTGAACTTGGAACAGACTTTAAGTTGAATAGATTTAATAGAGCATATTTGTTTCAAATGCACAGTCACACAAATCCCCAGATTATAAATGCTTGAACAAAAGTGAGCATTAACACATCGAAATGACATTTCCTTGAAACTGTAGTGACAATTTAGGAGTGTCTTGTTTTATGAATGCAAAAAAATAAATTCACACTTAAGTAGATGGGGGCAATTCTCGCTATTAACAAATCATTAACTACGACTTTTCCCCCAATAAATTCTTCATTTGTTGAATATTGATAGTAAGGTAGTTGTTAGGTATTGGGTAGGACTAGGGATGCAGAAAATGTGCTTTATACGGATTAATAAACATCCAAAATACGAATAAGAGGCATGCTAATAACAACTAGTTAATAGTGAGAATTGCCCCCTATATTGCTGTGTTACCAAATTATTTTTTTAACCATTTATTTCTATGATCATATTCTTTGCATTCATTTTAAATTCAGCTCTTGCTTGATTGCAAACTCATGAACACCTCAACACCCTTGTACTTTTAACAGCATCACTCTTGTTTATCATGGAACCATACCGACAGACTCATTGCCCGTTGGGGGATTTTGAAGTGTACAGGTTATCATAAGTATGAGTCAGTCTACTGAGGCTCAAGGGACACGGAAGTGGTCTACAGAGGAAACTGTGGCCGATACGTAGCGAGTGTATTCCTTCATCCCTCAGCACCTTGCCTACGTTGACCAGAGTGTCCATCAGTGTGGTCTCTCGAGTGCCGTAGGAACAGCAGTGCTAGCAAAAATAAAAAACACACCCCAGGAAAGTGCTTTTCTTCATGGCTGGGGTAGAAGTGATGGATTGGGTAAGCATGAGCACACAATACATTTGTTACAGAAGGAAAGAAGGTCTGGCAGAAGAGCAATTTCACTTTACCTGCTGTTGTTTCTGAAATGTGTCTTTTCGTGTTTTGTAAGATTATCTAAAATATTTGCATGAAATAATATTGTTTCGCAGCTTGTTTTCTTGGCGACAAAACTCAAGTCTATCATAGTAGCCTATATCATGTCTTTGAATCAATATCTGATCTACGTGGCCCCCTGTGTTTTGGCTGCATCTTCTGACCTTTCTTTTCCCTCAAAAAAATATGATTTGTAGTTTCTCTGATTTAAAACGTGTTCTCCTGAGCTTTGTGTAAAGTCAGGCTACCTGCCAGTTTGAAGTGAGTGATTCTAAAGGCATAAATTATGCGAAGCCCCTTTTCGTGCAAATAATTGTCCCAATATCCTTTGAAGGCGTCAGTCATCCTGGATGTTCACCATAAGCTTATTTGGGGATATCCTATTTTCCATCTAGGTTATATTAATTAATGCATGCTCTTCACTCAAATTAGCCCTCGGAGGAGCAATAACTCAAATTCTTGTATTTATGTAAGTAATAGGTCAGAAAAAACATGCTAAACTGAAATAATTATGCAGTCCAACACTTTGCTTTGAGAATAAACTGCTGAAAAACCTTATAAAATATGAATGTGTTTAGGGTGCAAATTTGTAAAATATTAACAGCCTAGTATCTGTGTGGTTCAGCACTTAAGTTGGCAGTCAACTTCAATAAGCGGCAATCATTTTTGTCCTATTTGTGCTCGGTGTCAATGTTTTTAACAATAGTTATTGATCTACAAGGTAATCTTGGGATATGTGAAGAATCCTGTTTAGAACGCAAGTGCTCGGTTCTGATGTGAGAACTCAAGGAGACTACATGAGAGTCAAGCAATGGAGCCCCCGTGGGGAATGATCTTATGTCAGGAGATTGCAGATTTTTACGCTAAAGAAGCTACTCAATCTCTCCAAAGACTGAATTATTAAAGGCCCTGTATGTTTTTCAAAGGCTGGGTTTAGCTTTAAGATGAGAGTTGGGGGGTTGTTTCATACTGGATCATGTCTGTCCCACCCCCACCTCTACGATTCTCTCTGTATTCGCTCAAATGGCCCTTTACTTTCTAAGCATGCTTTTACTGCCTTTGAAGAGTTATTTTTGTTGATGAAAAGGATATGCTGGCTTGGTAAAGTGAATTGCTGCGATTCGCTTGCTCGTTTAATACTCCTCCCTTCTAGGTTTGGTTCATAAATTTATTATCACTAAAGTATGTGAGCAGTTTCATGCCTTAGCAAGGCCTGGAAGCTAAGTGTTGCTGATGTGAAAAGATTGAGA
The DNA here is from genome assembly GCA_008369825.1 of Triplophysa tibetana. Lineage (NCBI taxonomy): Eukaryota > Metazoa > Chordata > Actinopteri > Cypriniformes > Nemacheilidae > Triplophysa > Triplophysa tibetana. The sequence continues at coordinate 13,506,676 of CM017905.1, read as the reverse complement.
GCCAGACGGAACAAGTGAAAGAGCAAAGAGGGGAGGGGGTGGAAAGAGAGAAAAATAAAAAGGGGGTTCTGGTATGTTTTGGAGGATGGGGTGGAAGGTTTAAAACAGTCTGGTTTATTGATCGCTTCCCGAAATTGAACAATTAGACAGTTGCCTGACTTCTGCAGGGATATCTACAAATAACCGGCGATTATTACAAAGCATATCACAGAATAAACCCTGAGCGGGCGATTGGAACCAGAATACAAAGTACAAAAAAAGCATACAATTACACATCATGCATGCAAAAATATGGTGTACATTTTACATACATGCGTTCTGAATTGTATACATGCATATCTCAATGTAAAACTATGCAAACTTTTTTATCCAAAGTGACGTACTGTACAGTTTTCTAATTGTAGGCACATTCCTCCTTGAAGGGACTGAGGTTAAGTGTTTTACTTAGGGGTAAAACGCTGATAAAGCAGAATTATGACTCGAAGACTCGAAGACTGCGTTTTCTTAGGTCACCTGTATCTAGAGTAGCTAAGAAGTTTTTAGCAGTACATTTCCTTATGCCCCCTGATGTATGATGCTACCATCCTATAGTCAGGATGTTTTAAAGAAGTGCAACGATACACTCCACTAATAGATTTACAATTGGCTTTACACATGCATTTAGCCAAGACCTCTATCCAAAGGATTTGTGCATTTTATGAATATACAGGAATAGGAATCAAATCCTTTTCATTTGCTGGCACAAAGCCACAACAATTAATTTATGGCTCTTAATACGAATGTGCTAGTCAAAACCCAATCTTATCAAGACATACCCACTCATGAGATGTCCCAACCCATGTCTAAATGCCAAAGATGTAAATGGTTTGACACCTGGCCATGCAGAAAAAAAATGAGAATGCTTTAAATAGTGGCCAAATCTGTCAGTAGACCATTCACAGCCACCGTTACTTAATCTACTTTCAAGACATGTGGGAAGAAGAAGGACTCAGTACTAAAGAAGGGACTGTTGCTCATTACTAACATTGGCTAATGAAGAGAATCCTGCATTGTCAAGGTGTCTCTGACTATTGGTGGTGTTGTTTGCAAGCTCTGGCATGTGTTTGGTGATTTAAACTGCTGGTTAGGAAACTGAAAGGCATCTAATGGATTGTGTAGATGAGATCCCAGGTGGGATACTGTTGCAGGATCGTCCTTGCGCCAGATGTTTTTCTCCCGAATAGCTATGGCCTCAGCCCAGAATGAAAAATGAGTGAAGTAATGCAATTTGATTCAGGCACAAGGACACAAGCTGTGCTCGCGTAAAATCCTGAATCCCTGCACTTTAACTCTAAAAGTGTATAAATGGAACATGAGGGCCCTGAACGTTTTTCACATGAAGAAATGTTGTGTTTTAGATTTGTACAGATAATTAAAGGCCATCTACTTTATAAAAGACTTGTTTTAAATTTAATCTCACTTCAGAACACTTTATGATGTTCAAGCTATGCTATTTTCAGTGTTTTAGACATCTCAGAATGATTAGGATTGAGTAAATGAACTGTTCTTTTGAGCAAGTTCATTTCCAAGAACCTGGTTTGATAATTAGACCTAATTTGGTTATGAATTATTTATGAATAAGCTAACATATGTCTTAGAAGGTCTTGTAGCGCACAGATGACTACTTTTAAGAGCTCCTCATGGAGCGGTGGGGTCTGTCATCCTATAGAAAACATCTATGTAGAGTTTATTTAGAATAGTTTGGTTTTACTAAGAATTTCCCTTAACTATATTTTTAAATGTTTTCGGCATATAAAACAACAAGAAACAAAACCTTTCTCTCATTACAGCACTGTTTCCTTTCTCTAAAACGAACAACATGGGTTTAGGCCACAGCATTACAAGCAAATCACGTATAAGGTGACATCCTGAGCACCTCCTGTCCGACCAGCCCGTGGGCCTGCTCTCGCTCCTGTTCCCTGTCTTGATAATGAGAGGCTGGGCCTGTGACAAACTAAAGGGTAATTACAGCAATAAGACGCAGAGGATGTCACCGAGAAAGATTGGAGGTGAGGGGCCTCTCTGCTTTGTGCCAGCAGCTCGGTGCTCTTGTCCCCCTGATCCTACCATTCCCCCTTTCATCTCCTCTGCTCAGCCATTAAAAATTCATTCAAGACCTCCAGACATATTTATGGGCAAATGCTTTGGTAGAAGTGGTAGTACTGAAAAATTCATTGCTACAATGGCTTCTAACAGCCCAGAAACCTGTAATTAATTTGATTGCTCACATTATACAATAAATTAATTTATACAATATTTATTTAGCTTTCTGTTTTGCCATCTCGATCAGGCTGGTAAAAAAATATGTTCCATTGGATTGTGAAAGCTGAATCAGTGCCTTTTTTTTCTATCGTCTTTGCAACCAGATCTCTCGCTGTTGGGAAAGGTGCCCTTTTCCTTAGGGATCGTTTCTTTGAATTCAGAAGTGATTTTCATATTGGAATTCCTATCCAATACAGACAATAGGATAGTGTGCATGTTTGCACTGTTTAGTAAATCTGTTCATGCTTTACATGGAATAACAATCACGTCAATGCCCACAGGTTCAGATTTGATAGTGCATGACATGGAGAGGAAAGTTCCCCACAGCCCCTGTTAAAAATGAGGTTTTACAAAACCTTGCCACAAGGCCCTGTTAGAGAGAAGCTCTGTCATCCAGCCGAACATGTGATCTTTGCCTGTGAGGACCTCAATTATTACCATCATGGCTTCAGCTCTTCAATGTCAAAGCAAATCAACATAGAACACCATGACGCTAGTTTGTGGATGCTAAAATATTGTTTTATCTTTGAAAATCTTTGATTGTTGATTATTATATTTATATATATATATATTATATATATGCCGGCGATGATGTTTTTAACAATTATTGAATAATACTTAAACCAAAGTTAATTCCATACACAGTTTTCATGTTTTTAAAATATAACATGAAAATAAAACATGTGATGGTCAGAACATGAAATTTGCTCCAACACATTGAATGTTGACAGCTACTGAATTCAAACTTAGGTGGAAACACTGCTTCATCATTACATATTGTTTTGCTTAAAGGATTTGTTTATGCATGTATTTGCATGGGAAATGAGAAATAGTTGACATCAATCTCCTTTTCTCTATAAATATAGCAACTTGGCACTGGAGCACTCATACCAGATCTGTCCCAGCATGCCTTGGTAAAAGGGGCACTGCCCACTGAGAGTTGGTACTAGTCCCATTCTGTGCCAGATGTGTGCTGGAGGGGAGGGCAGCGCAGGGTTAATGTTCATGCAATGGAGCATGCTTAGCACTGTCAAGGTCCGTCCACCCCTCGGCCTTGCACAGACGCTGTCAGGGCTCAGTTGGGTATACCAGTGGCATTAATCTGACTTCTGTTTTTCATTAGCTCTGTTAAACACTAGGGTTTCTCTTCAGGGATTGCTTGCTAATTGGTCCTTGGTCTGTGTGTTCTAAGGTATGTCCCAGATATTCAGAATTAGATAATTTTTTTTACAAAATCTATGAAATATTCCCTAAAGTCAATGAGTAAAGCTCTTATCTAACCTAAGAATAAATCAAGTTTATAGTAAAACTGTTTGGTAGAAATGCAAGGCTTAATGGAGGACTGATCAGGAAAGGAGAGACAAAGCTGTCAGGTTGACCCTACAATTTTATGGCTCAACAGATAAAGAACAGCTTAATGGACATAATATGTTGATTTTAATTTATTTTATTACCACATTTATAAGAAATTCAAACGTTCTTTACATGAGGATAAAATTTTTCCTATCATGATGTTTAGTACACTTACATTTATGTATTTGGCAGACGCTTTTATCCAAATCAACATTGCATTAACCTATACATTTATACCTAGGTATGTGCAATCCGCTGGTATCGAACCCACAACCTTGCATTGTTTACGCAATGCTCTTACCACTGAGCTACAGGAAATCTACTCTAGACAATGGAATGGAATTTGGTTTAATTGTTTTTTAATATTATTTCATGTGGCGGTGTGGTCCCTGTGGTGGTATGGCCCTTTATGGGTGGGTGGTGATTGTTGCCTTGGGAATTAGGCACCTATTTAAGAACAGGTGAGATGTTTGGACTCATCTTGGCATTATTTGTATGTGGTCTGTGTGGTACATGTATCTCCTCTGTTTGGGTGCGGTAGAGTTTTAGGTGAAACATTGCAATGGATTTAAGTTGTTTGTTTGATTTAATGTAATTTTTTGGTTAGTTGGGCTGCCTCCATGCTGTAATGACTTATATGAGATTGTTAGTGTGTATAAAGGTAAAATGCTTTTTATAAGGAAACTATCGTAGTCAAAAATAAGAATAGACTATTGTACAAGGTATGTGCTCTATACAGCAGAATGAAATATAATTGAATGAAAAAGTTGTATAACAAATAGATAGTGTATTATCTGGAGGATATAATAAATATTGCACTTAATTTATTATTGCACAGAGATATTAATTGCACAGCGGGTAAAAAAACATTTAACTGTTCAAGAGGTAGATGGCCTGAGGGAAGAAGCTGTTTTTGTCTCTGATTGTATTGGTGCTCAGTGCTCAGTGCTCTGTAGCACCGACCAGACGGCAGCATTGTGAAGAGATGATGGCTTGGATGTGAGAGGTCCAGGGGGATTTTCTGAGTCCTTTTTCTCACTCTGGATGTATAGAGTTCTTGGTGGGTGGGCAGAGGAGCACCAATGATCTTCTCAGCAGTCCAAACTGTCCTTTGTAGTCTTGTGATGTCTGACTTTGTGGCTGAGCCAAACCAGACAGTGATGGATGTGCCGAGGACAGACTGTTTTAACAGAGTTTGTGGTAGGTTGAACTTCTTCAGCTGATGTAAGAAGTACAGCCTTTGCTGGGCTTTTTTAGCAATTGAGCCAATGTGTCTGTCCTGCTTCAGGTCCTGAGAGATGGTGGTGCCCAGTAATCTGAATGGATAAGGCCAATGAGTGTGGCGTCTTCTGCGAACTTCAGAAGTCTGACAGAAGGATCTTGGGCATTGCAGTAATTAGTGTACAGGGAGAGGAGCAGTGAGGAGAGAACGCACCCCTGGGGCCGCCAGTGCTGATTGTGCGGGTGCTGTATTTGAGTTTCCCCACTGTAATTATCAATAATTAAATAAATTAAGTATTAAAAAGGAAATTTCTAAATGATTCCTCTAAAGTTCAATTCGCAATTCATAAGAATACTGTCTTGTTTACAATAGTGTTTTTGATGTTGTACTCAAGGGAGCCCCCTGGTGGTGCAGGGGCCCTTCTCAACCTGCATTGTCTGCGAATAGGAAGGATTTTCTCTGTATAGGATGTATGTGCATACAGATATGTGAATCTGGTAGGCCTTTGTTAACAGAGACCACTGTTGTATGCAGTTTAAATTTTTATTTGCTGTTCCTAGTATACTTTTTTTTCTTCTTTAAAATGTAAGCATTTTTATGTCTGTGGTGTCTGAAGCCATGACTTCTGTGCACTGCTAGATCAGTGCTGTATTGACAGTGAGCTGCTCCCTGATGAAAGGTACCACACGCTGACTGGAAGGTGTTAGAAAGATGATTGCCTCCTGACCTGCTCCTACCCTCCATTCCATTCACAGTAAAAGACTATGTTTCCCGCTCACCTGTCTCTAAATGGGTAAAGGTGCCTAACCAAACCATGTTCCCTTTGGTTTCACATCTTTGCTGGCATTTGATCCCTAACTCACCTAAGTGCAGTGGCTTACCATTCTTCCAACTCCGAGGACTTGTCATAGCTCAGCACCCAAACACCCCCTCTAGTTCAGCCCCATGCGACCTGTCCTTTCCAGTGGCCTGTTTGATCAAGCCTTTGACAAGACAGGAGAGTAACATTTCATAGACCTTTCTGAAGATGCCATTTTGCTGCTGGTGCAGCCGATGACCTTGATGTGAATGAGGTTACCCAACCATATTTTAGACTTTCCGTCACAATGCAATGCGGTTTTCTCTCATATACAGGATAATAGGAAAAAGAAAAGCTACAACATGAAGATATGTTGTGATATCATAACGGATCGTGCTGAAAACCTGTTGCTGAATGTTACATGTGACTATTTCAACTGGTTTTGTTCTTAGAAATGTTTTAAAAGTGTGAAATGTGGTTGAAAATCAGTAATAACTTAATACAGCTCCGGCTGCTGTGCCCAGAGTAATTGATGCACGAAAATGTATTTACCATAAGGTTTAGGGAACTAATGTCCAGAGAGGATACATGCCACTGTACATACCACTTTACACTTTAGGGACTGAAAAGACAAAAGACTGGAATTCAATTTGCACCACTTAAAGATCAGTATAAACAATCTGTAGGGCTATGTGAGAAAGGAAGGAAAATGTGGCAAACCTCAGGAGCATGTCTCAAACCAAGGCAGTCATATGTGTGACTTCTCGAACATAAATAAATGAAGATAAATGGGTGAAAGAGTTATGGATCTTAAGTGTTTAACTCAAATGTCTTTTGGGTTATACTTTATATTGATAGTCCAGTTTAGACATTATAAGTAACTTTGCAACTACATGGCAACTGACTCTCATTAATTTGGATCTACATGCCAACTAATTTTCATATTATATTTTATTAGTATATTGACATATTAATGTAGTGGAGTAGGTGGGGCGAGACCCTGCTTCGAGACAGTGCTTCGAGACCGGTGAGTAACTGTTAATGAGCGCCAGCTCGGCGCGCACTGGAGTCTAATCACGTAGGAGATTGGGAGCATATAAGAGAACGAGCGACCGGACCGGGCCCGAACATGTTTGTCTTTGTATTTATATTTTATTCGCCGGCCGTCGTCCGTGAGGGGCGGCCTGCTGTCTTTTTACTTTGATATTATTTATTAAATATTTAAATGTCTGCCGGTTCCCGCCTCCTTCCTTCCTTTTAATGAGCTTTGTTACAATTAATTATGGACAAAATGTCTCATAAAGGATTATATAAGTAAAGCATTAGTTGAAATGAGAGAGATACTACTAATACTCTATTGACTGGTAGTTGACGAGAAGTTTTTACATAAGAAGATGTGATAAATGGTAAAGTATCTTAAGTGGACTATCAAAATAAAGTTGCCGTATTTGTGTTGTATTGTATATTGTAATTTTTCTGAAAAAAAACAGGCTTGTTTTAGAAGCGGCCATTAAATCAGGCATGTCATAAGTTCTGTTGATGAACGTGACATTTTTGTTTTGTTCCAAATACCGTCTCTGTGAGGGAGCTTTCGTCACCGCCATTTGCCGGAAAAACAAGACTGTGGTTCACGCGCCGCCGAGGGATAACGAAGTTAGACATTAACGTCAAAGGTGCAGTTTGTAACAATTTTGCAGTAAAATATCCAAAACCACTAGGCTACTGTTTTGTTCAGCTGAGTACTTACAATATCTCAAATGTTTCCAACTACTTAAAAATCGCGAGAAAATCGGCATTCTAATCAGTGACACGGTGCTGTGGAGTCGCCTGCCATTGAAGTCGTATCCGCATTACCATTTGTTACTGCTGTCATGAGGCATCGAGTCCACCCTGGAATTCGGTCCCCTTTAGGACCCCGACTGGTACAAAAATTCACATTTTTGTAACTAAGGCTAGCTTTTTTTCTCAAATGCTAGCTAACCACGTAGTTATATGCTATGCTAGTTGATACGTAAGCTAGGTAAAATAGTTAGATAGAGATTTGTTTGATTTCACTACCTACTGCCTCATTTACATACTAGCAAGCACTTATTGCAAAATACGGTAATTGTAATTTAAGCAAAGTTCTAGTGACATGTATCGTAATGTAATTTTGTAAGAATTGCAATTGGGAGCTAAAAGAGTACCCAAATAGATATTCTTTCAGCCAATAGAATCACTTGGGGTCCTAAAGGGGACCGAATTCGAAGGGGGACTCGATACCTCATGACACTGCCTTTACAGACTTAGAAACCACAGGAAAACAGTGTCGTGGAAAAATGTGTAAGTAGTGATTAGCATTTAGCAAGCCAGTTACTTGTTTCGAAAAATCACTTATTTTTGCACCATAATCATTCGCAACATTTATAAAACTTTCCCGCTAACATGATTTCTTGATCCCGTCTGATTGATTGCCATCAGCGGTGGAGTTGAAGACAACAGATCCTATCATTCCACGCTCCTTCACAGCATCATTAAGGTACCGCATTGTTGTGGTTTTGATCGTCCGCCCTAGTGGCGGTTATTACAAACTGTGGCTTTAATAGCGCTCTTAATATGGATATTTCTCTTAAACAAACAAATCGATTCGCTCCAGAAGATTTTTGTTAAGACCATGGAGCCTTCGATCAATGGATGCACTTTTTTAGCTTTTGCCCTCCATTCACTACCATTCTACCACTTGGAAGAAACATTTACATGGTATTATTACTCCGACTGCATTATTCTTCAAGAATACAGTCATATTCAGTAATGATGCCTTTAGGGTGAGTAAAACATGGGAAAATTTTTAATCTTACCTGAAATCGTCTTGGTTACGTATGTAACCTCAGTTACCTGATGGAGGGAACGAGACGTTGTGTCGAGAACGACAGATGGGGTTCGCCCTTGAGAACCAATCAACTCTGACTACTATAGAAAAGGCCAATGAAATCTGGCTAATGAAATTTGCATGCCGGGCTCCGCCCCCGGATATCCGGTATAAAACCAAGCCGGCGTGCAGCATTCATTTACCTCATGTTCTGAAGAGCCTGAGAGCCTCTCACAACTTCAGCAGAATACGATACGTGTTTGTGGCATAAGGGACACAACGTCTCGTTCCCTCCATCAGGGAACTGAGGTTACATACGTAACCAAGACGTTCCCTTTCTGTCGGTCTCTCGACGTTGTGTCGAGAACGACAAATGGGGTTATCTATGGAAAACGCCACAAACGCTTTATCGCGTCACAATCTCAGCGAAGCGACGGTAACAAGCCTGGGCGTGTCAGCTCGAAGCTTTCGTGAAACTTGTAACCTTACAGTGTGGTGGTCGGGGGGTTCCAGAGCTTTCCTGGAGAAAGATGGGTACAGCCCTGACCGGTAAATTTCACGGACGGGGCCTTAGCGAGAGGCCGTCCGGTTCGGTTTACACCGGGAAAGCGCAACTCTTAATCAGAGAAGCGCTGCAGAGGCCACCTCCTACCCGTGGGGAAGAATATGGTGGAGATATAAGTATGGTCTCGTCCTTGGAGGAGAACGCATGGAATGTGCGGACTGGGTAGTTAACCGCGAGGTGGAGTTCCACCTGAGGAAGCTCATGGGTTACCAAGTGTGGGAACCACTGTCATGAGGATATAACAGACGGAACAGCCCACGGTGGGGGTGTAACTGCGTCTGATAGCACATGTCCGGTTAGAACTATGTGTGATAGGTCATAAGGAATCCCGGCCTAAGGGGGAAGGCTGCTCTGCCCAGCCAACCCCCAGGAGGTGCTTGCTTAGTGATGGATGGAATGCCTGTTCTTAACCAGAGTCTGGGTAAGAAGGAAGGTTGGTGAGGTATAAATTTTCTTAGCCATGTGTTTGGGTAAGAAGAAAAGGTAGATAGCACACTGACCCAACCTCTTGGAGGGTGGGAAGGTGCTTTCGCAGGCATACTCCCCCCCGGATGCCAGTCCTACATGTCGCCACGCAGGACGTGGGCTGACACTGGGTTTACGCGAAGGCTGTTAACCCTTGCGAAGGTGTTTGGGCGTAGCCCAACCCGCAGCTCTACAGATGTCTGCTAGAGAGGCGCTTCTGCCAGTGCCCAGGAGATGGCTAAACTCCGTGTGGAGTGAGCCCTCACTGCCGATGGGCATGGGAGAGTCTGAGATCGGAATGCCGTCGTAACGGCATCCACGACCCAGTGCGCCAGCCTCTGCTTGGAGACAGCCTCCCCCTTCTGCTGTCCTCCAACACAAACAAGGAGCTGGTCAGAGCTACTGAAGCTCTGCGTGCGGTCCAGGACACAACACGGATGGGGTTGGGTCTTCCTCCCCGATGGGGAGCGCCTGCAAGTCCACCACTTGGTCCCCAAAGGGAGAAGTGGGAACTTTGGGCATGTATCCGGGCCTGGGTCTCAAGATAACGTGAGAGTTTGCCAGGGCCGAATTTAAGGCAATCCGGGGACACAGAGAATGCTTGGAGGTCCCCTACCCTCTTGACTGAAGCGAACGCCAACAGGAGGGCCGTCTTACTCAGGTGAGGAAGATCGGAACCTCCGAGGGGCTCTCCAGAGGGTATGGAGCGGAGATGAGGCGGATTCCGCCCTCTTGCGCCCGTAGGAACCTGGTGACCAGGTCGTGTTGCCCTCGAAACTTTCCGTCAACTGAGTCGTGATGAGTGGCGACTACATACACTTTCAGTGTGGAGGGGAGATGTTAGTCTCCAGTCTCGTGAGAAGGACAACACAATCCTGATCAAGCACCTCAGTGGATCTTTCTCGTTGAGAAAGACACCAGGAAGAGAAGAGGCGCCGTCTAGAGGCGTGTAACCGCCTAGTAGATGGGGCCCTAGCCTTGGTGATGGTCTCAGCCGTATAGGGGGAGTAGCCATCTCAGGATCTTCTCGTCCCGTCTAGAGACCAGACATGGTGTTCCAGAGGTTTGATCTGGGATGCCAGAACGTGTCCTTCCCCTGAAAGAGCAGGTCCTCTGTCAGGGGAATGGTTCAGGGAGAGTCGCTGTCCAGAGCATCAACTCTGAAGCCAAGTGTGGTTAAACCAGTGCGGTGTAACCAAACACCTGGTGCTCCTCTTCCCTGACCTTGCACAATCACCTGCTAACTCCACAGGAGGAGGCGTCGGGCAAGTTGTGTTAGCTGCTGTGAGCGTACGCCACCCTGGCGGAGTACAATACGGCTGTCGTGCTGTCCCGGAGGACCAACACGTGCTGGCCCTGCACTAGAGGCCGGAGCCTTCTCAGCGCAAGCAGCACAGCCCACAACTCTAGGCAATTGCATGCCAGCGCAGACGGAGGCCCGTCCAGCGCCCCGCTACTGCGTGCCCGTTGCACACTGCACCCCACCCCTGCAGCGAGGCGTCCATCGTCACCACGACGTGCCTCGTAACCTGCCCGAGGGGAACCCCCGCCCGGAGGAAGGTCATGGAAGACCAAAGGGTTAGGGTGCGTCGGCAGCAGGGCGTCATCACCATGCGCCTGCTGACGGTGTGCCACGCTGTCCTCGGAACTCGACTCTGTAGCCAGTGTTGAAGCGGTCTCATGTGCATCAATCCGAGGGGTAGTATCCCCGCGGAGGACGCCATCTGTCCCAGGAGCCTCTGAAATTGTTTCAGGGGGACCGCCGACTGCCTGAAGTGTTCCAGACAGTTCAACACTGACTGGGCGCGTGCTGCGGACAGCTGCGCCGTCATGGTGACAGAGTTTAGTTCCATACCGAGGAAGAGGATGCTCTGCACTGGGGAGAGTTTGCTCTTTTCTCGGTTGACCTGAAATCCCAATCGATCTAGATGCCGGAGCACCAGGTCCCTCTGTGTACACAACAGATCTCACGAGTGTGCCAGGATAAGCCAGTCATTGAGAAAGTTTAGTACCCGCACACCTTTTTCCCGAAGGGGAGAAAGGGCGGCTTCCACGATCTTCGTGAAGATGTGTGGAGACAGGGACAGACCGAAAGGGAGGACTCTGTACTGATATGCCCACTCCTCGAACGCGAACCGTGGGAACGGCCGGTGTCGAGGGGATCGAGACATGAAAGTAAGCGTCCTTCAGGTCTAATTGCCACGAACCAATCCTGACACCTGATAGATGTCAGGATGCGCCTCTGCGTGAGCATCTGAACGGCAGCTTGTGAAGGTGCTTGTTCAGGGTACGCAGACCGATGGGGCGCAACCCGCCGTCTTTCTTGGGAATGAAGAAGTGTGGGTCGTGACCCACTGAACATCTTGGTTTGAGGGACGAACTCGATGCCTGTTTTGCCAGAAGGGTGGTGACCTCTACCCGAAGTACGGAGGCGTCCCTGCCTCTGACAGAGGGAGAGATGATGCCCTGAAACTTGGGAGAGTCTCTGGCGAACTGGATCGAGTAACCAAGACGGACCGCCCGCAAGGCCAGCGAGACAGTATGGGCAGCTCTCGAGCTCACAGGGACTGTGACAGGGTGACCAAGGGGACGGTCTGCTTCATCATTCCCACAGGGGGTGGTTCGTCGGCTGGCAGAGCTAACCATCTGTCGCGGGGGGTCCCCGGAGGGGAGGTTGGCTCCGCCTTTTTACCTGCCTGGCGGGACAATGGCACGCATTGTCGGTTTGAGAGTGGTGACAGCTGTAGTATGTGTACGACCTCACACCTCGCCAGGGTGTGAGGTCGGTTCGCCGAGCACAGTCCAGTGGAGTGTGCGATCGGCTGTAAGTACACCCGGGGAGAACGGAAAAACTCTGCGAGTAAGTGGGCGCCAGGCCCTGCCAAGGGCCCAGCTTTGGTGACGAGGCAGGAGTCGTCCCGTACCGACCGATCAGAGCCGTGGCTGTGAAGGTTCGGGCCCGATGTTGTCCTCCCTGGGGTCTTCCCGTCAGTGTCCCTTCTCGCCAGAAGGTTGCTGACGTGGTGGAGGTTTCCCCCTCGACCTCTGCTACCGGGGTGCCGCCTGTGGGGGCACTGGAACCGGAGCCGATGTCGAAGGGGTCCTGGGTTTAAGGTAAGCAGACGTCACGCGGGATCTCGGAGGCCTCTAGGCGGCCGAGTCGCGGCGTGAAAAAAATGTGGCTTATTGCCACTGTCTGCTTCACCGTCAAAAACTGCTAAGCACAGTCCTTGACGTTGTTACCAACAACCCACCCCGCGAGATGGGTGCATCAAGAATGCGGACTTCCTTGGTGTCACTCCTCTGCACAAGGTATAACCGGGTGTGTCTCTCCTGGACCACTACTGTGGACATCGTCCGACCCAGGGCCCGTGCCACCGCCTTGGTCACCCGTAGAGCGCTGCCAGCGGTGCCACGGAGATCCTGCATTATACCCGGGTCGGCCTTACCCTCGTGGAGCTCTCTCAACACCTAGGCCTGGCGGACCTGCAGGATGGCCATGGCGTAGAGAGAGGAGGCAGCCTGGCCTGCGGCATCGCAAGCCTTGGCTGCCCCACCATCGAGGGAAGTAGGGGAGTCGGAGCTGGTTTCACTGGAACGGTCCGTGGAGCGTTCCAAGTTTTACACAGCTCCTCATGCACTTCCAGGAAAAATATGGCACCCGGGGTGGGCGCGGTTTGCACCGCGCTCCGACCTTAGGAACCACGCATCCCCGGGTTAGCACGGATGACATCACTTCTGCTTCCTCCTGAACTCGACCCTGGGGGTGGAGCTCGCATTCGTCAGAGTCGGATGCCAGTCTCCCTCCGATGCTGCGATCGACATCTCATCTACGTCACACACATCGTTTCCGAGTGTGTGCGTGAGGATCCGGACGGTATGCCACCACCGGTTGGGGAGCGTTTAGAAGAGCGAATCGGGGTGCGATCGGCCCGTGAGCACTTGGCTGGCGGGTTACGTTCGCAGAGTTCCCCATATCACTAACGCTGCTAACGTGGGTGGTCATCGGGCCGTAGCCACAGATGTCACAGCCCAGGTAGCAAACGAAATGGTGGCTGGTTCCCGTAGGAAGACAGCCACCCGTGACCGCAACTTCTGAATGACAATCTGCCCGCAGTGCGAACGCTGCTTCAGTGTGCTGCTTCAGTGTGCTGGATGCCCAGACACCTAATGCAGCGATCGTGTCCATCCCCCTCCTCGATGAGGGTGCCGCACCCAAGAGAACAGCGGGACATGCCGCGCTGGAGAAGGCTCAGTCAGTCCTGAAATGGACCTTTTAGAAAATCTCTAACACCTCCGGAACCGCCGAGACGCCTAGGGGAAGGTCGCTGCAGGTAGGGACGATCCGCTGCAACACGTCGTAGCACCAGCAGTGTAGTTGTGGAGGATTTAGAATCCTGAGTTGTACTCAGAGCCCGGCATGCAAATTTCATTAGCCAAATTTCATTGGCCTTTTCTATAGTAGTCAGAGTCAATTGGTTCTCAAGGGCGAACCCCATCTGTCGTTCTCGACACAACGTCGAGAGACCGACAGAAAGGGAAATCCCTTTATACTGAGTTAATTTATTAAATCAATTAGCATGATGTTAAATAACCTAAATTAAATTTTGACAAAACTGCTGAAAGGAATTAAATATGTTCCCAATTACTTGCTCTAATTACCATTTCACCAGCCTATAGAGCTGTGTTTGCTGATTGTCATCGGTTTTAGTGTTGGATGTCATCATTAAAATAAAAATTAGCAAATGAAACCATCAAAGATTTTTAAATATATCCAAAATACTTTGGGATAATCTGGATTCCCTTGGCTGAAGTGGCTCCCATCTGCCTACCAAATGCAAAGTGAGAAGGAGACCTTATAATGAGAACAAGCCCATAGGATTGTAGGGCCTCCGGGAAAACCGGGGCAGGTCCGTTGGGGATCTCCCCAGCTTTAAACAAGCTCCCCAAGGTGAAACACAATTTGTACAAAAACAAAGGTGGATTTATTGTTGTTTATATAGGTCGTAGATAACAACATTTTCAATATCCCAAAAATATATTAACTCAACGGTCACCCAAGGTGAGGTAGACTTTGTCAGCAGGCAATTTTTGGAATCGTCTCTCTAGTCTGAGGCTGGGATGCAATTATGCTGTGTCCTTCCACTGAAGTGAAAAAAGATTTATTTTTTGGTGTGAAGAATGAAAGTTTTTCTGTGGTAAAAGGAACAGCAGAACTGGTCTCTGGCAGAGTAATCTCTACTTCATAGTCTGTCATGGCCCCAGATTCAACCTGTCTGCTTTTATCTTCCTTTGTTGGGGTGGCTGCACTGCTTCTTCCAATTCCCTCCTCTCCACTTTCTAGCCTTTTCTCTTCTGCTGTGACTTTGAGAAAAATGATTTTCTTTTGATAAAGCGACTTCTCAGTTCACCTCTATTTCACTACCCCACTTGTGCTTGTAGTGTTGGTCACTCTTTTTCGTCCTTACTGTCCTGTACCCAGGCACTGTGTATTGAACATCAAACAATCCTATCATACACCAATGGTTTAAATCTTTAAACATGGAATAACAGGCGGAGAAAACCTAGACCTCTCTCGTCCCTTGGTCACTGTGTGTTCCTGAAGTGAGAGGAATGGACTTATGGGACTCGTAGACTCACTCACCGAAGAGATCTGGGTTGGAGGGGGCTGCAATAAGGTTTTTTTTCTATGGGCCCCTACGAAAGGGGTCCTGATGCTGTGATCAGAGTCTGGTTGATATTCTGTTTGAAATGAGAAAAGGATTAATTTACAACAGCCTTCCTCAGACAGGGGGCAGTCCCTAGTGCCACGTGCAGCATGCCAAGGGTCATCATTAGAATACTTCTGCCTTCAAAATATCCCTGCTAAGCTACAATCTCTGCTGTCAGTGTTATACCTCTTTTAAGACTCTTTCTCTTTGTTAAGTGCATAAACAATAATGAAGAAATTTTTGCACCCCACGTTTGTGCTCCCACAATGCTCTTGAGCTTCGTTCCTCTCTTCTTTTCCTCTTCATTTTTCTTTTTCATCTTTATTTCTATCATTATTTTACTATTTCTCGTCTCCAGCTAATTCTGGCAATAGGTCTTGTGTAGTAAACAAACAAAGTATTCACAGCAAGGGAGGAGGTAGCGCAGTTACAACGGGACAAAGAGAAAAACTCATTTCTTATTTTGAATTCCGAAAGATGCGATGATCAAAGAAAGCTCAATATCTCCTAGCTGCTCAAAGGTACTGGAATAAAACAAATACAATTTGATCAGGAATAGAAGTGCTCTCATTAAGAGCCAGAGCAAATGATGACAGGTTCATTGAAGTATCTCGTTGCACGCTAATTTTCTGCCCCCACTGAAAACACAATGTTTGCTTACCTTCCCTTGGCCTTCCTGCATGTTGTTGCTCTTGATATTGATTAGGGAGAGAATAGAGGAGGAGAAAAGAAGGATTTCACAGATGCTGCTCCCCTGCTCGGTTTTGTCAGTGACAACTCTTCTCCTCATGACAACTGGGGCCCTGAGCAGGGCGTGAGACATGATTGCTGTTTGCACACAGAAGTCACACCGAGCTAAACATCTTGCGTTCGGGCCTTCAGGGTTTGAAAAGCTTTTACGTTTTCCTGTTATGATAAGAACAGCAATTACCGAGTGGGGAGCTCCTGGCTGATCAGGTGGCTTTCTTCAAAAAGATGCTCTGCCATGGTTTTCATCGAGAGAAAAAAGCTGGGCCGTAAGTTGCTGTAGAACTGTGGATTAAACCTTGCTAGCTTTGTGATGATTATGTGTACAACATAAACAAGGATGTTAAAAAAAATATGAAAAAGCTGAAAACGTAACTTGTGCTGAATTGTAATTCCATCAGTTTACAAATTCGCTGGAAGGGTGAAATCACCATCAAACATGACACCGCTCTCTTAAAGTTATAGTAGATGTTAGTACATCTCTTTGTAGTACAGGATTTACAGTGCAGAAAAGGTGTCTATAATATTATTAATAATTCAATTAGTGTTCATACCAGGGGCGGTTCTAAGATGAGTGGATATCCTGAGCCCACAGACTTCCACAAATGTGTTTTCGAATACAGTGTCGTAACAAGTCAGCATGCAAAAGTCAGCAGCATCCCTTGTGCAAAAACTTTGAACGTGCTAACTCCGTCTGTTTTCGTGACCGCATTGCGCTTTCCTGGACATTTGTTGTTTACTCAGATTTGTTATTTAAATGTTGATGCATATCGATCACGCTCATATAGTAACGGCAGACCCCGAGGGAGTGCAAACTCCCAAATATCAAATGGAGTCAGCGTTTTGCACGTGTTAACAACCCTGACATTTCTATGATAAAACAGTTGTCAAACATTAAACATTTAGCTACTTACATTGAGCTGGGTCTTTCACAGTTAAAGCGGACCTTAACCTCGGCTTTCTGTCAATAGCAAAGCCCGCTCTCCTTCATTTGTTTGGCAACCTAAATTAGATTGAATTGAGAGTCCATTCAAATTAAACTTCATTCCGTTTCGACACAGTCAGGTAAACAAATGAATGTTGTACATTATACATATGTATTAAAAAATTATATAGATGACAACTAATTAGAACTATAAAGATCTCTTTACTACCCTTGACATAACCATAAACTTTATTATTAAACACCTGTTAGCCATTTTCAAATATTTTCTTCATGTTGTTGAAAATAAATGTCTGTATGATCTAGTAGTATCAGTAGTACATGCCATGCATCTTACTCACTACACCACAGAAGCTGCTGAGATGTTGTGTTATTTTTACACTCTAATTTTTTTTAACAGAGGAGGACCCACTCACATTCGCCCATGGGTAAATGTGCAGTAGATGCATAATGTAAACTGCCCTTAAGTGTTTATGGTGGGGTAACAAAACATTCGGGGATTTACTGAAAACTTTTGGGGCTTCAGCCCCTTTAGCCCACCACTAGTACCACTCCTGGTCCATACTATGTTAAATGACAGAACCGGTTTCAGCACATTAACAACTTTTGAAAGCATATCCCCTTAAGTAAAAAAAAAATATTTATCTATATATTAACTATCAATATATGCATCATGTAATGCATATTATATAGAGCTAGAAAAATGCACAAAATGGAACAGTATGTATGTACATGCACGCACACACTCACATGGGTAGTTGACAAATATGCGCACATGTGTCCTTTGGTGTGACATAGCAAAACTTTGGAAAACAAACTGTTAATAAAATATTTATATTATTAAAATGTATGTTTATAATATAAAATAGTAAAAGTGAGATTTATTAACATTGTTCGTTTTTTCAGATTTTTTGCTTCCACACTATATGACACATTTACGGTTGTCTGTCGACTACCCATACATTGATATGGATTATTTATGTGGTCCTTTTTATTATTCAGATCTGTACTTACTTAATGACCTTCTGGAAAATCGTATAATGGCAAATTCTTAAATGTCTGTTTTCATTGATGGAACACACAAGTTTTCAGTATGTTTTCCCAACATTGGGTGCATGGGCTTTGTTACCACTGATCTGGTATACACGCATATCAAGACAGTATATCAATATGAGCGATGTGTGATATGTGATTCTGAACTCTTGCTAGATATAAGACCCTTAACTACACTGTGGAAGAAGGAAATTTTATTTCCAGGCAAGCTTATTGAAAAGATTTATGCTTTATCCAGACAAGTAATGCATGAAAGACATTACATGCTGGCAAAAACGCCAAAAAAGTAAACACGAATCTGTGTAAACAACAGAACGGAATGCATACAATTTAATTTAATGCTACAGAAATCCAACATCATTACATCGTACGCTCATGGCAACATTTCATATTTGATTTATTGGAAGGTAATGACAGGGATCAAGTGACATTTCAGTTGTTGGCACAATGTCTGTGGAGCAGATAATAAGATTCTCCTCCTGTGTTTGTGCGAATGAGGGCGTCTGTTTGATTCTTCTGTCTCTGTTTGAGACTTGGCTGGGAATCAGTCTGAGAATTAGTTTGTTTTTCAACAATGTATGATCAGATGATTGCAATCATATAACATCTCAGCAGTGCAACTGTTGTAGTTTGACCTGAATTCAGCGAGATCTGTAATTATGCCATGGTAGGTTTTATAACTGATGCAATATAGTGTGTTTAATAGTAACAGGTAGCTGGAGTATTATCCGCCCTATTTTAGCTATTATGAAGGAATCTCTCTTTAGAGACAAGCTTCCCATGTTTCACATTCAAACACACACACACACATTGTGGAAACTTTTCAAAGACAAAACCTAACAATCAAACAAACATTTCTGCAATTATATAAAAAAATTATTTTGTTTATTTGACAATAAATTCGGATTTTGAAAAACTAGAATGTAGGAGGTTTAGACATTAACTATCAGCCTGTACACTAACGCATTTGTGACAATGGCACTTGGTTTATAAAGAGGCCATCTCAATACAATTGTTTTATACATTAGCAAGACAACTGTTTTTGAGCTGCTCAACCTTACTTTTACATGCTCAGTTCCTTTATTGTATGGTTGGAAAAGACACTTTAAAATACAAGGTTGTCTATTTAAAGGAGAGGAGTAATGTTTTCAGCAGGCAGTTCTTCATCTCAATATTACGTAATACAAAGATAACCATCACTGACAAGCTCTTAGGACAAAATGCCATTTGTAGTTGAAAAATGCAGGATTTTACTTTATTTAAGAACACAACTATTAACCTTTAAATGAAAAATGTCCATCTCTTCTTGGAGGACCATTATAGTAGGAAACTCACCCCCCACTGCCAGCCACGCACAAATACTTAAATATAGAATTCAATGTCTGATTGATAAGCTACAGCATGCAATTCTGAAGTTTGAAACCAAGTCATATTTATATTTATTGTGATATTTTATCATTATTACCCAAAACTTAATGCTGTAGTTTTTGTGTGCTTTAAAATAAATCACACATCATAATAAAATCTTTGATTTAATTATTTTCATTATTTGTATAATATATGTGTGTAATATCATTGAACTCACTATATAATATTATTGTACTCACTTCCAGAATCCCCCCCCCCCCCCCCGCTTATAACAGAGTTACATTATAGGAGCTATTACATTTGTCAACACTAAAACAATACTTAAATTACTGGTCAAATATAATGCTGATGAATAAACATTTGTATCGGTTGCTATGCAAATGAAAAACAATCTTTTTAAATTTATTTAAGTAATGTAACTACATTTTATATCTTGTCACAGGCACACACTTACCAACCAAATGACAGCATTTCCTGGAAATTACCATTAAATAGACCAAGTTATTGACAAGTATTTTTGAATCCTAATGCACACTGGACTTTAGGACATGAGTAGCTACAGCAACGATCTACTATAAGTTCCAACAATGATTTGATGGCTTTCTCTTCTTCTCAAAACCTTGTTTGCCTGTTAGCATTTAATTATGATGTGTATATATATATATATATTGGTCAAAGACAAAAAAGGGTTTAAGCATAAAACAATAAGTGTAATACTGCCTTAAATTGTTTTTGTTAAAAAATGTTTTCTGTTTATTTTTAAATATAATTCAGTGAAACAACCTTTTCAGGCATATTTACAACAAAAATCAATTTATGACCTATTAAAAGACTAATTACTTTCACCTCAAATGCTAATTTGTTGTACATTTACATTTTAAAAAAAATGCCACTATCCTAGCTTTTGCCCATTTGTCAAAACGATTTTTTTTACAAATTTAAAGCACAATAAAATGTAATATTCTCCCTTATTATTTTATATATTTTACTTAATAGTCAGAACAAGCATGTTGTTTGAATTTGTACAGAAATATTGTGTTACACTGAATGACAATGTAACATTATTTCAGTTGAAAGTAGACATTTAACGTACATTTAATGTGCTTTTTTATGGACATACAATCACTTTTGTAAAACTTTTTGATGGGGACACCTTAACATCTTTGACCCATATATACATATTTTATATTATTTCCTTGGTTGAAAAAATAATTCAAATAATCCATAAATGATTCACACTCTGCACTGATTTATAACTGCCATTATCTTTCCATGCACCAGGGGGCAGTATGTGACCTAAAAACAAACACTGAGCTTTTTCTTTCAACTATTGCAGAAATGCAGAACCAAATAGACAGGGCCAACCTCTGCAGTCCCGGACAGTTTAAAGTGATCATTTGTGCCATATACCGATATGGTCTGGCCGGGATTGATTTGAACACTTCTCTTTCTCCCATGTGTGTGTTTGCTTCACGCTCAACTAATGATGTAAGCTCGTGCAAGTTACTGCAGGTAAAAAGCGCAGGCTTCTATTCGACATTTGTTCAAGGCCTTGACAAAGGATGCTGTGCTGTACAGTTTTTCACAGCCACCTTTTATGCTTTATAAATAGTGTACGGCCCACATATAAATAATTGAGCGTTCCAAAGTTCCAGTGTCTTCCGACTCTAAGAATGAGAGTTTACTTGTTTACTGCTTTTCTAGAAAGGGCTGGGCATTGTTTAAGTAACGGCAACCTGTAAAATGCATCAGTTGCTCCAACAGACTTCTAAACGTAGGTTTCTTTGGTGCCAGATGTTGATGATTGACACCTCTTTAGTGACTAAAAGGAAGGACTCTATTGCTCCTAACATTTATATTTGAACACATCGTACTATATATTCATAACACATCCGTGTATGTAACATATTTTTTAAATATTAATAAATCAAGCGATTATTATTGTTTTCAATATCAGATTTAACTCTTATTTTATTATGCTAAAAGAAACTAATTTAATTTAAAATAGAGTAGGATGTGTTGTTGTTTGTCATAGGAATCTCCTGGGAAGTCATTTATTCATTAAAAATGCATTATGTGATGCTCACCTAGCAGACACCAGTACTTCAATATGAACAGTGTCAATTGTGGGTGGCTGTAGATTATTTGTAAATTAAATGTGTGTGTGTGTGGGGGTGGAGGGTGGTTGGGCCCACTCAGGTACAGAGGCTAACAACTTGCTGTGAAACAGTAACAGCTGCCAGGGCCTGTTCCACAGAGAGAGAGACGGCTGTGTTCATTAGGCAGCGTTGTCTCCTGGGCTCGTCCACCTGCCTTGATCACGTTAACATTAATAATACATGACTGAGCACGGTAATACAACCATTACATTGGCTCCTTTTCTTTTCTGTCTCACGCTGCTGGTGCTGCCCGCTTCAAATGCGAGGATAGAATGTAATTTTTTCCCTTTATCGAAATCTTCCTATTGTATTGCTGCCAACAATATGCATCTCCTGTTTGCATTCGGAAGCACAAAAATGAGTTTAACCTTTCTTTTTGGGGTTCATCCAGCCCAGAAAACAAAACAGTGTTTTCAGAACCCGAGATATGTTGTTATTTGGCGGGGGTGAAACCATAGCATGTTCACTTCTGTGTAATTTCAAATGTGACGCATCTTCAGAAACAATGTGTTTTTATCCCCGAGCAGAAGTCAGGCAGAGGGAATGGCAACAGATGATGAGATTCTCCCCACCCCCCAAAAAATCCTGAAGTGACCATAAATTTGAATGTTTTTTAGAGATTGCTTTAAATGATTGGATTTGCCTGGTAAGATTGGAATGGGAGGATTTGCATAGATTTAAAGCACCTGTGATGAGATCTAAATGTGCCGTGGCCTCTCTCAAACAGCAGCGTTATATGAGGAAAGTGTGGGGGGAATAATGGAACGAAAAAAAGGAAAAACAATCTGGGGATCATGTTCTTGTTAAAATTCACCCAGTCATTTCCTTTCATAGGCGTATATCCCATCAGTCAATAAGGGGAGTGAACTGGTCGAATCATAAGCACGACTACTGGCTGGATCAGTAAATATGACTTATTATTTTTAATGTAACGGTCTTAAGCCGGAGATCAGATTTCCATTTGGAGGATTCTGGAGTCAGCCAAATGGCTAAGTAATTAGTGTTACCATGCACGCCCAGGACATTAAAATGTTAACAGTGTTGGAGCCGTGTGATGACGAATACAGAGTGAGGGTTTTATTACAGCTCTGTGGACAGAGGGTGACATCCCTCCTAATTGGGGACATCAGGGTTCCTGCCGCCGTTTCTTATCTGCGGTTCAGATCGCTTTTTTTAATTTATTCATCTTAACCACCCCCTCTTCTCGTATTGCTCTCATTAGTAGTCTTCTGCGATGCTTTCCCCTCGTTTGCATTTGAAGTGGCGGTAGTGTGCAGGAGCATCCCTGCCTGCTGCAGGAGAGAGCGAGCAAAGAGTATGCGAGAGGGAGAGCAGAGATTTGCAGTGTGTCGAGTTGAGCCACAGCTCGACATCTGGGGCCGCCCTTATATTCCCAGTGGCACCGGTATGTCATTAACAGGATTAATCTGAGCCCAAATGCCTTAATGATTGCTGTTTTAATATATGTGAAGCGGCTCAGTCTCTTGACTCATTACCACCAATTTGCCCGAGACATATGTAAACGGCCTCTTGTAGCGTTCACCAACATTTATTTTTGCTAATATGCTTCTTTTTTCCCCGAAGCAGAAACAGAGCAAACAGTTTTGCTGGATCGGTCCATTAATCAAATGGGTGTAAAATGTAACACAATTTGTAGCACAATTTGGTTTGAAAGGCATATAGACTTTTCAACCTTGATATACAAAATGACCAATAATGAATGTTCTGTTGATATTTTTGAGAATCAATTTGAAACTAAAGTGTTATTCTAATAAAATCATAACATTGACCTTAGCTCTCCACATTTGTTGTTTACAAAACTTCCTGAGAGATGCCCAATTTATAGACATATTATGATCTTTCCACGGAATCAGTTAATCCTGTTCATAAAACTGGATTGTTGACGAATCAGGATGGGCAGGTAAAGTAGAAATTCCTGAATGGAGTCTTAAGCTCAGGCAATGGTTGACCACAGCATTCTGGTGAATCGGTAGCGAACAGGAGAGTGAAATGGAGTTCCTCCCCACAAAAAATTATCTAAGTGGTGAGACAAACCACGGTTTCAGTTGTGGTATGGAATAATGGAGCAGCTGTAGCGAGTATCACATCCTGTGGCCTCAGCTATTATTAAATAATGACCCCTACATAAAAAAGGTATTTTCCCCCTCACCTATCAATATTTAGGGGTGGACTCATCACAGAGAGTCAGGATGTTGATAAAGCTCTGGACTTTAGGGCAGGTCTCAGCAGCATTCTCCTCTGGGACAGAGACCGGGATTGCGGTTTGTACGTCCAGCGATAGTCCAGCACTCCCATAAATACCGAATTGCATTCATGCCCCAGGGCAGTTTGGGGCAGCGCTATGAAACCAGGCAGAGGTGTCTCAGCTTCAAGAGAAGTTCTCCAGGCAGCATGCCCTAAGGGGAACCTCCCTGGCCCCTGTGACAGTTGACCTTTCACCCTGGAGAGCCGCAGAAGGTGAAAAAAGCCACAACAGCGTTCGGCCATGCAGGTCATATACATGCGTCTGACTTCATTTCACCTGCTGAGGTTGGAGAAACTCTGAGGCCTACAGAACAATGAGGTTCTGGCAAAGCAGTTCCTAGTTGTGACAAATGCTTTGTTAAAAGGCCACAAAATCAGAATACGAGTCATTTAAGAAAATTGACATTGCTTAAATAATATTATGTGTTCGATATTGTAATATTGTTTATAAGTGAGTATTTTGATCTTTGAGGAATGATTTCGAATTGAACAGGTTTTGGTGGTAAATGTATTGGGAATTGGGTTTCAGAGACTTTTTCAGGAATGGATTGTGACAAAATATTAATTAAAGTCCTTTAAATGCCAGCTTGTAAATTGGTTTGCACCTGAATCCTGAAGAGCAGATTTGATTAATTTCATCTCCCCCACCTCCTTCCCACCCGCTTCCCCCATCTGACTTAGTACAAGCACTGTAGTGCAAGGTAAATATTGAATTTGTGACTAAACCCCCAGCTCTACATAAGCGGAAGAAAGAAGGAAAAAACAGTGAGCTGGAGAGAGTTGGGAATGCCTCGTAATTAAGGCTCTGTAATCAAGCTCAATGTGAGGAGGTCACTCCCTGGGAGTAATTTGTGATATTAAACCATGCTGTTCCCTTTACGTTGATTGTTGTGTCTCACTAGGCGAGGCTGATCCCTTTTAATATCACTGCGCATATGCAAACGGGCATAGCAATATTGCGAGTCGTCACTGGCGATCCTCTTTTAATTCAGCTAAAGGCAAGGTACGTGACCCTGTCGCTCAAATCGAGCTCCCAGCTCGTTGTTTATACAGAGTGCGAGCCGGCTCATTACCGCAATGGCACTCATTAACAATACTGTAGGTGTGCATGAGGACTGATGCTGGCTGCTTCTCTGGGTGACCAGAGGATGATGACGGGAGTGACAGCCGAGCTCATGAATGATCTGACCACAGATCATCACTTCCCAACATGCTTTCTTGAGATTCAATTCGGTACTTATTTATTGCTTTCAAGCATGAAAGCTGTGTTTATGATCTTTTGTTGTAATCATTACAAGTATTATCACTGTCTTCAACTCAAAAAGAAAGATTGTCCATTGTGTTATATTATAATGAGGCTGTGATGGGAGGTGTGTTCGCGTGTGTGTTAACTCTTGATAATTAACGTCACCTGCAGTCATTTTCTAAATCTAATTGAGCTGTCAAAGTTGAGGCTCTGACAGCTTGAGGTTGCATTTACACAGGAAAGCTTTGATAGCAAGTACATAATGAGATCTACGCTTATGTCCCTACCTGTTAAAACATCAAACAGAAATGACTTGACTATCATGAGGTCTTTGTAAAAGTTCATCACAATCTACCGATTGTATAATACAAGTCACACATTTACAGATATTGCAACGATTTCCCTGTTTTTAAAATGTATCTAACCGGACAAGTTTTAAAATAGAAATAAAAACAGATGTTTTTACTAATGGGTGTCGATTTGCTTGAGTACTCTTAGAGGCGATTTCGCCGAAAGGGTTTAGATTAAGCCAGGACTAGTTTTAGTTAAATTTTAAGTAGTTTTAACAAATGTGCCTTACAAAGAAACATCACTTGAATGCTTTTTAAGTCAAAACAATGGCACTGAGGTTACGTAGGAAGGGCCGTGTCCGATAGACGAGCACATCATGGAATTCCGTCGAAAGAGTTTATTCGAGAGAGTCAAAGTGTAAACAAGGAACTAGTAAAAACAGGTGAGTCAAATAACTATAAAAAAACAGGTGATTCCACACACAGGTAAGTATTCCTCAGAAATTTTCAAAAACAGAAGAAATCCCACAGATAATCCAATCTTGTCTAAAAAAATCCCTGGTTATTCCAGACACAGATAAGTATTCCTCAGATGACAGGTAAAAACCAGAAGTAAACAACTAAACTCGACAAAGGGAAAAGCATGAGGGGAAACTCAAAAATTACAGACAAATGACGTGCAGGTGCGGGGCAATCAAAGATGACGGGAGGTGCAAGGGAATCTGGGAAATGAAGTTTGTGATCAATAGTCTGGTGAAAGTGAACGGGTGAAGACATGAGGGAGCCCTGATGCAGGGGGCGTGGTAAGCGGAGGTGCTGAGGTTGTTATTTTTTAAGATATAAGAATTTAATACAGCTCATTTATTTTAGTCCAGGATTAGTCTACTCACTTATCCATTTTAGCATAATTTATGCATCATACATTGTGCAATCTATATTTCATGGAAAATAGAGCAAAAAGTCTTCCGTAAACTGACATTCATTCATCTAAACTCTAAGAGAATAGCCAAACATTCCACGATCCACAATCAAATAGAAGGTAGTCAGTCTAAACGTACAAACATCTATTTGGTACTTAAAAAAGAGTTTAATCCATATCCCACTCCTGTTTCAGTATTGGAATCACTTCAACATCGACTGCACTTGTTTTTGTCAGGTGCCATCCACAAAGTTCAGTTTTATGTAAACGAGCAGTGACAAGATGACAGGATACACTTAAACTGGAAACAACCCTGAGACTCCAGTGATTTCGTTACTGTCGTTGACAATAAGCTGTAATCAGCTATGACAAGCAATGAGAAACAATTTATTGATCATATTTTTTTGCAGATTTTTACAATGTTTTTTGGGGCTGATGGAGTGATATAAAATACACCAGCAGTCCTGTTCAAATTTTAAAACCAAAAGTTGTATGAATTCAATTGAAAAAATGTAATGACCGTCATGACTTTGCAGCATGCAACAAAAGGGTAACTATGTTGGTTCGAATACATATGCTGAAAAAAGACACTGTAAGTCACTTTGGATAAAAGCATCAGCCAAATGCGTAAATGTAAAAAAATGGATTAAAATGGTAAGATTGCTACATGAAGACAAGAGACCATTTTATTTCAATGGACATAAGTGAAGGAGATGTCTTCATTTGTGTAAAAAACAGCTCATTACTTAATAAACTGATTCTCCCTCCAAGGATATTTAATATGATTGCCTGACAAATTCATTTTAAGCTTACTATGAAAAATGTGTTTTATATGAGAAGGGACAGACAATTTTATGACAGGTAGGATTTGTTTCACAGCACTACACATTCATGTCTATGGTATCTGCAAATGGTGACTGACTGTTGCATGGCTCTAGAGTGAATGATGTCAAAAGCCATTATATGATTGGCATCTTTCAACAGGAAGAGCAGGGACACTGTCCAATTCAGTATTCAGCAATGATGTGTGAGAGGTTTAAAAACACCCACATTAAAAAAAGTCCCTCTCATTCATATTCCATTCTATATTTTGTGAATTTTAGGATTGGCTTGCATACATTTAGTTTACAGTTTATTAATATATGTACTCAATTAATTCAACTTTATTATATAGTAAGCAGAACATTTTTTAACCATTATGAAAACACATATGTATGTTGATGCATGTTTTGCTATCTGTCTCAAAAGTCCTGAGAGACTGCAAAAATCTCAAACTATTTTGAATATGAATAAGCCATCAACAAAGTACAGTGGGATGCTCTAAGTACAGTTTTTGGTTCTGTAGCCACAGGCACAAAGGGTCCCAGACTGACGGTTAAAGGGACCGATTTCCAGGCTTAGGGTTTCCTTCATCTATAATTGATGAAGCTACAGATCCTCTTTCGTATATTTACATGTTGTGAGTGACTCAGTGATGATGCCAAATAGATCTGCGGGATTCTGGTCTCTCTTGTCAAAGTCTGCAGATAAAGAAGGTGAGGGGAACACAGGAATGTGTCGTTGCCTTTGGGGACAGATTTGAGAGTAGAGGGACGGATCTCATCTTTTTAACCGCTTCACTAATGTTGGGTTGAGATTCTCGCTGTATATACCCCACTGTTGTGAAAGATTAACATACAAGCAAAATTTAAACTCATCTTGAAATGTGTTAATTCTTCTACCACAAATGTGTGAGAATGACACATGGCACCATCTCTCTAGAGTTTTTTGAAAGCCAGCAAATCTTAGATTGTTATATTAATTGGTGCAGATTGTTTTCCATCAAACCGAATGTTTCTGATCTTGGAAGGATTTCAGTTGGATTAGCAATGGTTCAGCACAGTTCGATTACAAACTGTTCCATGCCCATCTTTATTTCTTTGGTTATTCATGGTTAGCTTAACATGATTATTTCTCAGTAGTTGGACTAGTTTATATATGGATAATATATGTATAACCATATACAAATATATATTACCATATATATATATATATAATACATCACTAATGGTGCTGTCCGACCATGCAGGGCATGGCTGCATAAACAGCTTAGAGTAGTCTTAGTTTTACAGTTTTATTTTACAGAAATATACATCTAGGGTACATGTAGACATTTTAGTTTACACATTTTTTTTTACATTTTGGTACCCCAGCTACCTGTATATAACCTGTTTTATGTTTTTACAGTGTTTTTTATAGTGAAAGAGGTCACTTGTGTTCCAGGTGATGTACACACTATACACTGTACACTTTGTACTAAATCATGAAGTGTTTACATTTATTTAGGGTTTCATGAATTTGAAAGAAGTGTTGGAATTTTTCATGTCAAGTCAAACATCACCATATTCTTTATTTAAATAATTCCCACTGAAGGAATACGCAATAACGGAGCAAAGGCTTGGTTGAGTTGGTTTAGGGTCGTTCTCGCAATTGATGTATTTTGGGTATAGGAAGGTGTAGTAGAGTAGGCGGGGCGAGACCGTGGTTCGAGTCCGGTGACTAATTGTGAATTAGCGCCAACTGTGTGCACACCGGGCTCGAATCACGGAGGAGATGGGAGCATATAAGAGAACGAGCGACCGGACCGTCAATGAGAGAGGACCGGGCCCGAACTTGTGTTACGTTTGTATTTATGTTTGTATTTATGTTATTTCGGCACCAATGTAGCAATATTCAAGATAGGGAAGGAAGGAGGCGGGAACCGGCAAACATTCAAATAAAGTTTTAATAAAATAATAACAGCCGGCGGCCTCTCACGGACGACCGCCGGCGAAATAACATAAATACAAACATAAATACAAACGTATCAAAAGTTCGGTCCCCGTCCTCTCTCATCGACGGTCCGGTCGCTCGTTCTCTTATATGCTCCCATCTCCTCTGTGATTCGAGCCCGGTGTGCGCACAGCTGGCGCTAATTCACAATTACTCACCGGACTCGAACCACGGTCTCGCCCCGCCTACTCTACTAAAGAAGGATTGGCTCTGCATAACAACGACTAGTTTAAAAATGTTAGTTGGCGCAGATAGCCTAGTGGTTAGTGCTCTGAAGCAGCGTCATGTGCTCATGTTGACCAATGTTTGCTTCCTAGTCTTGGCGGTCCTTTGCCCGAATGGCTTTCTTTCTACTCTCCACTGTGCTGTCAGATTAAAGACATACTGTAAAATCCCCAAAAATTGGGTTAAATTAATAAGGTTAAATTTTTATACATTTAACAGTTTAGCAGAATTAACACCACAAATATAATGATAAAGATACTATTTTTTCAGTTTTGTCTAATACATGGACATGTGTAAACCTTCAATTTAAATTGTTTATAAAATCACATCTGAAAACATACCACTGCGAGTTGACCTTCAATTGTGCTCACAATGGTTGACACAAGCTCTAAGTGAGTAACTGATTTTGGGCCATTTTGACCGATCAGGGTACATTTCAGCATCATGAAGACCAGAACAACAACCAAGCGTTAGGCACAGAATGGGAAAGAAGGTGCCACAATAATGTGAAATATTTAAATAATAATATTTTTATATGACCAAGGGAAAATTATTTATAGTACACCCCAAAACCAAAGGCACAATACCACCTCTTTAATGTTAGTAGTTTTAATTTGTTTAAAGGGCTGAGGTGAAATATTGTGTGGTAGTGTGGCCCTGGTTAAGATGGTGTCCTGCATGCAGATTGAGGGCATCAGTGTAAAATGAGGAGTGTGAAGGGAGAGTACTGTATGACCCAGTGTTAATGGGAAGCAGACGCTTCGCCATGTGTGAATGTGCTGTGAATGAGGTGAGAATGAAGAGGCCCAAAGACCTGCTGAGACCCTCCTACCAGAGGATCCACCCATCCTGTTTCATGCAGATATGCAACCCCCAGATCTAGTTTCTGCTGAAAGCATAACACTGGTGAATAAAAAAAACATTAGAAGAGATAACCTGTGTAAATTATTCCTAAGTATCAATTATTAATTTTTCTTAAGAAGAACAAACAACTTGTGTGTTACTAGTGGCCCAGAGTAACTTATTGATGTGTAGGTTAAATCTGGTTACAGAAAAGCCTATAGCGGTAATCCCTGCTCAAAAACACATCCACAGACATGGCTGTCAGGCCTGTCAGAAGTAAAGCATCATTACACTGAGCGACTCCGAGGGTGATCTATACATTTGCTTAGGGGGGGCTCAAAGCAAGAGACATGGAGATGAGATCAACCCATACACTACATGAATGACATGTATCAGCTCAGATAAGGATGAACGTGTGCAAGTCTCAGTGTAAACACTCTACCCAACAACAGGGGCTAGTGCCAATGGAAACTGTAAATCTAGCAAATCTTTCTATACTTATTTGAACATGGAATGGAATTGCATTAAATTGAAAGATTAAACATGTTAAATTGAATGCAAACACTGCTATTTTTAATACCTTTTAAGATATATAAAACAATATTGTGTATGCCTACATATACTTACATATACAACCTTCCAGAAATACATTTAAACAGAAATCTGAAAACTTTGGAATATAAAAGAGAAAAAGTAACCAGATAAAGAAAAACTGCATCACAGGTGCAGTCACAAAAATAATTTGCAGTGAACAAAGTTGCACTAAATTAACAATGAAACACAGTATAAACATGGTAAACCAGATTGTCTGTCTGTCATTGCAAGAGGCAATGGTGTCTACCAAGAGGTAACCATAGATAGATTTGTCCTAATTTATAAGTGACAGAGCAACTTTTGATATAATAGCACAACCCTTGAGGGGTAGAAGGTTAAATTGAGTTGAAAATGAGATTTTAGCAGTCGCTGGCTTGATAGCAGGGAGCAGAACTTTGGTGCTGTTCTTCGTTAATGGAGTGAGAGCACTAGAGGATTCAGTGTTAGTGCGTGGAGCAGGTGGAGAACAGCATCTTTTACATGATCAGACATGAAGTCAATTAGATGTGTGAGAAAAGAGGAGAAGCATATGAATGCGAGGAGCCGAGCAGGGGTGGAGCAAGTCTGATGGCTAAAATGGAGGTCAAGAGAGGTAAAGTCAAAATAAGATTCATCGTAAATGGAAATGCAACAAAAAGCTTTCAGGAGGAGGGGGCTGCAGACTCTCAGATGTAAAACTGTAATTGTCTAATCCCAGCAGTTGATTTTAGAGTGCAATTGGAACCAAATCTGAAGTGTCTGTGTCACTAAAAATCGTGTTAATTTTTTTTATGCAATTTTGTTTTCAGGATATTTACAAACATCATACGCATTAATAAATATACAGCTATTTTCAGAGTAGTTCTTCTAAACAGAGTTGCTTTTTTAAGTCGAGATCAGTGCAACATTTGCGTCACAATTAATTAGGCCAGGTTAAAGTTAAGAAAGCCTCTTTTCCAAATATGGCTTCTTAAAAAATAAATGTATCATAATTATACAATTTAAAATAGCAGGAACACAAACTGTTAGTAGGACAACTGTTCACCATTGTAGTCTATCTCACTTTATTTCTTTTTCACAGCTTTCATGTAGCTCAGTGGTTAAAGTCTGGGGCTAACAACGCCAAGGTCGTGGGTTTGATCCCAGGGATTGCACATACACCGAAACAAATGTATAGTATGATGTAATGTAAGTCGCAAAAGTGTCTGCCAAATGCATGAATGTACTGGCAAACACATGCAGTTCAACCCTTGCTCCTGTGCACACATCTATCTCCTATTAGGTCTATTCCCACAACAGGGCCATTTCCCTGCATTACATCTCAAAGGTTGTTAATAATATATTAAAGATGAGTCAGTCCTGACTCCTGTTGATTAGGTGGCCACTCTGACAAGGGGACCTTGGAAGGAGGCCAGGGATTCTGTACAGAGGTAAAACCTCAGGTTAAGTAAGCTTTAGTAACAGTAAAATAGGGAGAGAGGAGAGACATTTCTTTGCCCATA
This sequence comes from Triplophysa tibetana, assembly GCA_008369825.1. NCBI lineage: Eukaryota > Metazoa > Chordata > Actinopteri > Cypriniformes > Nemacheilidae > Triplophysa > Triplophysa tibetana. Next base: position 13,474,468 of record CM017905.1, on the reverse strand, counting down.
ACCCTCCTCAACACTAAACTCTTGCCCTGGAAGATGTAAATAACTTTAGTGAGAGACACAAGTGAAATATATATGTACGTATATAAATATATACTGTATATACTGTATATGTATAAGGTAAAACGAAAAGAGAAAAGCAGAGTTTCATTTCACGCCTTGCTCTTGGATCACTGAATAAGGGAATCTACATTAGCAGCTGTTATAGGAATCAGGAGCTATCGTTGCACCATCAAAATTGCTGTCAGTGAGCGTGTGACAGCAGCACGGTGAGAATATCTTTTATTTTTCTCCCTCAGACAAACTACAACAGCAACTGCTTTTACAGAAGTGTTGCAGCTACATTTGTGGCATCATCACCTAAAATGCAAAACGAAACAAACAGCATGCCAGTGCGTGTTGCGGAAACAAGCCAAAATTTGTACAACATTATTCTGCAGAGAATGGCTCTATGAAGGAGATTCCTTGTTTACCTGCGGATTAGAATGCTTAGAATGCATTTTTTAAGTCAAATGTATTCATGGAATGTATTTTAAACAAACCAAATTGTTCTTTGATAACATCACATTATATGTAAATCAATGTAAAACAAATGACATCAATTTAGCGCACAGAAATCATTATGGTGTCCCAGAAGCTATATATATACTACACCCTTAAAAGTAACTAAAAGGTTCTTTTGGAACTACCTTCATTTTATAAGTACTGTATATCACGGTTAACCGTATAAACTAACAGTTGTGTGAAGATGAATAGGGGAGAAATCTGATTATCTTTCTCTGTTTTGTTTTTTCCTGTGTATTGTTTTCCTCTGTGTGACATGTTGATTGTGACAGATTTTCACCTGCTGTTAAAATGTGTTGCTAGCTAAGAAGAGTTGCAGAAACGGAAGAAACAGGTACCTCATCATTCAACACATAAATGCGTCATCTCACCTTCACACAGCTGTTTATCATTAATTTGAACACATACCGTCTATGTTTATGATTTTGCAATATGTGTTTGCTTTGAATAAATAATATCACATTCAAAGTTGTAATCCATAGTTGTTCAGAGTTGATTAGACAGAGGAGAAGTCTAATGGAAAAACTCTAATCTTGTTCAATTAAGTTTGAATAACTGTAGCTTTCAAAGTTGGGAATGGGGGGAGGGGGTAACTGAAAGCTCCCTGATATTTTAAGAAATCTCTTTACTGCTCATCTCTACTTGAAAAAAGGCAGTTCAGATTATGTTGTCCCAAAGTTAGTTCTGAAGAGATCTTCAAATCAAGAATGAGCTTTCAAAGCATGCCGATTAAAAGCCAAAGGGAAAGTCCTTACACTTTTATCTTAGATGTTAACGAAAATTATGAGGATCTTGAGCGAAGGTCTTTCGGATAAGTGAATATATTTAATTTCTTGAAAGAATCTCAGACTTGGTGTCTTTGGTCCTTGATGCCTGTTGGGACCAAGCCAAGAAAAACTCTGCTTTTTTCCTCTCATAACTCCACTCCCCACTCCCTACCGTCTAACTTAAAACTAGAGTTCAAGAGGAGAAATAGGCCTCAAACCCTCAGCAGTCCTTTAAGTTGATTTATTTATCAGGTCTCTCTGTCTATCTCAACTCTTGTGTGGACGAGGATGCCCTGGGGTGGATCATGGCACGCACCCCTCCCTCAAAACACATCCATAGCCGTGGCATCAGAATTGGCGCCCAGTCTTGGCTTTCATCACGATGGCGCTTAAAGATTCACACTCATAAATGTTGAGTTCTCCGCTATGACTCACTACCACCATGCGGGCCATTACAAAGAGAACGCAGCAGCCTGCATTCATCTATCTGGCTCTTCTTCCCAAGGCAGTCTGCGGTTGGAGCGTCTTGCACCTCCTACCCATATGTCCACAGCTGTTTGTTTTAGCTTTGGGACACTACACTGTCAGCTCACCAAGACAGTGTTCAAATAGAACTCCTCGAAAAGTCAATTGCTTGCACACAGTCACAATTAGTTCCCATGTTGACCCTTGTTTTCAGGTCTGTTTATACGAAGAGATAAACATGTAGTGCGCAGGGCCGGGTCGTGACAACAGCCAACCCACCAGTCCTGCGTGTATTAGCCATGTGATAGATCCCTTCTAACGGAAGTTTCTCCTTCTTTGCTCAAGCAATTCAGAAACCCCCAAATTCTTTTTGTAGTTGGATCAAAAAGGCAGATTTTTATTGTGTTTGTTTTTACACATTTCCCTTTCTCCTCCTCTATTTCCAACATGTTTACAATCCAGAGACTGGCTGATAAAAAGAACATCTGGCTTTTGTGCATAGCTAAAAGACTGACAATGTATTATAGATGATGATCTGTAAATCTGCCAAAACGCCCTCTTGTTGTAACATAGTCTTTCTGATTCTGCCATATACTGTAGTGCATAATACTGTTCCGCTCTGTTGCCACAGCATAGAGAGAGTCTTCCATCATTTATTCATGTAGTATCAGTGCAACAAACATATGTATTGGCATAATTTAGACCAGAAGGCTGCTAGGTCTCGCCTGGCCAGCACAATGCATACGTAATTACCTTGAAATCACTTGGAGATAAGCACGAGTAACATCAAGGTCTTGAAAAACAGATGGATTTACACACAAGAGAGAGGTATCACCAAAAATCTGTGGAGAATAACACCTTATGGAGGCTGAGATAAAAGATAACACAGTCACATTGTTTTCTGATTATTAATAAAATCTGTATTATATATGATAATTACTTTTTAGCACCAAGCATATGGTTCTGTTATCTTGACTTCAGCATGGGTTTGCTCTGCAGCTGTGTCTAAATAGGAATTAAGATATTCTTTATTAGCAGACAATTATCTGCCTTTAATATTTATAGGCTCATAATGCTGCATATGAAAACATTCTAATATTTTTTTTTAAAATAACTTATTGAATTATATTTGTGTACATTAAAGCAATTTTTTTTTACAATATTGAGAAAGTATAAAACATTCAAAATGTCAGTTGCAAAGCAGAGAAAGTATATGAAAATGTTCATTTCAACAAGCAGATAGACAGAGAGAAAGAAACAGGTAGGTTGTTTGTTGACAGAAGCTAGAGATGAACAACTTATGGGGAAATCAAACCTATGTCTGTCCAGGTCGTGGTCTTGCTGGACATCATCTACTTCCTCTCAACAAGTTATGATAAAAACATGTAAAAGAGGTGTCAGATTCCAGAGCTAGATGATGGTAGGTCTCTCGGACTGTGAGGACATGGCAGCAAGCTAACCCATAATGCAGTGGGTGTATGGACGTGTCCGGCAATGTCAGTTCCTGCTGAAGTGTTTTTTTCTTCCACCCCCCTCCTGCCCTTATGATAGCACTCTGAGAGATACCTGCAACATCATAGCAATCGTGGTTTCGTTCTTTTCTTTTCTCAATTGGAAATGGTGACAGAGATAACCAGTGAAAAGCCAGAGAGATGTGAGAATTCTGAGAGTGGTCCCACTCCTAATTATCCCTACATGGATGGCAGGTTGACTGGCTAGGAATGTTGCCATCTTGGGGCACAAATGTTCCACGCAAGGCTAAGGGAGGCAAGGATGTTGTAGTCACTGATGGGTGGTCACTGTCATGTTTGTTCCTCCGATTGCCTGGCAGGACTGTCGCTCTGGTGTCAAAGACATGTTTGAACTAACTTCATAGACTAGCAGGACTACTGCAGTTTAATTGGCACCCCTTTAAGATGCTAACATTTCTTTTATGACTCAACAAGTGATAATAGTGCGTAGTTCCATCTAATTAAAATGGATAACTTCACAAGTGTTGGCCAAGCTGTACTCAACATGCAGCTTCAAATGAACTTTTCAGATAAATCAGCGACATTAGGCTGAAAGTTATACTGTTCACATAAAGTAGCTACAGTAATCACAAGTTCACACAACCTAATTGTTGTAATGTTGTCAGGAGAAAAGGTGTTATAGCAATTTTTGTTGCACTTTATTTTACAGCACATGCATTTACTCGCAGTGTACATTCGCAACAAAATGATGGTAACATGTACCTACTCTGGGTTAGGTTCAGAGTTAGTTTCAGGGCTGGTACCTAGTAATTACCCTGTTACATGGTAAATACATAAAATGTTAATGTAGAACAGGATTAAAAACTTAACCTAATGCAATATTTCACCCAAAATGAAAAGTCTCTCACCATCATGCTATCCTATTTGTATCCTGCCAGTTGCCGCCCGCATCAAATTTAAATCTCTGACACTGCCCTTTAGAACGATAACGGCAAATTACCTATACTCATTTGGTTCCCCTATGGTGGGGTGAACTACCAGCCTCCACCCGAACTGAAGCATCCTTCACAACTTTCAAAAAACAGCTTAAAAAAACCTGTTCCGCATTTATTTGACTAACCACTAACCCAGTCTTTCTGTCTATAAAAAAAGTGTTGTTCATTCTCTCCTTTGCTTATTCCAGCTTTAATACCCCTAGTAGCATGGCTTTGTAAACTATCGGTACTGCTTAGCCTGTGACAAAATGTTTATATGCTCTCCTACTTGTAAGCCAAATGAACAAATGTAAATGTAAATACATTTTTTTGACTACTTTTTATCAGCTCAAAAGAAACAAAGGCAAGAACCATTGAAATTCAACATTATGTTCTCTGTGAAACTATGGATCTTAATAAAATTAATAATAATAATTAGAATAGTTTAAGTGAAACATCAATATGCTGGCTTTCCAACATAATAAAACACACGATTGAAACACATCACGTGTAGAGTCACCTGCAAGCATTAGTCAAGTCTTAGGCCCTTCACACAACGAATAACTGTTTTTAAAAGTGAGCCAATAATGATTTGAATTTATGATGTATAGAATTCTATAATGTATGTCAAATAACACTAAAGACTCACGAGAATTACTCACAAAGAATTGCTCATGTAGAATTATTCATTTCTATATTCAATATTAAAGTACCCTTTTTAGATTATTTTTTTAATAAAATGTGCCCATACTTTTATCAAATTCCATTGACGAAAATAAAGGTGTCACACTCTGATTACTGCTTCATAAGCAGTAAAGACCTTGAATAAATACTGTGACACACAAATGGTTGATGGCTGTACTGTCCCTGCAAAGCTCCAACCATTTTAGTACACGAGTAGGAAGGCTGCCAAGGCCCAATACAAATAAAGCTGGGAGAAGATGAAATATATGCGACTAGCCGGCAGACAGCTGAACAAACGCAGTGACTTAGAAAATGTGCCTAAGAGCTTGCTTTACTCACACTCTTTAAACAATCAATCGTGTGAATTATTAAAACATCATCAAACATAAATTGTTCGATAAATAACTGCTTTGCCAAGCCGCAATTATGCATGTATGCTGTGTTTCTCCTCCACATTTGTTCTCTGCCCTGGGATAAAGGAGAATGCTTATCCGGTGAAAAAAATGCAGTTGAATGCCTCTGAAAGCAATTACTGGATGTGAATCCTTGCTAAGCCAAACGGCAATGTGCAGCATCCTCATTAAACAGTGGCATGCTCATCTCTTATTAACCATTAATTGAGAACGTCAGCACTATCAAACAACACAAACTTCCCCTTTTACTCCCAACTCAAACAAACACATGACAAATTTCATTCTGCTAGAGGTAGAACGGCATTTGAACTATTCCAACAGAACAATCTGCACCAAATCGATTTCAAAACGCTCGTGGTGTTTTTTAGAAGCACAGCACTGAAATAAACTAGACAACGATGTTGTGGGAAAGTTGAAGTTTGGGTTTTTCAGTATAATTCGAAAGACAATTTATTTTACACTGCTATCATGAAATTCTTGTGCTCTCTAAAATATCAAAAAACTGGCAATGACATAAAGCCTTTTGACAATTTAATTAAAGGAAAGGCTTTCAAATCTGCCTGCCAAAAAGTCTTGTTTCAATAGTAAATACGTCAACACAGGAAAGAAAACGGGACTCATCAAGTGCATTCATGGCCTCTTTATCTAAGGATTGTTTGCTGAAGCCTTTTTTCACACTTTCACCAGTGATGTCTGTCCTGAGATGGATACCCCGAGTCCCTGCCAAACTTTGAGTGAGGGAATGGTCCACTTCCACTTGTCTTTACATGTGATAAGCCTGATTTTAATGAGGCTGCCAGGACCCCCTGTGATGTGACTGGGAGCACTGGTGGGGGTGGGGGATTGGAGTCCTCGGAGAAAGAAAAGGAAAGAAAGCAAAATAGCGCTGGCGTTATTTTGGCATTAAAACCCACCCCCTACATACTCAGCTGCTCTTCGAAGCCAAATGTTTTATTAAGTAGGTTCAGGGGTTCACAGTGGACATAAGGGAGCGTGTCAATCATGTAAGAAATATTAGATGTGGAACTTGGGTGTAGAGCAGGCCTCCATGCTTATTAGATATGTCAAGCATGCTTCCCAAAGTCAAGGATTTTCTAGAATTCAGTACACATTTGTTTTAATTAAATGTAAATGCATGTGCCCTTGTAGACTAATGCAGCCATTGTGGAGAGAAAAGCATTAAAAATAGCACTTTCGCATTTAAATAATGATATCATTACGTATTTATGACATGTTTTAATCATTCAAAATCAATTATTTGGGTATAGAGAACATTTGTTATATAGAGTTTGGATATATTTTTATTTATTTATCATTTAATTTATTTATTAGCAGCTGAATGATTTTAAACTTTTTTCCTTATTCTAATAAGTAGTATAAAATAAGGCACTATATATTATATGACTGTAATTAGCCATGTATAATTACAGTGTCGAGAAGTTACAGAATTGCTTGCACTGCCGCAGAGTATACCTTGTGCGACTTTTATTAAGTGCTACCGTTTAAGACAGAGGTTCCCAGGTAATATGTAGGGGTAAATAATGTAACATACAATAATGTAAATTTATTTTTAGATATTAGATATTTGGATTGTTACATACACACAGGAGAGGCATTCTGGGGGATTTAAGGGAAGAGGGATTAGATATGCTATAACACTACCTGGTTACAGTAAGAACTGTACTCCATTGATGACCACTTAAAAGTATGTGAACTTCCTGGCTAAACTTGTTTTCCTTTTTAACATACAACTTATACATCCCAAAGATTGAATTATATTATATCATATGTATATACTATGCTTGCCAATGTCCAGTTTTATTTTGGAGTACTCTTAATTGTCTAAAATTGACACAGAGAAAGATATTTGGAAGAATGCTTGTAACCAAACAGTTCCAACCTAACAGTTGACTACCATAGTAGGAAAAATGGCCATGATAGTCAAAAGTGCCCCAGAGCTGTTTGGTTTCCTACATTCTTTAAAATATCTTCCTCTGATTTAAACAGAACAAATAATGGTAGAAAGCAATTTCCCTACAATGGTAGTCAATGGTGGCTAGAAAAAACACTAACCCTCTCTCTTTCTCTCAACAGGTAGTGACTTTGTCTTAGCACCTATTGTATTATTGCTCCTGTATGACATATTGCTTATTACTCCCTGAACTCTCAGTAAGTCGCTTTGGGTAAAAGCATCTCCTAAATGACTAAATGAAAATGTATACATGACAAGCATTTTTCCAAATATCTTTTTCTGTGGTCATCAGAATTTGAGGGTGGGTAAATGAAGACACAATTTTTGGGTGAAATGTCCCTTCAACTTTAAATAAGCGTGTTCAAAAGTGATGGAAATCTTTTCAAAGTTTGCACACACAGAAATAAAACCCATGTGAAATAGGTCCAATTCCATCAAGCTCTTTGAACAACTATTGACGTTCGATCAGCGCCCCTCTGCGTCTTTTAACGCGTGGCTTCGTTTTTCGATGAGTGGGTATTCTGTTGCTTTAGGTTGTTCGGTATAAACTCCAGACCGAGACGGGTTTAATTCATTGCATTTGTACAAATATTATTAATTTAATAAATATTTATCATTTCAAGCTTATTTGGAGCACTTACCCCACCCCTGCCCTAAACCTAACCACTTTTCAACCATGTAAAACACAACACACAAATAAAAGTCAATTCACAGGAATTTATTGCACAAAAAGACCAAAAAAAATTGGAAAAGTATTACAAACAAGCAATCGCATTGCAGACCTTTTGAACTCAGGCCATATGATAACTTTATACAGAGAACTCAGTATCTATGAATGCACGCAGTCAGCCAATAGTGTTGCATATATGGCACCATCACATCTGCGTGTTGATGGCAATGGTTTCTCATAGAAAGCAACAAATTACCCTACACATCAGAATACGACGCAAAAGGGGTAGCCAGCGCATTGAAAAGCGACGCTGAGGGGTGCTGCCCGAAAGTCAATATGTGACGAGTCGGAAGTGAGAATGTGTTGCCTCGAACGGATGGCAATGGTATTGGTAACCTGATGAAGAACAGTAAATAAAACAAGACCTGGAAACCGGAAACACACTTTCAGTGGAAACAGCCACTTAGTCATGTGGGTTGACTGTAAATGTTAACATTATTTAATGCACAATAAACTAACATAAACAACTGTTAATGTGTTGCCATTTCCCAAGCATGTCACCAAGATTCATTAATGCAGGAAAACTACACTGCTCATTGTTATTTGTTGTTAACAATACCTTATTTTAAGGTATTTGTATTATTTTACTTCTTATCCAACCTAAAAAATTCTTCAATGCAACTGTAGAAGTATAACACATACAAAACCGCATCAGACAGCACAGCAATCACTGCAGAACACATAAGAAAAGTCTGGTTGGGCCTGGTCATTACATTCCCTACACAAATCCTTTCAAAGTGGATTTACCCCGTAAGAAATTCAGCATCTGAAGAATGATTTCCAAACATGCTTTTGCTGCATACATAAACCATAGCATGCTCCGCTTCATTCCACTTAAAAAGTCAAAGAACAAGATAAGCTCTTTGATGGTGTCGGAATTGTCTCGGCAGGTCGATGGCTCCTTCAGACCCCCTGTGGAATATGTAATTAGACTTCATCCCACGTTGAGGGCAAGAATCGTACACGGTGTCTTTCTAGTGGGCAGGAGGTGATACAATTATAATACATCTCTTTAAATTCCACCCCATGCAAGGGAACGATGAGATTTATTCTGCAAGGCAGAATGGGGATGACTGTAGATGTGCATGTCTGTGCGGACCAGTAGGCTTTCATTGCAGTTAGGCCATGAACAAAGTTGATGAGAAGCGGTAATGGATGGAATAGACAGACATGAGGAAAACGCAAGCAACGCATCCTCAATCGTCCTGTGCAATGCCTTCATTTCTCGTGCTAATGGGCACCAGCATCATTCCAGGGCATGTACAACCAGAATCCCCTGAAACACATTCTAATTCGGCCTGTTAATGTGCTGCTCAGGCTGAGTTAACAACCTCTCTTTCTCTGAAGAGTGGAGAAGGCTGAAGAATACACACTTACACAGACATCAACATATCGCAGTGTACGCCAGCATCTGTTCTAGTCACGGTGCCTGTGTGAGAATTATAAGCACTTTAAGACTTTCCACACTTGATTTTTGTGTCTGAAAGACCTTGGAGTAGGCCGTCTTGGTATAATTCCACTGCCTGTATAAAGCAATGAAGATGTTACCATCCGATTTCACTCAGTGAACTTAAAAAAATACTTCCATCATAGCATGTTGTTTCAATGCCAATCAAAACATATCCATAACTGTCAAGTCATATAGTTGCACAGAAAGCTGTCTAACATTTAACAAAGACATGTTGTGAGCTCCATTTCTACAGGATTCAAATGTCCATCAGCTGTAGATTTTTTTTAATATTTTGGCTAATTTGAGGCTTTATCATCAAGAGATTAGTACTCTTTGCTTAATATAATACAAATCACTGTAACAAAATTCCACCATTGCAAAGATTTCGGTGTTAAAATTGTTGAAAAGTCCACAGATTCATACTGTTTTTCCACTTCACCTCATGTTGCATTACTCCCTTCTCTCTGCCCACAAAATCTATCATATGTATCTGTTGAGATGAAGCTCACAATATTCCAAAGCCAGAGTGCATTGGGAGTTTGCTATCCCACTGCACAGTGCACACCAAATGAAATAGTATGAATCACTGTTTCTCTCAATGCATCTGACCCCATCTGTCTCCACCCGTACCTCACTCAATCTCTCAACAATGGCTAAAAGACACATGACAGCCTGACCAGGAACTCTGTTTACCTAAAACCACCCCATCCTTTCCCAGGTGGAAAAAAATGGGAAGTAAAACTTCTTTTCAAGCAACGTATCCTCAAGAACACACAAGCACGGCTTGACGAGGGCTCTGCAGACTCAGGGGAGTAAGATGGCATTTAAGAGTAGCTAAAAACAATGGGAAAGCAATGTTTTAATGTCTGATCGGCGTGCTCTAAACATGGCTTTTCCATCTGAGAGCTTCTGCGCACTGAGTCAAGTGCACTAAATGTGCATAAAAGAACCAAGGCCCCTCAGGAACACACTGTCTGATACCCACAAGAATAAACTGGCCTTTAAAATCCAGCGCTCTGCTGAGCACAAGAAAACGAAGCCCTTAAAGCACTTTGTGCCAGCTCTTTAACATGCCAAAGGCAGTGACAGACAAACTGCACCACGGCTGCATCTGAATAATGGAACTCGCTTTGTGTCATCATGCTGTGTGTTACAATATTTCATTTCATTTTTTTTCTCTTTTGTCAATATTCTTTTCCCCTTAGCATTTCTCTTTTTTGAAAAACAGCTTGAGAAAGCTTTGATAAAACAAATGTTCTTATTGCTGTCAAAGTTCAGCAGCTGATGTGTTGAATTATTTTAGTGGGATTGTATCTAACAGGGTAATATTGAGGTTTTATTAATGTGAGGTCAAGTAGCATGGATGGATGCCATTTAGCACAACGTGAAAGCTGGAGATTTGACCTTTTTGTCTTGGTCGCAGTTTGGAGAAGCTATTTATTTTAGAACACTGATCATGTGCTCGTGGTTTGGCACAGTGCTTTAGTGCATAGCCCAGGGGTATTTGGGTAGGTTTCAGGTGATACCGGAAAAGATTTTTCAGTTTTACTTAAAATTATTATTTTTTATAAAATATTTTTTAAACATTTAGAAAACATGTACAATGAATTTATTTAAAAAACTACTATGAGATCCGATTTTTTTGTTATTGTTGTTTTTTAAATGACTTTCTATATAATTTACCATAGGAAAACAAAGTAATGTGTTTAAGATGTGTGTTGTTTGTCTACAACTTGTTTAGAAACCTTCTGTTTGTATGCGCACAGAGATTCTGCAGCAGTACTCTTTATCGTTTCACTCATATCAAAAAAGAATTTGTAATAAAACTTTATAAAAACAACTTTTCTATTTTCCTTCCTAGTCATTTTACTGCCCATTTGTAAAAACACGATGACTCAGTTTTACAGATGTGTAATGCTTAAACTGAAATTGTCAAACAATCGAGTTAAACTCGTCCACGTTCCTCCACTGTTTGGTCCCTGCAACTGAGAAAACAAATATTTTCCAACGAGTGGCATTTTGGTTGTGAAGCGCATGTGTCCCGCAGCTCTGTTTCTACATCCTGTCACATTAATCATTCAAAGCACTCAATATAAATATTAAAACTAATAGCTTCACTATTCAGCTATTACTCCATCACTCCCTGAAATCATCATTAAACATTCAGAGCCTTTTAGAAAATTTACACACTTGAATTTGATGGCAGGGGAAGGACACTGTCAGAGCGAGAGGCCCTGGAAGCTTAAATAATAGTGGAAAGCTGTTTATGGAACATGCTTTATTTATTCATCATCTTCGAGTAAGGGCTTCAAGAGAGAGAGCGAAGGCAAAAGAGGGGACCCAGAAAGAGATATAGACAGAAAGAGAGAGACAGAGCTCTAAAGGTTGAGAGAGATAAATCAAAGCTGAGCTATCGAGGAAAACTGCTGAAACATAACTCTTGCCGCACTGTTAAAAGGGGATGCAGGAAAGTTGATAGACGTGCTCTACAAGAATCCCTGCACAAGGTCAATCAATGGAAGTTCTAGGGATGCCAGGAGCAGCTAATGGATTGTGACCAGGCACCTACAGTTATTATGAATTTTTAAAGTACCGTCAGCGGTTAAGACTGCCATAAATCAATGAGGTCTTATTAGGGAGGATCAATTATGCACACTTTAAAACATTTAAGAACACATAATGAATAGATCCCAGGATGGCCGGTAAGGCATGAGTGACGACAAAGCTAAAATCTTCAGAAACATTGAAGGACAAATTAAGGGCAGAGGTATCAATGAGAACCTTTATAGATTGCAACATGACAATTTAACTTCATCTTTACATTGACCAAACATTTCAGAAAATGGTATTAAATTATATAATTATGGTCTCATAAAAGCAAACAAATACAAAGATAAAAAATGAACAAATGTCTCATCAATTGTACACAATAAGAACTAAATTGTTTCCACACACTCTCTTGAGATACTCCTTCATGCTCATCCTCTAAAATGGCCCCATAATGAAAATGAAAACGTGACATTTTCTAAAGCTCATTATAGGGATAGCCTGAGGCTTTCCCCTGTGGCACTAATCTAGATGCATTGAGCTCAAAACAATGTTTAAGTAGAGCCACAGCACATTAAAAGAGTCTGAGTAAACCTGTCCCCCCTCTGCCCTGTCTCTCAGAGCCCCTGACCCAACCCTCACATGTATTTAAGCTTTTTGTGGCTGTAGGGGATGTTTATGTTTAATGGATGACTCTTCATACTGTTCCGTCTGGATCAACAAACCGCCATTGCCTGTTTGGCCGCGATGCTACGACGCTTTGCAGCTCATTTGCAATATTTAAACAATTATCTTCCATTTGTTTGTTCCATTTATTTTAAATGGTACATTTGTCTCTCCCATAGACAGTGGGGGGCTAAATTCCATAAAGAAAATTAATTTGCAATACAAAATCTAATTGTAATATAATTTTAAAATAGTAACATAGACTTACAATAATTATTATTTTAATACAAAATCAAATCAAATTTGTGACATTTATCATGTTCACTATTTATGCAAAAAGCATATTTCCATGCTTGTGTTGTCCATAAAGCTTAAGCATGAACTAGCTGGAGAAAATGTAGCCGTTAAAGCCAAAAAAAGAGTCATTTAAATAATTAACAACTATCAAAAAAATAAAGTAAATAAATTCTTTTACTAACACAATATTTACTTAAAGAAGAGTCAGTAGCCTGAGCTTTGTGTCTAGATAAAACCGGTTGAGAAACCTTCTGTTTCTACTGTTTGTGTATAGAAATCGAATTTCTGCAGCAGTGATTCTGTTAATTTTGATCAGATTATTATGCTGATACATTGTAAATAAACAGTAACCTTTATAATTTTATACCCGTTATTTGCGATTAGACTAAAATAATGTCCCTTGTCTTCAGGTCTGGAGTGGGACCAAAAAGCGTCTCTTCTCCATCACGACAACATTCTGTCTGCAATGACAGCTGTAAGAGGATGGAAATAATCATTTACTAAATATAATCCTTAAAATCTACTGCTAATTCTGTACTTCAAATTCATCATGTTTGTTGTCGGTAAGATTTAAACAGAGGAACAGGTGTTTCTACAAGATAAAAAACAAAATCATAAATTCAACTAAAAGCAGGTGCTATGGATTTTGGTCAGTTTGTGTGTTGTTTACATGAATGTGATGTAAATTCATTTTTGCATTACTTCGGCTCAGGTGTCAATCCCACTGACGATTCCTTCCAGATGTTTGTGTCAGTCCCATGGGTGTTTTAGTATCTTTGGCTGGGGTACTTATCACTGCGCACACATCTGTCCGATCCATCTCAATCACACAGAGCCTGTGAGAACAGCCTCTTTATCACGACTGGTTCAGAAGAGAATCTGCTCCTCCGCTCTTTCTAAAATTGATTGAATTTCAAGCTTTTGGCCTTTTGCAACATGTGGGTTATAGGTTGTACTGTAACAAACCATACACCTCCTGTTATCAGTTTTACGCTGGAATTTTAAATTAGTGTTCCCCTGAACAACACTAAAATGCATTAATGAAACAGAAAGTTAAAAATTGAGTGAAATAGATTTGTTTTATTATTATTATTATTATTTTTATAAAACAAATAAAAAGCTATATTTCACGGTTATCAAAGAAAAATGATAATTTAATTTAAATGAAAAAGTATTCTACAAGCAATTAAATAAATTACTTTAGTTGGGTCAACACACTTTGGTTCAGGTTAAAAGGATTTAATTTACTGTAGTAAATTTAAATTAGTCAAATAAAAATGCTTAACAATTCATTTTCATGAAGGATCAACAGCCAATGACAGCACTATAAGCATTATAAAACCTTCTGATCAAAACAACATTTCACATAATCATTTTAGGTCCCTAGAGAACACTACAAGGCTACAATAAGGCTACAATACACTACAACTTTTCAAGATTTTGCTTCCGATTTTCTTTTTAGAAGAGTCGATCGTTGTTGCAGAAAGTCTGTGAAAGTCTGCAGATTTTGGACAGGCGGCCTTGACAGAAAATTGCGTAGTGTGTGACTCATATTGATTTCGCCTTAGGATATCAAAACATGTTTTACATTTTTGGCCCATTTTACTGTTTACACACTCAAAGGGATTTAAATGTGCATCATATACTGTATCTCCTCTGTATGGCTGGACAAGAAATCACAGGATAGAGTTAGCGTCGAGTAAGAGTAAGCCCATGGGTCTTTTGTCGCTGTAATGCTACTTTGGTCAAAATAGCTGATGCTAAACACACATGACGGCAGAGCTACAGGCTGGAGAGTGGTGTCGCACTATATAAAATACATCTATTTTTTCGATATTTCTTTTAAAAATACAGATTAACCTTGATTTTTGTGAATTTACATCAATGAAATATAAATATCATCTACAATTAAAAAGAATAAGATACTGTGAGAAAACAATTCAATTATATTCATTTATTTGTCACAGTCACAACTTGCAGTAAAATGTACTGTAGATCTTGTAAGTAATACTTAGACTGTGCAAGCAATAGAGCAAAAGGAGGTATTAATTTTATTATGACAAAATAACAATTTGCAAATATATTACAAATATTTACCTTAAAAATATAATTTAAAAGAATTTTGACCCTGCCTGTGAAAACCAGGCTAATGTCTCAAAAATCTCATTATCAAATTTTTATTTTCCAACATTAGTTTCGCTTTGATTTCTTCTTTTGATTATCTTCAATCAATGTTCTATTTTTACAGAATGTTCTTTACATTATGCAGAAACATTTTATTTAGAGACTGTAAATCACAGTCTGGGTCCCTATTTCGTTTTTTTTTTTAATTCACTTACAATCTACCTCTCACCTGCTTGCAATTATATGATGATACAAGTGAATGATATCATCAGGTTATATCATTCCTGTGTTATTTAAAGCTAAGAGAAACTGCACTGAAGATGGTATTCTCTATTCTCGAACAGCATCCAAAAAGCATTCCATGCTGTCAGATTGAACAGTTGGACCTGCAAAAAGAGCGATGGACAGGAGTTAAACACTGCACATCAGCCCAGCGATTAGTGGAGGTAAGCAGCGTGGGGGGTAGTGTGGGTGGAGAGTGGATGAGTGACAGGTGGTGCATGGCCCTGTGCAGGTAGACGTTCATGCTTGGCTGGGCTGCACTCAGAGAGGGGAGATGACCCGGAGTTTGGCCAAAATGTTTACTGGCAGATGTGTTTTAAAGCAGTCCTCCTTAGCTGGTCATGGCAGCGGAAAATACCCTGCTGTTCAGCGCATCTGCACACTCCACTCATCCACGGTTCTACCTACAAGAACCTTGACCTTTTAAAAATAAATGATGGAGAAGCTGGCCATGGATTTCTCTTTTCATTCTTTTTATCTCTGTCTTTCTTCATCTCACTTCCTCCTTCCCTTCTTGTTTCCATACCATTGAATTCTTGTCTATGTTAGGCTTAAAGGCAAATTCTTCCCCCCTTTGCACCCTGTTTCACATTACCTTTAAGTCTATTGCTGGCCTGGCCCGAGCCCCTCGGCTCTTGGCTTCTGTGCAGCGGTTCGCGTCAGAAGTTTTGATTTGTGATGCGCAAATGACATGAGCAAGGAATTTGCTGGTGGCTGTGCAGACGCTTTTGCGAACCAAAGCCTATAATGTTTTATGTGATGTGACTGGAAACCAGCACCACCACCAGCAAACTGTTTCCCACCACACAATGGAGTGTCGGTATTTTGGCTAAAGTCATGGTGATGGCTCATAGTGAAGAGCAGTCATCTGTGAGGGCATGAAGGTCATTCCGATTGTGGTTTAGCTTAGGATTGTTAATAGCTAAAAATTCATCGAATGGGTCAAGATTATAGATTTTTCTTTTATGCCAAAAATCATTATAATATAAAGAAAATATCATATTCAGTGAAGATATTTTGTAAATTTCCCTTCCCTAAATATGTAAAAATTATATATTTTTGTGAGTGGCTGGCCTGCTACGTTGCCTCTTATTAACAACTTCAAAGGCAATTTTGCACCCTCAGATTCCAGAGTTTTAAACGATTGTATCTCCGCCAGATATTGTCCCATCCTAACAACCCATAAATCAATAGAAAGCTTAATTATTCAGCTTCCGGGTGATGTAAAGATCTCAGTTTTGAAAAATTGACCCATAAGAAAAAGTTTTGTTGTCCAAGGTCACATTTGGGTAACATGCAGTTATACTGAAGCTGTTTGTAGTGCTGTGTGAATATGCACTATACCTGCCTGTTTTCAAATTAGCTATAATTGCAGATGGTTAGGGAACATTCACATAAATGTGGGTAATTGATGTTTGCGATATCACAGGCACAGGTTGAGGTAAAAGGCCGGCATGTTGTTGGCCATGACGTGTTCGGGTGTAAGCAATGCTGTGGGCTGTGTGCTGCTGTAATAAAGAGCTTTACAGGATGGTTGGTAAGCTATCCTGGTGGTAACTCACACTTTTCTGCCTGCAGGGTGGTCACAGCTCACTGAGCAGCTTCATCTCTGTGGCAATGAGCTTTTAAACCCAACACAACACTGCTTAGTCCTTAGTGCCTTCACTGGTACACAACCAACATGATCTCTGAGAGCAGAACACGGGGGTGCTTATTTGTAGACATCTGTCAGTAAATTCTGAGGTCATAATCCATGGCCCCTCACTTTTCTGTTCATTTTTTCATTAAAATATAATCAAGATCTTTCAATTGCAAGAATACAGCATGAAGCTATCAGTACTCATGTTTCATTGCTTTTTACAGGAATCTTAATACATTTGATAGATGCATGTAGAAATTGCTTGACAAATCTCTGTTTGCTCTTCAGCTAATTGTATGTCTGTTTACGAGAAACACGTGAGTTATAAAAGATAACCTCAAGATGTATATATAAACTAATATATCAACAACTTGTTAGTTCATTTTATTTGCATTGAAGCATTTGGCAGACGCTTTTATCAAAAGCGACTTACATCGTACATTGTACTATACAATTGTGTCTGACTAAATGCAATGGCCTGAGATCAAAGCCATGACCTTGGTGTTGGTAGCGCCATGCTCTTACCACTACCCACAGGAAAGCTTTTTTATTAGAATGAATTATATAATTAATGCTTTATAGCATCTTGCAGCTAAAGTATATCAGGAATCTCACAAAGGGGCCTTCTGTGCCATGGGCATTGTTTTTGCGTCGGAAAAGTCCCAACAGGCCAGCAGATATTGAGCATAAAAAAAACTCAGCCATCACACCTGAGAGAAAAGAGAGCTTTAGCAAGCCAACAGCAAACAACTCAAATCTCTCTCAGCCTGAGCTGACAACAGCTAGACAGGCTTTCCCCTGGTGACTGTGCCTGCTGATAATTTACTTTTCTGAGGACATGATTGTCGGGGGAAGCAATTGGCAGGTTAAATAATTGATAGGGGGACATTTTATTGGAGCGCATCAAGATTTTGCTGCTGACCCTGAGTCAAGGTCACTAAGGCTTTCATGTCTAAAATATCTCTCTTTCACAGACATCATGGTTACATCACTTTTGTATTTAATACCTCAATTTACAAGTTTCATTCAGCCAACTGACGTGCTCAGCTGCAGATATTTCAAGCTCTGACAGATGCGTGACTATATACAGCATATATCCAGATATGTAAATTAGAGGGTAAGCATGGCTTTCCATATCCATATCTGACAGCTGTATGGCTATTCTGTTCAGTATAACCTGTAATGTATAGGTAAACTCCACTTAAAATTCCACTCTGGAGTATTTTAGAAATGCAGAAATCCTTTATTAAAAATAGGAATAGCGTGGCATAAAGCAAGCCATTTAGAACAAATATGGATGTTTAGTTCCAACACTCCTCAGTTCATTTACCGGAAAAGGTATTCTTATTCTTATTAAATTATTCTTCATACCCATAAACTAATGCATACATATAATTATTTAATAGAAAATCTGAGTGAATATAAACTTAATTCCTTCATAGTAATTTACAGACATTAAGATGTTCTTGGAAAATGTGAACTTGAGTCTAGTTACTGTGGTCTACGCTGTAGTCTGACCTACATAGTTGTAAAGGTTGGAAATCCTTGATTCAACTTTAATATTTACAGTCCTTATGTGTTTTATACATTATTCCAAAAGAAGGCATCTAAAACTACACTGAATATTTTGCCCCGTGATCATAATATTTTGCTGATCATTCTGGTAAGTTAACATATTGATTATACCGTAAGTATGCATATAATAACAAAACGCATTTTGAGTTTTATGTTGTTTATTTTGTCAAAGTTGTTACCCAGAATACTACTTTACACCGCAACCATGTGAATCTTCTTTAACAAATACTTTGTGCAGTTCTCCTTTATTGTGAGACCGTAACTGAATGGCAGACATGGGTATTATGAAGAAGATTAGCAGTGCAGTCTTTGAGAAATTAAGTTTGGCGCAGCCAACAGCTGCCGTTCGTTGTGTTTAATTCAGGAGGTTTCCTGTAAGCTGGCGAATCCACTATCACAAGCACCTCTGAGACTCCGTTGCTCCAAGGCTATGTGAGCCAAATGTTTTTTGATGTGCAAATGCGATGACGGGAGCTGCCTTGATGGCCTCGGCTGTGACACATGCACCCTGGAGCTAGGTCAACAGCATCAGACCTTGCCATTCTAGCACAGGTTCCACGGGGAGCCCTTGGATGCAAGGCCCCTGCCCTTCCAGCACTGTGGCGGTGGACTACAAGTTCTGGAATCACAATGTGTACCACAAGGCCTCCATATTGTCAATAACATCCCCCTCCCCCATTTCTATCCTTCAGCTTCATGGAACAGGAAGGTCAGACACTGGCTGTCTGCTGAGGTGTAGAGCGTTTGTCCTGGCCTTTCCTGTCACCAACCTCCTTATTCCAATGCTCAGTCCTGGTTCATCTCTCTGGCTTCCTAACACCCCACCGCAGAGCTGGAAGCCTGCCCAGTGCCCCGACCAGGTAGCCCCCTTTCTAGAAAAATTAAACTGCTGGAATTGAACAGAGCAAAGCCCGGAGGTAAGACCGAGAGAGACTCATGTCTCGCCTGTTACTGTTTAATTAGCCTACTGGGCTTTTGAGGCCTTGAGAAATGGCGGTGTAAATCCAACCTTCTTAATCCCTACCTGCCATAAACAAGTCCCGGCCCACCGCCGGTCCACCATAGCAGAGACGGGAGTTGGGGTCCCCAATGTACCTGTCAAAAGGCTTAAATCTTACCTCGATTCTTCCCTGAAGCCTCAGAGGAACCATTTTTAATCCTGCCCCCCTTATTAGATGCATGATTTTATTGATTCCTTCTACTCTGCTGCTCTTTACAGCAGAGCTATTATGCTAGAGAAGAATAAAGAAAAAGTGATTAAGAGCATAGCAGAGCTGGGCACAATGAAGCTGGGATTGCTTGGGACACATTGCAGCACAGAAGTGTCTTTATCCATGAGCGTGCTGACATAAAAATGATCAAAACGTCCCAGCTCTCTTTTGGTAATCCTGCTCATCCTCTCCTTATCGACGTCTCTGAGAATTTGGAGAAGGTAAAAGCATGTCTGTTTCTTTTATGAAATGTGAGAATGCATTGGTTGTGATAATGACAGATAAATAAAAGAGGAATGATGCTTGATGTAGACATACTTCTTTTACCAAACTCAGGGGAGGCTAGAGAATCACAGAGACTGAAGGTTGGTCTTGTAGTATGAGATTATTATTGCTGCTGTGTTATTTCAAGACAATTCCCATATAGAGGATCAATCATGTTAAGTCAGGCAGTTCTGTTCACAAAGGCTTGTACTGTGTCCATTTGCCATACTCATAAATGTATACAGAGACAATGCCATGTAAAGACAAAGTAAGGAAAGTGGACTGAATAGCTACTTTCACTATTTTTAAATCTAGATAGATGTAGAGGCGTGTACAGGCAGGTCTAGCCATCATATCTTGTAATTGTGTCTTTGACGTGTCAACATGGCAGACATTGGTTGAATCTGTGAGTCCTCTACGGGCACAGATATCATACTCTGGAGAGAAGTTTTAAGTTTGGATATGCCTACACACGAGAGACTGTTGTTTTTCTAGGGCTGAGGTCTGTTGTTTCTCTTATAGTGTTGTGCATAACTCTCTACTCAAATCACAGTTTGAAGATGAGCAGACTGTACATCAGGAAAAAAAATCCTAGGTGTCAAATGCCATCGACTTCATCTGCGTCACTTCATTCTGCTCGGACACAGCCCGAAACATGGCCCGGTAAGATCGGAAAGATTAAATATTTGGTCATTGTCCTTTGCTTCTCAATGCATTGTGGGTATTTATTGCAATAATTATTAATACAAAAGGCTGGTTTCTGCTCAACAATAACTAATAATATTACAGTTAAAAAAAAGAGATTATAGTAAAAAAAAAATCCTGAGCATTTTGAATAGCCACATTGCTCATTTGATCATGGATCAGTGGATCTTGATAGTAACACCCCAACTTTGATGATTTGCATAAAATCTAAAAGTTTGTTGATCACACAAAGCATATTTGCTTCCAGATGTAATACTCTCAATCGCAAAGCTGGCTTTACATTTCCACTTCCTCGGCCATTCATGCGCTTTACTTTATATAAGATAAAGTCATTGTGATCAATATCAGATTTTTGTGTGTGTGTGTGTGAGTGAATGTGTTAACCCATTTATATGCTTTAAGGAAAGACAATTTATTTTTTGTGTAAATATAGTGTACTGGGATTTTTTTATCTATA
Source organism: Triplophysa tibetana (assembly GCA_008369825.1). Taxonomy (NCBI): domain Eukaryota; kingdom Metazoa; phylum Chordata; class Actinopteri; order Cypriniformes; family Nemacheilidae; genus Triplophysa; species Triplophysa tibetana. Next base: position 13,453,213 of record CM017905.1, on the reverse strand, counting down.
TATTTCTAAGTAAAAACAGTGTGCAAAGGGACATGTGTGCGGCATTACTTTATACTAGTCTTGTTTACACAAATATTCAAAAATGTAAAACATATTTTTCAACACTTGGACAATATCTAACACGTGTAATGCTTTTGCTGTTGGCCTGCCATCTAAGATGATGTGAACATTAATGCTTTTATGAATTACAGTGTTTCAATAGAAATAATTTTACATGTTAACCATAGATGATATTTAAAATGTATCTTAGATAGTTGTAAATTTTATGCATGTACAAAGAAACAAGTTCTCTACTAATTGTGACAGCCAGAGGAGCAAACCATGTCCCTTCTTCTGCTTGGCCTCTTGTCTTGTGATATCTTGTGATCTTTAGCTTGATTTGATATGGAATAGCATGTCTGCACAGGTACAAACAACAGGAAAGCCACACTAAGAGAACCTGCTGCGTGCCCTTGTTATCCATTTCCACTCTCTAAAGGCTGAGACACCGCATTCATACTTTGCACTGCCATTTTGGTTGGCCACTTAGCATTCTGCTACATCACTGACAGAACAGACCACTCACTTTCACTGATGTCTGTTGGCAGTTCTCTCTCCTCTCTTGTGCCTCTCGCCAAACACATCTTTCTGTCTCCTTCAGTGTCTATAGACTACAGAAAAAATCTGATTTTTGAATCTGATAGTTCAGACACACATCACGAAGCTTTGTCCTTTTAATTGTTCTTCTGTCCTCTAGTAACGACTTTGGAAAGTAAGGCACAATCTCAGTTGCATGCAGAAATCCCATCTGTTGATTAATGTTCCAGCTTAACAGCCTTAATGCCTCAGTGCACCGGTAGTGGGAAAGCTTTTTTCATGGTTTATTTAACAGACAGTCATTTTGATTAGCACAAAGAAAAGATACTTTAAGAGGCACAAAGACTAGATGAGACATGTCAGCAGCTTTTAGGGGACAGTATCAGCAAGGCACACTGAGGGGAGGAAAGAAGAGCTTTATGGGTAAATAAAAGGGCTGTTGCTAACCCATTAACACTTTATGCATAAAGAAGTACTCTTTTTTTCCATACCGCACTGTAAAATACTATAAAACAAAACAGTAAAATTCTGTAGAATTAAAGAATTTTCACATCGTTTTTTTAACGACAGCAAATCTACAAGTTTGTTGTAACATATTAATGTGAATGTTATTTTACCCTATTTTCTGACACGCCCGTTTACTGTTTTTTACAGGTATTTTGTTTACAGTGTGGCATGTTTACACTGTTACACAAAATTCTACTGCCTGCTTAAATTATAAAAGATTATTATATTATTAAACTGATTGGAACTAAACTGGAAACCGTTTTAATGCACACCTTTGAGCCGATCTGAATCGAGTATTCAGACAGACCCTGGTATAAAAAAGATAATTTTACGATGACAAGTTTTACCTGCTGCTGGTAGAGGCGATAATTCAGTGAACGCTCTTATAGGTCATATTTGGGGATGTTGACAAACAACCTTTATGGTTGTATGGGTTGGAGGTTAGTTTGACCATTTTGATAGACTGTCTAAAAAATCCTGGGTTTTTCATCCCAGACAACCCCCGACTTTCTCCCTTCATCACTCATGAGTTCATAAATAAAAACAGATTGACATACATCTCCAATATTTGTCAACCCTTCAATCAATTAATTTCACCTTCAGAGTTGACGTTTAGCAGAGTCAGCTCCGTCAGACTAAAACAACTGCCATTGATTTAGGCCTGAGTCCTGAAACATCAATAAAAGTCTCATATGGACCAGACTGAAAGCCCCCTGCTCATTGATCAACTTGTTCAGGAGCAGGTGGCTCTTCCTTATAATGCCTCTGCAACAGCATCTGAAACATCGGCCCATGCGAAGTCTGAAATGTTAGGACAGGCAATTCATGACCCGCAACATCACCTGTCAGATCCAGACAACACTTTACAGAAGAAACATTATCACTGACCTGCAACAACCTCAGTTACTCACCCTCTCAACACAACCTGCCCGGGCTGGTGTTAGAATGTAAAATTCACACTTCTCCATCTTAGGCAAGCTTGATAGTTGCTCATCACCTTTATGGACATGATTAAGGCGGTAGGAATTAGTAATGGGACATATTAGTAAAGTTATTCCATTAATGGGTTTAAAGTAGCATGTTACCATGATATGGATTGTGGATGTCTGTGAATTGCTTATTATTGTTGATTCTTTTGCATGTTAGAGATGTTGAGAAAAATTAACCAGCCACAGGCTTTGTTTCAGATGATCTCTTCATTGTCTTTTATGATTTCATTTTTTATTTCCAGATTGAATCTAAAACAATTTATTAGTATGACATATTTTCTTAAAATGAAAACATCAGGAAAATCCACTTATTTAATTTCATGTATTATACTAGTATTTCAAAATCATCCACTGGAAAGATTTTCTTTATTTTGTTTTGATCTGGCAATATTGTTCTTATTTCTCCCTTAAACAGTTTTGTAGTCAGACTGCTGCAAATTCCCAACTGTAATAAAACACTCATTAGGATTCAGTTTAGCTTTGGTGGTGCTTGCGGCTGGAGAAGAAATTAGAATGGCTTTTCTACATTTAGCACTTAATGAAACATTCATGTCACATGAAAACAACTGCAAACTATGTCTTGTATTTGTTTTCTGAGTCATCTGACTGTTGAATATTTATTAGATGATGAAAGCACTGTAAAGTAAGAAGGAGTGCTTCTCTAATTTAATCAGCATTTTACAGTCCTGGTACATTATTCTGAAACTCACTGATGCATTACTGGATCAACTGGACACATTTATCCCTGTTTATTTTCATGCTCATGAGTGTAAACAGGGATGTTTGAATTTACATTGAGTAAATAGCATTTAAAGTAATTATTGAAGAAAAACTGTGATTTTTTATTTTGGGTTGCTGTAGAAGCGTTTCTGTATATCTGCTGGTTGAATGTTATGCTACAGTAGCATTGCCAATGTCATTGCTTTGATTCCTAGGGAATGTTTGGATTGATATACAGTTACAGTAATCATAATATTGCAATATAAATTTGAAAGTACATGGTTTGTAAAACACCCTGATGGTATCGTGAGTAACAGTAAGTTCAGTTACAGACCAATAAATCCTCATTTATGTAAGACTTTGGTGCATTGATGTGCTCATTTATTCAAGCTTACTCTGAATTCCTTGAACTCAGCATGGTATAGCCTCACTACAAAGACACTGTCCGCTTGATGCTGATCAATTTAAACCATCTCCTTCACATGTGTGAAAAAAATGTCAGACAGGAAACCTTTTGGTAAACAGTGGAGTAGTCATATGGGTTTTATTGTATATTTAGCTGGTAACAGACACCTGTGCATTAGTTTAAAAGGGAAGGGTGGTGTGATACTTTAAATCAGTGCTAGAAACACAGAAGTCTAGCTTTTGTGCTAAACTGATTTTTTGGTATTCCTTCTCTTCTCACAAAAAGCTCTGTTTTCATTATATTGTCAAGATGACCAGTTTTGAGTGTTTTTCAGGAATGTCCCACCCCCTACCATTATTGTTGTATCAGCTTCTGAGGCATCAATTGCTAATTATAATATAGATCAACAAGCGGATCAAGTAGACCACTTTTGCAAGCACAACTTGAACAGGACGTTTTACAGTGCTATGTTTTCATTTTGTAAGTGTCTTTATTAAACAAAATAATCTTTACAGTGGATGATAAAGTCCCCTTTTTTTTTATTTAGCTGACACTTTTACACTTGAGGGGACAATTGTCATTTTGTCTAAGGAGCCAATAAAAAGCATACTTTCCAAAACTATGTCAAGGCATATGGGTAATTGTTACCCAATGGAACACACTGTGAGCAGGAATGTTGTGTTCCTGTGGCTCAATGGTAGAGCGTTGTGTTAGCAGAGCAAAAGGTTGAGGGTTTGATTTCAAGGGAACACAAGATACAAATAAAAAAATATAAATCTTGAATGCACTGTAAGATGCTTTGGATAAAAGCATCTACTAAATGTATAAATGTAAAATGAAGGAAATTAGGATGTTTGACAGAAAAAGCTTGTTGTACAATGACCAAAGTTATAAAAGCAAAACTTTTGTTTTTGCCCCCATTTTTCACGAGCTTAACTCAAAGATCTAAGACTTTTTCTATGTATACAAAAGGCAAATTTCTCTAGAAATATTGTTCACGAATCTGTCTAAATCCGTGTCAGTGAGCACTTCTCCTTTGCAGAGATAATCCATCCACCTCAGGGTGTGACATATCAAGATTATTGCACAGGTGTGCCTTAGGCTGGCCACAATATAAGGCCACTCTAAAATGTTTTATCACACAGCACAATGCCACAGATGTCACAAATTTTGAGGGAGCGTGCAATTGGCATGCTGACTGCAGGAATGTCCACCAGAGCTGTTGCCCGTGAATTGAGTGCATATTTCTCTACAATAAGCCTTATCCAAAAGCGTTTCAGAGAATTTGGCAGTACATCCAACCAGCCTCACAACCCTAGACTACGTGTCTAAACCATCCCAGGACCTCCACATCCAGCATCTTCACCTCCAAGTTTGTCTGAGACCAGCCACCCGGACAGCTGCTCCAACAATCGGTTTGCATAACCCAAGAATTTCTGCACAAATTGTCAGAAACCGTCTCATCTTCATGCTCGTCGTACTCATCTCGACCTCACTGTAGTTCGTCGTCGTAACCGACTTGAGTGGGCAAATGCTCACATTCGATGGCATCTGGCTCTTTGGAGAGGTGTTCTCTTCACGGATGAATCCCGGTTTCACTGTACAGCACAGATGGCAGATAGCATGTATGGCGTCGTGTGAGTGAGCGGTTTGCTGATGCGTTGTGGATTGAGTGGCCCATGGTGGCGGTGGGGCTTTGGTCTGGGTAGCCATATGTTATGGACAACGAACATAACTGCATTTTATTGATGGCATCTTGAATGCACAGAGATACAGTTACAAGATCCTGAGGCTCATTGTTGTGCCATTCATCCACGACCAGTTTTTGGATGGCCAGCATACTCACCGGACATGTCACCCGATGAGGATGTTTGGGATGCTCTGGGTCGGCATATATGACACTGTGTTCCAGTTCTTGCCAAAATCCTGCCACTTCACACAGCAATAGAAGAGGACTGGACCAACATTTCACAGGCCACAATCAACAACCCGATCAACTCTATGCGAAGGAGATGTGTTGCACTGAGTGAGGCAAATCCAGGTCACACCAGATATTGACTGGACTTTGGACCCCCCCAAACAGTAAAATTGCACATTTTAGAGTGGCCTTTTATTGTTGCCAGCCTAAGGCACTACTGTGCAATAATCATGCTGTCTAATCATTTGTGTATATAGACAAAATCGTAGATCTTTAAGCTCAGCTCATGAAAAATGGGGGCAAAACAAATGTGAGTCATGGAAAATGTTTTCCATTGTGAAGAATATCTTCCTTGGAGTGGACTTTGAGCTTTGTAACTCTGCAGACCTTAAGTGTAGACGATAGACTTACTAAAATTAAACCAAAGAAAAGGGATTCAAGTAGAGAAGATGCATACAAACTGTCATCACATATTGTGGTAGTTACTGTTTGCAAGATGAAGTAAGAAAACATGTCACCTAAAAGTACTTTTACCCCTTAAAATTTACCCTTCACCCTTTTCTTTAAACTATTATAACATTCCTCCTTGCTCTGCGAGACAACTCGGGTAGTGGGCAAGCGTTCCTGCGTTCATTTAGTTTATTTTCAATAACAAACCTCATTAATCAGAGAGCAGATCAAAGCATGACGCTGCAGACAAATTTTAAATATTTAAACCCTCCCCCTATTCAAATCAGATCCCTGATCAAAGCATTTCATTTTAATTTCACAAGTCATTTTACTGGTTGAGAGAGGCTTAAACAAAGACACACACAATCTCCAATTAAATGTCTGAGATTTTCTGTAAACCCTCTCTGCTCTGTTTTCATTTTTGAACGCTTTATGAAAGTGAAGCGAGGGAGAACATGAGCAGACGTATGAAGTAATTCATAATGTGATTTTTTATAAATGAGCTGCCAAAGAACTTTAAAGAACCTATCAGTCAGTAAAGGTGAAAAACACGTTGCTATGTGACACTGATTTGAACTTCATAGTTTAAAGGTAATTATGGTGCCTCATGGGAAAACAAATATACTTATAACCTTACATTCTTACTTTTATGAGTTATGGTGACCACAAGTTTATGCTTCTGCAGTAGTTTCTAGTAGGCTATGATGGACATTGATCCATGTAAGAATATATTAAGAAAATGTACTGTATCCAAATCATTAGTGTAATGCATAGCACAAGGCTCTTCTTCATCTCTGTGGTGTTAATGTAAGGCAGACTACACTTACCTCCTGCAAATTAGCTTTATGGTGATTTTCCATTAAACCCAGTCAGGACAGAGCAGCGGTGAGTAAGTCAAGCTTACTGTAGGTCACACCTGTTACTAGAGGCTTTACTTCTATGCAATCTAAATGTGAAGTGTCTGCTCCCCTACTGAATCTTGATTGCTGAAAGAACTGCTCCAGCACCAAACTCATTCTCTGATCCCGTTGCGTTTGTTAACAGCCTGCCTATTTTTAAGCCCTGCTTAACTCTCGGAGCCTGGGGCCAGGTCATCTGACTCAGTGACTGCAGTAAAACTCTTATATACACCTTCCAAACGTCTCCATTAGGTTAAATTACTTTTTCCTCTTTCGAAAGGTGAGGCTATAGCATGCTAATTGGTCTCAATCAAGTTTTTAATCTACTCCAATTAGACATTGACACTCTGCTCATGGAAACATTAATTGGGATTTTGTGTCTGTGGGAAGCTGTCAAGAGGAGAGATATAGGGAAGGAAATCATTCATGATCACGGTAAATTGGAACCAAGGTGAGCCTTAATCGAATGACCAGCTTCCTGATTGAGTTTTTACACTTGCGGAAAAAGTCCTGGTGTCAGTCTGGGAGTGAATTGTGACCTTTATTGTGAATTAAATAAGTTACAAAACCTATCAAATTCAATGTGAAAGCACACTACTGTATGCAAAGTGTGAAACAAAATTCAATTGTTACTGCAATGAACTACTTGTTTTAAATCTTTGAAGTCCGAGAATTGTTTCTTAAGAAATTAATTGGCCGAAAAAAGACTGTAAACCATGTAGAACTGAATTGTGGATTTAAACGGTGTAAACCGTTTTTCACCATTTTTGTTTTCAGGATTCTTTTGTACGGGCTTGAAATCATGTCTTGATGATGCACTAAAACCACTGAGCACCTCAGCAGGTCTTGCTATCTCAATCGAAAGTTACTGTCATTATAGTTAACAGCCTCCAGTTGGCAAGCTTCTTCATGCAAATGCATTTTACCCGGATGCTATAATTGACAAAACAATTTGATCTCCCTGACCTTCATCCCTAGCAATACGTGCCCACCAATGATGCGCAGCTTTCATGTCTCAGCATTTCAAAGCAATGATTACTGCTCCTTTTCAACTTCATGTTTTTTTAACTATTCAAATTTGGCTGGGTGGTTATTAACACATTTTCAATGGTGTGACAGACTCACTCGCCCTGACAATTTCCCAAAATCATTGCACATCCGTCATTTAAATTACATTGTTTGAGGTGGCTCGGACATCTTTTCCAGATGCCCCCTGCACGCCTTCCCGGGAAGGTGTTCCGGGCATGTCCCACCGGGAGGAGACCCCGGGGAAGACCTAGGACACGCTGGAGGGACTATGTCTCCCGGCCGGCCTGGGAACCCCTCGGTGTCCCCCCGGAAGAGCTGGAGGAAGTGTCTAGGGAGAGGGAAGTCTGGGCATCCCTGCTTAGACTGCTGCCCCCGCGACCCGGCCCAGGATGAAGCGGATGAAGATGGATGGATAGTTCAACAATATAGTTGATCACATCATAATAATGTTTAGTTCCTAATCCATTCAAATCGAATTCACGTCAGATTCCTGTTAAAAATACTAAATACTTTTTTGTTCTGCATTGTTTTATTTCTGATGTTTCATTAATTTGCAGGTTTCCTCGTCATCCCAGACTAGTAGAGGATGTATTCAATTTTCCAAAGTTTTAATTAACTTGACAAAGCTGAATTTGTATTTTTTGTATTTAGAATAAGGGATATATAGAATCCACATCATATTGCATAAAACCTAAAGTAAGACATGTCATCCTACCAAGAAACTATGCTTCTGTGTTCTCTAGTCTAAAATATTTAGATTATCTATAACGTGCATCAATATGCACACTTTATTTCCACTGTTTTGTCTGAATGCTAGGGTATGGCAACTGCCATATTCCACCATACGCAAACGCCTCCACTGCTCTGGTCCATAGTTCGAATTCTAATAATTGAACGGCTCATCGTTAATTATTCCTTAAATATTCATACGTCCCCGTTTGATGCAAAAATGCTTTGTGTATAATGTTTTATTTTCCTTGTCGTGTCGAGGCACAGCGGAACGCTCACAGACCCCTGATGCAATCATTATAAATAATATTTTTGAGTTAAATAAGCCAGTCAATTTAGATGTACTATGCACCTTCTTCAGATTACTTGACAAAGCATTTGAAGTGTATAACACATAACAAAAGTTTTTTTTAGCTGACTTCTGTTCTTAACCAACCAAATATATTTTTGCTAGTAAAAAAGGCATGATTGAGTATAGTGTATGCAACAAACTATTGGTGAAACAAATGGAGCTGTGCCAATGCTGCAGCCCATTGAGTGTTACGTTTACGTGCATCCTACAATTGACGTAATATGTTGCACTCTTTGCGAAATCTGGATTCCGCACCTCCCCGGCTGTGTGAGAGGAAGCTTTTCCCTGGTGAATCCACAGGGTTTTCATGAACAGGCAGATGGAGAAAATATTGTTGACATTAAACTGTTCCTCTTTTAAGGAATTGTTGTGACAAGGTGGAGCTCCCATCATCCGAAATAGCAGCTGTGTACTGTTTACAAAGAGGCCCAAAGCAATGTTTGTTTCCATTGAAATGGTGGCAACCATCTCTCTTTGTGATTTCCTCTGACTACGGCGTCTTTGTTATTAAAAAGCTGCTTGCATAAGAGGTTCCGCCTCATATTTTGCTGTTATTTGTTTGTTGTCAGTGCACTTGTGCCACTGGATTAGTTTTGTAAATACTAGAAGGTCTTGATTTTTCCTGTTTTTTACTATTTGCGGCAACAGTCAAGGGAGCAGAATCATAACCCCATTTGTGCCCTTTTTTGTCCGATAATTGTTAGTCTGTTAGGCAAGTTAGAATCGCAAACTCTGGCAAGCTGGTGGAACTGTGAGGAGGGAGCTAATGATTTGTCCGTGTGAAATCTCCAATGGTGAGTCAAATCAATGATTCCATGGGTCATAATTACTGCTCTTTTTGCAAGCGTAAGGAAAAATCAATGAAGTCAAGTACACGAAGCACAAATCATCCCTGTTGTTACAAAGGCAACAGTCTCGATGTGATTCACTCAAGAGCTACTGTAGTTCATACAGTAACTTCACACTGTTCTCCTTTTAAAAGTGCTATATTTAAACAATAAATGTTATTACATTTATTTATGTTATTAATTTCATATGCAGACTTGGTTCTGATTATCACATAGTATTAAATATATTTAGAAATTATTATATATATTATATTATTGTATTTATTTATTTATATTTTGTTGTTTTCTTTACCATTATAAAATATTTGTGGGTGATGAGTGTTTATTTGTGTCTCTGGGAGTATCCTGCAATGGACTGGTCACCCATCCAGGGTGTATCCTGGCTATGGCCAAGATGTATGGATAGGTTCAGGCCCTGCTGCAGACTAGTGGGTTCAGAGAATAGATGGATATATTTTTTATAATGTTAAATTAAAGTGATGTGTACACTACACAGAATTCAATGGAGAAATGCACAAAGACATAAGTGCTTCCACAACTGATAACACTGCACAGCGCACCTTCCCAAGACCTTTGACCCTGAGTTATTTCCCATCTGACCTGAACAGATTTTCTGTAGTGAGCTTTTATTACCTATTTCCATTGGAGAATCACACACTTCCCCAAAATACTTCAGGCTCGACTATTCTACTGACATTCCCCCCCAACAAACCCCATGCTCTACTGTTGTCACATTCTAATCTGTCTCCTAGCCTGTTTTCCAGAACTTCTCCCTTGGACTACATTTCCCATGATCCTTCACGTTCCCTTACCTGTCTCTCATCAGTCATCATCCTCAGCTTCCAGTCATCACCCTCGTCATCATGGACTTGTATACATCCACATTCTGTTCTCCCCTTCTTGGTCTAGTATTATACATGTTACTGTTGTGTTTGGTCAAATTTAATGCCGGTTTTATGTGTTCATAAATAAACTAATCTTTTATAAAGACCGGCATTTATCTGTGGGTTCCTGTGACAAAAAACTAGACCACCTAAACGGATAACTTCGGCTTCACCTCTCCAGAGGACATTCTCCAGAACCAGCTCTGCCAAGATGGTTGTCCTATGAAGAGGTATGTGGAGGACTTCTTGGACATTTGATTGGGATAATCGCTCGGTCCATAAATGCTTTCTGATGGGATTGAATGATGTCTCCCATCGATGTCTGTCCTCTGAATTCTGTGACAGACCCGTGTTTGAGTTCATCAGTCTCATCCTTGAAGTGAATGGATACCGCTTCTGCATGAGCGAGGCCATTCCGGATGAGACTGATCATCATCAAATCCCATCAGGAAGGAGTGAATGCGTCCCAATTCACCCTAAAAATAACAGAGAAGTCCTCCACAATGCCCCTCCAGCGTAATAATCTTCTGAACCGGCACACCCATGAACGGGCACCTGCACCTTGATGCTCACCTGAGCCTACGCATTGATGCTCACCCAAGCCGGCACATCAACTGGGAATTTGACTCACTCTACTTTGAAGGGGGCCCTTCCAAGTTTTCTGAGCCTTGAAAGTCTTCCAAGGCCCCAGAGACTGCTTCCAAGGCCCCAGGGACTGCTTCCATGGCCTCCACCTCCTCCAGTTCCCCTGCCACGGCTGCCAGCACCACAGACTCCCCTAATCCCTTCATCACTGAGGCAGTCAGTCCCAGTTTCCTTAGTCCCTCCATCACAGCCACGGAGGCCGTCAGCCCCAGGTCCTCATAGTCCCTCCATCACGGCCATGGAGGCAGTCAGCCCCAGGTCCCCTAATATCTCCATCACGCCCACGGAGGCTGCCAGCCCCCAAGTCCCCTAATACCTCCATCACGCCCACGTAGGCCGCCTGCCCCCAAGTCCCCTAGTCCCTCAACCACGGCCAGAGAAGGCCATCACACCCAGTTCCCCTAGTTCCTCCAACATGGCAATGGAAGCTGCCCCTGAAACCCCAGATCCTACTTGGTTCCCTGATCCCCCAAGTTGGTAGCAGCATGCTGGAGGCTGCCTGTCCTGCCCTGTTTTCCCTGCACCAGCCTCCAGGATGCCCCCTCCCCATTTGTTACTGAATAGATAGTGGGGAATGACTGTAAATGTCTTGTCTGTACCGTAGCCTGTTTTCCCGAGTTTCCCCCTTGGATTACATTTCCCATGGTCCTCCACGTTCCCTCGCTTGTGTCTCACCAGTCATCACCCTCACAATCACCCTCGTCATCATGGATTTGTATATATTCACATTCTGTTCTCCCCTTATTTGTGTAGTCTTAAATGTCACTGTTGTTTGGTCGAAGTTCATGCCTACTTAATGTTTTCATAAATAAACTTATCTTGTGTATGACCTTCTTCTGCTCTCATCTGTGGGTTCCCATGACAACTGATAACATCCCTTACATTTTTATTAGGAATGGCCGATACAATTTTTAAAGAAAATATTTTTCTAAACTCTAACTTTAGCAGATAGAATTATTTATTTTTTCATAATGTGTTTGTCACACACTTTCAAAGCAAATTTCACAACAAATTTCAGTCCGTTCTTACAGTTGTCGCGTGAAGCATTGGCCTTCGATATTGTTGCATTTTTATGAGTAAGAGTACATAATCTTAGTATCGGTCCTGGTATTGATTTCGGTGCATCCCTAATTTTCATTGATCATTTAAATATGCAAATTAAATTGTTATATTAAATGTCTCTGTGGCAAGGGGGGCGTGGTCTAGCGGAGTCTGGAGAGAGAGAGACAGGAAATCGGCGGAAAATAAGTAGGTCAAAGACCGATTGTAAACACCTGTCTGTAATTACAGTGATTGGCAAAAAGAGGATAAAAGCCAGCAGGAGGAGAGATTCGGGACATAGAGTTTGGCTGCGTTCGAGACGGTTTTGTCGAGAGAAGGATCGAAATCGAAAGTCACGAGGACACATTTAAATATTATTTACTTTTACTTCATGTTTTGCCTTTTACTGAATAAAAGTTCTTACCAGCCATGCAGACCCTGTCTCCTTCTTTCCGTGACAAAGAACCTTGCTACAGTCACCAATTACAATAATGGCCTGATTTTGGTCATGCTACAGGCTGTAGTTAAAGGTAGACTTTGTGATGGCATAACAAGTCACTGTCTTTTATTCCCCAATAACAACCGCTTAAACTGATAACCATTGGTTTATCCAGGAAATGTGATGTCTTGACCGGTACAGTTTAATACATACAAATTAATAAAATATAAATATGTCTAATAAATAACATTAGATATATATTTGCTTATTATTAAATCAAAATGCATGTTCTTTTTCTTTAAACATATAGTATATCTTACAATTAAATATTCTAAAAAGTAGTAAATTGAGCCTTCGCCCAGAGTTTGACTGATAGGTGAACTGACCAATCATAAAACCGATATTATGCTTCCTCGTTGCTAGTCACTATTTTGTCTAAGTAGCCTTTTTTTAAACAGGGGAGCTACCCAGGTTTACATTGTAATTCTTAGTCTCGATCGCCAGGTGATGCAGTACTTAGTAGTTTTATGACCTGCAGGCTATAGCTTTGATCTTTATTTTGTTTACTTCATTCTAAATCACTTTCACATCCTGAATTTATTCTTTGAATGTGTATTTCAAAACTTCTGTCCGATATTATTTGAAATAAAGCAACATTTACTATTTACAGTAACTTTAAATAGAAGTAGGTTATGTTTAATATAGCAGCATTTCTTAGCAATATGCTATTTACACCAACCTAAAATAGCTGTTCTTTAGATTAAGTAGAAATAGTAGTTAGATGCTATTGTTACTTATAAATAGTGGCAGATAACGTTACTATTTGCACCTCATTGTTGTTGGACATTATGAAATAACAACATTGTAAATAATTTTATTTATAAAACATTTTAAAATGATGACAACTAATGGAGATATTAAAGGCCTTTACCTCACCCTAAACCTAAACATTATGATAAAAAACTAATTTTCAGTCTTAAATCAATTTTATTGAAAACAAATGCCTGTATGATAAGTAATGTGATAGAAAAAGGTAAATGTTAATTTTCAGCGAGAGATGGATTAGAACAACTTTTTCCAGTGACAAAGCTATACAGTACAGACATGCCCCCTACACCACTAGAGTCGCTGTTTAAAAAAAGCGTTGTTCTTACATGTTCTCTTTTCCAATCACATATTGGTGGGCGGAGCTAGTGCAAATAGTCTCTCCCAACAAGGCGGGCTGTTTGTCCCCGGTGTAAATAGGCACACAATAATCATTTCTAGTGCAATGTGAGTGCTTTGGCTGATGTTGAACAAAGCAAAGGGGGAAGTTCTTATAAAAAGTAAATTAGAAGCACTTCCACAATTACATAATAAGTGCATGTTTTCATTAGAAATAATCACAGTGTAATTGAACATGACAAAGTCTGACCTAAAATAAATAATTCAAATACATATGATGCAAACAAAAGTGTAAATTATCCAGTGTAAATCCAAATACAACAGTTCACATTCTAGTCCAAATGCCTTACTGACAGAATTCTGAAAAACTGTCTTAAAAAGTGATGTGCCAAGCCAGTCCCGTTTCTTTTTTGTAATCATTGTTATAAAGTAAGGTAGGCACCCTGCACCCCTAACTCCAAAGCGCAGATGGTTCTCCAGCGAAGTTAGAGAAAAAAGAAACTTTCATCTGACAAATGGTACCACTTTCCTCACTGTCTTGTGAAAGTGTATCTTTCTCCATAAATCTGTTGAAGACAAGCACCCTCTTTTTTCCCTCTTAACTTATTTCAGCTGCTCGCCTGTTCGCAGACAGACAGGCTTCTTCTGCACGTAGACGCACCTTTCATCTGAGCCTAGGCACATATGTCACAAATCTGCGTCAGGTGTCCGAACAATCATTTTGAGAGTGAGATATTTGCACTATAAACAAGAAGCCAAAAGGTTGATATCTTATAAGATGGAAACCTCTCTCTCCCCCTCCCTAAAAAACATCAAGAGTCACACTATTCCCCTCCTTCATTCTCCAGCCTTTATCCCTCTTCTTTGACGCCCATTCGTTAGTGAGGCAGATTTAAAGAAAAAGAAAAATGTAGAAAAAAGGTTAGAAACATCAAAAGACCAAAATATATTTTATTCATTTTTCTTGGTTAATTCGAAGCAGAAGCTTTCACAGAAATCCCTTTGTGCTAATTAAGAAGGTATTGAGCATAGAGTGCGATCTCATGGAGAGAATGCAAGAGGGATACTTTTTTACTTAATCACTAATCTCAACTGGACTATTAAGGGATTTATCATTGTTTATAATATGTGAAACATCTTTATGACATTTAATCCAGTAAAGAATAAAGATTGCTGATATTTCTTATAACAATGTGTGGGTAGTTTCTATTTGCAACAACTCAGCGACTGAATGGCACATACAATACAGTTTGTGTTTACAAATCACTCAGCTGGAAATACAGCCTACGTTGAGACTGAACAGTACTACTTGCTGTTGCTGCTTTTACATTTTGTTACTAATACCTTCTTTAAGCCCTTTCTGAAAAGGCCACATTAAAATTTCATAAAGAGGGCTCACATTTTCCCCCTCAGATTAAAATTAATGGTAGATTGCTTCTAGTCTTCTCTTATATTTCGATGTCCTGAGTATGCTTTCTATCAGTGAGAGCATTGCTTGGATTACATACTAGAAATTCTGTAATAGAAAAGCAGAAAGATTCCATTAAAACCATTAAAGGATTAAAATGGTAATTTTGGGCAGAGCAGGACAGACATGCTATTAAAGATTACAGTTTACTGATTTTTATCAAATCTATTAAAGTGATTTATGGAGACTTAAGAGAAGCAGGTAAAAAACAAACATGTGAGTTTATTAACAATGATGGAATAAACAATAGCAGCAGAAGAGTACCTGAGTGAAGTGAAAGTGACCTAGTAGTCAGATATGGTGACCCATACCCGAAATGTGACCTCAAATGTCATGTGAGTGGCATTTAACCAATCCATGGAGTAGTGAAGCAGTGGGCAGCTATCACTGCAGGGCCTGGGGAGCAAGTAGGGGTAAGGTTCCTTGCTCAAGTGCACCTTAGTTGATACCCGCCGGCCCTTAGAATCGAACCGGCAACCTTATGGTCACAAGTCCGACTGTCTAACAATTAGGCCTTGAAGTTCTTGGATCGATAATGCAAGTACTGATATAAAATTTATTTTAATAGGAGATTGACGGACGACGGCGTTGGTACAGACAGACGTGGAGAAGACTTAGACGTACTGTAGGTTCGTGCAAACAGGTAAGTAATCCAATAGCGGATAAAGTCCATTAACCGTGTTTGAGATTAGACGTTGTGGCTGTCTGTTGTTACAGAACACTACGGCAGGCAGATGGTGAGTAACTTTAACAATGTTTATTTGAGACGCATCACGGTAAGGAGGCAGGTAAGTATGAAAGAGTATATCTGGCAGATGTATGGAACCAACTAGTAACACAGTCCTTTGGGTTTCAGGAGATCGTGGATGATGGGCATATGATTCGTGGAGTGCAGGACGAAGACAACGAAGCAGATCGAGGAGGATGTGGAGGACAATGAGAAAGAAAAAGAATAACAACCCAGACGAAGAGACTTCAAAGTGGGACACACAGGTAGGTAACAAGGCGAGTATAGCGAGGACTATCACAGCATAGTCATGAACAGAACATTTCCTTGTTGTATATGATACAATTGGTCACTTACTGAGAAATAAACAGTGCACCGACCAATAACCTCACGGAAGTATTGAATGAAGTTATTCACAGTCTGTACTGGTGGATTGCGCAGGACGAGAGAGATTCTTACATTTGCATTTACATTTAGTCATTTAGCAGACCCTTTTATCCAAAGCGACTTACAGGTGGGGTAGGCAATGGAAGTAATTGGGACAGCATGAGTACAACAAAAAGAAGACTGGTCTCATATAACCTAACACAGTATACAGAACCACTTTTTTTTTTTTTAAAGAGTAGAGAAGGAAATAGAGTCAAAACAGATCAGTCAGATGTTGACGGAAGAGATGTGTTTTCAGACATTTCTTAAAGATGGCACCACAAGACGCCTTTCATTTGCAGAGCGTAGGGATCTGGCGGGTACATATGTCTGCATTAGCGAGTGAAGGTAAGGTGGTGCTGAACCAGTGGTGGTCTTGTACGCCAGGAGCAGAGACTTGAATTTGATGCGAGCGACTTTAGGGAGCCAATGTAGCTTAATGAATAGAGGGGTGAAGTGTGCTCTCTTCGGTTCATTAAAGATAACTCTTGCCGCAGCATTCTGGATCATCTGTTGAGGTTTGGTTTCGCAAGCTGGAAGTCACCCAGTAACGCATTACAGTAGTCCAGTCTAGACAGGACCGGAGCCTGTACTAGGACTTGGGTAGCATACTCTAATATGAAGGGTCTAAGTCTCCTAATATTGTAGAGGATGAATCTACAGGACCGGGCAGTGCTGGCAACTTCTTATCACTGAAGAGCCTTCCCTGAGAGAAGAGGCGATTTTAGATGCTTTGGTAAGATATAGATGTGCATTGTGTTGTATATTCAAGGTGCACTAGAGAAGAAATCCATTGCAATCCTCCACCAGACCAGAGAAGGGAACTGAAGAGACCATGGGACTGGCGAATAAAGCTGATGAGCTATAAATGTGTTGACAGTGTGCTGGAACGGTGACAATGGAATTCCTTGAGTTCAACCCCTCTTGAGTGCATGCACGATCTCCTGAAAGGGATCCAGCGCACTCATCCTTGTAGCGGTTCTGGTCTTCTGTAACAGAACACAACTGCAGGCAGATGGTGAGTAACTTTACTAATGTTTATTTCACGATAATAAGTACGAATAGGAAGGGATTGATACTATGCGTATTTGGCGTGCTGTCCCTGGGATAGGGCTACAAGCTTGGCAAATCCTCTGAGCGACCCCGCCCCTTGTCCAGGGAAAGGGCTTAAAGGATGATTGGTAATATTGGTTATAAGAAACCAGCTGGATTATTTATCTTACTTGTAAGATTTTTCTGGAAAGCCAGCCGGTTAATTATCTGATTGGTGAGATTGGCCTGCTGTCCCAAGTAGAGGGCGCCGAGCTTGGTATTTCCTCCGAACTCTGAGCAACCCGCCCTTGTCAGTGGAGAGGGCCCAGGGCCCAGTTTGTGCCCAGACTCGGGTCTTTACCCCCAAAATTTGAAATTAACATGGGACAGCAGCCGGAGCAATGTCATCCCCAAAATGAGGCTGGTTTGAGGTTGATGGCCCTTTACTAATCTGTGAGATGGTTGGTTCTTACGTGAGCGAGCACTGCTGCGGCAGTGAGGAAAAAAGGTGTAATAGGGGCACCACTGCGGCAGTGCGAAGTCTAGAAAAGGCTCCTGCGGGAGTGACACTAGTGCGTTAGTGCCGAGTCAAGAAGAAGGCTCCTGAGGGACCAAAGGTAGGAGCAGCTGCAGCAGGCACGGAGGGAGTGTATTAGGCTCCACTGGATTGAGTGGTGGTTCGGCATCGAGGAACGAAGGTAAGGGTCTTGTGGAGTGGGACACTACTGTGGCTGTGCAGAGTATTGAAAAGGCTCCTTCAGGAGAGACACTACTCTGGTAGTGCTTAGTACAGATAAGGCTCCTTCGGGAGAGAGTGGGAGAGATGCCGTTGTGCCCTCTGAGGAGAGGGTTCGTCTTCTGGGGGGCGGGCACTGCAGTGGAAGTGGAAAACGGATAGAACAGCTCCTGCGGGAGTGGGCATTACTACGGCAGTGCAGAGTATAGAAAGGCTCCTGCGGGAGCAACACTACTGCGGTAGTGCTGAATAAGAAGAAGGCTCTTGAGGGAGCGAAGGTAAGAGAAGCCTAAGCGGCCTCGGAGGAAGAGGACCGGGCTCCACTTGAGCGAGCGCTGCTGGAGCAGTTAGGAAGGAAGGTAAGACTCTTTTGGAGCGGTGCACTGCCAGAAAAGGCTGGGGCGGAGTCTGAAGTGCGACCAGGGCTTGCCTAGGGCTTGCAACTACAGCCTGGCAACCAGAGGCCTTTTCTCATGAGAGCAGGGGTTTGATCGGTATGTGGTTGTGCTCAAATGTGATCACATATGTCGGACGTTTATACTGAAGATCTGCGAACTTTGTCTGCTTTTCTGGCCGGGGGATGCCAAAGATACCGTATGACTGACAGGTATGCAACAATGTTTCATTTCGTATGGCATAATGTTTATGAGCATAGAAATGTCACTGCAATAATAGACCGTTGTCCGTTTACTAAGGTTTCTAAGAGTTTACAACAACAATTATGAGTTTATGTTGTGAACATTGCACCAGCTTTTTTATTTAATCGGACGGCTTTGTGTTGTTTTTGTGCAAACCAGTAAAGAACGCAACATGAATGCCACCCAGAAGCCTGTTGATATTCAACCACTTGAGTTAGCTGAAGTGTTTCTGGGAAAAATGTGCCAAATTATCAAATTGCTGTGTGGGTCTGTGTGAATGTAAATCGTGTTTGACACATATAGATATTATTTATGTCTGGGTTCACATACAAGATGCAGTTTACGAGTTTACCTTAGTCCGGGGGAGCTCCAATCTCGGTATCACTCCCAAGCTCGGAGCACCTGCCCCTTGACCGGGGAGAGGGCCCCAGTTCCACTCTAGGGGCTTATCCACGGTGTTGAGGTAGAAAAAGAATTTCAAGGTGAGGAGTCGCAGTGGAGGAGGGATATCAAGAGATTTTTGAGAGACTGAACGTAAGACTGCTTTGGTATTTATAGTGCTGGTTAGGTGATTACTGTGATTGAAAGCCAGCCAGGTTAATTATCTGCGCATGCTCCTCCCGAACTTTGTTAATAAAAGATAATTTGTGTTCAGGGTTTTGGAGACAAGAGACGAAGGAGATCATGAGCTTCAAGTACTGTTCCAATTAGAACTGTAATACACGAGTCCAGTCTCGGACTCGAGTCAGGCCTCAAGACTTTTTTTATGGTATTGGACTTGGTCATTGGTCTCGCCAAATGTTCTAGTCGGTCTCGTCCAAGTCCAGCGATATATGTTTTATTTTTTCCTTCAAAACATTGATAGAGCAATATTCTTGTGATCCGAAGACGAATGATCCGAAAATGTTGTTGACTCTCGACTCAAGAACGAGTTGCTGTGCGTGCTCATAAGATTTCACTTCACACAGCAGTTCAGCTCAGTTTGTGCTGTTGGTGTAACTAAATAACTCCGTTATATTGGATCAAGTCCGCGGGACTGTCATGCATGCCAGAAAGTAAATAACTAAATTTGTGGATATATTAAGTGTTTACGGGAGACACTAAACGGGAACCATTCAGCTGAACCAGTACTCACTTAAAAGAGGGAACTGGTTCAAATGAGCGATTCGTCGGCGGTGCGAACAAGAGAGCATCAGGCATGATGTCAGCGAGCAGCGGCATAATACAAATTGGTTTTACAAACCATAAAAAATTTATCGACAGTACGCTTAAAAGGAAACTTTTTGCAACAAAACTTTTCCCGAAACACGTAGGACAACATCCAATTTTGTAAGACACCTGCAAAGTCATCACAAAGAGAGGCAAGTTAATGCCATGTTTCAGAGTAAGCATCGCATTTGAGCATTTTTATAAATTTAGAAAGTAGGTCTTAGATATAAGATTGATCATATTTTAATTGTCATTGTGATGTGAACATGTTATTTAAGGATGGGCACCGAAACGTGCTTTTAAAGGAGCCTTGGGGCCTCTGCTCTTTCTGGCTGCTCCTCTATCGAACACGCACGAGCACAGGCAGGCGTGCACACACACACATGCACAAAAGTGTTCATAGCTGCACAACCTTGCTTTAAGGCGCTGATAGAAAAGTTCCTTAAAAAGTAATAAACAGTTAAAAAAAATGTACCAATGTTATCTGCTTTTTGATCATGATGAACAATAACATAATGATTATCTTGGAAGAATAGAAAATATGCTGTCTCTTGCATCACATAAATGATCAATAGTTAAGAATGTGGTCTTGTAGTCTTAAACCTCTTTGGACTCGGACTTGACTTGGTCTCGACTGGTCCTGGTCTTGGACTCGACAACGGTGGAGTTGACTACAGCCCTGGGTCAGATATAGACTACTGATACATTCCGCTGTTTACATTCACTTGGATGTAGCGACTGCGTAAGTTATTTTGAGAAAGACGTCAGTGGAAACAGCACAATATGTAGAAAACTTATGCCGCTGAATACATGATTCAGTCTTGGAAGTGCCGTTTATATTAACCATTCTCCAGTAAACTTACGGTCGGCTCACTGCCACTCAATGAAGAGTACATAAGCTGAGAAAAGTGTGCCCTAGCTGGCAAAACCAGCCGAGTAAGTTATCTGCATATGCTCCTCCTGAACTTTGTTTATAAAACATAATTTGAGACACGACATAGTAAGCAGGCAGATAAGTATGAATGAGTACATCTGGCAGATGTATGGGACCAACTAGTAACACTGTCTTTTGGGTTTCAGAAGATCGTGGACGCCAGGCAGAGTGCAGGACGAAGACGGGGAAGCAGATCATTGAGGACGTGGAGGATACGGAGGAAGACAAGGAATAACAACCCAGACGAGGACACTTCAATGTGGGACACACAGGTAGGTACCAAAGTAAGTATAGTGTGAAATAGAGTCATTGCTGATACCAGATGATGAGAATCACCTACAACTCAACTTCTCTAAGACAGAACTCCTGATTATAAAGGCCAACCCATCATTTGAACACCACCTTACCATTCAGCTCGGATCCTCAACTATTACACCCACCAAGTCTGCGAGGAACTTGGGGGTAACGCTCGACCAGCTGAAATTCACCTCCCACAATCAGGCCGTTCCTGTTGGAGCATGCCTCTCAGCTGCTAGTCCAAGCCCTGATCATATCAAGACTGGACCACTGCAATTCTCTACCTGCCGGCCTTCAAACCAATGCTGTCAAGCCCTTGCAAATTATCAAGAATGCAGCTGCACGTCTAGTTTTCAATCAGCCTAAAATAACCCTCCTGATTTCACTTCACTGGCTGCCAGTTGCCGCCCGCATCAAGTTTAAACCTGTCAAAACAGCTCAAAATATACTAGTTCCGCATTTATTTGACTAACCAGTCTTACTGTCTGTCTGTCCAAAAAAAAAAAAATTTTTTTGTTCATTCTCTCCTTTGCTTACTCCAGCTTTATTCTTCCTAGTAGCATTTAGCCTTGTAAACTAACGGTACTGTTTAACGTATTGAAAAAATGTTTACATGATTGCTTTTTTGTATGTCGCTTTGGATATAAGCGTCTTCCAAATAAATAAATGTAAAGGAAATGTAATGTCTGAGTGGGAGGAGCTTGCTTTTATGCTGAGGCTGATGAGTGCTCTGATGAGGGACAGGTGACGCTAATTTCTACACAGGTGAGGGAGCTCCCTGATGGTGGTGTGGTGAGAGAGTGACATCTGCGTAGGTGCTTGAGCTCAGAACTCCAGTGAGTGAGGGCATGGAGGTGGGGTGGAGCCTGGTGTGTCCATGATATTTATTTGTTAGATTCTACTTTTTGTCTTCACAGGGCAACCAAAGCACATAAAATATACTGATGGTGTTCGAGTTGTGCATGGATTTTATTAAAAATGAGAGGGGGAATGAAATAAGACAAGTTAAATAAAGCAGAGATTTGTTTGTTAACAAGCACTGAAACAACTACTTATTGAATTTTTCCTTAAATGTATACTGTAACGAGCAAGGCGGGATGAGATACATGAAGGAACGACGTGATGCAGATGAAGCAAGTGATAATGAGTGTCAGCCGCAAATTGCACTGGTCTCGCATCTCTCACGTAGGAGATCAGAAGCATAAAAGGGCGAGCGACTGGAGTGTAGGACGAGGGAAGACCAGGCCTGGACATTATGTTTGGTTTAATTATGTTTTACTTAGCCTTTTAGCATTTTACTTTTGTTTCGTTTTTCCATTATTTTATTAAAGTTGTTTAACGTTTGCCGGTTCCTGCCTCCTTCCTTCCTTACTTGGAACTTTGTTACAGTGGTGACGAAACCCGGGGAGAAGGTGGGACTTGCTGTCGGAGAGCCTTCTCTGCCGAGAGTGATCGCGGTGCTGACGAGGATGAGGCGGTGGTGCTGGACCAAGTATTTATCTAATGGGACGAAGAGCTTGCTGCCGAGCTCCTGGGTCGAGGTGGGGTTGCTGCCGTCTGAGAGGGAGCTGAGGTGTCGTTGCTGTTGCCCCACGAGCCGGAGGCTGCTGCTGTCCGCCTTGAAGGGGAGGAGCAGGAAACCGGGGAACTCGCTGCCGGCTGCACTCAGCCAGAGGAACCATCGCTGGCCACCAGGGGGCGGAGGTGGATCGAGCCGTCCACCGAGTGTCCAGAACCAATGCATGGCACCTCGAGGAAGGGCCTCTCGGCTGGCTGAGGACCGAGCGACAGTGTGTAAGGGAACCTGACCAGATTTTTTTCCTTCTTTTTCCTCTCCCCTCTCCTCGTCGTTCCTTGTGCTTCCATCTCCTTTTCTCTTGTCTCGTCCGTCCATACCCCCAGGTGCTGCGGCCATCGAGACTGGCCCCCGGGGAGAGTGTTGCAGTCTTGTGGGTACCCCCCGGCCTGTGAGGGGCGATGGGGGTATGTAACGAGCAAGGCGGGACGAGACCAGTGAGGGAACGACGTGACATAATATCCAGGCCTGGTCCCCTCTGGTCGTACACTCCTGTTTTGACATTCACCGGTTCCCGCCTCCTTCTTCCTTCCTTACTTGGGACTTTGTTACATATACATTTTAAATTGTTTATTAACCAGCCTGTAGGAAAAGTGAATCTTTGTCACAATAGTTCTCAATGTGATATGTGTTAAGGCAACAGTTTGTATGTCTCTAGAAATATATATATATATATATGTATAACATGTAAATATCAGTCTGTAAAACTGAAGTACTGCAAAACAAAACTGTGTGAAAAGTCTCAGTGACCGAGTGGGTTATCGGCTTCAAAGAAGGTTGGCTAAAACTATGTGGTGTGACTTCAGGGAAGCTTTGGTTTTGAGCTCCTGTCATTTGATAACTAGTGCTGTGGGACTGTTCGCCTGCTTGTAGCTCATTTAGATGATCTGTTTGTCCCTAGTGACTTCTGAGCTAATGTGATATATGCATTTATATTTTAATTACCACATCTTTTAAAATTAAAGCTCTTTACCTTAAAACCTCTGTAGACCTGATCGGAGTAGACTTTGTTTAATTTTGACGAACACAGGTATCATATAACAGTATGGTTAATACGTTGTCTAATGAGTATGTCATGGTGAATTATGCTAATTGTTGCACTATGCAAGTTAATCATGCATAGATGATGATAATACTCCCATGACAAGGGTTAGCACACAGAGACAGAGGCAGAGAGTTCCTCCATCTAACCACTTAATTAACTAAGTAGCCTTTGTGTCTAGTCACATTTAACACACCAGTGTAAATGGTGAGAGGGTAGAGCAAGCCATAGATTCTGAGGTTAGATCAACATTTGTACATCATTAAACCTAATGCGGGTAAGCTGCCAAGTTGTAGACCATGATGGAACTGTTTAACATGGTGTAGCTTAATTGCTACTGGCTGATACACTAGAGACTGGGCAGTGTAGGTAATATTCTTGAATTGAAAATTTGTGGCTATTAAGGCTAATTTACAGTCAAACAGTTGTTATCCCTGAATAAACCCCAACAGGGTGATCAGGACTTTATAGGAATTAAACTGTTTTATGTCTCTGATTAGACAGAGGTTGTCTGCCATACAGAAAAAAACTGCTATCAAGGTCATTGTATAGTACTTAAGTGTCTCATGTCTGTGCAGTGAGAGAACATCTCCATCACTGCAAATTATACACAAATTATTCAGGACATTCGTCTATATCATCAGCGGCTCTAAAAAGTTATTACTGGGGTTAACAACATAGAGAGCATATTCATTTCAAAGAAAATATTTAATGCTTCAGAAGCGTCTCCCAGATCTCAAGTGGTCACCAAGTTTAACTGGTGGTAAGGGTAACCAATGAGCCCAAGCGGATTCTGCAAATCGCCTTTTTAACAAATGATCTCATACCCTAACTGTTGCAGTGCAGGTGGAAAAATCCTGCTGACTGATACAAACTCAAAAAAAGATCCTGGTAAAGTCAAGAAACCAGTTTTTCTTTTGCAACACTGAGCATAGCGCTGTCATGGACAGTTTTAGGTAATAGGTACAAGCTTTTGAGTAGTCATAAACCTGTTGATGCCAGATTGTTTTACTTTAACAACACTGCTGGTTTAATAGGCCTGTAACCCAGAGGATTAAATGTCAGTCTGTGAAATATATGTAGACTGTATAGTATTATTGTTCTTGCCTCACCATATTCCAAAACGCACATTGAGCATAGAAATAGAGCTGAAGTGAATGTTTCTTTTTGGGTTTGAACCTGTCAACCTAATCTTTCTTTACCAATCCCATGTGTTCTGTCTTTTTCTTTTCACACATTGGCTCTCTCAGCCCTTTTGAATGCCCTTGGCATGCCCTGACTTGCCTTCTCATTGACTTCCACCAAACAGTAGACGCTGGGGCCAAAATAATTTGTATCTGTTCAATAAATCATTAAAGACTGTCATGCTATGTTCTACACACTCCACCTCACCCTTCTATCTCCCGATTCTTTGCTCTCAAAGGTCTTGTTAATGTTTCAAAACTGCACATAAGACACCATAGCCAGACGCTTAATTTAAAAGGAGCCCATGGGCACCTGCAGGATTTTTTTATCTTACTCCTCTCGCCTCTGTGGTGTTAACATCTAGTGAATATTTAAGGTTGGGGGTGGAGGGATATGGTGGGATGAGAAGAGTACAAAGTGTGCCCTGCAGGAACGGCATTTACCCTAAAAACATCATCTAATGAGTGCCATATGACAAAGAATGGGGTTAAATGCTTTTAATGCATGAGTTTTTTAGTTGTGTGGTAGATAGTGAAACACACATGGGGGAGATCATTAAGAATTACACCCGCTGTTAGCATGGTTTATTTACAAACAGTGTCTGAGTTTTGTAATGCCCAATTTATTAAAGGAATTAAAAATCCGAAAATAGCGCAAACATGCCCAAAAATGTTGTGCTGAACTAATTTCGTACAATCTTTTCCTGATTTTATTGTAAGTTCTTTGTTACTATAGGTTGCTGGGATACAAGAGTACCACAACCTCTACTGTGACTTTACAGTGGACTATTGCTTCACTGCTATTATCTATAAACTAGGCAGAAGGCTCATTTCAATCGTTGTGACTTGTTATGTGTGTCGATTCATATGCAAAGCTCTTCTCCATCATTTGATTGTCTTTGGATCATTACAGTGTACTTAAATGTAGTGTTTTAATGAAATTTGCTTGAAATAGCACCAGACAAATAGTGGTGATTTGAGAAGAGCTTAAAATAAAATAAGTAATATGTCATTTTGACTGACAAGAATAACATTGACTAACATTACCTATTTAAAGACATTTAGTGTCCGGTAAAACTGGATTGTGGTTGCTGAATAAGAAGGTCGTTATGTAAATTTGTCCCACAAAGAAAAGGCTATTTTGTTACTGCCATAAGAATTTTGTTTTTGAAAACAAGATAATAAAATTTTACATTTCAGAGCAATAGGGCAGCAAATAAAAATCAAATGCAAAATATTAACTGTGGATTACCCATTAAAAAGTCATGTGGCTAAGCTATGATGTGCTAACTGACCTGTGCAAAAAGTGTCCTGACGAGTCAATTTAAGATGCACAAAACTAACGAACTGCAAAAAAATGCTTTTTTCTGCATTAAATGCCTCTTGGAAACTGTCAATAACCTTAAAAAGTCTAATGATTTCTTATCAGTGCTTGAATGAACCGTATAAATCACCTTTTGAGATATTGACATTTACACAGTCATGAGCAGAAGAACTGTACTCTCCATATAACAGCTGACGGCTACTTATTCTATCTAAAAAGGAAGCAGAAACAGCCTTAGTGCTGAGCTGCGGAAACCAAAGCTGTATGCATTCATTTTCAGATAAATAGTTCACTCTCAGATTCATAAATAAAAGATAAATTCTCATTAATAATTTGATCAAAAATATCCCCAAGCAGTTTCTGCCTCATTGTACATCATTTTTTAAGTATGTCAGATGAACCCTCATTTATTTTCAATTCTGTGTCTGTGTTTTGTAAATTTGTATATTGGTCTTTCTACTTATTTATTTTACAGACAAAGTTTTAATATTTGATGTGCAGCACTAAATTACATTTGTTTCCTTTTCATGAGGAGGGTCTGAGTGCTAGATACAAGAGGAAGGGCACTGGCATCTTCATACTGAGTTTATTAATGTCTATAGATTTCAAGAACAGCATATATTTTTAACAAGATATGAAGAGCTCTATTCCAAAAATGAGTTTGTAATGCCATTTTGCTGTGTACTAAACCTATTCACTGCTCCATCAATGTTTCATGGCAAATCTCTATATTTCCTTGTTTAAAATGTACTGCAAGATGCAGTTTCTTTCCAAAACGCTACAAGTCCCGAACCTGATTTTAGCCTAAATGCGATATGTCCTCTCGACCAATCAGAATTCGCTCGTTACTGGTATTTGTATGTGTTATCTCTAAATGATTTGTTGTATGTGGTGGAAAATATTTAAACATGAAATTTTATTTGGCTTTTTTTATTTCAAGCATTTGCATTTATTTGATTTATATTTATTTATAGTATGAGTCCCTGATGTCATATGTTTCATGTTCTCTTGTTTGTTTGTTTTTAAAAAGAAATAAACCAAAAAATTTGGGAAAAAATGATGCATTTGTAGCGTTTCGAAAAAAATAAAAATAGAATTTACAATCGACAATATTGTTGTTTCATTTAACAATGATTGTTTAATATGTTCAGACTGAGCCAACAGACCATTTCAACCACTGATAATATGGGAATTTGATGTCTGCAATTCAATGCAAAATGAGGTTGTAGGATTGACATGCTCTCTGCAGCTCAATGCATAAGAGCCCTCACTGAGTGTTACCTTGATTTGGGCTGTTTTGTTGACTTCAACTCACAAGTAGAGTGATATATTGTCAGTTTTTCCTATAAGCAAACCATGGTAAGAGGGGTGGTCAAGACTAGAAGCTGCTTATCACTGAGTTTCCTATCTCAAAGCAATGCTTCACCCCAGGGTGCTAACACTGCTCAGAACCCAGCCGGCAGCAGGTATGGACTGAACTTTCCAATGAAATTATGCTTCCTGACATCTGCCCAAACAGTGCTTAGCCAAACACCAGGAAGGCTGTTTGTGAAAATCTATCGCAGTTGAGGGCACTGTTTGTGGCAATCCTAACACATCTGTGCTGAAAATGTGAGGAGCTGGAGGTGGCGTAGATTAAGAAAGTGTTATTGAAAGACTGTCAGTGTAAATAGTATTTGGCCACTTGATTGGAAATCAAATATTCTGATGTTCGCCTGTGCTTCCGAGTTGGGCTGTGGGAGTAGGTCAGTGCACAGTATGAGGCCTGTCATGGTCAGGTTGTTGATGCTCATTTGACTTTAGTCTATTTGCACAGTAAATAGACTTTCCTTCAACAAGGTTTAGCTTTCAGATGTGAGGCATTAGCTCGCTTAACGAAAACAAGAGCTGTTCTGAGAGAAGCTATATTCTTAAAAGTATTGTATGGGCTTGTCATCACCGATCTAAATTTTAAGCTCTAACTCTGCCAACTGCATTTTCATAAACAGATGCATCTGATAAGAAATTTTGAGGACATTTTAAGCTGCATGAAAATAACATTTTGCTGTGAAAATAAACATTTTCAACATTTTCACCTTTCTTGTGATAAGTTAAATCTAAATGATATGGTTAAATCACTAATCACTAATCAATGATTCTTTTATATCATTGTTTATGTCCACACATTCCAGCATGACTTATTACATGTTTTAATATATTTAATAAATATATACAAATGGTGGAGAAATTTTGCTGTATATTTCTATGTCGTTTTTAAAGCGAAATCCTGCTAATTTAATCAGCCATTTATCAATTGTTTGTGATTTTAAGAAAATTCAAATAAAAAGATTTGTCAAATAATAGGATTTATAATTTTTAAGAAAAATTGTTGAGGTAGAACTTTACAGCAACTAGTTACATCTTACTATTTTAACTATGCACAAAAGGTGAAATGTCAAGTATATGGGCATTCTAGATTAAAGACTAGGGACGGAAGAAAAATAATTACCTTGCAAAGAACATTAATGAGTTGATGGAATAATAATTAATTTTCTTGTGCAGACAAGAGAAATTATCAAGACAGGTGAGAAGACCTTGACATCAAAAGCCAAACGAAGACATAAGTTGCCAAAAACCAACACAAGAGGACATGGGAAGAGAGAGAAAGTGAGAGAAAAGGATAGTGATAATCAATAAGAAAGAGAAAAGAGTTCTCGTTTGGTTGCCTCTTCAGGTCATCCCCTGCCCTACCCCAGACGTTCTCTTCCCACATCAACACCCCATACTGCGGCAATTAGCACAGGCACTGTGGAGAGAGGCCTTGCTCTCCTCCTCCTTATTTATCTCTGTTATGAATTCTATCATCTGTGTAATTTTCCTCTAAAGGAGCTGTAGTGAAGATCAAGTGGCTATGTGTGAGTATCAGGGCAGGAGGGATCACAAAAAAATTAACCAAGAAACTTTGCAAATAATTACATTTTATACATCTGGATCCACTTTTCTCTCATTGACTTGCTTCTCCAAGTATTTCTTACTCCAGAACTACAAAGCGCCACTTGATCTCTGAAATTCCACCTCTTCGGGTACATTTACCTCCACTTCTATTGTACAATAGTGAAGTTCTGGTACAATCAAGAGGAAATATAGGTTTAAAGCTTCCGCCCTGGGGAAACCACCAGAGCTGAGAAAACCTCATGGCGCTGCTCAATTAAAATGGAGTGTGTGATGGAAGATGTAGGGCAGGCTTGGCCGGAGGGATCCACAGGGGAAAGCCTAGGTCTACACTGACAGTCGAATGGTAACAGACCTGTCTCCACGCACAGGTCTCTGCCTGGAGCACTCTCACCTGCCCTGGAACCCAGAGGAGGCCACGCACCTTCCTTATCATCTCACTGTTTGCTCTGTAGAAACTCAACCCTGACCCCGCTCTCACCCGCTTTACAATGGTCCAGTGTAGAGAGACATCTGTGCTGAAATAGACCTGTGGACTCCTTAGATTTACTGTATGTTTAAAGAGGATTTCTAATTAGTTTGGCTTTAATTTAAATTATTAAAATCAAATTGGTCAGTTAATGAAGTTAAAGTATGCATGAGAGGTGTAATGATGATTAACAGGTAATTTACCACATTTATAAAAAAAACATATCATTACTGCAATGTAGGACACATTTTATCTAGGTCTAGAACTAGTTAGCACAAGGAGAGTCATTAGAAGGAACATGCTCATTTCTGAATGTAAAAGGTTGTTTGCACTTGATGTCAAGGCAATGCATAAAAAGTGCTGATGGAGGGAAAGTGATTTTCTCCATAGGAATTCACTTTAAAAAACTCAAAATACCTGTGTTTGCATTGTTTTTGACTGTTCATATCAATCAAACCATGTTAGGTGCTTTTATTGAGCAGCAAAAGTTGATGTTCATGAAAAGGGAAAAAGTAAGTAAGATCGAGTCCTGATTAAATGAGATAAAGTTATAAATCTCGGGTTGAGCATTTTACCCCCATATAAAATAATAAAACAACGTGCACGTAAAAAACAAATTTCTATAAACCTTAATTGTAATAAACATTAGCTACTGTTAAAAGAACATCCACTTATTCCAGGGATAAGAATAGTCTCACGTTAAGCATGTTCTTCTTTTCATTTTGTTACAATTAAACCATATGATCCATATGACGTCAGGCAAAACTGAGAAGAATAAACTTTTTTGTTATCATGTTTATGATTGATATCTGTGATAATCAAATGCATTTATTTTGGTTTTGCGTAGTTGTTGTTTTGGTATGTTAAGCTGAGGGCTGTTCCATAAAAGGCCACTAAGAAAAACGGTGATTGACTTGAATGAACCGAACTCATCAGTCACGTTTAATATGGTTGCATAATGGTAAGTTGAAGATCATGTGATCTGACTAATTTGATCAGGTTCACCTATTTCAGAAAATTGCATGTTTGCTCTAATATTCAGCAGCCATACAAGTCAACATTTGATTAAATCGACCCGCTAAGGAAAAGAGAGCGGTGATTGGTGTTCTTATGTGTTTAACTGCGGTTAAAATATCCAGCGTATTGGTGCATTAACGCCACCTTCTGCAATTTAAACCTCAAAGGTACGAAACTGTGGTACAACCGCAGCAAGTACCTAAACCATAGGGAAAGATTGGCAAGAAATCCTAAATGACTCAATGCATGGAGTAAGTATAAATTGTTCAAATCTATTTATATAGCCAATTTAATACAAATAAATTAAATAATACTATATATTCTTTGCTACAATTTATTCAAACAGTAAGCAAGGAAAAGGGTTATTAAAATAGCTTTTTAAATGTTAAACATACACTATTTTTTTTTATTTTGTATAAAAGGTATTATAATACAGTGCTGTGTAAATGTCTTAAAGTGTTTAAAGCAGTGATTAAAAGAGTTTAAATCTTGATTTCAGATAACCATCTACAATTCAGAATAATGTGTCCGTATGTATACAGGTTAGTCTAGGCACAGAAATCACTGTTTGCACATTCGATTTGAAGGCCCACTTGTGTGTTGATGTGCTCACATTGTATATTTTGCAAATACGATTGTCTGCAGGACACTGTGGACTGGGACCAAATGTGACAAAGGGAATATTGAGTCATTACAACAAAATGCCAATAGTATCCCATCAAATCAGTTTTTCCGTCCATACAGAATAATGTAAAGAAGATAAAACTGTGTACATGCTCTACCACTGCGCAAAAACAAATATAATTGAAAAGTTAATAAAGTTGAAAGTAAAAGCTGAAAATCCAACAATTGGAAAAAGATGCAAGAAAAAACGTCTTAAGACAGTGACACGGGACCTGTTGTTTCAACACTATTTAATAGTATGCTTACTCTGCAGCAAGCAGCTATAGCCTACAATAAAATAATTGTATTAAACTGAAGGAAAAGTAAAAAAATTTAGTCTACAAAAAATTGTATCTCTTTCGGTTCAATTGTCATCATTTTTTTGAAACTGTAGGTCACTATAAATTGTTTGGATTTACATATTTTTGGCCAATATAATTGATTTGAAATTGTTATAGCTCTTATCAGTTTATTGGGGAATGTTTAAATTCAAACTTTATTGATATAAGTTAACACAGACAATATATTAATTTATAACGGTGTTCTATAATTCCATTCCATTCCATTCTCTACCGCTTATCCGAACTACCTCGGGTCACGGGAAGCCTGCGCCTATCTCAGGAGTCATCGGGCATCAAGGCAGGATACACCCTGGATGGAGTGCCATCCCATCGCAGGGCACACACACTCACTCATTCACTCACGCACTCACACCCTACGGACAATTTTTCCAGAGATGCTCCCCTGGTCCAAATGTCTTTGGACCAGGGGAGGAAACCGGAGTACCCGGAGGAAACCCCCGAGGCACGGGGAGAACATGCAAACTCCACACACACAAGTCGGAAGCGGGAATCGAAACCCCAACCCTGGAGGTGTGAGGCGAACGTGCTAACCACTAAGCCACCGTGCCCCCCTGTTCTATAATTTATTTAATTAATTTATTTAAATTAGTATTTATAATGTTTATAAAGTAATGTAATATTGCATCATGACAGAGAATCAGTGGTAACATTACGTTGACCTCTAGCAACAACTAAGGCTTAGCCTGACAGCCTGCCCCGGAACAGGCTAATTTCCCAGCATAAGTTGTCATAGTAACTGAGTTCGAACTATTTTCAATATGCTTTATGAAACCGAATCGATTGAAAATACCTCTGACTTACCAAAATAAGCCTGGCTTATTTCGTAATCGTGTTTTATGGAACAGCCCGCCGTTTCCTTATAACAGACTTCTATGGGGAAGAAATGCAAGATTTTTCACTCTATCCATTTAATAAGGACTCGTTTTTTAAATGGAAGCTAGTTTTTATTACAAGTAAGGTTTGACAGAAATTTGGGCTTACCTGGTCGTTGTTCATGTTGTTAAACATAGGAACTTTGAGTTGTGAAAGTGAATTTATGAATAAAATAATTTGCTGCCCTACAGCCACGCCGCTCGCGTCATAAAAACCATGTGATTGCAAGCAACCTATTATATATACTGCTTGTTGTTTTATAGCAGTATTTAGTAGTATTTAAAGTTTTTTGAAAGAATAATGTTTGTTGCTTGTTGCATGGTTGAGGTTTGAGTGTTCAGTGTTTAGTGTTTAGGTGTAAGTGCATGACACAATCAGTAAATATGCATTAAACACAAACTGTTTAAACAGTTAATGTTATGATCTGTCTAAAGGAGAAAATATGTACAATTGTAGTAATTAACAAAAAAATGTATCTTAATGTAAAAAATGATTCAATATTCTCCATTTATGTCAGCCAAAAATTTTTTTTCTGTTATTCATAAGGTAAACTTGTCTATGCTTTGACAACTGATGACTTTAAAATAATGTTATGTTACTTCAGCACATTTTTATTGAGTTAACTTAAAAACATACTTATAAAAGGTTATTATTTTAAGTTGACTCAACGTTTTTACAGTGTGCTGTATTTTAAAAAATATAAAAAATAAAACGAGAGGTTTGGATTTAGACATTGGTCCTTGTCCTAGACAGCCAGTACTTAGGTATTTTACCCTTAAGTATATTTTGAACTTCTTTATCAAAATGCTTCACTTTGGAAAAATCATATTTTGAATTCATTACTTCACTACATTTCTTAAATACACATTGTTTTTTTCCCTTTAATACTCCACTAAATATCAATACTTAAGTCAGATTGTTATCTTGACTAAATGTAAGAAAGTACTACATTAATGTAAATACCTAGTTACTTGTAAAAGCATGTGGAAATGTATTTTTGAAATGTCATCTAAAACATCTCTAAAACCGTTAATTTCACGGTCAGTTTCCAACAGCAAATTGAAAAGTGAAAGGCCCTACATGTTTATAGATTTGCAAATGGCTCTGTAAGGTTAATAAAACTCATGCAAATATTCCTTTCATACTGCCACAACACTTATTATGACTTGCACAGATAAGCAAGCACCTATCCGCCATATTGATTAAAGCTAAATAAGCCCCAGCGGCGCTTGAAGTGAGTGCTTGTTTGTGTCTGTTCATGTCGGGGCATTTCCACGGCCGCAGACCCCTGAGGAGTGCAAGCTGCACACTGCAGAGCCACCTGAAATGAGGCGCTGCCTGAGCCAGGCCCTCTGCTCAACGCACCATCATTATTTTGAAGGAGAAAAACCCGGTTTGACAGATGAACTGGGGCCAGAGGAAAAAAAACACATCACCGATACCGCACATAACAAGCTCTCAGAAGAGAGCAACACCGATTCATTTCTATGGTAACCTGTATCAAAACAGACTTTCAGGAAGAATCTCTTTGTTTTGGCATGTGTGTGGGGCTTGTGAGTGTGTGTGTGGGGGGGGGGGGGTTGGGGTTGTGTAATCTTTCTATTTGATGGGAGGATGTATTCAGGCATGAGACTGTTGCAGGTTCAGGGGTATAAGCACTCAGCGTGATGATGAGTTAAATAGTGATAGGTCAGTCGGCAGTGCTCCCAGAGCTGGACTACAGAGGGATCAGTGTTAGAGTCGCTATAATTTAATGGGTGAGTTATATTTAGGTCTATTAGACCTGTGGGGCCTGGGCCGCTGGGTGAGAATGTGAGGGGGAGTGAAACTTCAAACTGTCGGCGAGGTTACAGGATTCAATTCAGTACGGCTAGCTGATGTTTTCCAACCATAAGCATATGCTTTTACTCAATTTATCCTAATCCATTGTATGGGTCAAAATGATTTATTTATTTGTTGTCAAAAATCATTAGTATATTAAGTAAAGATTACGTTCCGTGAATAAAGTTCCAATACCATAAATATATCTAAACCTAATTTTGTGAGTGGATATAGCAAAAGAGCGATGGAAAATGAACGGAAACACGCCTACAAATTGCTGCCCGCTCACTGGGAATCACCCACTCAAGTCTGGTACTGTATGTAAACTTAAGAATTTTGACTTTCGGGTTCATCTACTCTCCACAACATCATTACAGCGGTAAGCCAATAGAGAGCAAACCTTTTTCGTTTTAGCAACGGCCTGCTACAGCGACTCTGGTGGACAACTTCAAGGGCAAATTCCTTAATATTTAGATTTTTTTGCACCCTCAGATTACAGATTTTTAAATAGTAGTATCTCGGCCAAATATTGTCCTATCCAAACAATCATACAATCTTAAGAAATAAAGGTGCTTCACTATGCCATAGAATGACCTTTTTTGTTTAAATGGATCCGTAAAGAACCATTAACATCTGATAAACCTTTCTTTAAAGAACATAAATATTAATAGTTCTCTGTGGAACCAAAAATGGTTCTTCTATTGCATCGCTGTGAAGAACCTGACAACCACCCTTGTCTTTAAAAGTGTAACAAACCAAACATCAATGGAAAGCCTGTTTATCAGCTTACAGATGATGTATAAATCTCAATTTCAAAAGGTGTTTGGGAATTAAGTTCATTCTGACAAATTGTATACCATAAACCTTACCATTGAGCTAATGATAATGTTGCTAATGATATTATTTTATATATAATAGCCTAACTGGAAGAGAACGATAAAACGCTACTACAAGTCATGTTTAATGTTTAAAATACCAGGGAACACACAGACTAAAATAATTTATACTCTTAAATATATAAGTTGGCTGTTGCATAATTTAAAGTAGATATACAAAATACCATATGTTACATTTCGATTGTATATCGTGTGTGCTAAAGGTCAGTTGCCCCTGTCAAAATATCTCTTCATACACATGAGTGGGCCAGGATGAGTAAAGGATGACTTTAACAAATGGAGCACAAGCAGTCAGAGAGCTGCTTTGTTCCCATGAATGTAAAACAATGGCTGGTTCATGGTAATTATAGGATGTAGAGCTTACTGGCCTTAATGTGGGTCAGCACTGATAAATATCCTGTCTGCATGGGGCATACCTTACACTTTCCACCCCTTTTTTCAGCCCTCTTTCTCTCCCCCTGGTGTTTGTCTGATATGAGTGGTCATATCTCTCCTTAACTATTCCGTTTATTATTCGTAACTTTATACAGAAACATATACACTGTATCAATGGCTAAATGATAAATAAGTATTTAAGAAATGTTAAGATTTGAATGTCAAGTACAAAGTAATGCAGTTTCTGCATTTGATACACTTGAGTGTACAATCATTATGTTAAAAAAATGTTAGAATCCTGTAAGACCCTGGAAGAATAAAATTATGCAAATAGTACCATTTTAAAACCAAACTTGTCTTTCTTATTTAAAAAAATAAGTTTTTTTGCTTGAGTTGCCTGCTTTCTTCAGAGTAATTCCGCTTAGACATTTTTCTTTTACGCCCTACAAAATTAATTTTAATCATAACTGTCTGTTTAAATTGCATTTGTAATGTACTGCTGCAGGCATAAATAAAGAAAATACCTACTGAACAGACTAGCTCTCTGTCATTAAAACCTGCCCAAATTTCTGAATTTCATAGTCCGCAGGTTATAAGACTTTGCAGCAATGAGCGTTTTCTGTCGAACATGCGCAATACGTCCACTATACGCCAAGTCATTTAATTTTTACTTATTTTGGAGAATGCAGTTTCCTTTATTTTAACACAAAGCTTTGTTAAACCTAAGCAATCTCAGTCAAGATTAAAAGTTTACTTTTCTCTGTGCAGAAAGCAACATCCTTGGATAAAAAATAATCTCCCCTTTGCTTTCAAGCTCCTTTTAAGACGACTCCAATCATTGAAGTTGAAGGTGTGTTGGTAATGAAATAAGGTTGCGAAAGCTTTGATTTTTAGTCTTAATGAAGGCAAAGGAAGGAAAAAGCACGAGTATCAATCAGTCTGTTTGGTTTCTTTCATTTGTTGAACAAGCGGGGAATAATTTGGCACCTGATGCAGAGAGGAGCTGGGCTAAATCAAAGCGTATAAATAATGAACTCTAATTAGCAGCGTGTGGGAGAGGTGTGATGTCTGTCTGGATGGCGGAACCTCTGCCTGTTCTCGTGATCAGTCACTGTGAGAACCTCACTAACACGAGAGGAAGTTAGAACTTCTCTGTTTAGGGGAAGGGGGAGGGGTACAGGAAAGTGGGAAATGGGGACCCACATGCTTCTACAAGCACTAATTGAAATCTTAACGCGCAGATGCACAAACTCACACATACACCACGGAACAAGTTCTCGGCACTGCGGTTAAGAATTAACCTGTCCCGTTGTGAAAGGCATATACCCATGTTGAGGCATATACCCAAGAAGGTTGACTAAATGAGGGTGTTGAGTAGTTTTGCACAGAATAAATAGTGCCCTAATTAGAAACACAGCAGGTTTATGATATCCTAGCAATAATACTGACACTTTACAATAAACACACATGCACATAAGGCTTGGCACTGTCTCAGTGGCTTCTTGAGTTAGCAGAGGCGCTGGGTTTCACCACGTTGCATCATGGTATATTATCCAACAAGCACAAATGTCACGATGCCAACAAACATCACTTGGACCTGGTGGGTAAATAAGTCCCTTGGTTTATAACGAAAATGGTAAAAAAATCACTGATGCCTATGCTGTGGAAAGGCCTACCAGTGGACACTTATTTACAGCAATAAGATGTATATGTTTACTCTGAAGCACACAAACAATGTGTTTTATAGATTTCAATGCCATATTTATGTAAAAAAAGAATCTGATTAGACTCATTGGCTGCCCCTTCTGCCCCCTTGATGAATTGCAAGAGTCAAGGATACATAATTTGATTTATCTTCCTGACCTTTACTATGCAAAGGATGCACGGTTTGTATAACTATAATGTGACACATCAGAAAAAAGAGGTCATGTCTGTTAGGACGCATTGCTTTTTCATTTCTTTCTGTTTTGCTCTCTCTTTCACTCTTGCTAGCTTTTATGGCTCTATTCTCTTGTAAGAGAAAGCAGAATCCACGACTCTAATGTAAATTACAGTGTATATTACTGGCAATGAAGCTTTAACTGGTTTAATATAACTCAGACATGGTAGAAAACAGATCTCCTCATTAGAGTAGATACATGTAAATTGATAAACAGAAATCTTAATATCTATTTTCCTCCTCATGACAGAATAGAAGAGATATCAGTACGCTTAGTGATGACTTTGATCTTAACATCTCATCACTGTCTGCCTCCTTTAAGTATACACAAAAGCCAAGCTGATGGGTTTTAATTGCCCTTAATTTTAAACTGTCTATGGAGCAATTAATGCCAAAAGAAAGTGAATGAGGTTAGACGAAAAGATGATTTTTTTTATTAATCTCATATCAAATTGATGCAGGGTTGGTCAACTATAGCTCTTTAATGTACTGTATATTAATTTTAAAGTTATCATCTCTGTTTGATGGAATTACCAAACATAATTCGTGCTATAGTATATTCTGAGATAAGATGCACCTGTATTAAAACACATGTATAAATTATGTTTATCTCTTATCCTGGATAAGAAATCAGGTCTGAATTGAAATGGGAGGATATTTTAAATATTAATGTTTCTTTTTTACTTCAAAAGGGCAATAATATGGGATTCTCAGGAGGTGTCTCATCTTGAGCTAGGGAAAGAGGGAGATAGAGAGAGACTAAAGGGGGGTAGGGGGAGAGCAAGAGAGAGCAACTGTAATTAAACATGAATGTATGCCTTCCTAAGGCCGGTCTGGGGTTTGACAGGCCTGCAGAACAAGCCCAGGTGCAGCAAAGCGTGACAGCGAGCTTGTGAGTACAGGGACTCTACACATACATTAGCACCTACCCTGGACAAGAACACTTGCACAGGGAGCACCGACTGCACACTGGCTGTCTAAATCTGCTCCGTGTACGGCAGTGATTTTAGCCTGCAAGTGAATTTACAAAGTATTATGAAGTATTAAGCAACTGGGCTGATGATACCAGCTTAACAAAGGTTCAGCTTAATGTGATGATCGATGTCAGAAGTGCCTAACTATTTTAAATAAATACTTAAAAAGATGGAACAGACGCCTCAAAGTGGGTAAATGTGACATTTCGAATAAAATTATCATTCAAGTAAAAGCTATTTATTAAATATTTGTCTACAGTCCTGTAACCACAATGTGTATGATAATCTTGTTCCCTTGTCTCAATTTTTTAATTTTTAACCATCACAGTGTAGACTGCATTAGAAAGTAATGTAACTCTGTAAAAGCCATAAGAACAAATGATACATATAATCAATTCGAACCACTTCAAACAAAGAATTTTACTGTTAATAACTTGATTAAATCGATTTTGGTCTTTTTCAATTTGAGATGTTTACCGAATGTTTAATGATGACACAATACATCAGGATTGCTTATACACAGCACTGAAAATGTATTACAATTTTTTTACAGCTCATATATTTTAGGTTGAAATCCTGGTGTTGATAATCAATATTCTGATGGAAGCTAAAAAATGTTTATAAGTTTTACATACATTTTAAGTTTAATGGCTTGTTTTGTACCATAAAGGAACGATTTTTTAATAACATAAGAAATGCTGCTGGGTGTTAAAAGCAGGACAGGTGCTTGTGTTTCTTTTACCTCAGTAATTAATACATGAGAGACACAGTTGTTTACTGTAAACAACAACAATAACTGAAAATGGAAAACAAATGAACAAAGCAAAGTGCTGACCGACTGATGAACAGGTACTGTAAGCAGCTAGAAGAAAGAAAAGGAGAAAAAAATAGAATAAATGAAAAGAGATAAAGAGTAAGGGGGGTTCTACAGAGCATGTAAGAAAATGGGTGAGAAATGAGAGAGGGGAGTAAAAGGGCAAGAATATTTTTAAAAATGTGGTATTGTGAAATAGAAGGAAGTAGAAATAGAAAGAGAGACTGAGAGGAGAAAGGGAATGTGAGGTAGTGAGTGCTAAGCCCCAGGGCTCTGAAGGGGAATTGTAAAGTATCGCTGACTGAGTGAGCATATCCAATCCGGGGACGTCTCCGCAGCTTTTTTGTCCGCTGCTGGACACCCAGAGAACACGGCAAGTCCCAGAGCGTCTCGGCCGGGCTCGCTCTGACATATGCAGCCTTCCAAAGATGAACAACATCACCCCCAGTGCTCGCCAGAAGGTCGGGAAATTGCTCCCATTGCACATCGCTTCTTCTTCACACATACGCGCATGAGCCCTCCCTTCCGTTTCCCCCTGGCCAGGGTAAAGGTAGCTTTTACTCTCCTTAACTCATCTACTCTGAGGGACTGCGAGCTTTCTCTTGCTCGCCGAACCTTTTTCCACTTGATTTTACCCAGTTACAGGCACGCTACAGTAAAATCCTTCAACACACCAGCACAGGGCTAAATAATAAATGGCAGGTCTGTGATAAATTTGGGGAAATCTTACCGACCTCCCAACACCTCTTTCCCCGCACACCCTCAGCCCTACATAAATTAACCACCGCTCATAATTAAAGCCACAGAGAAACAGTAGAACAACTTTGAGCATTAATAAAAGATGAGCACCAGCACTGTTAGGCTTGCTGTACATGTTTCTTGCGGTGAGGATGATCCTGTTCTGACTATACACCCATCACCTACACAGAATAAGCTCCTTGAGTACAAAGTGCAGTTTGAGGGCATTCGTAGGCAAAATGATGGCTCTTTGCATGTGAAAAGCCCCATTTACCTGCTCTTCTGCGAAGATTTGCCGCTATCGCAGCCTCACTTGATCTTTAGCTCACTCTTTCCAGTGTGCTTTTGGGACCTTCATCAATTTTCATTGGTTCAAACAGCATGCATGCAGCAGGCGGTGAAGGGGCAGGTTCTAAGTCGACATCCATTTATCCACATTAAACGGGAGCTTTGGGGACATCACCCTGCGAGAGATGAGAGTTTAATGGCACTGTCCCAAATAAGTTTGCCGTGTTTACTTCTGCACTCCATTTAAGATTCATATTCCCTTTTTATGCTTTTATCACCCTGAATAAGTGGCGGCCCAGCCAAGCGTTCATTCAGTCCTTCATCTGCCATTTCAGAGCACATTTACCAGCCCAGCCGAGTAAACCCCAGCCACTGAGCCAAACAAAAAAATCCGCTCTGTAGCCTCAATGTTCCCCTCCTTATTCCCCCATGTACATTTAGAGCCAAAGGAGGAAGTAAATGCATCACATCACCAAGAGAGCTAGGAACCATTTGGAGTTTTTGCATCTTTTTTATATGTTTAAACAAGGGAACCTAGTCCCAAAACAGCCAGCGTTTCCCACAGTTAACTGTTTTAATAATCTATGACTTTAAGAACTTTGCTAGTTTGCAGTTTAACAGGTCATCATTACTTACATCTTTCCATTTACATTTTTAAATGCTTTAATGAGCAGTCGTTACATGCATACATATTAACAGCGTTTCCAGCATATAAGCATTTACTTTATGTTATCAGCATGAATTAAAACACAGGTGGAAAAAGGCAAATGCCAGCATACATTAGGCCTCGTGAAAGAGAAATACAAGCTCTAATGCTCTATTGGACAATGGGTGAGATAGAGGTGTGTAATGTGTACTGACTGACTAAATGAGCTCATAAAGTACTGTCTGCCTTCAGGGAGTAGAGAACTACATGTGCTAATCTTCATCAACATCCACTCCCTGCCATGTAAAAGGGCAGGAACAACAGAATTCTGCATGCGGGACACGAGCGGCCTACATTACAGGGGGGTGTTTTTGAGCACAGGACACTATTACTACCACTCCCAGCATGCCCCAGGATGAGACGACTGTCACTGGGAATTAGCCACGGGGGCTCAGCCGTGTAAACGCATCATGTGTAATTGTATAAACGAAAAAGGGAGATGAAAAAATGTAGGTGAAGAGAAAAGGCTTTTAGAATAATCCGGCGGTTCACCGTTACATTCTCGAGACTATGTGCCGACAACATAATGAAGCTTTTAGCAACTGTCAGCCCGCTAGGCACAGAACATGTTCGCCCCGTCTACCTGCTTTGTCCATTTGTTTTTTCGTTCTTTTCCTTGTGAGTGGTTCTGTGAGTAACCTTGTGTTGATATTTACTCACCGTAAGAGCTCTCCTTGCAGTTTTTGAGAATGACCAGTTTACTTGATAATATCGACAGCTCTAGTGTAAAATCTGCTGGCATCAAAGGTCAATAAGAGCAATGTTACCCCCCTTCTCTACGGGCCGCCTTTCATCTCACGCAGAATAAATCTCCGAGCGGAATCACTTTTCTGACAATAATTTATAAATTATGCACCGGTTGTGTTTTGAATTGAGAAAAGCTTTCATATCTTTTCCATTAACTCAGATTAAGTTTTCATACTGATGCTGGAGAGAATGCTAGCAATATACCCATCTCATTTTTATGAAAATTTTATCAGTGCTCTTTTCTGTTGTACACTCCTATTGGGATGTCTATGAATCCACAGCTTGGCTTTTGGACGTGAACTCCCCTCAACCTGCCTGCCAGTGTCTCTGAACGCTTCAATATTTGATGGGCTCTGGCTAACTCAGCCGTAAGAATTCAGCTGCAGAGATTTAACTCTAATGTAAAAATTGTGAACGGATGAAAACTGGGATGTCATAAGTAATACATCTATTCCAAGTGGGGGTACAGCAACCATTTGTGGCGGAGAGAGAAAACAGATAGAGAGGGAGAAAGAGAGAGAGGGAGAGAGAGAGAGAGAAAGAAGGAGAGAGAAGGAACGAAAGAAAGGAATTTAAGAAGGAACATTGCACTCTATTTCTGCCTTTTATGTTTTCAAAATGGAAAGCCTGGGAGCTATAGGGCTAACAGCTAACATTTTCCCCTGACTCAATTCCGTGCTCCTTCAATTGATTCCTAATTATGAGCACTCTTTCTCCCTTTCTTGACAACCATCAATAAAAAAGGTCATCATCATGAAGAAATGGGCATCACACCACTTAGCGTTCATAGGTCAAATCCATTTCAAGGAGCATTATGCCGTTCTCTCTCTCCCTTTTCTTTCATCGACAAACACACTCAAACTCTCAGTCACCAAACAGATTTCCAAACATTTGTAAAATCTGTCCATACAGTTCTACTGCGTTGGTGCATGCTTCCTTCCAAGCGGAAGAGGTCAGCTGAGATGGGTCTGATGGACACGTTTTGTGTCTATAGGTGATTCCCTTAAGCCATAGTCTTCCTGACACACTGCAGACTGCTGGTAATAGCACTATTAACAATGATTTCTTTGTGTCAGGGAATCCAAGGAGAAACTCTGTGTTTACAGAGCATGCTAAAATGTATGCTTGTTCCTTCAGTCTTTGTTTTTCTATTTTCCTCTTCTGAACAGCATTTGGAAGAGACGTTTGTGTTCTGGGGATTTTTGTATTCAGTTCACTCACATTGATTGTTATGAGTCAAAATTGATTTTCTCTTTAACGTAACTTTTCATGTTCTGTTTGGAGTCTCACAGACCCCAAGGCTTC
This sequence comes from Triplophysa tibetana, assembly GCA_008369825.1. Taxonomy (NCBI): domain Eukaryota; kingdom Metazoa; phylum Chordata; class Actinopteri; order Cypriniformes; family Nemacheilidae; genus Triplophysa; species Triplophysa tibetana. The sequence continues at coordinate 13,410,106 of CM017905.1, read as the reverse complement.
TAATAGCTGGAAAAATGCTTTTCACATAGAAGAAAAAGGTTAATACTTTACGACATTCACGAATCTTCGGAGAACTGATTGTAAACAAACTTTTAACTTGATTGCATCTTTCATGTATAAATAAATAAAAACATAAATAAATGTATCAAATTTTACATAGTATAATCACATTCTATGATTGTTGTACACACTCTGTAGATAGTATACATCACTTTACTCTAGACTTTTCATTTATTTACAGTATTTACGTATTTACATTTCTCTTTGACAAAAACAATAATGATTGCATACAGTTTTAATAATTTCAGAGATTATAATAAATAAATAAATTAGGATAATATTGATATTACTATTATTATTATTTGCACGCAGGTATAACTTGCCTGCTAAGGATGCTAACATGATTCCATTTAAATTTTAACAGAATTTTCACTGTTTATAATTGAATAACATATATTAAAAAGCTAGGTGCTCCTGAAAAAAAAGGCCAACAGAGAGAAGTACATGTGATGCAAAGACCTCAGTGGATGACTCACTTAAACGACATCTTACAGTATGTCTACAGCAGCAAATGCTATTCCTTATGCCATGTTTAACACTTTCTATTACCAATAATAACATAGCTCCTCTGGGAGCTGGAGGGTAAGTATGCCCGGCAGCAGTCGTCCAGCCACTTTCAGACTGAAAAGCCCAGCAAGTGTTTATTTATCAATGTACACAGCTAGTATATCTTCAAGGGATGAATAAAAAATCATTATGGTCATGGCTCTAATTTAGACAGCTAAGAGCATTACTTTGCAGGCTATCTAAGAGATAAGAATGCAGTCATGAGCTGTATATACAGTGGGATCCAATTGTCTGAGAGCAAATGATAATATCGAATAATAATGTAGAATTAAGAAAAATCAGTTGTGGCTACAGACCTTTGAACCCCACTATCAAGACTCGCACATAAAACAATAAGCATTAACACAAAGTTTACATTTATGCTTCATGAGATTGAAATAGTGTGTGTTTAACTAAACGGAGAGTGTATTTACACCGGGTACAAATAGCCCACCTTGTTGACAGATACTATTTGCACTAATTCTCTATTTCTAAATAGAGAAAGTGTAAGGTGGTGTTTACATTTGCCCGTTGTTGTACAAAAACGTTGTTTTAAAACGAAAACGATGCTTGTATGTACTGCGGTTTCCACATGCGTTTCAGAAAAATATGAGTTTACATTACACTATCGAAAATGCATGTCACATGACCATTCAGACACGCTGCGCATGCGCACATAAATGTAAACAGTTTTATGGGCATACATAAGCTGGTTGTTTATGACAGTTGGCTGTAGTCACAGACGACCAGTACAAATTGAGCATGATGGTGAGGAAAAGCAAGAACGTCTTTGCGTGGATAACCTTATAAGAGGTAATCCATGTTATTAGGCTCGTTTGATTTCGTTCACACTGAGTGAGCTATTTAAAAGCATACGGCTCTCGATTCTATCTCGCGTTGCTGTAATGTCACTGTGTCGATCCGTGTATGCAGTGCAGCTTGAAGTTAAACATGCCTGTTGTTTACAGGGTTACTCCTTAACCATTTTCTATTACCTTATAGATCATAAATACATTTGTTTTAAGACTTAAAATTATTTTTTATTCATAAAGTTTAGGGTAAGGTTAGGGGTAGGTGAAGGGCTTTCATATTTCAATAAGTTGCCATCGTTTAATACTTTTTATAAATATAATGATTTAGATTCTGTTATTATTGCATGATGTTTAATGCACAACAACACTGAGGTGCAAATAGTTACGTTATCTAATACTATTTATAATCAAATAGCATCTAACTAATATTTTTATTTTATCCAAAGAAAAAACAGCTATTTTCGGTTAGAGTTAATAGCATATAGCTAAGAAATGCTGTTATTTTCACTTAGTGTACACAGAACCTACTTCTATTTAAACTTTGTGTAAATATCACTTAGTGCAAATAGCCGCTGCCTTAACTAAATGATAAACTACTGTAATCCTCCTGCTCGATTCATGCACACAGCATTCAGTATTCAAACATTACAATCCAATGCAAAAATACTGTGATGTGAAGAAAAGTGACTGTAACACTTCCCTCTCTGTGACATTCAGAGAGGCCATTAAAGTGGGAGCCCAGTGGCTTTAGATGGGATCCTGATCTTTAGCTGGGAAATGATCACAATTAGGAAAGCACACATGTCCCCGGTGACATTTAGGAATGCACTTACAGGAAGTACAATTGTAATGGCTTGTGAGTGTGTGTGTATATTTATGTGGGCACTGCCTACTTTTGTCTTGTACATGTATGTCTGGCTTTCTGTCCAGTTTCACAGGTCTCTGTAAGAAATAGGCAATCTCTTTGCTTCAATATAAAGCTGATGCTCATTTTCATACTTTAAATAAAAATTGTCATTTTGTGTCATGATATCTTTAACATGCTGGAATTTAATAATAATAATGATAGGTTAGCATTACTCTTTGCAGTCTCTATGGTCACTCCTTCACCCCGCTCTGTAGAAGCACAAGAATAGTAGCATAAGGATAAACATGATTTGATGGTACTATTCTTTAATGATATGTAAAATATATAACAGTAAAGTGTTATTTGTTTCGTTGAAGGCAGCAGAATTGCTCTCATTTTTTTTGTTCACTGAAAAAATAAAAAAGCATTCACACAGAGCAATGTCAATGTGTACACTATGCTAATGATCTAGCAATGCAAACATTGATTTGTCTCTTCATTATCAAGTGATTTAGTCCAACTGACCATTCATATTAAAAATAGGGCCAAAAAAAGCATTCAGGCTATATCACATTCAGGCATGAAAAAAAAACTTTTGACTTTGCGTGACAGACTAATTAGTTAAAAGTCACAATCGTCATTAGAGCAGAAGGACACACATCTCCTCTGGGAAGATATACAGCTTGAGGGTTAAAAAGCTTGTTCTCTATCAATAACTTCCACTAATTATATACTTTGTAATTAGGAGAACAATCAATTATAAAACCTTTGTGTTTTCCCGTGAAAATCTGACAAATACAAATATTAGACAAAAAACTAAAATGTTGTTTCTGTGTCCATAATATAACAAAATTAGCATATTCCGGATATGGAATATGTAACATGTATGCCTCATTTTGATGGGAATTATACAGCAGTTTGCATCATAATTAAACAAAAGACATTTGATCGTTTGACCTCTGCATTGTTGAACTGCAAATGATGTGCCTAATCGTCAGCTGTCACTCCCAATCTTAATTAATCCTAATAGAGTATTGATGCCGCTCAACTGTTAGGCTTTGTAATTAGCAATACAATTTAGATCAGATAATGCACCAGAGCAGTCCAATTACACAAGAGGAAATGAAAAAGCTGTGATGTGATAATTGTGATAGAGTCAGCAGCTAATAGAACTGTTTTTCACTCATCTGTTTACTTTTATACAACCCAGTGATTGAATTTATCAAAGCTGTGATATTTACTAGCAAGTGATTGAAAATAAAAAAAATGCAACGGGTCCCTGCAGTATTTTGTTCTGTTGCAGACATGGATGCCCTAATTGATTGCAGCTATCAATAGCAAACAAATCTGTGAAGCTGTCCGTGCTGATATAATCTGACCCTGATTTTTTCAGCTGTCACTGTCATGTGAGAAAGATGCCATGCTCCAATTCTCCAAAAGCTTGCTGTCTGCCTGCCCTGCCAGGGTAACGTTTTTTATGTTTCCAACCGATAGGGCAATTAATAAAATATATGTAAATATAATCCTAATTGTTTTACAACAATGTCTTAACAAAGCATTACGTGCAGGAATACTTGTCACATGTCCATAGTCTGTGGACATTTGTCACGGCATTGCCTTAAGCATGGCATATGGTCGTTTTTCCAGGCTTAAAAACTGTACCATTATAGTTGCTAAAAAGATTGTAACCGCTATCTTAATTGTAGTCCAGGCAAAGGCAAATATCTAATTAGATTCTCCCTATTGTATCTCTGAAAATTCTAGTTTATTTTAATGTAAACCTGAATATTCTTCAGTGGCTTTATCCTTTATTCCAGTCCCAAAAAGTGTCTTCATTGGAGAATAACATCATACTTACTCAAGCTTGCAAATTAGCCCTTTAAAGTTAATTAAGAGAGGCTTAACTAAAGGTGAGGCAGAAGTGCCGTATGTTTGTGCAGTCTACCGAGGAGACAGAACCAGAAAAAAACTAGACGTGCACACTCAGTTGCCATTTTGGAAGAATTCTTGTTTACAAAATGTTTTGATTAATGTATTTGATTAAAATGTCCTGTTAATGTATTTTGGAGTGTTTTGCGTATTAATGTTTCACAAGAGTACACAAGGCAAAACTGCTTCAGGACCTAAACTGTTTGTGTAGTGTTTTTGACAGATTTCTTTAAAAACAGTGATGAAAGAAATTTAATTGCTATTCCTATTATCTTTAAGAAACAAATTAAAGGCAGAAAACATCTACAAGGATGCCATCGTTTGATTATAGTTAAAAAAGCAACATTTCTGAATAAAAGTGGGTGTGCTTCAGCAGCAATAGTAAATTTGCTGTTGCTTGGCTTGTGAGAGGCGAGCGACATAATCCAAAATGTCCTGAGGGAGGCAGCAGTGAACAAACAAGAGACTGCTCTCATCTCTCTCTATCCGTTTCTCTCTCTTTATGGCCTCCAAAGGCCATTTACATAGTGAAATCTAATTACCCGGCGTTATGAGAGAGCATTTGATCTCAGACTTAAGCAGAGCAGAACATATTATTTCCAAAAAAAGGCTTTTTGTTGAATGAAAGTGGCTTACTGAACAGAAGGTCCAACTTGTACACAATTCAGCTTCCCCGTTTTAATTATTTTCACTGGCACTATGTGGGAAAAAAGAGCAGTCATTTGTAAGCCATAAGAGTTTTCTTAGTAACCGAGGAGGCAATTTGTCTTGAACAATTGTGCGAGAACAAAGTGTCTATACCGTGGCTCTCTCTTAAATGAGAGAAAGGGCGATAATGCTTATTCCTGTTTTATTCCTGGAACAGTGTGATAATCCGAATCACGTCATCACATTGAATCAAAGTTGTCGCTCATTATTACTTTTTCAAAACTCTCACAGAAAACGAATTGAGATCAGCCTTAGTTTTTCACAGTGCTTGGTGCAATGTTTAAAGTTTTTAAATGTCATTTAGTTAATAATAATAAAGAATGATATGTGCATTAATGATCTATTGACTAGAGTATTATTAAAATTTGATTCTGTGATGTTTAAATATTTTATATATTTACAAAATTCTATAAAATATTTATTGCGGATTATGGAGGGTTGGATGTCTAACGATAAAACATCCAGAATTAGATGGTTTGTATTTACAGACCTTCCATGTGTATGTGTGTTCATGCATATATCTGTACATGTGTACATGCTTTATCTCTTTGTTATAAAATTAGGTAAATTTTCAAGCCCACATCAATTTTATTGTTCATAATGTGACTGATGTATTGTTCATTACATAAACTCTCAAATGTTTCTAGCTTGCTTTTATTCCATATGAGAAAATTAGAGCTTTCTGAAACAAATGCACAAAAAGTTCAGGCTCTTTCTTTCCAATTCTTTCTCCTCTTCTAGAAATGATCTGTAATTGTAGTCACTCTGAGAGGCTTTTTTAGCTTTGACCTTTACAATGCAATAATATATAAATTGATGGGGGGAGGACTGCATTTCAACTTTGGCGTGGCAGTGTCTGCCCCTCTCAGGCTATTGTGATAATGGTAGGTGTAGTGCCCTCTTGCATGCAATTATAGCTCCATCACAAGAGATTTTTCACTTCTGTCAACTTAACATACAATGTACAAGACTTCTCATTCAATTTCTTAAATGGATGCAAAATTGACCAAATTCCCCGGTAAACATTGCACTTTTGCTTTGATCATCCAGCTCGAAAACAGCGAAAATGTTAAAGAAAGGAATTATAGAGATTGGTAACAAAACCTTAAATTTCCCTAGGGTCTAAGTCTTGCCTTTCAGTGGCACCTGAATAGAACCAACAACATGAAGTAAAACAGAGTGTGAATTCACTGTCTGAAATTGACCTTTTGCAATGTCTTCTTGAAACAGCTTTTCAATTACCTTTACACCCTGATGATATTGCTTTAAATGCATGCATGCACTGCAATAAATTAATAGTTTTAAAACATTTTAAATAATTTTATTCCGTTTTTTACTGTGCATTCCTAGTAACATCAATCAAACTGCAGTTGAGTTGTTTTGATTAAGTATTGATACCGCAAATAAATAAACAAATAATAAAATAAAAACTAAATACTGCTAAAAAAATTAAGAAAACACAATAAAAGGATGATAACAATAAAAACATGATTCATCTGTTTTTTTCAAATAAACTCTTCAAATACAGTTGTGACCCTGGATCACAAAACCAGTCTTGAGTAGCACGGGACATTTTTTATTAAAAGACAAAAATACATTGTATGGGTCAAAATTATCAATATTTGTTTTATGCCAGAAATCATTAGGATATTAAGTAAAGATCATGTTCCATGAGGATATTTTGTAAATTTTCGACCTTAAATATATAAAAACTGTATTTATGTGAGTGGATGACCTGCCCCTGATTAACAATTTCACAGGCAATTTTCTCCATATTTAGATTTTTCTGCGCTCTCAGATTCTGGAGTTGTAAACTCATACATCAATATGAATATTTTTTATATTTCAGATTAGGCTTCAGATTATGTAAAAATCTCCATTTCCAAAAATGTACCCTTAAAACTGGTTTTGTTGTCCAGGGTCACATTTGGCATTTCCCAGTGCACATGAGGAGGATCATGGCATGGCTTCACAACCCTTGTTTTGGACCCGGGATCTATTGAATTCTCCATTGTCAAAGCAGCATGGTGACAGGCTTAAGTTACTTCACAAGAGAACATTGGCAAGGTGACTCATGGGAGGGACTACTGGCTGTGCTTCACCAGAGGGATAGTGAGGGCCACATTGTATGTTTCCTTTGATTCAGTCCAAAGTTTGGTCTTACATGCAAGTCAAAATACCCAGCAAGTACACACACGCGGTGAGCAGAATTACATATTGCCATAGTCACCCAGACGCCCTGCCAAAGTCTAATTACCACTGTGCAACCACCTGCTGTACTGCGAACATATAAACACAAGATCTGTCTGACAGCAATACAAGACAGGACCTTTTTAACGTGCATTTTTTTCTTTTTATTCTCTGTAAGGAAAAATGGTTTGAATGTTCATAACAATTCAACACTTCTTTACAATTAGAGACAAACACAAAAACAGACAACATAAATAGCCTATTTAATCAAACACACTTTTCTGATACATTTTCTAATAATTTATTACTAAGGGTGAGTCACCTGAATACACATCTCAATTGCCATTAACTTTAATCAATTACACTCAAAATCCAAAAATCAAGAACTCAAGAAATCTGTCTGTTTCTAGGCTGCCTATCTCTGCTCGCTCATATTGTCTTCTTGACTCCTGTAAAGCCACTTTTCCACGGATGTAATCGAAGTAACCTTTCCTTCTTTCTATCTATCTAAATCCCTCATTAAAGCGGCCTTAAGTCTTCATAATGAGGACTGAGTGCACACTTAAAATGCTGTCTTAAAACAATATAAATCTTTTTTAAATTATATTTTAAATACAATCTAAAGAGCCTGTAATCATATCACAGAATGCTAATAATTTTATATGTGGCATCCAGGGCCAGCAAGAAGCTTAGCACAAGAGATGCTCAGCTTACTGGTCAAAACTCTATTCCTTGTGGACAGTGGTTTACATTTTTCTGTCAAAGAAGCAGAAAATCCAATTATTAACAACAACCCACCTATAGGCTCCTCTGGCTCCCTAGATCAAATCCAAGGTCGAGTTTATGGTTTAGTGAGGTTTTAGATATAGGACATTCATTCTCACACAAATCAACAATATGTCACATCAAGCGTGTCTTGGCAAAGGAGGTGTCTTGGCAAAGGTCAGTTCTTTTGGTCAGGGATGATGTCTGTGTTTCCATTTCTGACGCTCCAGTCGAGAGGTTGAACTTCTTTTTTAGGTTAATTAGCATGAACATGCAGACAAATCACAGAAACAGAACCTTGACCCCTCACCTTGAATTATTCCCAAACCAGTCCTGACCACTACAAGTCACCTCATAAACTAGACAGTGTGTGAATGGGGAGGAGATTATTGATGGTTTGTATTGACACCCACTTTAATGTCACATTAGAAAAAAACACTTTAATTGAAGATTTTGTCAGTGATATCAAGTTAAAGTCTTAAAGCAGGTTTTACTCAAAAATCCGCATAACCTAAAACCTCAGACAATTTGTCTTTTTTAATAGATCTTGACACTGTTAAAACCTTACATAGAACAAAACCAGATTCTTCCAAATACAGTATGCATTTGTTAATGAGATCCTTCAAAGATAATATGATTTTTTCCAAAAGCTTTAATAGCTTCATCAAACTAACAGGAGCGGACATCCACCAACATATTTTTAATACATTTTAGCAGAAAGGAGGAGCTGTTATTCACTGATTAAAATAAAGTTGAAGGTACAATGGTCTGTATTAGTGTGTGAAGGATTAGATTCAATACTACATAAGGGCCTAAAGGTAATAAAACCGGGATGAAGAAACATTCGTCTTTTACAATTATGTCTTCAAATTTGAACTTATGAGTTCATCACTGATGAGTGGCTAATAAGCCGCTTTAGATTTCCTAGAGCCATGCTCTTGGATCTGTGTGCTGAACTTGGCCCAGCATTACAAAGACCAACAACACGGAACCGCGCCATCCCGGTGCCAACCCAAGTACTTTCAGTTTTAGGATTTTTGGCAACCGGGACATATCAGCGGGAAATAGGCGACAGGTAACTAAGTGTACTTTTTTTAAGCAAAACCTTATTGATTTTAACAGTCCTATTAATTTGTCATAGGTCTGGGATTTCACAGCCATCCCTAAGCTCATTAGTGCCTGCAGTTTTGAAAGGGATTATTCAAATGACCAATAGATACATAAAGTTTCCTTACACTGTTGGAGAACAGGCCAATATCAAAAGGCAATTTGCAGCAATGTCCGGTTTCCCAAATGTAATCGGCGCAATCGACTGCACTCATATTGCTATAAGGGCTCCACATGTAGATGAATTCATTTATGTGAATCGCAAACATGTGCATTCAATAAATGTGCAAATTATATGTGACGCCAACTTGACTCTAAGGAATGTTGTGGCAAGATGGCCTGGTTCTACACATGACTCTTTTATTCTAGCGCACAGCAGTGTAGGGAATCAATTTAGGGCAGGTGCCGTTCGCGATTGCTGGCTTCTGGTTAAGTAAATGCATATAATTGTTTTTACATAACAGTTAAAGCCTATTGTACAAATAATCTGTTATACTTTACAGGTGACAGCAGTTACCTGCTCAGGCGCTGGCTACTCACCCCATTCTCAAACCCTCAGAGCGCAGAAGAAGTGCGCTTTAATGATACCCACGCTCGTGCGCGCTCAGTAGTTGAGAGAGCCATTGGCCTCCTTAAGTGTAGATGGCGTTGCCTTGATGCTTCGGGTGGTAGACTTTTATATCAACCAAAAAAAGTATGCCAGATCATCATGGTGTGCGCTATTTTACACAACATTGCACTGATGAATGGTATCCCTGTTCCTCCCGACCTACCACAACACCAGCATGAAGAGCCTGACCCACACCCCCCTCCCCAACAAGAAGGACATCATCAGGGAGCAAGGCTCCGTCAGGAAGTAACGCGCCATTTGTGAAGAACAACAGTGCCAAGGTTCATTTTTTAACAAGATATTTTAATGTAGATGCAATGTCACCCAGCACAACCCTTATTTGCTTAAGCTCATCTGCGATTACAGTAATTGCATTAATGGTGTCTCTCTGTGTCTGCAGAACAGCCTCAGTCAGCATCCGGCCACTTCCAGCCGTGCCATACGGTCGGGACGCACTTGTGCTGGGGACCTCGGGAAACTCCATAGCCCCTGCAGACTCTGCGATGGGAGTTTCTGCAAGAATAAGGACTAAACCAATTGTGTAACTTATTTTGTTTAATTGAGAACAGAAGCAATAAAGTTATTTACCTGGTTCCCCTGTATCCAGCACATCTGTGTCTCCCTCCCTCTCAGACACAATGCCACACACACTGGTTTGGCCGATAATCGAGGCCATTCGGGTCTCCATTGGGGACAAATCGGGGTCGCCTTTGCCCCCACCAGTCGCGCACACACTCTGTCGGTGAGAGGCAAGCCATTTCTTTGCTCCCACCTTAAGATCGGACCACTACTTTTTTACATCTGGAACCGTCCTGTTTGCCGAAGCAACTGTGTTTACCGCAGCAGTGATGTGTTGCCACTCTAAATATTTTTTTTTTATTGGTAATTCCACTGCTGTGGCCACCAAACAAAATAGCCTTCCTTTCATCCACCTCACTCACAAGAATCTCTATTTCTGCCTCAGAGAAATTTCGCTTCTGGCCATTGCTCTCCATTGCTGCCATGATTTTGTTTTTAAAAAACACAAATTTCCTTGCTTTTAATATGCATGGCCAATGAGGTAATTTGCATTTTCTATATATGGTTGAATGTGGGCGGATAAAGGGTGGTAAATGATTTTTTTTGCGTGCGCAAATTATCAGGTAGGCTTTGATTTATAAAGTGAAAATTGCGTGCAGGTGTGCGTACGCATGGTTTTATAAATCTGAATCTTTTTTTGCGTACGCTATTTTTGGCTTTTGTGCGTACGTAGAGTTTTAGTAAGGATCCTACGCACAGTTTTATAAATGAGGCCCCTGGTGTTTTCGGCCTTTTCTGCATTCTGGCGTACGTTCACTTTTAGGAAGGTTTCTACGCACAGTTTTATAAATGAGGCTCCCGCTGAGCCTATCGTGCTAAAGCTTATGCTAGCTTGAGCTATCCCTTTTAATTATTGTCTTTTAACATATACAACCTTGCAGTGGCACCTAGGCAACTGTAAGCTGTCATAAACAGCAGCAGAATAGTACTGCGCCAATGTCCTTTACCAAATGTTACCTTCAGTTTTGACACTTAGAACAACTCACAACTTATTAAATTACATTCATTTTGCTCTCAGCAGATAAACTGTGGAAAAGGTGCAAACAATGCATCATTCTTTTGCTTTGTCCTCCTCAAAAAGTGAGTGTTTAAAAAAAATTCCCTATGAGAAAGTTTGTCTTTAGAGAGAACAACACTTTCTTACGCACTCAAGCAGAAGGGACACTGTCATCTGCATTCAGGGCCCGCCAGACATTATGCTCTGACTCACTCTATGGTCATCAGTCTTTGTGTGGTCTCAGTGCTATTTGATGAGGACTTATCATTTGACCAATGTTTAGGATCACAACCTGAATCCCAAAGGCATATATCTGACCAAACTGTTACTTTGTATTACAAGAACATTATATAGAAAAAAAAACATACAACAACCTTTTTACTATCACACAGCATTCTGGAATTTGTGTTTTTGATAGGGTACTTGTGACAAGGGAGTCTCGATATTAAAAGTCACGATTATCAATATTATGTATATTCTACACACATCTTAGTAAAAAATTTAGAAGTGGTTAAAGATTCTGCCAATCTCATTTTAATATTGAGTGCCTATACAGCAGTGTTGCATACGTTGTATCTTATTTATAAAAGAGAGATATATTATAGATATATACGCAGACATATGACTAAGTTTGACTTAACGCGTGCAGTTCATGTCCGGCATCATTTAGCACTGGGACTGCGCCATCTATCAGTTTCAAACGATCTCAAAATCCAGTGTTATGTCCACAGTTTATATAACATCCATACAGAAATGGTGTGAACAAATGCACACCTAAACTTCACTTTAACAAGAGAAACGCGCTGCAGCCCATCTTGACGCAGCGCAGATAACCTTGATGGTTTTGCTCGTCGGTTGATTCGTGGGCGGGCTCTAGTGTATCAAGTACAGAAATACTACGTCATACGTCCAACGCGTTTCTTAACAGGTTGGCCATGTTAAGCATGAGAAGCCAGAATGTTTAACAGTGTAAAGAAGTCAGAATGCATGACATGAATCCTGATCTTTAAGAATTTGCCTTATGACTCATTAGGGTTACAAACTCTCTCTCTCTCTCTCTCACTACCCCTCTCTCTATCTAGGGGGTAGAGCTTTCTCTTATGTAGCACCTTAACTCTGGAATAGCCTTCCTGATAATATTCAAGGGTCAGAAATCTATCTTCAGCTACGCATGTCAGGGTTTTTCCTGCATAGAGAAATCTGAGGAGGAGCCTCCGTCAATTGTCATGCCGCCTCAGACACTCGCCAAAATTATGATGGTTGTCTAGACAAGAAATGCTGTGTGTATTTAACAGACTGTCATTTGTAACTGCAGTTGCAGCATTATGCCACAGTGGAGGCGCTGTTTCGTTTTTAGCACACTGAGGCGCTGAAAAGAGTTACAGAACAAGAGCTAGCTGTTTTTCACGACTGTTTGCTTTGCATCCAAGTACGGTTAATTTCTTGAAATATCTTAAATTAACAGATTGTCCATCACTGTAATGTCTTCAGCTGTGCAGTTGGATCATTGAATCAGTGTTTACTGTACACAGCGAGTTCGCAAATATGAACACACATTACATTCAGAACGACTCGCACACTCATTCAGAACGAATCATTTGAATCGTTTCACTTAAACTATTGAACTTTTCAGTCACTAGCAAATTTAAGAGATCATTACATCACCTAAAGTGAACCACAGAAAATGCAAGGTGTGAATAAGCTTCGTTCATTTAGTAAGACTTGTCAATTCAGTTGGCCTGAAAAATTAGTTGAAAATGACATATGCACACATATGATGCATACCAGTATTATCTCTTGTTCATAAGTAAATGAACGGCAGCTACACCAATTATTTTCCTCTCTCTGCCCTCCTCCCATACCTCGGGAAACCAATCCTGAAGAAACCACAGATTATGCCGGCTCAAGTAGGACCACCTCGTGTCTTCCTCTTTGAGAGCCAGCGGACTGACTGAAAATCGGGATACCTATCCAGAGGAAACTACACATTACACAAGCACCAACTCCAGGCACGTGCCATCCTCATGTGAGAATCTGTGGACATAATTTATCATCCCAGCAGAGGCAATCTCCGTCAACAACCAAGAGCAAAGATGGACCCTTGTTACTTAATAACTGGTCATCAGCTAAGAATCTTGGCGTTGTATTCGATAGTACTCTGTCATTTGAAAGCCATGTCGCCAACACCTGCAAAATTGCATTTTTCCATCTTAAGAATATATCTAAACTACGTCATATGCTGTCACTGTCAGATGCAGAGAAATTAATTCATGCATTCATGACATCAAGACTAGATTATTGTAATGCACTTCTAGTGGATGCCCTGCAGGCCTATTACAAAAACTGCAACTTGTTCAAAACGCGGCAGCTCGAGTTCTTACACGTACAAAAAAGTATGAGCATATAACCCCGGTTCTGTCAACCTTGCACTGGTTACCTATAAAGCATCGCATTAACTTTAAGATCTTGCTCATTACCTATAAAGCCCTACATGGTCTAGCGCCGCAGTATTTGAATGAACTTCTACTGTATTACAGACCTCAACGTACATTACGCTCTCAGGCGTCCTGTCAGTTGGTAATACCTAGAATTTCAAAATCAAGTGCAGGTGGTAGATCCATTTCTTTTTTAGCGCCTAAACTTTGGAATATTCTTCCCTGCACGGTCCGGGAGGCAGACACACTCTGTCAGTTTAAATCTAGACTGAAGACTCATCTTTTTAATCTTGCATACACTACACCTACATAATATTAATCCTCAGAGGATTTAGGCTGCATTATTTAGATCAACCGGAACCAGGAACACATCCAACAACAAATGATGTACTTGTTGCATCAAAGAGTGCAGAACAGTACTCTACTCTCAGCCAGTCTTGTCTCTTTGTTCCAAGGTTACCGCAGGATGCAGTTCATGCCCAGACCTGATGGCAGAGCTGAGAATGGGAAGCGGTGACCTGACAAGAGCTAAGATGATAGAGCTGGATAAAGGACGCGACAACTTTGATTTTCCTACAACATTTCAAATGCTATTAGATTGTTAATGATAATCTTAAATCTATCATTTTTTATTTTTATTTCCCCTTGTTGTGCAAGCACTGTTGAGCTTGTGCAGAGGCAGCAGCTTTTGCCAGAGGGGAACTGGAATCCCCTGGTTGGGCCTGGGTTCTCCTGAGGTTTTTTTTCTCGATGGGAGTTTTGGGTTCCTCACCACCGTTTGCATATTGTTTTGCACTATCTGTCTGGCCGGGGGGGCTGCTTTAGAATTCAGAAATTAGACATAATTAATATTGCATATAAGAATTTATAGTTCGTTTAATATTTGACCTGTGGTTCTTTCTCCTTTATCGCCAATGTGTGCTTTCACTGTGTGTGTGTGCGTCTATGTAAATGTGTGTGTATGTATGTTTGCATATTGTGTGTGTGGAGCATTTGTATGTCTGTCTTTGTTGTTTTCACCTTTTTCTTGTTTTTACAGGTATATGCCTTTAGTTTTTTTACTTGTATTCAATGTGTCTCATGTACAGCTGCTTTGTAACAATGAAAATTGTAAAAAGCGCTATATAAATAAAGTTGAGTTGAGTTGAGTTAACTTTTGTTTGTTTTTGTCTTTCTTCCTGTAAAGCTTGAAACAATATATAAGCGCTATATAAATAAAACTGAATTGAAAAAATACTGATGAATTTGACTGATAGCATCATGTTTTTCCGAAAAAAAACATTATCGCCTTTGTTATTTCTTATTGTCACGAGAATTGTGTGGTGAAAATGTGATATTGGGATAACCCTGCAGGTGACATTCAAATTTTTGTATAATGGCCACCACATTGCCCCATGCCCAATGCAACCATTCTCTTTTCACTTAACACGTTTTGGTTACATATTTTAATAATTTTAACTGAAATTACTATTTTAATAAAGAAAAATGAGATCATTTGGAATTACTACCTGACTTTCCTCGACAGGGCTTTAAGGTTTAGTTCACCCAAAAATGAAAATTCTGTCATCATTCACTCACCCTCAGATTGTTCCAAACCTGTATAAAGAAAGATATTCGGAAGAATGTCAGTAACCGAACAGATCTCAAATTTAGAAAAAAGAAGGTCACAGTCCCGAGAACGCATCTGCCAACATTGTGCTTGGTCGACCTCCCAGCAGACGCACAAGCAGTTAGGCTGCCAGACACATGCAGACAACAACGACAAGTGAATTTAGGTGTTAACCCCCCCTTGAACACACCTCTCAGACAGCCCATCAATGATAGTCAGTTCCATTAGGAATTTCAAGTTGAATTAAGGTGCTTTGGGAGCACACATTAACACATGTGTAGCTGATGTTGTTTAATGTTACAGTAGCAATGAGACCTTGCAACTTTATATTCCATTAAGTAAAAGGCTTGGGTTTTTCCCCTCTGAACATCTAAATAAGTAATACTGACAGCCCCCCAAAACATGAATCATATTTTCACAATGAAAGTAATGATTGGGATTGGGAACATAAATCACACCAAGATATTCAGGGCCACTTTTTTGCACTGCCTTGGTACCAATGAGAATAAAAATAGAATAACCGGATAAAGGCATTCTATAATATGGAAATGCACTCGGCCAGAAATATCTGAAATTAGAATAAAATGACAAAGATTCCAGCCATTGCTGCATCACCTTGCTTAAACCCCATTCAGTTTGGCTACTTATTAATTCATAAGCCATTAGTAACACATTTTTTCAACAAAAAGGCTTTGTCAAAAGGCAAAAATGAGTACATTTGAAAGAGGCATATGGAAATAGCATTTTGCCATGCTCGATTAAAATGAGGTCACACAGAAATGGCTTGAAGTCTGATCCTAGAGAGCAAACGGACCAATAATTGTATGCAACGTTAGGTGCCTGCACACACAGAAGCAAGGTTCTTTAATGTCTTGTTACACAGAAGAAGCTCAAGCCAAAAGTACATATTAAACAAAGTTAAAAAGTGTTTCAAATTTACTATACACCATGGCAGAGTTTCAAATGAAACATAGTTTTTCACATTTTTAGATTAAACACATTTTTATATGGTTAGGCTGCTTGCAATAGCACATTGGCTGATCTGCATCCTAGGTTGAGAAATGCACAAAAGTACTTGACATATATTACACTTGTATTTGTAAGGAATGTGCACTTCACAGAAGTCTGGTCAGTTGCCATATCTGTCACGTTGACATTTTTTGTCATGTTGCCATAGTGGCGTGACAATCCCTTTTGTCCATTTTAACTCCACACTTTTTGGGGGGATTGAAAAGTACATTACATCAGTACTTGTACTACACAACATCTCACTGCATTTTCCACTAGATTTAATGAGTAATAACGTGCAGAAATGTCACAGATTTAAACACCTAAATCTCAAACGTAGTTTGCTATGTATAGTTTGCTAAATGGTAACATACACATTTCTGTATAAAAAAAATGCGCATTTGATTTCCTCAGATGGTTGCAGTTATAACTGGTTATCATAAAAGAAATAAAAGAAGCAAATAAATATCCCTCATCTACACTTCACCCACATCCCCAGCCCTTTAGAATGATACAGCGCACTATATAGCTTAGCTAGTTGTGAAAAGTCCAACAATAAAGTATATCCATGACAAAAGCTTGCAATGACAACATCTGTCCAAGTGGGGTGCCATTTCAACAGAGGAGCAGGTGTTAAGCGCATCTCATTTCCCCACATAAACACCTCTCACTGTCCCCAGCCATGAATTATTAGCACAGACACCAGTCTCCTGTTTATTTTTTAAACAGAGTGAGTAGGCCATGCCATGTGAAAGTCGGAGAAATGCAGTGTGTATGTGTGCGTTTGAGCATGTGCATGTGCGTAACTGTAAGGCCAGATAGGGGGAGCACGTCGTCACAACAGTCATAAATAAGTCACATGGCCCCTGGTCATTCCTCTGAGGGTTTGGAGCTTCTAAGATGTGCTTCTTTCATCTGAGAGGCCTGCAATGTCCTGAAGAATCACTGTGAATTCAGATACCACATATACAGCATATGTGATTGAGTGTTGGAGAGGGAGCGAGAAAAAGAGAATAAAGATAGAACGTCACACGCTACCCCAACATCAGAGCCACTGCGTTCCTCGAGGGATTGTGCCATTCAGCAAAGACTGCACTGCAGTACCTTTTCAATTACCGGTATGAGGTGAGCTCATCCTCAGTTCAAATAATGAGTGCAATTAAGCAATTAAGAACCTTGCAGCTGCCTCTGCCCTACTTAACAGCCTGCAAATGTGCAGACACAGGGGGATAGAGCGCGTTATGCCCACACAGCCCGAGCTTGTTTCTCTTTGTACAAATAGATCAGCGGGTCAAGATCACAAGGAAAGCAGTGTCTGAGTGATGCGAAAATCAGTATGTCATGAAATTTGTTGATATTGTGGGAGGTGCTTTGGGAAAGAAAGAAAAAAACCTCATGTGTTTACACTTGAGGATTTCTGAGGTTGGATTCTGTCCAGTGTGTTTAAACTGTAAAGACTAAAGAGAATACACTCGCTCTTCAGTGTGAGTAGCCCTTTCTACCGCAGTGGAGAGCCACTGGACAGTACAGATGAGATGTTTGGCATTTGTCAGGTAGGGAGAGTCAAAGAAGCTCAGAGCTAGCCTCACATTCAGACATAACACAAGTTTTTAAACTATTGACTGCACAGGAGCTGAAGACTTCAAAAGGTCCCCCTGACCTGTTTGCAGAGAGGAGCCTCAAACCAAGTTTTCTCTCTCCTCTTTTGCCTTCTCCCTCCCAAGCCCCACATCTTTCATTATTAATATGTTTTTTTCTCAAGTTTTTTCTCTGACCCAGTACATTAAATAAAACATTGTATGGTTCATGAAAGATTATGAAAGAGCAGCTCATAAGCAGCGGGAGGTGTACACTCAGCACAATCCATTCTGGTATATAATGTCAATGCCAGCTAACCAACACCACCCCCCCACCCTCCTGCCCTGCAGGCATATTGGCGGAACCACCAATGGATGCTAAGCTTTTTCCGACAAAGCTCCAAAGATAAAGTATCTTCCTTTTATCCCCTCTGCAAATCAATTCTGGGCCTTACAGCAAAATCCCATAAAATAACTTCAAACACCACTACTTACTCCAAAAATTTGTATTATGGCTATATCTCTTTGAAGCCCGGTGACTGAAGTTTTGGAGGAAAAATGATTTAAGTGTTATCAGCTAAGACGTCGACGTGTCAGCACTTCACCCCAGTTTTTCTTGACATATCAACCTGAACCTTCTCTCACTCCCTCCCAATCCACCTCTTTCACTTTTCCATCTCAGTTTCCCCTTGCGTTCCCCTGTGATGTTGGGCTTTTGATTGCTCCTAACCACCCAGGTCTGGTGGTAAATACAAATGTTGCTTGCTAAAGTAATGAGATAAATAGGTGTTAGAGCTGAACAGTAAAGCTGCTGTAGGCCTGTATGTGCTTTTAAAATATTCATATTTTCCGACTGTTGGAAGGCAAGCTGGATCAGAATGTCACCTGTAAACAGCAAAGCTGAAAATGTATAACGTGGAGCTAGCAACAACAACATCATGGGTTCGAGTCACAGGGAACACACAAGCTGATTGATTATATTCCCTGAATGTATTTCGAGTTGCTTTGAATAAATGTGTGTGCCATTTAAACGTGAAGTAGTTAATAGCTGACATTGACATTAAAATCAAAAAAGAAGAGTTCACGAGTTCACCTTAGCAAATAATTAAAGGGGGGGCAGCGTGGTGACGCTGAGAATTTGGTATGCGTATTTGGCGTGCTGTCCGGGGAGAGGGCTCCGGGGTCGGCATTCTCTCCCGACCCCGGAGCGCTCCCCCTTGTTCGGGGCGAGGGCTCTGGTCTCTGTGTTTGCCCGTGCCCCGCGCGCTTTCCCCCAAAAAATGCAACTAGTGCAGGACAGCAGCCAAAGCTGGGCGTTATTGGCCCCCCAAAAATTAGCAAGGTTTACAGCGGTGAGTTGCTGGCCTTCGTTTTGAGTAGGGTCCCGGCTGGGGCCTCTGCGGGGTTGGTTTTGTGGGCTTCTGTGCGGTACGGATACTGGTGTAGTCATGGGAAATGCGGATGGAGGCCCCTGTACGGGGGGTGCTGCAGCTGCGGTTTAAACGGCGTGTATGGGAGCCCCTACTGGGACGACGCTACGGCTGAGGCGGTAGAAAGCTCTGCTGGGGCGGCATTGCTGCGGCGGATTTAGATATAGATAAAGGGCCCCGGCTGGGGCAGCACTGCTGCGGTAGTGTGAACAAACGGATGAAGGCCCCTGTTGGGGTGGCGCTGCTGCTGCGGTGTGAAATATAGATAAGAGACCCCTGCTGGGGTGGCGCTGCTGCTGCAGTGGGAGATATAGGTAAAGACCCCTGCTGGGGTGGCACTGCTGCTGCAGTGTGAAATATAAATAGGACCCCTGCTGGGACGGCACTGCTGCTGCAGTGTGAAATGTAGATAAAAGCCCCTGCTGGGGCGTCACTGCTGGTGCAGTGGGAAATACGGGTGGAGGCCCCTGCTGGGGAAGCACTGCTGCTGCAGTGTGTAATATAGAAAAAGACCCCTGCTGTGGTGGTACTGCTGCTGCAGTGTGAAATATAGATAGAGGCCCCTGCTGGGGTGGCACTGCTGCTGCAGTGTGAAATAAAAGCCCCTGCTGGGGCGTCACTGCTGGTGCAGTGGGAAATACAGGTGAAGGCCCCTGCTGGGGAAGCACTGCTGCTGCAGTGTGAAATATAGATAAAGACCCCTGCTGGGGTGGTACTGCTGCGGCAGTGTGGGATAGATGCCCCTGCTGAGGCGGTACTGCTGCTGCAGTGTGAAATAAAAGCCCCTGCTGGGGCGTCACTGCTGGTGCAGTGGGAAATACAGGTGAAGGCCCCTGCTGGGGAAGCACTGCTGCTGCAGTGTGAAATATAGATAAAGACCCCTGCTGGGGTGGTACTGCTGCGGCAGTGTGAGATAGAGGCCCCTGCTGAGGCGGTACTGCTGCTGCAGTGTGAAATAAAAGCCCCTGCTGGGGCGTCACTGCTGGTGCAGTGGGAAATACAGATGAAGACCCCTGCTGGGGAAGCACTGCTGCTGCAGTGTGAAATGTAGATAAAGACCCCTGCTGGGGTGGTACTGCTGCGGCAGTGTGAAATATACATAGAGACCCCGGCTGGGGTGGCACTGCTGCTGCAGTTGGAAAAACCGGTGGAAACCCCTGCTGGGGAGCACTGCTGCTGCAGTGTGAAATATAGATAAAGACCCCTGCTGGGGTGGCACTGCGGCTGCAGTGGGAAATACAGGTAAAGACCCCTCCTGGGGTGGCACTGCTGCTGCAGTGTGGAATATAGAAAAAAGCCCCTGCTGGGGCGTCACTACTTCTGCGGTGGGAAATACAGGTGGAGGCCCCTGCTGGGGAAGCACTGCTGCTGCAGTGTGAAGTATAGATAAAGACCCCTGCTGGGGTGGCACTGCTGTTGCGGTGCGAAATACAGGTAAGGACCCCTGCTGGGGTGGCACTGCTGCTGCAGTGTGAAATATAGATAAAAGCCCCTGCTGGGGCGGCACCGCTGCTGCGGTGGGAAATGCAGGTGAAAGCCCCCCTGCTGGGGAAGCACTGCTGCTGCAGTGTGAAATATAGGTAAGGACCCCGGCTGGGGTGGCACTGCTGCTGCAGTGTGAGATATCGATGGGGACCCCTGCTGGGGTGGCACTGCTGCGGCAGTGTGGAAAATAGGAAGGAAGGCCTCTGCTGGGTCGATTCTATGGCTGTGGGTTGCTGATGAGTGTGTGGGATTGACGGCGGACTGGGATTAACAGTTTGGTTGGTGAGGGTTGGTTGTGCTCCTTATTAGGGTTTGTGTGTTTCGAGCTGGCGGTGGGTTTGAGGGTTTCGGTATGGTTGAAGGCTTCTGGCTTGGGAGGTGGTGTTAGTTGGGGGAGGCGTTGGGGAGGGGCTTCGGCGGGTGGTCTACGGGAATATGAGTTCCGAATAGGGAGGTACTGGGGTGGGGTGTTGGTCCGCTTCTGGTGCCAGCTGCCTGAATTTCTTGAAAGCGAAGCAAGAGAGTGAATCGGCTATTTGGTTTTTTGACCCGGGGATATGTTTTGCGGTTAGTATGAATTGGTCGCATGCTGATATCCAGGTTAGTCTTCTTATCAAAGGCGTTAGTGTGGGGGAGTGGGAACGGCCTTTGTTGATGCAATGCACGGCTGCTTCGTTGTCGCAGTAAACTGAAATACTGCTGGTTGACCATTCTTTCCCCCACAGAAAAGCTGAGATGACTAATGGGTAGAGCTCGAACAGCGCCGAGGACGAGGAAGACTGGGGGAGATTTTGTAGCTGGGGAGGCCATGTGGATGCGAACCAGCGACCTTTGTAATCCTCTCCGAAGCCAACGGATGGGGTTGCGTCGGTAAATAATTGGATATCGTCCGGGAGTAAAATCATGTCGTTGTAGAAAAAGGAGAGACCGTTCCATTGTTTTAGGAATGTTATCCACAAACTCAGCTCGTTGCGGCAGGCATTGGTCAGGGATAACTGGTCCTCGAGTGTTTGAACGGAGGACGCGAGTGAGAGGAGGTGAGAGATGAAGGGGCGACCTTGCGGGATGATGCGGATGGCGAAATTGAGGTGGCCGAGGATGGAGAGCAGTTCGCGTTTAGTGCAGTTGGGGTTATCTATGAGAGAGGTGGCGACCAGAATGATCCTGTAGATTTTCTCTTTGGGTAGGGAAGCTTGGAACTTTGCTGAATCTAAATTGATGCCTAGAAACTCTATGGATGTGCTTGGTCCTGCGGTTTTTTCTTGTGCGAGCGGGATCCCGAGCTTAGCGAAGAGCTTTTGGACCGTTACGAGGTGTGCGGCTGGGATGGAGTTGTGTGGGGAAATTATTAGAAAATCGTCTAGTAGGTGGATGATATGTGGAATTGCGTAGTTGTTGGACAGAATCCAACAGATTGCTTCTGATAGCATGTTGAATATTTTAGGGCTGCTTCGGCATCCGAAGGTCAGGCGGACGGAAAAATAGAACTTTTGGTTCCAGTGAATTCCGAATAAGTGCCAGAAATCTGGGTGAATCGGTATTATTTTAAATGCGGAAGTGATGTCGACTTTGGCTAGCCAGGCGCTGCGCCCTGCTTTTTTGATCAGGGTTATTGCTTGATCGATGTCGTGGTAGTGGAGGGAGAATTCGTCGAGTGGTATGAGGCTGTTGATGCTTGGGATTGCGGAGTTATGTGGTGATGAGAGGTCGATTATTAGGCGTTTTTTACCGGAAAATTTTCTGGTTGCTATGCCTATGGGGCTGATGCGGAAAACGCTGAAGGGGGGTTGGTGGAATGGGCCTATCATGAACTTTGCGTCGGTTTCGCTTTTGATTAGGTTGTCGACTATTTTTGGCTCGGCGATAGCGGACTGGAGGTTAGTGCAGATGGTACTCTCGGATGGGAGGCTTTCGACACCGGGGTTAAAGCCGTGTTTGAGCCCGGACAGTAGAAACTCTGATAAGTTAGCCTCGGGGTGTTGTGACAATTCTAGAGAAAGGTAATAAACGTTCGCTGGAGTCGAGGGGTAGTTTCTGAAATTTTTATTTGCGGAATTTTTTTACAGGGCATTTAAAGCGGGCGTGAGCGCCGCCGCAAAAATCGCAAATGTGCATGAAGTTGCAACGGTGCCTGGTGCAGGTGCTGTGGTTGAAATTTAGGCAGTCTTGGTTCTTGGTCCGGTGGTGGTGGTTGGCTGGTGGTGCGGGACGGGTGCTCGTGCGAGGAACGTAGCTTGT
Organism: Triplophysa tibetana; assembly: GCA_008369825.1. NCBI lineage: Eukaryota > Metazoa > Chordata > Actinopteri > Cypriniformes > Nemacheilidae > Triplophysa > Triplophysa tibetana. The sequence goes on along the minus strand of CM017905.1, from coordinate 13,387,174 downwards.
GGATTTTTCCTGCTGCGGTTCGGGGCAGGGCGGAATGGAGGGGTTGATTTGGGGGCATGCTGTGGTTGAGTGGGTTAGTGATCGGCAGACGGCGCAGGAGTTGTTGTGGCATCCGAGGAAAATCCTGTTGTGCAGTTCGTTGTCTAGGGCTGTCTCCTGGTGTTGAGGGATCGTGGTGCTACGAGTTTTTTCCGCGGCTTTTGGTTTTGTGGTGGGAGCGTTTGTTGAAACTCCGGGCTGGCTGGAGGTGTAAAGGTTGTACAGCTCTGCTTTTGTTGCCTTCCTGGAGAAAGGGATGTCCGCGTTTTCGAGGGCCAGTCTTAGGGTTATGACAGTCCATTTCCTCATCTCGGGAATCGAGCGTTGGGCTGATGTGTAGGAGGAAGCGGATGAAGCTGCCGAAGCCCTGGATGGCGGAGGAGATGAAGCCGCGTTGCTTCGTCGTTTTGGGGTGCGACGGACGGTGCGGGAGGGCTGGCGGCCTCTTGGTGTCTCTGTCGACTTACCCGTGGCGGCTTCTTGACCAGTGCTGGTGTTTTGTTGGGCGGCCGGGTTTTCTGAGGGACCCTGGGCGGCGAGAGATTCGTTGTTGTCCATTTCTGAGGAATCGTACTCTGACATGCTGCTGTAATGCTGCGAAAATCTATGAGTGGAGGAGGTAAGGCGGTTTCACAATTTATAGAGCTCGTTCTGGTTTGGAAGGATAGGTGATGTGATTGCTGATGCCGGGCAGCTGCGTGATTTCTGATGCCGTGCAGCTGCTTAATTATTTGCACGTGCTCCTCCCGAACTTTGTTAATAAAACATCATTTGCCGTTAAACAGGCTGATAATTTTACACTAAAACTTTTACAGAAACATTAGTTTAGGATGGAAGAGGTATGGCATTGTGTGCTATGTAAATGCTATGTAAATAAAAGAGCTATTTGGCTTATTGGGCTTTAGGTCTTGCCACACTTTTATAAAAGTTTATAGGAGGAGGCAATTTAAAGGCCAGTGTATGAAATTTAGTGCAGTGTATGTCAAAGGTTATAAAAACATAACGTGTCATTATGTAAGGTCTTTTCAAACCTCTGAAGATATAGTTCCGTTTATTATATTACATAGATCATCCCAAAAAATGACACACTGGACATATAAGAAAACATGCTGTTCATATTAAAGGTGCTGCTCCCCGTGATTCCAAATTTCAAACTTAAGTTAGTGTATAATGTTGCTGTTAGAGTATAAATAATATCTGCAAAATGATAAAGATCAAAGTTCAATGCTGTAACAGAGTTCCAAGTAAACGGGAAGAAAGGAGGCGGGAAACGGCAAACATTGAATCAACTTTAACAAAACAAACAAACAACTAAACAAACGTAAGGTGCCGACAGCGCCCTCATGGTTGACTGCTGGCCACACAAAAATAATAAACCTTAACGTAAAATCCAGGCTTCTTCATGATAGATAGGAGACCGGCGCAATGCAGAGCTGATACTCATTGTCACTCGCGTCACCAGCCTCGCCCTCCCCCTACAAGGATACCCAAAAAAAGGGTTGAGTCCTTCCTCAGAGAAGAGGAGTAGTATTTGGTTATCCGAGATTGTAAACATTTGACTGAATTGCGCAGTTAATTACTTTTACTTTCATTGGAGTCCTACAGCTGGTAAAAGAATTTAACTACACACATTCTAAAATAACCAACGGTTAAACTGTCATCTGTCAGCTGTCAACGGCATACGTCTAAAACACTTCTAAGAAACATCCTGTGAAGTCCTGCTTGAAAATGTCTCCTGGCCAATCTGCTTGTTTTATTATCCAACTTTGTTCCAATATAAAAAGAAAAAACTAACTCCCTCGCCATAGTAGTGGAAAAAGTTTGATCTCTGACAAAGAATGACGTTTGCACTAGCAGACGTCCATTACAATTCGATAAATCCGCATGTTTTTAACTGATGAAGTGAAGTTGACGCCATTGTTACCAAGTCTTATGAATACACGTGGACTGAGAGGGGGACCAACCAATCACAACAGTCTGAGAAGCGGAAGCGTACTGATATGGTAAGGGTGGGACATATTCAGACACACGCTCTAAGCAGGAAAATAAATCACAACAGACTGGGTCAGCTTTACCAATTAGAGTGTTTCCATAGCAAGGATTTTATAGAATACAGAAAAACAAAAAGTTTTGTGAGAAGAAGGACAGCGGTGAACAATAGACTTGAAATATGTGAAATATAAAGCGTTTTGTGAAACTAGCAATATGAACATGCATTGTTACTGATCAAACTAAATCAAAGCTTCGAACACAGCCAAAGAACGGCACATTTAATTTGCTTAACTTGAACCTGTGTGTGGTAACAAAATGTCCATTCAACTCAAATGTGATTTAGTAAAAATAATGTTATTACAGTGAGGCGGTCTTCAATTAAGCCTTATACGAGATGCAGCATGAAGAGGAACGTTTGCGCTTCAGTGTGTAATTACCGGAGCACAACTCTCGTCTTCTCTGTAATCTCTGTGTTATAATACTAATCTCCAAAGTCATTAACTAATGATGAAGGTCCCTTAAGCCTGGATCCTGGGCTCTCACTTTGTAGTAAGGAGCTTGATCCCTCCCCTTCCACTACCCCTCCCGAGCATGCCGGCCCCCTACCAGTCCTTATCTCACATACAAAAGGCTAGTAACACTATCTTGGTGGGCAGTTCTGTGTAAAACAATGTCACCATTTCAAAACACTCCACATCACTGGTATCAAACCGAGGTGTCAAAACAACCTAGATAAAAATACACACATCCTCAGAGGTATAAGAATGCTATTTGACAAAGAAATGTGGATTTAATCGTGCATGTGTCATTGTAATTTCTACAGGTGTATTTAGTGGTTGAGTATTGGGAATGAAATACAGAATACAAGACTAACTACAAAAATGTGGTTACAAACAATGAGATCCCATGTCGTAATTGTTGTTTGTATTTGTGGTTGTTTGTGCAGTCAAGTGACACACAACAAATCTTCTTAGGGATGTTAGGGATGACCATATTTTTCACTTGGCACATCCCTGGATGTGAGGGAAACTGGCCAATCAGATGCTGGGCTAACATGCTGCATGGGCTAGCAGGCTGGCTCAGGCCCAGAAAATGATTGACTGGCTAATGGTGCAAAAGGGCCCTGATTAATGTGGGGCAAGTTGGCAAACCTCCTCCCTTACAGGAAGCATGTGACGGGGTGGCAGGCAGGAGCTGGAATGGCAGCCATCTAAGGTTTCTGACATTTCTCGTCTAAGAACAGACAGCCAGTGATGTGCAACCACCACCGGTCTCGAGCCAAAATAGACACCATTCAGCAGGAGAAAGTGCAGGGTGACACGCCACACTGAAACATGCATTTTAAAGTGCTTGTTTGTCAGCCATGTACCACGAGCAAATGCTTAATGTCAGAGTTTAGATTTCTCATTTACGTCATGCAATAACAATCCATTAGAGCATCGCATGGTACACTTTTACTAATGGCTTGCTGTTGTGTGTATGATACGTAATGAGTCCTGTAAGAGCGAATATTGAGGAGCTTGTTTAGCCGGTGCTCTTCTGCTATGTGCTGTGTGCAGACCCTGGCACGCTGTGAGGCTCGGGGTTTTGAGGGGCCATGTCAATTATGCAGCTCTCTCTCGCTCTCCTGTCAGTGTGCCTGTGCTGCAGCCTGCTTCAGCTGCCTTTGATCAGGCCGTCCATATGGGTGAGCGGGGCAGAGCTGAGAGAAGCAGAGTAGGGGCCTCTCCTGCCCGCCTGACAAACACACATATACGCGAACTGACATTGCTACAGATGCAGTAAATGCCAACCCAATCTCCTTAACAGCCAAACAATGAAGGCAGGCATCATGAAGCGGGGGGGAAGAGGGGAAAAGTTGTCATTGTGTGTGATAAAGCGAGGGAGGCCTATCAAACACAACCGCCCATCTGGTCACATTGGACATAGGTGGGCAAGCAATAACCTCACAAACCCAATGAAACCCAATATGATGCCACACAAGGTAAAAGCAAACTAGCATGTATAGGATGATTAGCTCTCGGTAAAGGGCTTCATAATTTGTATATTGGATGCATCATTTGACCTGAAAGATAAGCAGGTTCATAAAATGGATGGATATAAGTTTTTCTTTGTATCATGTGGTATGCTGACTAATAATTATTTCTGGGCAGTAAGTGTAGGGTACAGCATTTAATTTTTCTTTTCAAACAAGCAAAGTGTCTGTAAATATGCTTTCATGACAGTAAATTACAAACCTATATCTTGAACTGGATTTGGATAGAAGGACATATAGCAATATATGTTGATTGATCTTTGGTTTAAGGCCATGTGATTAATTTAAAACAAGGGTCTTCGAATTAACTTATAATAACAGCATTTTGAAATGGCAATTGGACATAAGGACCAAAGAACACCTCAGTCTTGCAAAACCGAAGTCAGACTTCTTTGGACAGCATTTCCCAGCGTGCCTTTGGCTGCAAACTAAATCCGTTAAATTAATTCTGTCACAGAATCAATTAAAACTCCCAAACAACCATCCATGAGGACACAATAAAAGTCACCAGCTTTGTCACCACAATGCATTGTGATGAAATACAGTTTTCTATGCGTTAGCTGCTCAATTATGAATTATGAGCCAAATCAATTCAGATGGGTTCAGAACTCCGAACCTTCTGCTCGCTTCCATTACTGTTTGTGAGGTATGAAAAATTCATAAGGTGTGTGTTCACTCTATGCAGCAACTACCATTCATTCCAAAATCACAGCTCCTCCGTTTCCAATTTTAAAGATTTCCCTTTCTTGAATGCGAAGTCTATCTTTTTTAGTCAGATCTGTGGTTCAGTTTGCCTTTAATGCAACCATCCTCCGATGACTAATTTAGCCAATGAAACTACTTATCTCTTCTGCGCCTGCAGCGTGTCTGTGCTGAAATGAGCAATAGGAGACCTACTAAAATCCAGAGCTATGGGCAGCTAAATTTCCCAGGAAACAATTAACATTTATTCAAACATTAGTATGATAACCTTTCGCTAAGACCATAAAATGCTATTTTAAAAACCGTTTCTATATGTTTGGTGCATTGTATTGGTATTGACAGTGATGCGATTTTAATGCTGGTAACTGCTAGAGTAATAGTTGGTAACATGCTACTTTTACACGATAAATTCCTCACGGGAGGAGTGCTGAATCGATGGCAGCTGTCGGAAGGACAACATTTTCTCAGTGTCTAGTCTGGTCCAATGAACAAGATTCTGCCACAGAATCTCTCACTTACACAACTGTAAGTGCTGTTTGTTGTCAAAAAATCCTCTCCTCCATGTCTCAGATGAAATATTCAACACGCCTCCATTTCACTTTCGCTGCAAGTACAGCTGTTGCAAATGAACCTGAACACAAGGATTCAGATAAAAAATGTTTAGTTAGACACTTAATAGCCTTTTGCTCCTATGAACTGTCACACATTTTCAGTTCTTGCTGATCTACAGTGCATAAAACTTGATCTATTCTAAGGCAAAATGACACCGCAAACTATCAGCTCTTGTGTGCCTGTTGCTTTGTTTGTGTAAATGTGGTTTCCTGTCAAAGAAAATCTGTTCAGTCCTAAAATGTATTTTTTAGGATATCCAAACTTTCAAGTAAAAACAAAATGCATTGAGCTTTAGGGAATAAACATCACTTCAAGAAATGTTCACCCTTGTGCTGTTAACCCTTGTGCTGACTGTTTTAATTTAGCATGTTTTTTGGAACAAGGAGGTAATTTAATGATAAGATGGAACCACAGTACAGAATCTTGGGATATTTTTAAAGGAGACAAGTACTGCAAGTGCCGTTCGAAGTACAACAGCCACCATGATGGATCCATAGAGTGCTGGAACAACAACAAGAAGTTTGGCTTAAAGAAGATTGTGTATTTACACATGTCTGTAATTCTAATGCAAACATGTGTTTATTTATTACTAATCTGTTTGGACTGCACATAAACTCTATAGCAATGTGTTTCTTGTTTGGATTGCTTGTTGTAGGCTAATAATATTTGATTTGTAACGTTTATTTATTACATATCTGTTTGGACTGCACATAAATGTCCAGTCATGCATTCTCATCATTTCAGTACTCAAGAGAGGCCTTCTAACTCAGTATAGAAGTATTTTTTTCACCGTAGTCACATGCTAGAAACCTTAATTTTATGTGAGTGTACAAATGTAGTTATATTTGTTTAAAGTACTTACTATTTCTTAATGTGTAAAACTTTTTTGGAAACGAATAGAGAGTGACAACCATCATAATAAAAGGAACAATGAAAAAAAATCCATATCATATAGACTGATATTTAACCATACTATTCAAAACATCACAGGACAGAACAAGTTACCTATTGCAAAATGCCTTTCCTTTTCATCTAAAGTACATTTTTATTACAAAATTGTTTCAAACGCATCAAAGGAAGCAAAATGTGATATTTGACGGTTGGAAAAATGGTGCCATTATCATTAAAGTGAAAGTGCTGTGGGTAGAGACGCCACAATGAGACGAGCTGTTACTGTGAGCTTCAGATAAACACAGAAATTCTCCATAGTCACGCAGTTCATTCTGACATCAGGGAAATATGGAAATCTTAAAAACGCAAAGCAAGAAAATTCTTCTGATGGAAAACTATCTGAAAGAGTCTGAAATGTCAAAATCCACTAAAACCAGCAAGACTTGTGTCATTCTCAGATACCTCCTGCTCGAAGCGAGAGAACAAGAAATAAAGGAAAAGAGAGCGCAAAAAGGGGCCCTTGTGTTTGCTAAAAAGCAAAGGCGTTTACGGCTTCCCTCCGTCAAGGCACGCTCATTCCTCTGCGTGTGTGAGTCAGGGTTTAGAGGATAACAGATCTCGAGATAATGAACACCAGAATCTCTTGCAGGAACCATTGTTCTTGAATAGAGAAGTTACTTGCATCACCCATCACTTGTACTAATTAAAACAATTTTCACTCGCGCTGTCTTTTATTCACCACCCCTCCCTCTTTACCCAACCAGCCTTTACCCAGGCAAACATGACACATGTAGCGCTGGCGGACCGATGAGGATGAATCTCCCAGACTGATCTCTGACAAAAATATGTAGGGTAAAGGCAGCATTTACCAGAAAGCAGCCAACTGTCTGCTGTCTTGCTCCTTATTCTTGCAAAGGAGAAAAAGGGAACAGGGAGGAAGTAAAAGTGAGAGAGCAATGCCAACCTTGTAGGCTGAATTGGCATATGATGTTCATTTTAAGAAAAAGGAAAGCAGAAAAGAAAGAAACATTTTAAACCAAAGAAATAGTTTTTGAAGAGTTATGTGTGCCTATTGTCCCATTCCACCCAAGTTAAAAGATTATTTTATTTTCAGGATGATAGTATACTGTACATTATAAAGACAAAAGTTGGGACGCCCTTTCTGAATAAAACTGTTTATCTACTCCTATAGAAATTCCAGTAAAAACAAAAATCAATGCTCTACCGTTCAATACCAACAGTTTTGGAAGGGCCTTTTCTGTTCTAAAAGGACAATGTGTGTTTGGCTCAAAGCCTCAAAGTCATACCAAAGGTGTTCAAGTGGGTTCAGGTCTGGGCATTGCAGACCAGTCAAGTTCTTCCACACTAGACTGAATCCTTCACTTCTTTTTTAACCTTGATATGTGCATAGGGCATTATCACGTTGGAATAGAAAAGGGTCCTGCCCAAAGTGGTGAAATTAAATTAGAAGCACACAATTCTCTATAACGGCATATATCTTCTCATGGAAATGATTAAAGTCATTGTTGTAGTCTATATCTAGCCCTAACCTACTGACATCAATGTTATGATGAGGTTATGTTAAAAGGCAAATGTTTAAGCAATAGGGGTGTGTGTACTTTCACTAGATTAACAGTGAGATAACCGGAAAAACACCAACCTCCCGTTTACAGAGAGGATCACAAAGAGGCGGGAAAAACACAACTGTCATGCTTAAATGACAAAGCCCTTTACCATCATGACTATTCCTTAAAGTGCAGACTTTAGGAGGTGAGAAACGAGGAGAGCAAAAGAAAAGAAACGAGTGCGAGAGAGGAGAAAGCAAGGAGAGGCAGAGGCTCACATACGGACAGCTTACAGGGGATACAAACCCAAAGATTATGTTAATCTTCCCCCCTTTGTCCCTCATGAAATGTTTTCATACTACGCCTTTTATCTGTGGAGGAAGGGATGTGAACCTCTTCAGTGGGTGACAGTGGGCAACTTTCTGTGTGGTTTCTGGGTAATTAGCACCAGTAGCAGACCCTTTCTTTTGCTCTGCTCAAGCTTATGGTCTTCTTTGGGCCAGCAACAGAGGATTTAGCCCCTCAACCCTTTGGTGGGAGTTTGGGTAGCGATTCCCAGCCTGGGTCCAGTCAAACCAACCATCTGCTATTGGTAGCGGGATCAAAACCCTTCAAAGCTCATGCCAGTTCTGACAATCAAATGGACAGTGTAAGTTTAAACAGGTGACTCAGTTCATAACGGTGAAATGAGGAGATCACTTTTTTGTCATAGTCAGATGCAAATAATTTTTCGTCATGAGTTGTACGCATGGATCAATATAAAATTTGGCCGTATTGAATCTGACAATGTTTTCTGATACAAGTAACGTGTATATTTAGCCTAAAAATTATCCAATTTTAAGTATCATTTACCTTTATATTTTCTTGAATGTCTGCTTATTCTTTAATAGGTGCTCTGACTCTAATCATTTCTCAAAGGGTGAAGATTTTTCCAAATCAGATTGAGAAAATGATCATTACAGCTGCTCACAGGCAAGCTAAATGCCGGCAACAGCAGCAATCCCACATCAGACGGACACCCCCCAGCTTACAACCATCACAGTATCTAGGATCTTTCAGCCAGGGGTTAGAGGTGCTCCTCAAATAAAGGGGCATACAAGACGATCACTAGGGCCTAACCCTCTGACTGAAACCAACACCTTAAGAAAAGACTGAAAATGATACATTTCTTGGGCACAATGTGAGCTCTACAGATTTTTCTTCAGTAGTCCATATCGCCTACTTCTGCTCTTTTGATGTTTTCTCTTTGGCTTAATGTTATTTCAACGATGGCTCTTCTCTGCTCTCCAAAGGCTGAAGCCCATTTTTGGGCCTGAGCAGCTTCTGATTGTCTCCGTCACGGGTGCTTTGTCTTACACAGGGCTTCCAACAGCAGTGTTAAAGCGAATGGTGGGGGCCCCATCAAAGCTAGAGTGAGATAGACTCAACACCAGTGGATTAAGTTCTTCTGCATGATAAAGTAGCTACCTAGGGGTGGTATTAATATGTGAAAGAATGTTATTGAGAGGGAATAAAGTGTTAAAAAAGCCCTGTCATTCTCTTCGTAATGTCCTAATCCTGCAGCCAACACAGAGGCCATGGGCCGGAGTCTGCGCTAATCACAGCAATGCCCATCTGTATTCCCAGTCCTTTAAGCTATTTAAACTCTGCCTGAATTCAATTATTGGCCCTGAGAGAGCAAGATGGCATATTAAGTTATGTGAAAAGGGATTCGGTAGGGACGCAAAGAAATCCCTGCTTTAAAGCACAGAGGCATCAACGCCACCAATTTAAGTTGAGCTAAACAGATTAAAGACAGAGTCTTTGGCTCTGAAAATAATGTGAAAGTTATCTAAATTAAGTAGGATTCTCACTGACAAAGCATCATCTAAACTGCTAATCATGGTGGATCTGAGGATCTATGACTTGCAAATTATCTCTTCGCACATCACGTTAAGGCATTAATTGGGAAATGATAGGGCTATTTGGGGACATCTAGCATGTGATATATTTCTACACACACTAACTTATTTATGGAGATGTTAATGCCAAAAAGTACTGTATGTTTCCTTGACTAACGAAACAGGAAACTTTCTTTCTACATAGAGGTTCACGTCTCATTTTCAAGAAAACTTCACACACACAGATACGTTCTTCACCTTGCAATTAAAAGTAAAACCTTACATTTTTGTTAAAATGGGGTTATTCATATATTCTCATCATGTGAAAACTTATCAACATTATGTGATTTTTTTCTTTCGTTGTGTATATTTTGGAGATTTTTTTCCAGAAACTGCCGAGTATGCAGATAGGCGCCAAAGATGGCGATTTGCAAAGAGTTGTATGAAACGGGAGAATAAGGTAAATTATTTTGTTTACTGAGGTGGATGGGCAATAAGTCTTGATTACTCTGTTACATTACCGTTTTTTATTTATCTGTTAAGTCCTCAAGTGAAATAATGCTAACATTCATAAACACAATAGCATTTAATAGTTTGCTTTATATTCACTCCATATCTGAGAGATCTGGGTAGAGGGTCACACCAGCCATTTGAAAGTTCTTTCTTAGATGTGAATGTAAAGTTCACACTAGAGGCTTTGTAACAGCTAGTTTGTAACTAACTCTATACGTTATTCGGAAGAATCAATTGGTCTTCAGGTAGAACGTAGCTAGTAAACTCTCCGTAAATGAATGCATAGTTGCATCATATGACGTTTACGTTCACCAGTCCAATAGCAGCCTTTACATTTGTGAGAAAAAGTTGTGTTGAAATGTTGTGAATGTCAAAACGTTCTTGATTTAAAATTATTTTACTCACATAATAACAGTAAAAAAAAATGTTTAGTAAATATATATAATAAATTTAAAATTACACAATATTAATAAACAAATGCTGATTAAAAGCAACAGCCCAATAAAATCATAATGAATTACATGTAATATGGGTGATTTCATTTTATTGCCAACCGCCAATGAAAAAGATGATCTTATTTTTACATGCACAGAACAGGAAGATAAACACACAGAGGCGCACTATGACGGGTTCTTGCTAGAGCCACTAATATGTGATGTTGTCACATAATGTTCTCTATTTTAAAAGGTAAGTGACTGTAAATGGCAGCAGTATCATGTGTGTAAAGCATTGAAGAATGTCGAGTGAAACAAGAGCTTTTTCAGTTAGTTCAGTAACTGCATTGCAGGGCGTCAGTAGACCCCTTTCACTGGGGCACGTGTTCCAGTATCCAGGCTGTGCCCCAAAATTTGAAGTTTTAGAAATCTATGTCCGTGCACGTCTGTGTTTCCTTCCAACAACTGCATAGCATGCAGGCACGCAAGGATGACGACAGGCGACTGATGTAGGCTTTGAAAACATTACGAAACTAAAGTACGTTTCTAAATAATATTGATAATCTTATTTTGACTCAATCATTAATGGCCCCTGTAGATGGAAATCAGAATTTGTTTGTGCAAAGCAAGAAAATAGAATCAGTAAAGAGATGATCAGCTGCACCCAGTGGCCCTGATTGGAGGTTGCTGGGTGGGTGTTTGTGGCGAGTGGGGGGCTTGTTGTTTGTGGGGGTTTCATTTGTGTGTGTTGTGTGGGTCTGGTTAGGTCTTGTTTTGTCGTCGATGTCGGACAACTGAGGAATAAAGTAACATTATGCCATTAATATTTTTCCCTGGTTTTTCCTATGTTTTCTGGTGTCGATCGCGGAGTGGCACCAGGTTGTACCTGCACAGTTTTGGCGAGTGGGGCTTCCTGGGTTCGTGGGCTCTCCCTCTTCTCCGTGGATGTTTGCTCGGTGGATTTTGTACAGGGTCACTCGCGGCAGCTATGACCGGCTAAGCCTGGTTTCTCACAAGTTTTTTTCCTCCATTATTCATCATTGGAATTTGGGTTGGAACAGGGCAGTGTTGGCTTGCTCACCAGGAGAGTGCATCTATTTAATTATTTATTTATTAGATAGTATTTATTAGAATGATTTTGCTTGACCTATAAACACCATGCACTGTGCTGTATTTTACCTCTATGTGTTTTTCTGTTTTTTTATTTGCTCCTGTAAAGCTGCTTTGGAACAATGCACATTGTGAAAAGCGCTATACAAATAAATTGAAATTATGAGTTTTAGGGAGGTAAGACTTGATAAACAAACATCTGTACATCCCCAGCCAATCAGGTCTCAGATATTAACGTTAGAGGAAAATGTCTTGGGAAACCTTCTTTCAAGTCTGTAAAATTGCATTGTTGCTTAGAAAAACATTTGAGTTCTGTATTTGCAGAAAAAATATAGGGGGCCTGTGCCCAAGTAGAGCTTTAGGTCAAGAAACGCCCCTTGTTCAATTAGTCTGCTACTTTATTTCTACAGTTACCCCTGACGGGAGGCTACCGTAAATATTTTGTTTAAATGTAATGTTACGCTTTAACTAAATTGAATGGTGCAGCAAATTGAGTAGTGCGTAAATTGTAAGTAAGTGCACATTTAAATCAAAACTAGGCGAAATTGTAATTTACACACAACTGGTGCAACCAGTGTTGTGCCGAAAACACACTCCCTGCCAGATTATGCACCCCCCACAATGGTTAGGATCAGATGTTAAAGGAGGGGTTAGAATGAGGTGTGGGGAGGGGATAGAATTGGCCAATCGGACAGCGAGTTTTTGTAGGGGGTGCATAATCTGGCAGGGAGTGTGTTTCCGGCAGAGAGCTGCACGGGTCCGATTTTCTAAAACCGAACCCGCCCGTACCCGCAGTGCTTAAAACCGCATCCGACCCGTTTTCCGACAGCAGCACTAATTAAAATCCGCACCCGACCCGACCCGACCCGCTTAAAATAGAACCGAAACCCGACCCGCACCCGAAATCAAATCAGTTATATATATATAATTTCATCTATGTAGATTATATGAGAAGTGAAAAGAGTAAAATCATAAATTGCGCAATATGTTGGGAGACAGTGTGGGCAGACATTATTTTGACCACTTCATTAAGTTTCTTATTGTATAAAGTCTTTCTTTAAAGTGAATTTCGTTTTGTATTAATTGTATCTTAATTTTAATCAATGTTTTATCAACCAATTGCCTGGATTTAATAAATAAGAAGTAAATATAGCAGGCAATATAATCAGGACACGGAGCGGAGGCGCCTAGAGACTGCTGGGAGGGCGCGGGCTCAAATAAACAAAAAAAATATTTTACCAACTTGAAATACAGGCATAGTTTTGTAGAAGTGTTCCTAATAATATGCATTCATTTTTACATTTGCATCTGACTGTTTTGAACCCGTGTTTAGACCCGTGTTTCCCCCGTGTCCGAACCGACCCGCACCCGTATCCAACACAGTTATATATTTTTCACCCGTTTCAGCCAAATTTGCGGGTCACCCGTCGGGTACCCGCGGCTACCCGAATCCGTGCAGGACTCTGGTTTCCGGCACAACACCGGCCCAAATAGTGTTATCTGCATAAATTAATAATTTCTCACAATTTTAGTTTTTATTCACGTGACTGGAAAGTGCGCCAAAATGTGATGAGAGGTTCAAAGATTTTTTTTGCCATTTATAAACTCTTGAGAACAAATGTACCTCTTAACACTCGTGCAGAAATAATATTGAACCTAAATTCAATATATTGTTACAGGATTTCACATTAAGCGCCTAATGCAGTTACATTGAGGTAAATAGACTGTTTACTAAAAATACATCTTACACACACACACTTTGGAGTCATCTTTCAGATGTCTACAACTCAGCATATTTATGACAGTATTTACTGTCCTTTACCTGTAAATACAGGAGAAACGAGGAGTCGAGTCCATTCTCTCAAAGAGCTTCTCACAGTGTGAGCGAAATGCTGTAGGTGGGGTCTGTGTTGCCAACTCTTTTCAAAGCAAAGTAGCTTAAGCCTGCCCGACAAGTCGCTCAATATTGCCAGATGACGTCATGCGCCAATTTAAATATCAAAGACGTCATCACGTAGTATCGGACAAGCTAAGCGCTTCAGGTCTGGTTGATATCTCCACTATCTGAGTTGTCGTTTATAATATTATATTAAAACAATTCACCCAAATGGACTATATATAGGTTCTTAATATATAAAGATTTGATGTAGGGAATTTGTATAAGGTTGTAAGGGGTAATTTTTACTCCGGAAAATATGCTTCGCTTGAACTTTTTCTGCAATATATTATTAGCAAACACAAAATAATCCCAAAAAATGTAATTAATATTCTCAAAGAAAATATGCTTTGCATAAACACATTTATGCAATATATTATCAAACACAAAATCATCATATGTAACTTTATACTTCTGACCCATTGTCAATTATGTCTAGGTATTATGTCTACTGCATTTCATTCTCTTGTGGACTTTTCAAAGTTCTTATTGATTATTCTATCCATGTATTTTTCCTGTTCATTTTTTTGTTGGTGGAATCATCAAAGAGTATCTTCGAGACTTGACTTGAGCATAAAAAACATAGGCTATGGTAATGTTTGAAATGCGTCAGTGCTTTCACGTTTATGAGCCGGGCGATATTAATGCATGACAATGACCATGAGTCCTTTTAGAATTTCATTCAATGATTTTTCCTTGTCTGTAAATTGTGTAAATATTTGTAATGTTTTATCACAACTTTAATGATTTAAATACTAAAAGTATTTCTATGAATATAAAAAGTGAATAACCATAATTGATAATGGTTAATCTAATATAAATAAAAAATGTAAGGTTTTGAAGTAAATTTTGAAGTAAACACAATTAGCGAGTGGCCTAAGTGCTGGTGTGATTTAGCTACTAGGACTTTACTTGTGGTAAATCGGGGATTCAGTGATACACGTCCCGAAAAGTCTGTCCCAAAAACGGTTTGTTTACTTCATACCCGATTATGTTTGAAAAAACGCGACGCACATTTGACATATTTTACCATTCAAGCAATAAGCCTGAAAGACAAGATTCGCGCGCTGACTGGAAGCATTTGCTCAGGGATGATGTGTTTTTTGAAAGGAATACAAAATAGGATTGCTTCCCTGATCCTTAGAATTCAAAATATATCACATATTAGGATATTTTTGCTTCGCCCGATCCTTGTCAATTATGAGGCAACAGCCAGGTTAGAAAGGTTCACACTTACGACTCACTGACCTCACATGAGCGACAGGCAACATCTGTGCATTATCCTCGTCAAGATACACAGATATCACAAAAAGATAAAATGAATTTATCAATTTTTCATTGATTTTGATTAAGATTATGCTGCAATAGCAGAATAACGGAAAACTGTGCGGGCTTGTTGTGATAATCCGGAATTTTATATTTTGAGTTATGCTGCGGTGAGACTCGAGTTTGAGCATGCGAAATTGAATATGTGCAGGAGCGATTCCTTCATCTTTTACATTTCTGTACCGAGAGCTCACGCTGTTCAACAAACTTGAACTTTTCTACGCAGCGAAATAACTTCGGACGGGCTTGCGTTTCCAGTCTGTCGCATGCGTATGAATGAAAGTCAATGGACCGAAAAGTCAAGTGAGACGTGGGATTAAAGGGACATTTTCGTCTGTGTGTGCCAGCACACTTAAGAGCACGTTTCACGCAATACCATTTTTTAACCTTTAGTTAGTGCGTTATGTTGATGTAAGAGCATAAATAATTCCTGCAAAATTATAAAGCTCAAAGTTCAGTGCCAAGCGAGTCATTGTCTTTAACAGAATTCGCTTTTCAAGAACTACAGCCCTCTACTTCCCGGGTACATGATGTCACCATTCCGAGTGCTTTTAATAACCTCCGCCCACAGGAATATGCCCAAAAATAACTGTAATAAACTTATATTGTGTGTGTGTGTGCGCTTACCTCTTAAACACTTCTATGAAACGTCCTTTGAAGTCTTGCTTGCAAATGTCTCCTGGTCAATCTGCTTGTTTTATTATCCAACTCTGGTCCAATATTAAAAAGCAAAACTAACGCATCTGTTATTAGTGTTATTTAATATAACCGGTCTGGCGCCATTCGGTCCAGTGTCATTTCCGTTGCCATAGGAGGATTTTTTTAATTTCAAACATAGATTGACGTTTGCTCATGCACTAATAGACCTCTGTTAAAATTCGATCGATCTGCATGTTTTAACTGATAAAGTGAAGTTGATGCTATTGTTACTGTTTATTGCCGAAAAACAAAATTTATGAATACACCTGAGATGGGCACAGACCAATCACAAGAGCCTGAGAAGCGGAAGCCAATCACGAAAGACCTGGTCAGCTTTACCATTCAGAACGTTTCGGAAGGAAGGACTTTATCTTGACCAAAAGAAATCCAGTTGTTTTATGAGAAGTGGGACAGCAAGGAAAAATAGACTTGAAATATGTCAATTTAAAGCGTTTTTTTTTATTAGAAACATAAACATCCATTGTTAAACAACCTAAAAACATAATCAAAGCCTCTAAAACAGTCTAAGACTAGGTAATTTAATACCTTTCTTCATCTTCTGCCAAAATGAAAGATTTGTTTGTTTCTTGGTACACACCATTGCCGTTCTTTAGTCTCTCTGCCCCCACACTGTTATATTTTATTTTGTCGAGCAGCCCAACTTCTTGATGATGTTCTACGGATAGGTAAAATTTGTCATTTGGTGTGTGCAAGCTTGTGCCTGTGTGTATGTCAGACTCTACGCTTGTGGGAGAAAGGCAGCAGTCAACAACGTGTAGATAGCGTCAGCAGCGAATATCAAACGTCCAGTTACTGAATAACTGGGGCTAGGGGCTAGAGCCCCGAATAAATGGTGCTAGAGACGCCCATGATTCCAACCCTTCAGGAGTAATTTTCATTGTAGAGCTAAAATGCGTCTGTGATCATGTTTACACGTCCATAGTCATGGCGTTCCATCTCGTTTCTTAATCATAAATTATCAAACAAGGTCAATAAGTAAATAGTTCTTGGGTTCATGTTTACACTTCTATAGTCATGGTGTTGCTCTGGTTGATCTTCTAACCGCAGTTTCTTCCCTTAGCGGCCTCTCAGCCCCTGTCTCTAAATCTCCTGGGTCACTCCCAGCATTCTACCCCCCTTCCTTGATAGCGGCATTTGGAGAGTCGAGGTCAGTATTTGTATTTCCAATTAGTGAACTTTCATTTGCTCTTGGTTCTCCTCTTTTTGGTGGCTAATTTGAGATATCTCTCTCCTGTGTTTGATGGTCTTCTCTTGCAGACATCAACTCTGGAACTGAGCTATAATAACAAGTATCTTTCCTCACCTGAGTCAGTCCTGTCACCATCTCTGTCATACTCTGCTTTTGTTCTGCTTGTCTCTCTCCTTTTTCAGGGTAGACTATATACACTGGATTGCCTGAGACCTGTTGTACAACAGTTAAAAGGTAGAGAACACCGTTGACTCATGGCAGAGGCAAGTGATCTTTCCATCATTCCTCCTCTTTGTTGATCAGCGTTCCTCAACATCTTGAATAGGGTCCGATTATCTCTCTCGACAGGATTTCCTTGAGGGTGGTATGGCGGCGTTCTGGAATGGCCAATTCCAGCAAACTGTCGAAAGTTCTGAAAAGCTTATTTTTAAAATCCTCGACCCTGGTTGTGATGCAACTTGGCCTGGTCTCCAAAACCGTGGAACGTAATCCTGGAACAAGCGCTCAGCTGCTGTCTGTCCTGACTTGTTCTTACTATAGTAGGCCTGGGCAAATCATGTAAAGTGGTCCATGACAACAAGGATGTATTCAAATCCTCCACAGCTAGGTTCAAGGTGAAGATAGTCAATTTACACCAACTCCATGGGTAAGTGTGTTATAATGGACACCTGGACGTGAACGTTAAGTGTATTTTATTTTATGCATTAGCACTTCTTGATCAAGCACTTCTCCACTTCAACCTTAATGGAAGGCCAGTAACAACTGTTTCTCACCATACATCGTGCAGATATGTCCCATTTTATCATGAAGATATTCAAGGACAAGCTTTTTGTACTTGCTCGGTAAGATGAGTTGTTTCCTCTCCTTTGTTCTTTGGTATAAGACTTCTCCTTCTTAGCGGACCCTTTTCCACTCATACGTTAACTTTGTGCTGGTTTCCGTTACTACTCCCCTCTCTGGAAGCTCAATATTATACTCTTTCCACTGTCTCACCTGTGATATAACTGGATTACCTTCTTTTTGGGCTTGAATCAGCTCGTTATGCTCCATTGCTGGCAGGCAGGTGGTAATTTGTAATGATTCTTCCTCAACAGTTGACATGTACAGAGTAGCAACCCAAACTATTTCCTCTTTTTCAGTTACATGACTGCCTTCCCAAACTGCTTGCACTGCCTCCATGGGTAGTGCTTCGGTGCATTCTGACTCATACGCCTCAATGTCCAGGGGAAGCCGAGAAAGGGTGTTTGCATCAATGTGGATCCTCCCTGGCCAAAACTTGACATCAGACCCCACATGTCAGGGGGTATTGTCAGTATACACTGTAAAGTGTGGACCATATAACAGATAGTCCCAAAATTTCTCACACTGCTCACTTCAAGGCCAGATATTCCAGTTAGCCGCTGTGTAGCCGGTAGTTTTTCTACGCTGTTGTCAGGGTTCGGGAACCATATCCAATGACCCTCAACTTCCTATCTTGCCGCTAGTACAGATTGTAGGCACAGAAGTAACTAAAGAACCCAAATAATCTCCTCATTGCACCCACCATCTTGGGTGTGTTGTTTCTTAAGGATCATACAGCTTCCAATACCTTAGGGACTATCCTCACCCTTCAACTGACACACAGTGCGCCTAAAACACCTGACCTCACTATGAAACATCTCACATTTTTAAGGTTTTAACTTGACACCATGACGTTGAAGAACCTGTAAAATTCTACAGAAACTGGCTTCATGCTCCTCAAAGGAACTGACGTAGCATAGGACATCATCCCAGTATGGGATACAACACCACTCCCGGAGTGAGTTGAGCATCTCTTCCATGCTGCGTTGGAAGGCAGCAGGCACATTAGATAATCCAAAGGGGATACGGACCTATTCATAGAGGCCCCAGGGTGTGATTAATACGGTCATGTGTCTGGACCCCTCTGCGATGAACCCTTGGTGAAACTCTTTGCCCTGATCCTGGATGCTGACCCAAGAGTATCCTCCTAGTGTGTCAATCAGATCTTGTATCCTTGGGTCCAAATGGCGCTGTCGAGGAAGGGGAGAGAGTGCTGGGAGCAACCTAGGAGATTTAGAGAGTCCCCTAAGGGAAGAAACTGAGGTTACAAGATCAACAAAAGAGCGAAGACCAAAGCAACTGTACACCTTTGACACAATAGGTCAACCTAAGGTACATCCCTTTGCAACGGTGAACTCTGTAGCAGCTTACATCAGTATATACCTACCTGCTTGGGGCTTGCCCAGCTACACTACACCCATCACTTACCACAATCCATACATACAACCCATCCACACACCTAATGGGTTCACAACAATTATATGTTGAGTACGGTGATTGTAGGGGAGGTTACGTTTTTTTGGCATGGAGAGTGTGACACACACAAATTGTGTACACAGTTGTGTTGATTGTTTGCGTTCCCTATTTCTCATTTCATGAATGGTTATATTGATTCCTATGTTTTCCTTAAAAAAAAAGCTTTTTGTTTGTCTTAAAGAGCTAAGGACTTAAGGACCGTTAACGCACCTACTACAGCGTTTCGCGCACACTGAAAAGAGCTGCAAGAGAACCGACGCGACAGTAAATACTTGCATAAATATTGGGTAAAAGTCAGGCTGTAAAAAATAGTTGCGGTGTTATGAGCTCGATGGACACTGGAGTGCACCTGGTTGCTGCTTTAAACACATCGCTGTTAAACAGTTAAATAAACAATGTCGCAAACAAGCGTATCCTGTGCTTTTCGGGTTAAGGAATGTGTTTCTTAATGTGACAACTGAAACGACAGACTGATGAATATGTGGGACATTTTCTCAAAATGGAACATGTGGGACAGCGGGGAAAAATAATGCTGTGCGGTACAATGCAAAGTTGGACAGGTGTGAATATGATGAATATGTGTGAATATGATTCTATACTGTTGATGAAACTATTTTATAATCAAAACATTACATTTACAAAACATGTATAGGCCATTAAGTTATTTTTACGATTTAATAATTTTTTATAAATAACATGCAAATATCATGATACATATGTAGCAGAGTGAATCAAGTGTTTCTGTGTGGACATGTGATTTCAGTCATTTTAATAAGTAGTCTTGAACTTACGGGTATAGGGTCAGAGTTGTCCACCCGAACGCGAGTCATTGTTGGTAACATACCTCGGTGGCGTCATCTGTTGCTGCCGAGGGTAGGATACTGTTTGTTTCTAGCTTTTGGTTTCATGCTGTATACGTGGACAGTCATTTTTTTTCTTATTAGGAAGCGTAATATGTCTGCCGACTGGTGGCAGAGTCCTGGGTGTCCATTTCTCCAGTTGGCCTCAGGTGTTCAAAGCGACTGCCATGAATAGCGGGAGTTATAATGTTTGCTCTGTTACGTATTAATGGGTTTGTTTAAGTTTTATGGGAGTTTAACAAGTATTGTAACTTTTGCTTCAAGTCCGGCAGGTTCACTAATATCCAAAAGTATGTAAATGACCTTTCGGAGTTAACCTTGAGCTAATGCAACCACTTTGCTGGGTAGCCCTTTCTCGCTTCCTGCAGAGCTCTGCGTCGCTAGGCAATCCGTATCAGCGCATTCTGTGGTTAATGAAAGGCTGCCGATTGGCAACTTTGTATTCTTTTTGTTTTCCTTTATGTTCTTGCCTAAGGTTGCTTGGTGTTATTCTCATGCCTCGTAACTAGAAACTTGCTGCTTTCATTCGTACCGTTATTACCTTCACAAGTACTTTTTTACCTTGTTAGTGTCTTTACCTAAATTGGCAAATTTTATATTAAAGCAGAAGCAGAGAGACAGCAATGTTCTGTAAGACTTTAGCATGTTTTTGTCAGTAGTTGTGTTGAATCCTGTTGCGTTAATGTCCATTGAGTGTGATGTTACGGAAGCATTGTATCCTGGTCATAGAATGTGACACCCATCTTAACTTCATGCCACCCTACGCATTGGAGCAGAGAGCTGTTTTTTGAATCAGGCCTTAAACCAGTGAACAGTTGGAGCAAAATAAGGCATATTAGAGCTGCTACACACACTTTTCCATTTTGGATGGTCAAAAATGTTTGGTGCTCTAGAACTGGGGAAAATGCATCTGCAAATTTCCCTAATTGATCAAATTCACTGCCTGCTGGCAACTATTTAAGAGATTTTCAAACAGAGCATTCATGTTAATCAAAATGCAATTTCACCTTTGACAAAGCACATGAATAACATTTCTCTCTGTGGTGTTATTGTTCCATATGTGGATTAAATGACAGCTCATACTGCTCATGGTCAGATGAAGATGAAGTGGTGTCAGGTCCTTAAAAATGCATCTATATCAGATCTACTTGCTGCAAATGTGCATTCAATCCTAAAACAATTCAAAGTACAGTTGAAGTGATGTAAATTGGCGCACTTGTGCATCAGCATGAATCAATTTTGACCCGCACAGGCCTTTATAGCTCTGTGAGGGCACTAGAGCATTGTGTTGAGAATTCTGAGCCAGTCAGCCACAATGTCATATTGCATTTGTTGGGATATAAATGGAAATTTAATAGTAAGCCCTATTAAAGGGATAGTCCACTCAAAAAAAGTATTGTCATTATTTACTCACCTTCGAGTTGTTCCAAATATGAATGAAATTCTTTGTTATAATGAACACAGAGAAATATTTTTGGAAGAATGCTTATAACCAAACTGTTATTAGACCCCATTGACTACCATTTTTAGGAAAAAATACACAAAAGAAGATATTTTGAAGAGTGTAGCACAGCTAACAGTTCTGGGGCACTTTTGACTACCATTGTCATTTTTCCTATAGTCAATGGACTGTCAGGTTACAAGCATTCGTCTAAATATTTTTCTCTGTGTTCAACCAAACAAAGAACTTTTATACAGGTTTGGAACAACAAATTCATGAAAGAATTTTCATTTCTGAGTAAACTATTCCTTGGACCAAGACAGATGTGGTTTGATCATTTTAATGATAAGCAGACTGAATTTTTTATTTGAAATACACACTCCAAATGAAATATTGTTGCCTTACCATTCTTGTATTCCATGTCCAAATATCTTGACCATTGAGGGTTGTCATGAGGTCTGGTTAAAAGACAGAGATGATCCGAAATGTTTTTTGTCACATTTTCACATAGGAAATGCAATAAGTGTAATGCAGGGACTCAAGTCAAGTCATTTTGGGGGGGATTTCATCAAAAGAGCTGCACAGGAAAACAAAAGAGATTATATGGTTCTATTTGACATTTTGTTTTTTATTGACATATTCTTATTCTGTGACAACCTTATGTGATGTGAGATGAAGGGAAAGTTTGATTGATGTGCTGAAGATATTTATTAAACAAAACACAGTAACCAAGAAGCTAAGAAGGAACATAATGAAATATAAAGAACAAACATCATCTGAGAAAGGTCACAAAAAGGGCTCAAAACACAACATAAATTATGAACGGGTGAAGGTGTCAAATTTTGGATGAACTGTCTTTTTTAATTAGAATGATTTTTAATTTAAACATTTTCTTATTAGGCATAGGCTAATCCTTGCTGTTAATCCGTTCTCACTAATGCAAATTACCCAGACAATTTATACAATACTTTCATGGTTTTTAAAAAAAAATCTACCTAAAAGCTGATTAATCTACCTATTAAAAGCCAGTGTAGAAAGCTTGTAGTGGAGCTCAGTGAAGGTCGTCAGGAGTTTTAAGCCTTTTAACCATAAAATGAATGTAAAGATTGGATTTATTCTTGCATTGCTGCACAGCTCACAAATAGATGCCACTTAAATAATGCTAGCCCAGAGGTGCAGCATACCTCTGTGACCTTAGTGACATGCAGTGGCAGAAGAGAGTGTTTGTGTCCTCTGGCACAGACATGAGCAAACAATTCCCCTCCAAAACAGGCTCGGTAGAGCAGTCATGGCAGAGCACACATCCACCAGGGAGCACACTGCAGCTGACACGCTGTATGAGGGCATTAACCTGGAGACAGGACGAGCGAGATAACGGTGACGGTCAATGCATTCAGATTAAAGGAAAGAGGATGCCATTGTCACTATGTGTTTGTGACTGTAGTGGGCAAAGCAATCACATGACCTTGCTCGCACAGAAAAGTTTAGGCAACACAGGAGGCCCCCTTGTATAATGAGGGATATTAAGAGGGAATTTACAATTAAATTCTGGTTAAACATAATCACAGTTTATTTTGACTGTTCTGGTTAAAATATGTTAACAATTGTTGACAATTAGAAATTACGTTATAATTAGACACAAATGTTAGAACAGAAACCATTAAGAATCCCATTAGCTCAGACATGGCCACACGAAATTTGTCTTTTTATTTTTCCTCCTAAACTATTTTACCTTGTGATTTACAAAGAATGAGTGATTTGAATTTACCACAAACCCTAAAGGAATATAACCATATGTTCCTTATGTTAGAAACAAATATAATAAGCTTCCCTGAAATGATTTGATCTTGATCTTTCATTGCACAGGCCTCAACAATATCAGAATAACGGTCAGATCTCCCTTATTCCTTAAAGCTCATTCCACCCCAGATGCAACATTGCTCTCCATTAATGCTCTGAGTGGCCGGGGGCATTCCCTTTACAACACTTGACAAAATATGGATCCCTCATTACCCCCATGCATACAACAAAGCGTGAATGTGGGTTCTGTCACAAAAGAAAGAAACACTTATAAATTTCTCACTCAGAAACATTGAGTGTTCTTTTAAGAAGGGCACCATAATGTGATGGGAAATAATGGTATCAGGCAGACGAAGATGGAACTAGGGATAGAGGATGAAATATTGTAAGAAATGACCCCAGGACAGTCTGGATAAGGAAGAAAATGCACATTCCTAACTGACCACTCATTTTCCATCAGAGTCATATTGTTTCCACTTCATGCTTGAATTCCCCATGAAGCTTTCTCCCTCTGTAAACAAAACACACATTTGCACAGAAAATTACAAATGCAATGAGAAAGCAGCTTTACACTTAATGCTTTGGACACAGGAGCTCTTCCAAATAGCAGAAAAACAAAGCCCCTTATATGTGGTTAAGGGAAGAGTGCACTTTATCATGGATAAGCGTTTTTAACAGGGAGGGGGGTTGAAGGCAGAGTCTAGATCTGTCTTGACATTTTCAGTATCATATGTTTGTAGGACAGCCAGGGTGAAGACAGATGTGAATACATTCAGAAACAAGCACTAAAGAGCATTAAACTACTCCAGTTCGGGACTCTTCCTATGGGTGTCACGAATGGCGTTCTAGAATCAAATGTTTGGAGATGAAGTTTATAGGGTTTAATGTAACCTCCTTACGGAGGGGAACGCAAGTTGTCTGGAACACATGGAGCTAAAATTGCGACCAAATTGCATATGACACATTTATTCTACATCCATTAATAAATAGCTTAATAAATGCTCATCACCCCTTGCTTGGCAAAAGTATTATCACACAGAAGGATAAGGGAGCACATTCTCCTTAAAGGCACTATAAAAGAATACAAATTACTATTACTCAGATTCTTGATAGGGCACAAAGCATCCCAATATTTAGCGATATGTAACACATTATTTTTAACGCTGTTGATACATATCAATGACATTTCATGTGAAAAAATAAGCAGCAAATGATAGCTCTGAAACATGGGCCTATTGTTGATGAAAAATATTCCAAAATACTTGATGCTTAAAGTTTTTGAAGAATCTTTATGGTCAAATGTGTATGTTTAGGTATTCAGTTCGCACACAAGTGTAAAATCTCCTTTCTAAAATGCTGGTTCCATAGAAATGCTCGGACATCAGGAAGTTCCTGGTCAAAAGGGTGAATGAAGAAAAGGTTACTTATCTTATTAATGTTCCTTCAGTTAAAGGTAATTTCAAACACTCTACACCTAAAACAACCCTTCAAATTTTTTCTCAATGAAGGGACGTGCAGTGAAAGTTCACTCTCATTATCTTACATAGGAATTCAAACTGTGTGACAGGACTGGGTATAATTATTACCTGCTGACATATGCTAATAAGATGCTGAGACCAAAACAAAACTTCATCTGGAATTGTTCATTTATTTAATCTCAATGCAAACTCAATCGAACGGATCTATCAAAGTAAGTGCACTGGAGGCCAGCTGAAGAACAATTTTAAACGAGCAAAGAACCTCACTTCAGCAGTGCAGAACGCTCATTTGGCATTTTTGGCATAAAAATATTGATTTCCAATAAAAAAAAATTATCTCTGCAATTGAGCATATATATTAAATCCAGAATTTTTTTTTCTAAAGAGTTGCTATAAAGTTTTACAGTGCCAGAACCGTCTGATAGTTTCGACACACATTGCATGACTGCACTGTTGTGTAAAAACTGCAACTCCCCTTTGACCAATAACATTAGATGCATTTAGCTCTGGCCCATCATCGACTCATTACAGTTATGCTCATCATATGAAGCTGTTAAACTGAAGCATATTTCCATGTAGGCGTTCAGTCAAATGGATGAAGCTGATGAACCTCCTAGCACTTCTCATTCCACACAATTCTGGCCTGGCCTGTGTAATCTCTGCATGCCATGCTCATAACCCATTTTCAACACTAGCATCAGCCAAGGGACAAAAGCAATGTGTGTGTGTGTCTGTGTGTGGGGGTGGTTAGAGAAAGCAGCAGATCTGTCCACATCGTTAAGGTTCAGCCTAATTGAATTCCTCTAATTAGTCATGCACACGCCTGGTGGATCAGCTTGCTGCTTTACGTACATGACAAGGGGAGAGAAAGAACTGAGCTGGTGCTTTCAAACCACAAGACGTCCTAAAGTGCACAAACATCACTTTCCACCCCCCCTGTCCCTGGCCCCCACAGGCCCCTTTGCTGTTGTTTGTGGTAGCTGATATAGGTTAAAGCAAACTCTCATGCGCTGTGAGAGGGAGCAGGCCGTGTAATTTAAATTCTGATGACATTTACTGTCAGGCAGTATTAGTGCACTGGCATCCTCCTCTGCCTGGGCATGAATCTTACTCAGCACCAGCAGGCCGCGGGGGCAGAAGAAAGACTCTCTCCTTTTTCCTCTCTCCTTCCCTACTGTAATTGTCCCAAGGACCACTGTCAGTCTCTGGCAAGGAACCGGAGCCTTTTGCCCTCCCCCTTCCACGTCTAATAGGCCCCGTATTGTAGTGCTGTGCTGTTTATTGCCTGGTGGAATGTCACATATACGGGTCATGTGCTGCAATTGGTCAGACACCTTCAAAATGCATTCTGGAAGATGTGCCCTCTTGTTTATTCTGCGCCAATGTAATGTCACTTTCCAAAAACAATTTTGAAAATGTTTAAACAGATTTTAAATTAGTCTCATAGCAGACGATATCACCATATAACAGATAAATTAAGTACCGTAAATTAGGAGTTAGACAAAATTGTATGTGTGTGTGCCTCTAATTGAATGAGTCTCTAATTATGTGAGTAGTACCAGTGTGCTTTGTGAGGATGTTTGCAGTTTTATCTCCTGAGATAAATATATTAGACAAGGCCTGAGCTTCCAGCAATGACGTGACCTTGAGTGACTAATGCAACAGCAATGATCAGACAGGGCCAAGAGCCTATAACCTCAGGATTAATGGGGACCGTTTTAAAATATAAAAAGAAAAGTTACATAATATGCTTTAGACTGGCCAATTACTGAAATGCATCTCTGCGATAAGTTAATTACCGAACAGTGTTTGCTGCACATTATATTCAATGTCTGGGCACAAACCTTATCTCCAACACAACATATTTAAATTATGTATGGTTTTATGGGTTTTAAGAATTAATATTTATATTGACACAATGACAAAACATACTACATACTAAACTTAATCAATTACAATTAATTCAATCACTAATGTTAATAATGTCATATTTTAAGGATGTCATGCATGTTAACTGAAAATTCCAGCAAAACCACAACACTTGAGATATGTATAATATATATATTTCTGCCTAATTTCACACATGACATGTCATATCACACTCAGGTGGGAAGCACCCTCTTTGAAATTAATGGTGTGAAATGCTGACGTTGAGAGTCTTTAATTTGTCTCATCTCTCCATCCGCAGGATTGGGCGGTAAACGGGCGTTTCGTTGAGCATAACATCTTTAACTGACAGCTCTGGAGCACTGACAGATCCTTGGGAAATTAACAAAGACTGCATAGAGCACATGTCATATATCATATACTCACCATGTACCCTCAACACTACCTGCAAGCTATGAATCTGTACTTTTCTCTCCCTCCACACTCTATAAAAGCTTGTGGGGGTGGAGGGTGTGTTGTGAGCTACGAGACTAACAGCACAACATTTAGTCTGTTGTTTACCGTCATGTACAAATATATAAGCAAGTGCAATGTACCTTAAGGAAATTAAATCCATTTTCATATTCCCCTGCCATCCACCCAACAGCACTCTGTGTACACAGTGCAGAAGGAGCTGTGTGGTTCTGATGATGCATATACAAGCAAAGCCATCTGCTATGTATTACTGCTGCCAATTTTAGAAATTGTGAGATAAATAAAGATGTAGACGATAAAACAAAGCTTACCAGTCCAATTAACGCATATCATCAAATTGTGCATTTTAAAATGTGCTGGGTGGTTTGGAACTGTAACATGAAAATCAGTCCAACGTGGATTTAGTGTGAGAAATAGAGGGTACAGGAGTGAGAGGATGTGTTTCTGTCATTGCCATGCTCCAACAAATGCTTAAAACACAACCTCAAACACAAAAAAGATTTGCTAAAGGAAACATTTCCTCACTAGTACAAAGAATAGCACCTATATTCTAAAAAACATACACAAAGTTGAGAGGAAGATGCTATGATGGTGTGACTCTCTGAACTGTTGTTTTGAGTCTATTCACATTCCAGTCTTGCTAAAAATTCTGAAAGTTGATTTGTTTGCTGGGTAGTAAACAGTCATCCTATTTATTTATCAAAAGTAATTTTACCAGTACTTAAAGACAAGAAACAGATTAGGAAACAGATTAAATCGTGGTGGCGGGAATAAATGAACAATAGTCAATGAAGCCCCAGTTTGCTCCATTCCAAACACCAATGCTTTCTCATTTACACCGACTAACTGATCCAGATCGCTCTTAGATAGGTTTCGTTGTGGTTTGTAAATAGCACAAACAGATTAGAGCAAACTAAGCATGTGATGTGTTTTTAAAAGGTGGCCAGCTCAAAAGATCTGAGGGATTTAAAGAGAACCCTGAGAAAGACACAATCCTCAAACAATGAAGTGCAATGGAGTTTGGGATAAGTTTCAATAGTTTAATAGCATTCAATAGTTTCAACAAATGCAGAATTTTATATATGTTATAAATAAAATAAATAACATGAAATATGATTTACAATATGAATCACAAATTCAATCCAATTAAAACAGAATATATAAAAACTGATACATATAATATATATTTTTTCACCTTTTCTGAAATCTGTTGCATATCTGCAATGTGCCGTGGAACAAACAGTTACATTAAAAAGTGGCAGATGTCCGATTAATCCTCCCTCTCTCCTTTTTCCTTCTATTACCATTTCCTTGTTCACATTGGTCACACTGAATAGAAGAAACTATTTTTTGTCCTAATTAAAAGTTGGTGAGGATATCATGATGAGCACATGACAGAAAGCCATTATTTTCTGAATTTTAATCTGGTCCTGGTCATTCAGGGAAAGTAGACCCATGCTGACTTCCTCTTTAAGTGTCGCTGCTGCTGACCAGTATGATGATTTCTCCTCTCCAAGGGTGGTTCTCAAGTAGAAGTGGAGAAAATTGGCAGAACTTAAATTGGTGGCATTTTGTGGTCTTTAAAGAAGAATGAGAAGGGGGTCTCATTAAAACTAGCCAAGAAAGGCCTTCAAGTTTTTGCTGTCATTAGTTTACGTAACTGTGAATAAGAGGAACTGCAATTATGGATGCGGATAAATCTTGTTGTCAATTTGTGGCTGATGAGGTAACACCTTTGATTCTGACCCCTGAGCTAAATTTGCCCCCTCTGGGGTGTTCAGACTCTGTATGACTGGCATACATACAGTAGAGCTCTATGTTTTTTTCCTTTTGATAAATGTTACAAAAATGCTTTCAGGTTTCTGTGGCTTCAAAATAAAATAAACTTTTATTGGATTTACAAATAAAATAATTTATTATATTCATTTTCTACACTACAATGCCATAAAACACTTAAATTTTCACAGCTCTGATTATAGTAAACCAGAATTAATACAATTAATTTGCACTGCGTCAGTTAATGACTATGGCACTGACCGTAATTTCTAAAAAGTTTGAAACTGAAAATTTGCTTCAGTTTACAAGAAAATACATGCATCAATGGATTCTGGATTATCTAACAGTAAGCTTTGAAATATATCCATTGCAATGCTCATTTACTCAGTTATATTAAACTCAATTGAATATGGAAAACTGAGGTTTCGGGATTTATTAGTCACCATTGTACCACTGTGATGTGGAGGTTGTCTCCTGATTTAATTGGGCTGTATTGTGTGCTTTGTGGCTGGTGTGAGGAGTAATTTTCACACATAGAAAGGTCAGCCGGCACGGTTTGAAAAACAGCCTGTCTAACCTAGACTATTAATATATACTGGACACCCAGTTTACCTTCAGCTAGCCAGATACTCATATTAACATCTCTCACATTTGGAAGTAATTTAATATGCCACTTATAAAACTTTAAGTCCTCTTATGAAAGTATAGGCAAGTCTAAAGTTTGACTTAATGGAAAGCGAATAGAGGGTATTGTCTGGATTCCTTTTGACCCCCCACTTTTATCCTGGTAAGTCTGTCCACAGCTTTCAGATTCAATAGAGAGATATCAATGGCTCTGGACGGAGGAGACCACACTTCAAGGGGACGTAATACCCATACAAACAGTCACTGGAGAGAATGCTGTGCAACACTCCACAAAAACATTCAAGAGGAACGAGACGCTTTCAATGAAGAGACAATTGACTTGTTTAATGCTCTAGCCAGTGTTTTTACTTTACACATTTATTGATTATTTATCTGAGAAAGCAAAGAATTTGATTTAATTTTTCCATTTGTTTCCCCATTTTTAAAAGAGGTGTTAAGTACTCGTGACCAATCAGAATTTCATTTCACAGTGTGTGTGCACTAAGAAGGATTAAACATTTGGGGAAATTGCTAAAGTACTGTAGCTGATTCACCATTCAATTTAGACTTTTGAAAAAAGAAAGATGAAAAAAGAAAAGAAAATGAAAGAAGGAAGGTAAAATCAGGTCCAACCGTAGCAAAAGCCATGGCCAGGGGTTTAAGAAATTAGCAATGCTCAACTGGAACGGAAGTACCGCAACAGGACCTCCACACCAAAGGTCCTCTAATCATATGTAACATCTACCATTGGAACGTAGTGGAAGGAGTTTACAATAAGCTTAACCCCAACTTTTATTTTGCGCCCAGCAGGCTCTTCCCTGCATGTTGTGCACTTTGAACACTATTTTGTTATTCTGATTTCACTTGGGCTTCTAATCCAGATCTCCCTGTTTCCCAATAAAACGCTTGCCAGTCTCAAAGCTTTAAAATTTTCCCTCAATCCTTAACTCAACCTCAAAGAACTCTCCAGTACTCCAAAGATGAGCTCAAAGAGGAAAAAGTTAGCCCTCCATCATTTTACCACCAGTTCCTAGCTGAATTCTCTTTAGCAGCATCACCATTTATGCTACAATGCACATTTTTTTGTGCCATTTTACATATTACGTTACAATCACAGGTTTGACTGTTTTTGGCCGTGTGGTTTGAATTGGTGGAAAACCACGTCACAGTTATCTTTCGTAAAGCAAACCATTTTTTGGCCTAGTCGGCCAGCTTGTGCAGACGTGGGAAGGGACTTCTGCACCAACCTGTGTGGGGAGTTGAGGTCTGGCCTTGAATTAGTTTGGCTCTGTACATCATTTTCCACCAATAGGCTCCTCTATTCCAGGGAAAGGGCTTGAAAAGGAGACACAGAGTTCAATTGCTCAATATTCATCTACATTTTTTTCCCTGGATGGGCACAATATGGTGGGCTTAATTAACTTTTCTCAAAGGTGAAGCAGTGCGCACCATCTGCTGTGAGACAATCATGTTTCTATGCCTCTGCCAATAATCCCGTTACCCCTTTTAGGAACAAGGGTGCGGGGTAAAGTGAAAGAAGGAGTGCGAGAGAAAGATATACACAAAACAGTTAGCCCCCAAAATTATGGACCATCCACCCTCAACCACTTTCTCCTGAAATCTTTTTCAGCCAAACTCTGGCCTTGGGTCCTATATGTAATAAATCTGCTGAGCTGTAAATACAACAAGATTTTTTGTTTGCATGCAAAATGTATTAATCAGTGAGCATCATTACTTTTTTCTTTTTTTCTTGCTTTATTATTAAATTTTGATGCTCATTATGTCATCTACATTGAAGACAAGTATACATTTTAATATTTTAAAACCTTCCCCATATGCATAATTCCTAATATATTTCAAGGACCACACAACACAATCAAGGGCCGAGTGAACTTGCCCCAAATCTGGGTCATTATTTGATCTTTGTTGCTCCTAATCTGATTAAGTCATTGTGGAGGTAAACTTCAGACCCAATCTTGTTAGCAGCTGGCCCAGATGGATTACGAAGGCCAGTGAGCTGGAAAATGAACTGAGCAGTTCAGCTTTGGACTTGTTCTCTTTTAACATCATCTTGGCCTCTTCTTCTGCGCCTTCTGCTCTCCTTTCTGCTGGCCCTTCAAACAAGATATTATCCCCAGTTTCTGCACTTGTGTGAGCCCATGATGCTTTTCTTCCCCTCCATCTATGCTGTCTTTGCTCAACGCAGACAAAGACAAAAGAGCCCAGCCCATTCTTAAAGGTCCGGATTCCAAGACGCTGTTTCAACATTTCTTGGCACAATTTAAACGAAACTTGCACCGGTTAACCCTTTAGGCTGGTGGAAGTATGTGGCGAGGATTCATCCATTTGTTTGGGCGTCTCGATTTTCTTTTTATTCCTTAAACTATGCAAATGCTTGAGATGTGTGGTCTGGCTGAAGACACTCGCAGTTTTGCTTGTGGTCTTCATTGAGTGCTTTTATAGTGAATGCACACCACAGTCTAAAGCACAAAAAGTGCCCTTTAAGCTAAAATAGTTCAAAGCATTCAGTAGACAAAGAAGACTAAGCTGGGATTTTTTTATGTACACTGAAAAGAAGAATAAGATATAAGTTGACCATTGCTGCTCGTTATGACGCTAGCTGCCAAATCAAAGCATTGTGTTAGAAAATAAAGGCTCCTGAAATTTGCTCTTGCGCACCATATGCAAAGAAGAAATGGAGAACAATTTAGACAGACTGCCATTTTGTTTCACAAACTTCTCAATGCTCTTTTTGACACTCCATTGAGGGAACAAGGAATTCAAAAGATGTTATATTCGATCAGGTTTTCTGCCTAAATGGATAATAATCAGCGCTAAAGTTTTGGGCACAACACAGTGTGGAGAGCCTCTTAGAGCCTTAATCAGGAGGTTTTCTCACTTGTATCGCATCCTATACAGGGCTAACTACACAGTGAATTGCTCCCTTCTATTGATTATCTGGATGGGAATTTAAATATTAATACTCTGGCCCGGCCTAGTAGGCACTCGCTCATGGGTTGTGCTTCATGGCCGAGCACTCATTCCCCAGATTAAAAGCAGTCCTAGGTTTTGCTTTCTTTCAGCCTTTTTTTTAAAGAGCAATCTTGATCTCTTTCAAGAGAGGGAGGGAAGAACTTCAAGCGTGAGCTTTGTAGAGATATAGGACTCTATACAGCAGTTTCAAAGAAGAGGTCTCTCCTTAAGGCTTGAATCACTAATGATGCAAGAATCACACTGGTCATTTAGCCCGCTAGAGTGGGGGAAATGCATCACCAAAATGTATTAAGCATTAAATCGGTGAAAAAATATTCACTTCAAACTTCATGTTTCTTCTGTTCCAGAATGCGATCAAATAAAAGGTTGATTACAATTTAGAAATCCGTCTGAATTATAAAAAGCCATGCCTGCTTCGTTTTCTCTTGCCAGGGAAGATAACATAAAACAAGTGCTTTGGGTCGGTCTGTGCAATAGGAGCCTGCCCCCATGCAATGCTCTTTTGATTTGTGTGCTTCAGAGACATTAACCCGTAGAGTTTTGACCAGCCAACCCATTGGATTTAAGGGCAGTTTTGCCCCCAGGGTCTGTTTGCATGCAATGGGGACAGAAGTGTGTTTATATCAACCTTGGTGTGGGACTGCCACTTGGTTAAACCCAGCTCGAATCCACAAATGCACAAAATAAAGAAAGTTCTGGCCCCACTTGACATAAAATAAGCAAGCTGCCACAGAGAATATAAGTCCTACCAGGGCATTTACATTAAATTTAGGGATAACTTTTGTTGGACAAAATAACAGTGAATAATAATAATTTAGACTAAATATGACTAAATAAGCACAGAATCATTGTGGTTATGGTTATTACTAAATGTAATAAGTATATCCTTAGAAATAGGGTTGATTTTATTATCTGGAATATTTTCAATAACTAATCGACCGGATAGTCGGTGTAATAGATTACACCGGACGCGGAGCGATGTGACACAACAAGAGACAATAGAACGCCTTTTACATTTTGTCCACACTGGATGCTGTGGAGCGCGACCAGTCTAGACACAGTGTTAGTTTCTCCTAGACTGCAATGAGATTAAATATAGCAAATGTAAATACATCTGCATACTTTTTTCAACCGTGGTAAAAGACTTCAAATTGTAATTTATTAATTTTATCTTTTGTTTCTTGGTGTTCGAGGCTGTACTGTATAAATATTTTCATGTCAAAAGCTTTGAATGCCTTTCAACAATACCACATTATAAACATATAAAGGACGTTATTGTTTTTAAGATGCTGCTTATAAATAAATAAATAGGTCATTAAATGCCTTCCTTAGAAGATATAATCTCTGATTTGTAAACTTGCAGAGCCTCCTATTTTCCATTGACAGTAAGCATTTATCAAAATCATAAATGCCGAAATCTGCTGGCCATTTGTCCAGCCTGGGAGAGTAGGCAAAGAGCATTAATGCAGGAACACAGAGGTTATTAGTATCACTGCATGGTGTAGCATAAAGCAATCAACCTCAGAGAGTGTCTCCCACATCTTAAACCCTGCCTGTTCTCCACCTGCTGAGCCGCTCGACACACACACCAGCAGCTAATGATGGTGGACGGAGATATCAAGCTACAAGTAGTCACAGCCTCGCATGATCATGCTCCTCTTCCTACACCTCCTTCTTGATGACAAGAGAGAAATACCTGGGATTTTCAGCTGAGAAGGATTCTGATGTTTGTTTGTGGTCTGATTAAAGGGAGGTGAAAAAGTGTCAAATTTGATAGAAATGGAAGCCTATTTGAATTGACAATAGCATGGAAGTGTAGAGCTCAGGTCATCCTCAGATAAGGTACAGCCTCTAAACATCTTTTAAATCCAAAAGGTTGTTTGTTCGGTAAACACAACTACATCACAAAACAAAGCACGAGTTTCTATTTGTTTTAGCTCTAAATATTATCGAAAGACAACCTTAAACATTTTGTGAAGCCAATACATTGACAATGAAACATCACAAGACAAACAACGTCAGGATATGTCAGTGCAAAACAGATTGCTTCCCTCTTTAATAAATGGCATCTGAGTCGTTTTCTTCTGTGATTTATGAGAAGTCGTTATGATCCATCAAGGGAAGGAGTAAAGCAGGCTAGGGAGACGTGCCTCATACAGTGGACACTCCAGGGAGCTCATTATTGAACCTATTAATCTGTTATTTGACCCTGGTGAGAGCACTGGCCAATTTAACAGCTACCTAAGCTTGCTTTCACCAAAGATCAAGACCAAGAACACCATGTTCTCTTTAATTCAGCAGACATGCTTAAAAATGTATTGATAGCATAAATCTGATAAATTCTCAACAAGTACCCAGATAATTGATTTGGGAAAAAAATGTGAACTCAAGATGTTTTTTATTTGGAATGAACTTTTTTTGACTACAGACAATGGCAATGCAAGCACATGTTCTTATCATTTTGAGTAAAATGGACAATCCTTAACAATACCTGAAATACACATTTAACAGTGTAATTACAGAATAATTACATTATACAGTGTTATCACATTAGTACATTTGGTTTACATTTGTTAAATGTTTATATATTTTGAGTTACAAAAAGTTTAAACAACTCCCAGTAACAACAGCTGTTTTTATAACATGCCATGACTGAAACAGCTTTAGAAAGCTGTATGAGACAGTAAGTACAAGGTGGGTTTCAGTACCTTCATGCAGCAGGTGTCTGAGTGCTAATATATCAGCCAGGTGCACAACTCAGCACTTTATTAAGACAAAGTGATGCCTGAAAGTGCTCTGACAGGGGCACACACAACACACACTTAAAGTGACTGTCTGATATCTGTATAACAAGGAGACATCTTCCTTGGAGTCATTGTCTGTGGCCAGTCCAGCTAGTGTACTACTGACTGCATGTCCCATGTACACATGTGTATAAAACATATATTGCCCAAAACCAACAGGCATTACACACATAAATAAGATACTGCTATGCCGGTAGTAGTTTATTGTAGCATTCTGAACATTATTTGTGTTAGTTGTGTCTTATATAAGGTTATGTTCAACGGAACAAACAGTGATTTGAGGATTAATTAGTTTAATGTTAAACAAATAAGAAAACTAAGCAAACTCTTCTTATTGTATAAAATAGGTAATGTAGCAGAAACTACATTTGTTAGTTTTATATGTTGACTGTGTTTTTGTTTATTCACAAAATTTGAATTTATTCATTGAAAAAAAAAATAGTTCATTTCCACAAACCAAATATAATTATTTTCAGGCAAATGCCTTTTCATATGATGAATGAAAGCCAGATGACAATATCAGTCCTGGTGTCTAATATCAAGTCATTATCCTGTATCACAGCAACTATAACACATGAGAAATGTAGTAGTGTTGTAGTACAGAAAAAATCTATCCGGATTAAATAGTTTACATATGTAATGAGAAGAAGCCCTGCCGAGAGTTTTATTAATACAGAATGCATTGTGTGTTGATCTTTTGTGACTTTAATCTACAGTTTTAGTTAAGTTCATGTCATATTACTCTTCCTTCATCCTGTTGATTTGTTCTTTAAAGAATCTAGAATAAACCTTGTTTTAATCTTCGCTTACACTGCTCTCCTCGGAACACAATGTGACTTAAATGATGTCCTGATGTACACAATTGAATTAATTGACTAACAGCAGGTGTCTTATCTCATGCCATACATCAATACTGGGGGGATCACTGGATGAGCAGGGAATCAGATAGTTCTGTCTGACGGATCCATTGGAAAGCTAATCAGCCTCTCAGTAGACTGACTGCAGCTGCTGTTAGTGATGCTCCCAGTATTTACACCGGGCGTCTTTTCAACTCGGAGTGCAGCTTTAGAGAGCTTACTGTAAGATCAGTGTTTGGTGCATTTGGTAGGATGCATGGTAGGTGGGGAGATGCTTGCATGGTCTACGAGAGATGTCACGACTGAAGAACATCATTAGTTGTCCCACTGGGGAGACAATGGAGTCTCTGTAATCCTGTCTAACCCTCCCCTGAGTTTCTAAGATCACACATGCATGGAAGAGAGACTGGCCCCATGTGGTTCTGCAGTTTCCAAGCCACTAACCACTGAGTTGCCTGAGTACTGTACGTGAAGATGATTCAATAGACTGTCACTGTCGTGGACGGAATTGAAGATGATTTAGACCAGTAGGCAAAAAGTTGTTAGGTTAAAATCCTTAGAAGTAATCAAACTTTGTTTAAAGAAAATTCTGGTCATTGTTGTATTGTTTAGGAAAAGCTCTTTGCATCGGGGAAAGTGTGTCGCCTAATGAAACATTACATTTGGTCTTGATTGTTTAAGATTTGTAAGTGCTACTGGCAAGGTGATATTGATATCTTGTGTCAACGTTTACGCATGAAAGACTACATTTATATAGTATTTTGTCAATTTATGTGTACTTCTAGTTCCCTGGGTAAGTTAAACATATGTATTGAAATATGAGCATGAGAGGGTGTGGGTAAATCCCGTTTCTGGGATATTTTTAGTCCAGGTCCCTTCAAATTCCGGCTTTTGCCAGCCCTTTCACTTTGGGTTGCAGGTTAGTGGATGATGACATTGTGTGGACTACTGCTTCCAAACTGACTTTCAGTGAAACTTTGAGCTTTGATTTCCTTCCCCTTGTGATAGCGAGAATGAAAAGGGACTGTGATACATATTTCAGGGCTGTAGGATCCACAAAGGAACCTGAAAAAAGAGGTATAAACCTTTGAACTAAACAAAGGTCCATCACCCGCATATCATATCAGACATGCATGTAGCTCTTGTTAAGATGAGACTGCAGTGAAAGGAAGGAAGCAGGGGAAAAGTCAGAAAGACAGCAAAACCAGTGAAGACTAGGATGACTTGGCTGACAGGTTGTCTGAGTGTCACCCCTATGTCCTGTAGCCCTTGTCCTCCCCTGAACTCCTGCCCCAATCTTTCCACTCTCTGCTGGACCACAGGGTTTCCTGAAAGCCCCATCTCAGGCCTCCATCTGTGGAGCTCTTTGTAAGTGACTGCTGGTTGCATTAAGTTGATTAAAGTGTTTGGCAGACACTAGTATTTGTACTCTCTCCCTTCCACAAAGATGAAAGAGTCAGGTATGTATTTCCAGATCTGAGTCTAAAGGATGACCCCTCCTCCTTCCACTCTGCTCCTAGAGAGGTCAACAAAAGACAAAGGCTTTTGGATTGAAAGCAATGGAAAGCCTCTTTCACCAAATGATCTCTAATTGTTCCTTTCTTCCTCCTGTATCCCTTGTATGATATCTGTGGTGGTTGAATGCCTTTGTCCGCAATTGTGTCTCTGAAAGCTTCTCTTGAAAGAAGAATCAGGTTGAGGCGAAGGCTATTACTTATATCATACTCCCGTAAAAACAGACAATTGACAATTTTCCAGCAATGTATCTATCAAAGGAAAAGTGAATTATTTTCTATTGCTTTGAGTCAGAAAATCGAAGGGCATTTCCGTAAGCATTAAAATGAAATGATGTGTACTGTTGGTTTTATGAAGAGATGTTTTTTACCAAGAAATACTGAGATGAGGCTTTCGATGCACCGTATTAAACATCAAAACGTATTGTAATAATGTGAAGTGACTAAAATAGTGTACAGAAACTGTGGTGCCTTGCAAAATGCAACTTTTTGTTCAGTTTTTTTTTAATACTGAAAGCAATAAAAAATGATGTCTAATTACTGTTATCATTATTATGTGTTTAAAAATAATTAAATTATGAAACATGTTTCTATAAAATAAATATATATACAGTTTAATACATATACAGTATACTTCAATATCCTACCATTTAGTACCACCTTCTGCAGTTGTAACATTAGAATGCACCAGGTCCACACACATTTTAAGTTTGTTCACACTTCCGTTTTGTTCATCTTTACACAGAAGCAAATGTTCAGAAGGTATTATCAGTTGGCCTAAGATCAGGGCTGGGTTTCCCGAAACCTTCTTAACGCTTTGTCGTTCTTAAATTATACCTTAAGCTGCAACTTATAGTTAATACGTGTTTCCCCGAAACCTTCTTAGTTAAGTATACTTTCTGTAAGTCATACCTTCGTTGGTCTGGACCGCTCCTTGCTATACCTTATTGCCTTTGATGGTTCATACCGCTATGAAATAATCTTTTCTACATTGCAGTTTAATTTCACATATAACATTTAATATAATCATTTAACATAAA
This sequence comes from Triplophysa tibetana, assembly GCA_008369825.1. NCBI lineage: Eukaryota > Metazoa > Chordata > Actinopteri > Cypriniformes > Nemacheilidae > Triplophysa > Triplophysa tibetana. The sequence continues at coordinate 13,348,365 of CM017905.1, read as the reverse complement.
ATTCTATTTACTATTAAATTAACATTTTTACTTTAACTTAGTTTTAAAATTGTCATACACTGATAGTTGTGAGCGTTTTTAATTACAGCCTGCTATCCCAAGGCACATCGGCTGGCAAACAATTTGACAGGAAAGGGGTAGTCTATATAAAGGGAATGATCATTATGGGGAGTTCGGTCAAACTATGGCAGCGAGACAGCAAATTGTTGTCTTAAATCTAAGACTGCGCTCTCCGCGAATCCAGTAAGTGTATTTGCACAATTTCATCAGAGAACATTTTAGACCCCTGGCTACCATGTCATAAGAAAAAATTATACTCAAATTTAGCCTGCCACGGGAGCAAATTCTGCAGCTTTTGCATCTTGCTGGCCCAACTTTGTCGAGAAACTCGCCGGAGCTACCCTCTCCGACCTGAAAATCAGCTGCTGCATGGCGGCTCTTCATTTTTATGCCATGGGGAGTTCTCTTGAGGTGCTTGGCAATGAATATGGGCTAAGAAAGATATTGGTGTGGTGGTGCGTTCACTCAGTGACAAACATCCTGCTCCTCTATGGAACCGATTACATACGTATGCCCTTCGCCAGGCACTACGTGATGGAGGCTCGTCAAGGCTTCCATGCCATTGCGGGTATCCCGTGACTGATTGGCATTCTGGATGGGACACTTATCCCTAAACAGAAAAAGATTAATTTATGCCAATATGTGAATCAACACAGATCATGGAGAACATTAACACACGATGGCAAACTATAACAAAATAAATTACCCTTTAAAAAAAAAGCGAAGCCAAACAGCCAGTTAATGTAGCTGGTTAACACATAAAACGTACAGTATGTCCGTGAGGGTGCGGGATAGCACACTAGCAAAACTTATGAATACATACACACACACACACACAAATTTCTTTCTTTATTCCGCACCACCGCCATGGACAGCACCTGCTAACGTCGCACTCAAGAAGGTTTACCTTAAGTAACCTCAAAAGGTATAGTTCGGGCCAGGAAATACGCCTAGAAAAGGTATAACTTGAGTTAGGGTGTGCCTTTAGAGTCTTCGTAGCGCACTAAGAGACAACGTTATCGGGAAACGCAGTCCAGGGCATTTATTGGGACTTATAGGCCTACGGTAGTACACCTACCATCTTGTATTAGATCAATTACAGTCTTATATTTTGTTTATGATCAATTCAGTTGGTTAAACATTATCTTTCTTCCAATCCTCGGTTTTAAAATAAATGAAACTAAATGTCTCTTTATATTTCGCAGTAGTTTCAATATATCACGTGGCATCATCACTGTAGTTAATTGTTGACTTACACCACTTACAGAACTCTTAAATGAAACGTTCATCTGAATATAAAAAAATCTCTGATGATTTACCCACCCTTTTGATACAGTTACTATGACAATTTTTATATTTAGGTGAGCTATTTCTTTAATTTGTTGTCTTGTCAGCTACTGAAATGTCCTTCGAAGGGATAAGTTGCCATTTTTTGTGGTTCTTTTACAAGGTATTCACAGTGCTTTGAGGAGCAACTTTTTAAATTCGAATGAATGCATTTGGAAGATGCATTAATCCGAAATGACTGAGTTCATTCAAGTACTATATTTCATAATTTGGTTTATTTACTGTGAACTGAACCAAAGACCTTTCACTGTTGAAAAGTCAGTTTTCCACTAGCTGAAGGATTTTTTCTAGGTGGCATCTGAGTGGTCTCACTCTAGTTCCTGACATCCCTGTGGATTCCTAAATACCTAAAATACTGGTAACCTATGTAATTATTCAATTGTATTGAATTTGGAAAAAATGATAGATTAAACTTCTAGTATTTAAAAAAAGAAGATCATCAATAAAGTTAATTTTTGACAAACAAAATCGCTCCAATATATCAGTGAACCAAAATAATTTCATGAGATTGTGCCAGTATCAATATACAAAGAGTACCAGGGTTAACCACTGCTTAAACATTTTATCTAAAGACCTTGATTATTATTTTCAATGTAGATAGTATGACAGTTATTGTAGCTCTGCTACAAAAAATACGAGCAAAATATTTTCTAGGCATGATTGCTTATAAGGGATTACTACAGTGATCAATGGGACTATTGCGTTCGATAACTCCACAAAGCTGACAAAACAATTTTTATTGTTTTTGCGACAAACCTGCAAGATTCCAGACATCATCAAAATATTCCTCAAACAGACCTGGAGAAAAAATAGGTTTGTTAGAATTATAAATAAAGGGGCAGCATAAATTACCACTAGATTTCAATTGTGATCGTGTGGCCTGTTTTTCTGTGTGTCTCCTTTTTTGTCACTGTTGGATGACATGAAATAAAAGAATTGTCTTCCAAGCACCGACAGCTCCACTCTGAGTACATTGTGACACTTGAAAACGATCGGTATGGTGGTACCACAGCTGGGCTGGCGTTGATTGGCTGGTGTGTAGATTGCCACTAAACTTTCGGTGCTTGAGGAGCTGTCTGCACCGGCACAGGTGGTGTTTATGCAGATGAATGAACACATTACTGTGTACTCTTCCTTTTGGTTTAAACATTAGTGTTTCAAATGTGACAAATCAGATGTTCGTCTCCCGCATCCTGACTTCATTGTTGTTGCCGGAAGGATGTACATGTGGAAGAGTTTGTGTGCTTATTGTTTAGCTTGTGTGTGTGTGGGGGTTGGTGGTTGGGCGTGTGCATTGAGCACGGTGAATAATTTTTTGTAGATTATCATAACTGCTTGGAAGTATTATATGCCCATATACAGTACAAGCAGTGACAGACCACCGGCATTCTTATTTAGCCATTTATAGAAATTTGGCTAATTTGGTGATTACATGTACAACATGTTACAAACCACCCAGAGCATGGTAAATTGAGAGGAACATCAGCTGAAGTCTTTGTTCATGAGAGAGTTGTTGTCTGCTACCAGAGAACACGGGGCATAAGTGGGCAAAACTGACAGTGAGCAATTACCTCCTTATTATAACAGCACAGCGGCTTTAATTGCCCCTCCTTCAGTAGCAATCAACTAAGCAGAATGATTAATCCTGCCAATGGACAGGAGGTCCTGTATTTATATAAAGAATAATTAATAACAATTCTATTGTAAACTGGTGTGACATGTGAAGAGTGCACACAGTAATTACAGTATATCATCTCGCATCTCTTTATAAAAACAAACATGTTATTTACATGCCATTGATTCAACAGAGTTTATACATAATTGGATAAATGGCATGTAATAATCTGGAGACATTAGTGAGGAACTAATTAATGTTTCATTAGGGGATGCATGGAGTTTCTTCACGTGAGGAAAAAAATATATGCAAAATATGTGTCATGCATTATGTGCTTAACTCTCACTTGCATATATAGTGCCAGCACACACAGCAATAAAACATTGAAGAACAGAACATAGACTTTCTATTTATACATCAATATTAATATCATATTAACTAACATTAATTAATTCCGTATTTATGGACACATTAATGACATAATTAGTGAATAATATTCTACTTCTCTTTATGTGTGCATTTTTAATGCTAATTTAACAGACAAATTTACTTAATTCTTGTATATTTGTTATATACAATAAGTTATCTGAAAATGTTGTTTAAAGAATTCATTTCAAGTACAAAGCTCCCTTATCCATCCTTGGAATGTGTGCACAGTTCGACGTTCCTGAATGTGTAGCTCTTTGTTTGTGCAATACTTTGTTTCGGGTTTGGTAGTCAGAGGGAATTGGTTCAGAGCAGTCTTGGGTGAGAGACTTTAGCCCATTGTCGGGCTCAACTTGACCCGACCTGGCTGGTTAAGCTGATGTATTGTGGACTGCAAATCGTTTCAGCTGAGGGGGCCAGTTTCTTTGTGAAGCAACGGAGAAAATAACTTGGTTAAAAAGAGCATCCCTGCAGTCTTGGGAGAGGCAGATCGGTTTTGTTTAGCTGCTCCAGACAACTCCAAATCTGATGTCTACTGGCTGGAGGCAGCGAAGAGAGGAAAGAAAAAAATACCTCCACCAATGGTGAGAGGTTTATTGTTGCCAACTCTGAAAACCCTGCACCAGATGAACACCAAGCTGAAATAACAAGAACATCCACTGTCACCAACACATTTGAAGGGCTGCTTCTTAGTATTTCTTTCCATATTCCAATTTCTCTCCATCTTGCCAGTTGTCCACACAGGTGCGAGAAGCGGATATTAATAGAATGGAGCTCCACTGCCAGTCCTCACAGGCCTAGGAAGTTACGTGACATAAAAAAACTGACAATTCAGCAGCAATCAACAACTTGTTTTCTAGCTGGATCCCCACAGCCGTCGAGAGGGGTTGAGGAAGACCTGCTGATGCTTAACGCCGGCTTCTAATCACATTTCTGCCATGCGGCAGGCCCGGGCTTGTACCTCACAGGTATCTGCTAACTCGTCTCAGCCCTATTTCCTCACACCCTTCGTGCACTTAATAGCCTGGCTTTGTCACTCTTCTTCAGCAGCCGGCCCAAAGACAACCTCAATTCAAAAATCAAAAATGTAATTAACTCTGACATTGCATAGGCTATACATTCTAGGTCTTCGAAGAAAAAACGAAACACACCCAACCTCTCACCCCTCAAACGTAGTGTAAAGCAGGAGAAAAACTATGCAGACGCTCTTGGTGAGCATATTCAAAATGTAATTGGGGCTTGTGATTGTTGAGCTCCCTCCAGACACAGTTGGTCAGCGATCTAATGCTTTTATTGATTTGCAGAAGTAAAATAGCTACGACTACACTTGTCATGATTACGCGTAAACTGAGGACAATTCGGTTTTCACAAGTGAGTGTCTACAGCCCAGTCCCAAATGGATCAATCAAAGGCAACACAAGTCAATAAATTGCTTCTGGTCCACCGAAAGCCAGTCATGACTTGTATGATTATCGAAAATGGGCAAAGCTCTTGTTTGTGGTCTCTCACAGCTCAAGGTTTGGGTACAGGGTGGGACATCAATCATTCCCTTACGGGCAAGGTGCCACTGCTTCATTTCCTGCAGGAGTTCGCTGAGCGACACTTCCAAGTGTCTAATTACCACTACGGAGCTTAAGCCACACCAGCAGCTCTCCAGTGAGGAGTCCTAGCCTCTCTGTGAACCACGCAGCTAATTGTTCCATTGCTCCTCTAATGACGCAGTCAAAACAGAACAAATTATGACACCAAAAGGTAGAGAACAAGTTGATGTGATAATTTTCATTAACCCTGCTCTCCGTGTTCTTTCATCTACCCTCCACCTTTACCCTGAACTGTGTAGTGAGGTACTCAAATTAACCACAAGCATTTCAGCCTGTGCTAATTATCCAAAGAGTTCCTCATTAGACAATTTTAAATCCAATCTTAGATCAACACTTGCTCAGACCTCAGGGATTCTATGTTCCCAACAGCAGTTAAACAAACAATCAGTTCAAAGGATCAGGTATTCCACTTTAAGAAGAGGGAAAAAGCGAAGGGTAAACAACTGCTCACTTGAAAGAAATGACTCCAGCCGTTGCCCAGCATGCATGCACCAATCTATAATTCATTTCACTCAAAAACGCTCAATTTTTCCCCACACACCAGTCTTCTAATTTAAAGTGTGGTCCATGCGCTCACACAACTACGCCCATATGATGACTGCAGGCGAAAGCCAGATGAAACCTCTAAACAATAAAGGGAGAAACAAAGAATAGAAAATGGCCTGCAGTAACAATGATTTTCATGTAGTTTGCAGCAAAATATACAAAGCTGATTACCATCTTACCTGTTCTGAATCCAGTTTCTAGTAATTATTCATATTATTATTTACAGAACTTTGGCCTCTACTAATTCATTTAAAGCTCAATCTCTGTACTTCATGAGATTGACATACAATGTCAACAGCCATGTAAAAGTTCCATATAGACAGCTCTTTCACACTTTGTCTTATCTCACCTCACATTACTGTCTTTTGTTTACCTTTACTTGTCATTGCTAACACTTTGAAATGGATTTGCTGAGGTTTAAAAAAGTAAAACCCTATATATTTATAGGCCCTTCAGGGAGCGACAAAATTGGCCTCGAGTAGATTTTTATGATAGCAAAACTTGATCACATCACACCTTTAATGTGCATTAATTTCAACAGCGTTCCTCCTTCGCTGCCTTTCTTTTCCCCTTACTCTTTTCTTCTCTCTCTCTCTCTGTGACCCAGCTGCTCTCTCTATCTTTCTCATCTTTCTTTATGTCAGTGTGTTGCCACTGTGAAGCATCACAAAGCTAGAGTCTGTCACTTAAAATAATGCTGTCAGATCTGTAATTTTAACGTTGAAGCAATTAGCTGTTGTTGAGGCGTAATGAATGCTGACACCTCTCGGAGATGATGAAACCCCTAATTGCTCTGTAAAAATTGAAGCTTTTGACATTGCTGCTGACAGACTTTTTCCTCTTCCCTTCTTGTGCTCCTTCATGTGGCCACATGTACAATGACGGTGGCTGGTTTGAAACTTGAAAGCAAGCAGAACTTCTCCGCCACCAGCTGTCCCCTCACTTGGGCAGAAAAGAAAGAAGAAAAAAGGCTGGTTTTGCTGAAATGATGAGAGCGTTTAAACCATGATAGCACTCAGCTAATGCATCATTCAGCAGAAGTGTCATGGATGAGCGTTAATGTCACGACAGGAGCAGGAAGATGACTGTTCTAGCTTAGACAGGAAAAGACTGATGAAATGATGGCTCGGGACAGTTTTAATAAGTTTTCCCCTTAAATACCTGGCAGGACTGAGTGAAGAGAAGACTGTAGGATTGACAGAAATAACAGTTCACTTGTGCTTTCCAGAACACAGAACATAGTCTTGGATGTGTAGATGTTGAAGATGTTGTGCCCTTTCTTGTACATTTAATCAATTATTTCTTTCTCAAAATGTGTTTTACTTGTTAAAACAATACGTTCTGCTTTTTTGTGAAAGAATGTGGTACTAATACTGGTACTCTCACTACTTGTTTTCTATTGTTTACAATGTTGATGAAGAGTAATAAAATGAAATGCTAAATACAATATCCTGTTGAAAGTGATCAAGTATATCAGCAGAAAGCCTAAGTCCTGACATAAAAAACCTATTTAAATTTATTGTAAAATCAGTCCTAAGGTACAAAGGGTTTTGTAATCATGATAACTCTGATTCTGAAAGCCTTTAAAAAGCATGCACTTGAGATATTAGTCAATTTCACTGCTTCGGTAAATATTATAAAACTTGTTTTGAATGCAAAGATACACCACGATGCCTGTCCACCATTCCTGCCTCTTCACACTTTTAACGATTCTGACCTTGTTACTACGTTTCTCCAATTTTACCAGCATTGAAAATATGCACCTACCATCTTAAAATTCATCATCCTGACACCTCGCCATCAGCTTGATTAAGAATTCCAATCCATTATAGTTTAGAGACACCCAAATGCTTAATGTGCTGCTTGCACATTGTTTATCGAGGCAGTGCCATCTTTCAAAGATTCATTGAGTGACCGTGCATTGTGAGAATCTTAAGACGTTTGGTTGGTCGTCCCTGCCGTTTGAGTATCAAAGATTGTGGTGAAGTGTTGCGCTAAAGTGAGAGCGAGTAATGTGGTAATGAGAGGGCCTCTGAGAGCTGGTTCTTTTCCCTCATTAGGATAATAAGTAAGACATCCCTAACATGACATCAGCTGGAAAATGAGGCAATTACAAAACCTTGGACTCCTGGAAGCAACAAGAACAAACCAATTCCTTGCAGCAATCTGTTCCCTATAATGTGTGTCATGTAAATGAAATGTCTGAACATCCTATTTTAATTCCAACACCCCCCTCCCACATCAGAACCACCTTAGCTTGTTACCAGTGCCTGACTTTCCCCATTTCTGCCCTTTGGAAGTCAATTTTAACCATAGGTTAAATAAAATGAACATATCGTGGTCAGAAGGCCACCACAAATTGATAATTCACCAGCCCAAAATGTTTTGAGGATGATACCTAGCATCACTTCTATTTATTAAAAAGGAAAATGTTCAGTAATGGGTCTAATGGTCTGCACTGAGGTCGCTTTTGGAGGAAAGCAAGGTGAAATAGCATATGCTGAGGTTTTCTATTTGACTTACAAATGCTGAATTCGAAAATTGGTGAATTGCAGTTTTGAGGTATGATACCTTGTATGCCCTAAAGTTTTACGTCACCGTGTTTCATCATATAATATAAATTATCATAGCTCAGCTTTCAAAAAGCCTTAAAATAGGAAGATCATTTTAAATTGGGACTCATCTAAATTGCAAAACACAGGGCGGAAAGTCTGGAGTTTAGAACACTCAGATGAACTTTCCAGCTTTTTGTAATAAACTACACATATGTTTACTGAAATTTGAATATATTCAGAAGCATATCTAAATTCGACGGTCCTTCAATTTTTTTGCATATTGCACGTCGTCGTACGGAAAGCATTTTCGATAGCATTTTCATTTATACAAACCCTTGACAGAACAATAATACATTGTAGCGTATAAGGTATCCCAATTCATTTGGCGCAGGAATATCTTTATCAATGTCCATTATCAAATCAGGTTAGAAATTCATAGTGTAATATTAGACTCTAGCATTTCATCTGAACATATGTTTTACCAATGAAGTTAATCATGCGGTGAATCAATTTCACAACTGACTAAATTTGTCGGCTTTTCCAGAAAACCTCAACATGCGCCAATTTCACATTTTTTACATTATTTTTCAAGAGCTTTTTTGTTTATTTCACCTCAACTTTTATTCCATTTGTATTAAAAATCTTTGTTTGTGTACTCTTTGTATGTATTTGCAGACTAATGATAGTAAAACAAATATTTGTTTATTTTTATTTTATTTTAATTGTATAGACTTTTCATATATTTTTTACACATCTATTATTAATATAATTATTATTTTATTATTATTGAGAGAATGCAAGACATGTACTAATATGCATGTCACATTGTTTCTAACGACATAGCAGAAGCCAGCTTGATTTAAAACATTTAATAATGTAGAAATTATCACATATTCCCCCCAATTAGAGGAGTCCAAGCAAACGCACCCTGAGGCTAGTCTATTTTAGAGTCTCTATTCTAGATTCAATAAAGTCCTCCAGGGAATGAGATATCGTAAGAAAAGCATTGTAATGTTCACTTCATAACATTTACTTAATTCCTTTAAGAAAACCCATGTGATCAATTTGTTGCGTATAACCTTACTTAGTTTATTTAGGCTACTATTGAGATTTTTACCTGCGTCGCTATAACTATAGCTTTACTGATGTGCTGGTGTATTGACGTCTGTGGTCATGTATTATGCATGGTATAATTTTTGGTTTATATTTTTCTCATTACAATTTGTCGGTGTTTCTTATTTACATTTACGTTTATTACTTTTGGATCACGTTAGTACACATCCACTCGTGGACACCTTTTTAATAGAAGCGTTATACATAGGTCCAACGACGATTTTTTTATTTATTTACACGCTTGTGTTAAACTGAATAAAACCAATGACAAATGGCAAATGTTATCCTCGGGAGACTTCTACAAAGGTCAATAATTGTTTATATAAAATGTTTCTTTTAATTTACTCACGCTGTGAAGACCCACGCCTGCTGTCTGTCCGCGGCGGTTCTCCCATAGAACAGCTGCCAGACCGGGAGCAGCTTCGACATTCCCACAGCCAGTGCATCAAACTATCTGCTCATTTATAGCATACCGGTCGCGAGCACGTTTATTTGAATAAGTGTCTATGCTAATGAGTACCGACGGGTTTATACAGTTTTCAAAGAGCTAATGTTTTGTACGTATAAAAAGTAAAACTAAATACTACAAAATTAAGACTTAGTTTATTAATTCATCTTAAATTGATGTTTAAGGTTTAATACTATATAGACTTCTACTTAAAAAAAATGTTATTGGGCATTTACTTTTTAATAAAATGTATTGTAGCCTTACACATCCGCACGTTTGGTTTAATCTTTTTATTTCCCTTAATTTTCAACTTTTCAATTATGGGACTTTATTAAACCACAGGATACCCTGGAAAAAAAATAAAAATAAATGAGTAGGCTTTAAACATTACCCTTTTTCAAGAGAAAGCCTCTGACAATAACTTTTTATCATTTTGTCTTTATTTCACCCTTTCTTTCCATCTAATAAACTTTATAAGCGTATGTAGTATAAGTGTATTTGTACCAAAAAAGAGAAAACAACCAATCCGACAAATGAACAGTCCTTTTACTGTCACGGTCCCAGGCTTGTCTGGTGTTTGTTTGGCCTATAGGTCAGAAATTGTTCATATTAAATAATACATCTTTTTCTTAGATAAAATGCCCCCTTGGCGTATTCTGGAGCAAAAATGCGTCTTGTGAAAGTCCAGCGCAGTCCATCACACCATTTGTTTGATACTTTGTATCACGGTGTCTCTTAATAGTTTTACCGAGGATGCGGTGTGCCCGATATTGAGTTTGATATCGGGTTTAGTGCCGGTTGTCCCCCAGGTCCAAGGCCATGAATGAGCACTCTAGGGACGAGCGGTCTCTGGAGAGATGGATGCGGTGTAGACGGAGTCCGGTACATACTGCTGTACATGGCAGCGGCGGCGGCGGCCGCTGTCGTGCTGTCCACGGTTCCTAACAAGCTCGGGTGATAGAAATACGGGGACGGGAACATTCTCTGCAAGGCCGAATAATTTCCTGCTTCAGCCAGCAGTTCTAATCCGACAGCCGTCTGTCTTTTCCATTTCGTCCTGCAATGAGATCAAATACAAGAAATAAATTATTAAATTGTCCACGTGGGGTCTTGTTGCCAGATTATTCTGGATTTGCAAGGTGGTTTCTAACACACAATTTTCACAAATTTTAATTTATATAAATTATATAAGTTAAACAATAAAGATTAATGTAAAAAGATGTAGGAGGACTTGTAAATGCTAAATATCCACGTATTTTTCCTCACTCAGTTTATTGTGTTTACTGATAGGCCTAAACTAATGAATGGATTTTTTTCTGCAGTAGCTTGCATAAAATTTAATTTTTAGGTTTCAATTAACTCATTCAAATTTAAAAGTAACAAAAACGAAAAACACAATTCAAGCCCAAATAAAATGACTGTTTTCAACAAATCTAAATTTTATAGATACAAATATAGAAAAGACTTGGGGCTAACCCTAAATGTGTGCATGTAAAATATCTTATTTTACACATAATTGTTATATATAAATACATGTCTACTTTTTCTGCTCCCAACTTTAAAAAAACATTGTTCAACCATTTATATATATAGTTTTTGCACTTGCACGTTAATAAATTATTTTCATTGTAAATTGTTATTTGAAATCTTACCGTCGATTTTGGTACCAGGTCTTGACTTGTGTGTCTGTGAGGTTTAGGGCTGCTGCCAGGTCCATTCGGTCCTGTACACTGAGGTATTTCTGTCTCTCGAAACTGCGCTCCAACTGGTTGAGCTGATGGTCGGAGAAGGCCGTCCGCGCTTTGCGAGGTTTCTTGGAGCGGATGGGCGGACTATCTCTGGAACTAGATATTTCCCGATCTCCCTCTTCTTTTGTTCCTAAAAAAGTTAATGCAAAGTTATTTCAGATGTATTTAACAATTTCCTAATTACATAATACGTGTAAATAAATGTAGGCTATTACTTAAAAATGTTATATTAACACTTAACGTTTCTTAAAGTTACAAAATATTATATTCAATTTATTTACTAATTATTGTTAAAAAGTTTCATTAATAATTTCGCTGTAGGCCTTAATTATGCTCGAATGTGTATAAACCTGTTTTTTTTTATTTATCTTCAGCACACAAATATCGTTAAAAAGTCTAACAGCAGCTAGACCAATAAACGTTTCAGTCTGTTTTCCCAAAACAAGGAATTACCTATAAAAAAATATTACGCCAAAACTAACTGAATCGATATGTCAATCTGTCTCATGTGTAGCAGTTTTTACTGGGCTCCGAAATTCCCCCTAAAGGAAGAACAATAATCTCTCTAATTGACCCACTGGGGAGGGTCCCACGCCAGGCAAAATTCACCAGCCTTTACATCTGTTGTGCTAATATCAGAGAATAACCTCAGTGACAAGTTAACAATATTATTTTCACAAATTGTTCTAATTTGTTCTTAACGAAAAACAAAATATTTAATAAAAATAAAGTATTAAGATATGTGTTGCTATTACATGCATGTATTACATTCCATCGATGGATTTATAATATGTATTACTATAATACAGTTAAGAAGTAAGTTTAATACTTCAAAGTTGTTGGTTGATTTACTTAATGTGTGCTTGACAGCATTTGCTCGGATATGTAAATAAACTATATTTATATTATGTACAAACATTTTAATACACTGATTATTGTTGTTTCTAAATCATTTTCTAAAAACATTTGATTAAGGATAATTTTGTAATGTACATTGCAATGTTTATTATGTCGTGTAATTACATAGGCCACGGCCTAATACAAAACACTTATTTATTATGTACTTTATGGTCCTTATTATTACATTTTAACATTCTTATTAAAATACATTTAATTAACAATATGCAACGCGAACACTGCGGCTGTGTTACCCGATTTATTAATCAATATTATTATTATTTTGTGCACGTAAAAACAAAGCCTTACCGTTGCATTTCAAATCACTCTGAATGTCATCTCTTTTGTCAAGTTTGCTTCTGTTTTCGTCTTGTTCTAGTTTGGGTCTGATGCCGTCCGGTGCGCTCTCTGTTTTGGGGCTGTGATGTGGAGATGGTACGCTGGTGCTGTAAGGAGCGCACGCTGCCAGCGGTTTGCTGTCGCCCAAAATGTCTTTGATTAGAAAGGAGGAGGTTGCAGTCCTGGGTGCACAGCCGGCCTGCCCGAGCGGATGAGGCTGTGGAGAAAGCTGCAAACTCGGAGCCTGACTGTGATGATGGTGGTGATGGTGAAGGGTGTCTTGGACCAGATGCGGTTCTGGATGCTCCATCGTGACTGAGATCGGGGATGATGGGGCTGTTCCCACAGTGTCTATCTCCGAACATGGTGATGGTGTCGCCTGGCTCCTGAAATCCGCTGTTCTGTTGTTGTCACTGAGACGAAAATCCCCGTTCATTAGTACAGAGCTGCCAGAATTGGTTGTGGACAAAATAGTGTCTATTCCGAAACTAGACCCACTGGATCCTTCCATAGTATAAGAAAAAACAGAGTAGCTAAGTCGTCTTCATAACTTTTCAGTATATTTTTTTGTAAAAAGGGTTCTTTAACGAAATCAATTACGCGCCAATTTACGGAACATAAAAGTTAACGCATTAAAAAATCCCGAAAAAGTACAAAATAAACATTCCTAAATACAAAATCCTTGCATTAAAGGAAGGAGAAATACAGCCTGCGCTCCAAGATGTAGTTACATTCAAGGTGAAACGGGGAAAGCAAGTGGATCTGTGTAGTCCACGTCCTTTTGTTATGGTTATTGAACTTTCTTTCAAAGTTGAGGTGAGGAGAGATACGGATGCTCTAACTCCTCGACATCACGCTCCCTTTTGCCACTAATCGTTGTAGTGTTGCTCTACAATGACTTCCTACATTGACGTCATATTTTCTCCTTTATTATAACACACTCCTCGTGTTCCCTTCTCTCCTCTCATTGGTTACATGGTACTGCGTCGGTCCAATCAGCGATTTTTACTTCATCATTACACTTTAGAGCCACTCATTGATTTCTCTGTTCTTTTGAAACCTTCCCTCCGCCGCTGTCTCAGACGGCATCTTCATTAGACATAAATAGGTATTTTAAAACATCCAAGTTAACATTTCACATGGTCTATTCTATACATATTACGTGTGACTATAATAATTACAACAACAATAACGGTGTAACCACTAGATGAGCCACAAAATGATTAAGCGAAAAGTACACACGGTTCATAAATAACTCCATGTGGTAGGTTACTGTTACATGAGCTTTATGATGTAAAGAATATTAAACGTTTTTTAGCCTACTATAACTAAATACAGCCAATGCAAATGAAGTAAATCAGAAAATAATTGTTGAACCCATGTATATGTTATAACATAGGTTTTCAGTTTTTAAAAATGTCTAAGAAACGCAATATAAAGATCCCTATAGGCAAAACAAAATTGCCATTTATGCTTTGAGAGAAGGGAGACAGTAAAACTCGCTGGAAAAATAAGCCCGTTTTGAGCTGATAGTCATTGTGTGTGTCAGGGCCTTTGAGTGAAAGCACTGATTCTAAATAGCTCAAGGGAATGAAATGATGGCGAATATTGTACATGACACATGCCCGACTCTTGCCTATTTTTTTATAAACCCTGAGTCTACTCGTTGCAAGCGTTATACCTAAGCTTTAGTTCGTTTTTCTTTATTTACATCCGAGAATATTATTTTCAGTTTAGGGAATGAAAATTAACGAAATTCCTACGACTGACACGACAGAGAGAATATATGTGATATGCTAATAGTACAGCCTAATAATAATACGAATAATAACAATAAAACGAAAAATGACACTTTGGCGTCCACTTTGTCGAATCTTACCATGATGACATATTTTATTTTAATGTCAGACTTTAAATTCCTATTTCAGAATTTTACTGTAAATGTACGCAGCTGAGTGCATATAATGCGAAGTATCTGGGTGTATATGGCTTACCCCCTCTTAGCTCCATCAGACGGACTCACAGCTAGTAATATCGGACTGCTCTCTTCGTCTTCTAACGTAGTCTTGTTGCGATCGTATTTTCCAGTGAAGCACTCCACGGTGCTTTCAAACCTGTTTGCTACCACATCCCGTAACGGACGAAACCGAGCTCTTTTAGTCTTTTTACTGAATATTACCGACGTGGGAGTCGACATAGGTTCGTTCTTAATTCCTAAACAGGCCTATATCAGGGAAGAGTTTTATATACATTTTATTTTAAATATTGTTAAATATAATTATAAATACAATTATGTAAATTCAACGTTTTAAATTATATTACAATCAATATAAAAGACGGCAAGTTATGAGTTTTGTATTAAAAGTTAATAGAGAATACCAATTGTTTCTACTAAAATTTGGCAAAGTGTGTGATCTTCCAGGAGATTATGTTTTATGATAGCCCTTGATGAATTTCTGAAGAGTGTAACCTCTTTTAAACAAGTACGCTTGTTTTGTATAATTTCTGTTCCATTCCTCTCATGTGCTTTGTTTATTTTTGTGCGACCTGTTTTCTTAGCTCCTATATTAGGTTTTAAGGCATGATGTTGATGTGATTTAAAGAAACGCTTTTGTATTAAAAAGAAACATTAAAATATAACCCAAAGCTCGTCGAAGATTTAAAAGTGTGGGTTATAACATCTTGTTTACAATTCTTTTAATTATTTTTATGAAATTATTGTAAACTGCACTGAAGCTACCACAGGCGAAGCAAATTGGTGGTTGTAGGATTATAAAACGCACACAATCTTAGATGATTTGAAGCGTTCAATTTGAACACTAGGCGGCGACAAAGCTGAGAATGCACGTCAATAATTCAAAGATTGCTTTTAATTGCAGGACAATATAAATATTTTTCACACACTCACATTATGTTTTTATATGCAAATTTAAACTTGTTAATGTGAAGTGTAAATTTAAATAGCTATCAACAAAGCAATTAAACACAAATCATTCGAAAAAAAGTTACAGTATCCCCCAATGTAAAATTCTAAATTTACTCAAAAAGTATCAATTTTACGGTCACATTATACGGTTATTTTTAAATGATTTTATTAAAAAAATGATTTTAGTCAAATATATATGTTATGTCTAGAAACCTAATCAAATTCAAACATATATATTCAAATAAACAAATTAGTTGAGATAGATGGTGCGAAATGTTTTGCCTCAAGATATGTGAAAACGATCTATTGGCAATGTATGTCGCTCCGTTGAAGAAAATCAAAGCGATGGTTGAACACGCCAGTCAATCTCATGAGACTTCAGCAGCATGTTAATTAACAGTTCAGTAATTGCAGCAACTCATTGAGCCGCAATCAATCGCTTTATTAGGTTTAAGGGCGCCGCTGGAACAAATTGAATACAACCAGTCAGGGTATCATCTGATCAGCCGGGGCCAATGGTCGATGATCGGACAGTGAAATTGTAGTTTGCACTGTATTGATTCTCTTTGCGGCTGTCTATTGAAATTGTCACCTCTGACAGAAACACAGATCTCCTCTTATCTGTCACACACAAATGATTTACTCCACATGAATCCTGGATGTATTTTACAAAGCCTAACTAGTTGTAAATACACAAAATATCACTGTGATAGGTCTTAGTTTCCAAGGAAACACATACAATCAAAGCAAACAAAAGTAATTTGGTTATGTTAAATGCCAGATAAATGTTAATTTATACATTACATTTTTGGGGATATTTCTTTTTCTCCGCCTGGTAAGGTGAAGATGCAAGAAAATGTTAGTATTCAAGGCAAAGTTTTTGCAATCAGTTTCCAATAAGGACAGTGAAAAAACAAATAATGACAAATTGATTTCCGTCAATCCCAGATGTAACATATAATACACCTTGTTCTTTGTAGTATTTTAATTATGCATTTTAAGCCCTGGCCTTTCCATTACCACATGAGAACAGGTGTAGTACCTGAGTGGTAAATAATATTTCCCCTCTATATGCCACTGAGTGTGTCCTTAAAAATAAAAGGCTGCTGCAAACACAATCAATTCCATAGGTGTCCCTCATCCATGCCATATACTGTTGTCCATAGATCTAATTTTAAAACAACTAATTCAATATGAAATCTCAGATGTTATGCTGTCAGTGGTGTGCTTGCAGATTATCTTTGTAGATATTTTAATACAATTAAGATGGTATACAGGGCATATTACAATTGTTATTACAAATAGATAAATATACAGAAATTTACAGGCTTCCCTAAAATTAGTATAATCACAAGAAAATACCATCTAAATTGTGTTTACATACACAAATATAATTTTCTATTCCAGTGATGCTTACAAAACACAGCTGAACCATACATATTTTAACAAATCTGTATTGTTGCTGATAGGGTTGGTTACAACAGACAGTCTCACAAATGTCTCTCACTAATCATGTCTAACAGTTCTATTTAAGCTGACAGAAAAAGGCTAACATAAAATTAGAGTCATTAGAGTTAAAATTCAGCAGGAAATATTATTTTAGAGGCTCTTTTGTGGAAGGTTGGGGCTCTCCGTGAGCTGTGACATTTGCAGCAGTGGCTTTCAGGATCCCAATTTTGCAGTTTTTACTACATGTTAATAGTATTTCCCCCTTCCTTTCAACTGTGCCCGAATTTACACTGTAATAAAACATGTGACATTCAAGTTTAATTTGAAGCGCAGCTAGTATTAATCTATACGCAAACAAGTGGGAAGAAATAATAAGCCTGCGACAAGGACACAGAAAGGTCCATGGCCTAGATGAACACCAATTACAGTTTTAATTCAACACTCATATTAAATGTTAAAAGAGATGAGAGCGCACGCAGGGGACGGAGAAGTGTGCATCGCCGAAACCCGTATCGTTTTGTTTATGTGAAACAGCAATTTTAGTAAACGGCAGTGACACATGCATCAGATGATTGTCCATTCCCACATTGGATCTCTTTGTTTTTTTTTCTTGTGTTCTCTGTAGTGCATGCTCAAGGAAAGAACATTGATTTGTGCGCTTCGGCCACAGACCAGCCCTGACAATGTTGTTCTTGCAGATAGAAGCGTCTCCTAATTATCGGAGCTGTCAATCAGGGTTGGCCGCGGCTGACTCTAACCGTGTCCGCGAGCTGCATTCCTGCGCGCGACTGAGTGCGTGATTGATCTGTGATGATGGCATCGAGCCGCCTCATGACGTGTGGTTCTATGCCGCGTGCACGCTTCACGAAGGTAATCGTGGGTCAGTAGGGGTCAGTGCCACTTCCTATTACCTGAAGTCTAAAAGCGCAAAAATCATAAGTAAATAAGACAGAAGATGGGGGAATGAGGGGTGGAGAGTGTGAACACCGAACCTCGCTCAAGGGGTAAGCGAGTAATTGAGCAAGACGCGAAAATGATTTGTTTTCAAAGCAACAAAAGGAAGATTTAAATTGTCAAGTGCTGATTTAGTCAGATTTTAAACCATTCGCACGTTATTACCCTTATAGGCATTAGCAATGACAGAATCTTTTGGCTAACACAGAGATATGCGATGTGTTTTCTGTGGGCTTTAACTGCTGTCATCTAAATTTAGCTCAGCCCATATGGCTCAGCTTTCAAATCTAGCTCTAGAGGTCTAAGTAAATTACAATTTCGTTTTTTTCATAAGTACACAATTTAGGCTAATTGACAAGCTAATAATTTGTTAATTTTAGTAGGCTATATTTACCAACGTAACCGGCATACTGTTTATAAGGAACCTGGATTGATCGAGTATTCATAGTTAATTTATAATTAACGTAAAAATGTCCTCTACAAGTATCATATCTGACGATAGCTTACTGTTTGCTTTGGCAATAAAAACACAATGAAAACCATCCATTTTAAAATATTACTTGAATAGTTTAACGCTGCGACGTGTGATATCTTAACATTCTATAATTAATATTAATAATAATTAAATAGTTTCAATATGATAAGTTTAGTATTCGTATAGTTCTTATTATTAACAGGTAATAATAAATATGACTTACATAATTTGTTTGATTTATATTATTTTTCTTAAATACGATTGTGTATAAATACAACTAAAATAATATTAATAGTAGTATTGCGTTAAATTATTTTAGGCTACGTTATATTATAAAGGCCGCTAGCTAGAAGATATAGGCCTATAATTGTCCTATTTATAAAAGATGTGGATTTGGTGCAACAATAATGGCATAAATCTTCATTTTTTCTTTATATGAAAACTTAAATTGTGATCTTGTCGCATAGCCCCCAAGCGACAGTTGGCAGGGCGGAAGAGGATGACGACTGCCTGTCAAGAGCATTTATAATCATTTAAAACAATCGCAATGTGTAGCCTCCTTCGGTCCGTTCACGATTACGTACCCACTATGTGTAAGAGAGAAGACACAATGCAAGAACACGGGACAACAAAGTGTAAACTGAAAATCAAGCGGTTAAACAGTGTACAGATGGTTGCTGCATAACGAACCCCGCAAAACCGTTACGCGAGTAATGAGAGACAACACAGCATTTTGCAACACGGAAAATAAAGGTGAAATCATCAATGTGAGGGAGCAGGAGTGAAAAAAGGGGGGAAGAAGCAAAGCAATGATTAAATGATCAAAAGCTGGCGGAGTGAGTCTCCATGTCACTGCCAAGCACACTCATCTACCTACAAGTGAAAGTTAGGTTTCAAGCACAGTGTAATTATAGCCGGGGATGTCAGTTTGACATTAATGCAGCCAGCAGAAATTCCCTAATTGGCCTCAGAGGAGAAAGTGAACCAGAAAATATATTAACATTTTAAAAAACCATATTTTGCCTAATCCTTTCACTTTCCAACAATATTTGAAGACCAAAATGCCCCAGGCATGAGAATTTAAATGAGCAATTTTGTTTTTGAAGGAAACGGCCAATGAGACAGAAAATAGACTAAAGGGAAATCATTAGTGTATGAGAGCTCCTGACAGGCCTGCCTGGCTGACTGGCTGGCCTGTCACAGGGTGTCTGTGTTCTTTAGCTCTATGCTATGAGCTAAGCAGTTACATGAAAAGACCTATAAACGTGCAGCCAAAAGTCAAAGCCTATTATCTTATTCAAATGCAGTGTGGTGAGGAGGAGATGGGACGGTAGGGTGCAGCCCTTGTTCTCACAGATGAAAAAAGTAACCACCTAAAATAGGCCCTGGAAATATCAGTTTACACTGGCTGTGGGAAATGTCCAAACATTTTTCATATACAGCAGGAAAAGGGGAAATGTGGAGATAGCTGCAAAATGTTTAAAGTTGGAAGGGGTGGTTCTGTCACAGAAGAGTGGGCAGATGTGATATGACCATATCACGGAAACACAGCAAAGTGCAGTCAGGAGATGTTAGGCTAGTCCTCTGGTGATGGAGCAGCTGAATCTGACATGGCTCCAGGCACGCTACTGCAGGGCACTCACTTGTCCGCACTGCACTGCCTTTTTGAAACAAAGCACAGATATGCGACCAGAAGAAGCCATCATGGCACTGACCACAAGGCCCAGACATATTACCTCCAGCAAGAAAAGAAAGGGTGAGAAGATTTGTTGGATGAAGTGAATGGATTGATGAAGGAAAGTGAGAATAACAACAGATTGGAGCCAGTGTGACACTTCAGTGTGATAACAATTGTATCATGGCTATTTACATTTAGATTTAGTCATTTGGCAGACGCTTTTATCCAAAGCGACTTACAGTGCACTTATTACAGGGACAATCCCCCTGGAGCAACATGGAGTAAAGTGTCTTGCTCAAGGACACACTGGTGGTGGCTGCTGGGATCGAACCAGCAACCTTTTGATTTCCAGTTCAGTGGTTTAACCCACTAGACCACCATCTCCATCTATTTCTGTTTATGGCTGAGTAAGTAAAATTTTTACATTTTCCATTTGCACACCTTCTCTGACATGTTTTTCTTTCTTACATTAGTTGCTTTCCAAGGTTAGGCAGGGTATTTGATCTCTTGCTGCACTAAATACAATGAGCATGGAATTTAATCAAGGCCTTTGATAAACATTTGGCATGAAGCAGTTGGGCTCTTGTCTTTGACACCTTCAGCCCAAGGCGAGAGATTGCGACAAAGAAAGATTTTCACTTGTAATTTCAGGAATTCTACCCACCCTGTCAGCCAAGCTGTCACTCACTCTGACATGAGGATGGTGAATATCAAAGGAAGACAGGACTTTTCATCTCAAAGAAGCACATGTACGTTAGAAGTTAAGACAAATTTCAACCAAAAAAAGTGCATCTTAGAAGCAGTCCACTAGTTTTTACAAGCAAAGATATTTTGTTGTCTAAGCAATTAGTGTGATTTGCAATAATAATTCATGCAACAAGTCACTTGATTTTAAAATAATTTCGTATTTTTGTAATCAGTCGACAGGAACAAAATCATGTACAATTTCCAAGAAAATAAGGAAACCTTTCACCTTTAAACAGTTTATGAAAATTCCAGAGAAAGCAAACTCACACTCAGGGTTTATCAGCATTTTTATTGCTCATACATATCATATTTTTATTAATAAATAATGAAGTACGCTGGAAAAAGGAGGACCATTGCAACATTCAGTACACAAACGTTAAATTTGCATCCTTGATGTTTTCAGTGAATGAACAGGGACATTGTCATACCAGCAGGACACCAGGTGTCTGACTGCAACACTAGGCTTACTCTGGTCAAGGAGAGAGAGAAGGTACAAGAAATAGAGAGAGTCAGGCCTCTCCTATGGTTTCTCCTCGTTACTTGCTCTCCAGATGGGAACATGGAGAGCTGGCTGTTCTCTTTCTCATCAATACAGTGTAGCCTTTTGTCAGTAATTTGCAATAAGTGTCCACACCACATCTTTTGGGAGCTGGAAATCATTACTGGGTAAGGTCCTGCTCAGCTCCTAATTGGAAGCATTGGGCCTTATCAACTGAGGATTTTTCCAGACCTCTTACAGATAACAATACGAAAATCATTGTTCGGTTGTCAATTTAAGAGACCGTTAAAGGAGCTTATTTTAATTCTAATTGGAACTTCCTCCCCACTACATAGCAACTGCAAGAATGTGAAAAAACGAGTCCATGCAAGTGTGTGTATATGTGTGTGTGCCTCTGAGCAAGTGTGGTGTCTGTGGCGAGTTGAGAGAGTTAAGGACCTCGGGAATCAGCTTTAAAGTGTTATGCTATAGGTCAAATTGACAGGTTAGAGCTGTGACTAGCTTACAAATGAAGACAGTGAGCAAACACATTAGTTTACAAAAATCCTCACAGGTGGTTTCCAGGGACTTAATCATGGGCATGGATGTGGCTGAGTCGGGTCTGAAAAGCTTCCAATTAAGCAATACTGCATCTACTTAAGACGTTTGTTTGGAGTGAAGGTGGGCTAGTATCGATCGGGATAAACTGACCGCCTGATGCAGCTCTTGCATATTTATGCTTGACTCTCCTGGTGTCCTGAAGCTGGGCTTTGCTCCTGTCACTGTTTTTAATCCAACACCAGGGACTGTCCAGGACCCTCTTGCTTAGAAAATAGCTGCGAACGCCACCAGATGTGGCAGTGACTAATATGAGTAAACGTTCCACGCTCGCCGATGCATGAAGCTCATGTTGGAAGAGAATTTGGGTCTGAATCTCGTTTAACACCCAAGGGCGACGTCAATTTGTGAAAATTTGTTTTGACATGACAATGTTGGTTGATCATCTATAGTGAAGACTAATTGCACTCTTGAAGAACACACACACACTGACCATTCACATCACATACAATTTATGTGGATTCATCACATAGTAAAAGGATCAACAGAACATAAAACAATGAAAGAAAAAGGTAATAAAAGCAGAAAAAAGAGGCATGTTTGCAGCGTATTTTCCTAATGTCCGCTCTCTGGGAATCGGTGTCGTGTTTGCCGGCTGTTTTACTAGCTGTCAGAAAGCATTTAAAATGAGGAGGCATCTAAGCATGCGTACAAGGGGATTCATTTGACCTCATTATACCGCAATAAAGCAAGAAGCCGGTTTACTAAATATCACTGCACCACTCACACTTCACATCATATCATGCAGAGGAGCACGCTAAAAAGATGATTTCAGAAACGTCTGGCGAGGAGAGGGAGGGATATGTGTGTGTGGTGGGGGGGTTAACCTTCACTAGCCAGAAGGGATTCTTACAAGCGCAGGGGGAAAAAACAGCTACATAAAGCCCTGTTTAAGAGCAGAGCCAGCGAAGAAAAAAGATTTATGCTTTTAATTAATGGCAATTAAACCATGCCTGTTGGGCTGGCCTATGGCAATTGTTCTCACTAAAAAGGAGGCTGGTGCTGGTGACAAGCATTTGAATCTACTAAGTTCTACCAGGGGAGATGACACTGCAGGCATCAAACCCAAACTAAATCAATAAAAGAATTAAACTTTTATAAATTGCATTTTGACAACTATCAGATATTGCAACGCTTTGATATTACAAAATTCCTTGGAGGTGATGCAAACAAGAGGAGCGGCAGTTAGAGAGCCAAACAATCAAAGCCTTTCGTTAACATGCACTGTCAGATGCCTCAGTGCTATTAATTACTACAAATTAATGTGACTCTGCTCGTCTTGCCTGGAATAATAATCAGGCCAAAGCAGGCAGAGACATATGCACCCCGGACAAAAATAAAAAGACAAATCGTGCTCCCACACCCGTATTTACTGACCCAATCAGTGCAGTTTCGAAACATAGAAACACATCCACGCATACACCGATCCCAACTCAAATGTATAATTTGTGACAAATTATTTTTAGCTCCAGTAATGGTGTAATTTGATGGTATGGTGACCTACAGTAACAAATGTTTGCAAGGTCGTCCTTTCACAGCATTAATTCATGGCTTTGAGGGTGTTAGCATTCCCTGATGCAGACTCTTTGCTAATAAGCATATGTACTGTAGAAAAACACAGATATTTATAATACGTCAGAGAGCACAACAGCACATTAGATGATTGGTAATTGCTTTGCTGTATTACATGCACTGCTCTACTTTGCAGTTTTCAACATTTTTTGTCACTTCCCTTTATATTAGACTGAGGCTACTTTGAAACATAAAATACTATGTAAATAAATGCAATTTGACTTGACTAGATTAAAGATTCCCTAAGCATGCTTGTGTAACATTGTGGTGGCTGGCATTGAATGTGTGCTTAGAGTCTGCAGCTCAACTTTTCCTGTAATTCGTGTCAGCGTGAGAACGTGGGCAACACCATGCTTCTGATACAGCAGGCAATGACATCATTCATCTGGGAACCAACAGACTTTCTAAATGAGTCTATAAGCTCTGTGAGTATGCCCCCTCACTAAATTGTTTGTTATGAGCCTAATCAAGCTTGGCAAGCAGTGCTTACGCACCCAATTTCTCATCCTTAATAGACATATCATCAGTTGCATACAATACTACACAGGACTGGGCTGAATTTGAGTCTAATTTCAGGTAATAATCAAACTCATGTTATATTTAATATGAAAATAATGCTAATCCAGATTTTGATACCATTCTCCAGTTTACACACTTATTGTGAGTTCATTTGCATTACATAAACGGGTGGCTCTGAAAAGATTAATATAATAATGTTTCTTAAATAAAATTTGGAAAGCATTTTGGGTGGGTTTCTCAGTTTTTGTATTTATAGCGTTTTAATATTCAGGCTTTATTTTACTTTCTCAGAATACTTTTTCACAACAAAGTGACAAGAAAATGCACACATTTCAGATATAATTACCAGGTGTTTGTTTGCATTACTCGAAAGGTGAATAAAATAAAAATACTTATTGCATTACTTTGTGCATGGTAGCGTTGATACTTTTTATTGGCAGGTGTGTTTACTTTAACGTTGAGGTCAGCGGCTGTGTTTCCTTGCTGATCTTCACTAAAACTACGCATTCTTATTCCCCTGCATGTCTTAAGCAACCTTTGACACCTGTGAATTGGGCAAGCCCTTTGGGAAGTGAAATCTGACCTCCTCCTGTATAGCCTAAGAAGAGAGAATTAAGGGGGTGAATGAAAGAGGTGGGAAGTTTTCTGGTTAAGTGATGAATTAAAGGGATAGTTCACCCAACAATGAAAATACTGTCATCATTTACTCACCCAATCAAAAGTCATATGCTATCTGACCCTGACTGGAGACTTAGACTGACTCTTTCACTTTTTCAAATAATTTCCTGTGAAATTCTCTTTCTCTGATGTCCACTTAAATGGCACCTCTATTAAATTTCAAGAAATTTTTATGCCGTTTTATTCTCATTCTCAACTGCTTTATCTTTAATTTTACCATAAAAGTTGCAAATAAATCTGAAAGGATAAGAGCTTTTGAGAGTACAAAACATACCCTCCCTCATTAAGTGCTAATATGATAAAAGGAACCTGGAAAATGAGTGTGAGTGCTCATGCGTAGAGAGATACTGTTTAGTAAGCCGCGGATGTAGAACAATAGATTGTGCCCTAAATCTGTAAGTGTACAGTAAGTCATACATTGTTTAATAGGGTTGCATTAAAGATTTTAACCAAATTTCATTTACACAGCAAAAAGACACATTTAGCAACATAATTTTGTACATTAAATGCAATTTCCCTCAGTATAAAACTGCTCAACATTTACATGCATTTAGACTTCATATTATGATAATTTGATATTTTAACTCAATGGCCAGAGGCTGGATTATGTGTGCTGTCTCTTTTATAATGTTAATGTCTGCCTTTGAAAATGAGGCATGTAGCCATTGATTTTTGGAGTTTATCTGTGTAACGCCATTGGTTTAATCTTGTTTCTGTCTCATTCTCTGTTGTAAACTTTACATATGCAGGGCGAGTACAACATAGATATGTCATTGATAAGATAAGAAATGCTTTGTTTGTATATCATTGTAAAAACATATGTCATATGTTTTTTTATCCTCACTTTTTAATATATGTAGTAATGATCATGTAAGAAGAGGAGAAGTAAAAAAAATAAAAGCACCAGCGAGGAATCAGATAGACAGATTAGTGCCTCTCTGGTACTTCAGTGAATCAGGACAGGGATTACCGTGCCAACAGCTGCGCCTGCAAGTCCCCTGACTGAGAAGAATTACATGTATTATCACCTAGATCATTAAAGCAGGGTTCAGCGATTGCCGAATGGCTTCAATCAATTCATCCACAGATAACACGCGAGCAGCAAGACCCCCTGCATGAGAACTTGACTTAATTGGCCAATAAGTGGTAAGGAAGGGCGCATGCTATTTGATCAAATTACTGGGGACCTGGCGAAAGGGATTACTTTTCTTCAGGGGAAGGAAAGAAGAGAGGACGAGACGCAAAAAGAGAGGAGGGGTCGCTGTGGGTTAGGGCTTCTGGAAGGAGGGCCTGTCTTCAGCTAAAAGCGAGGTGGTTGAAAAATGTTGGCCCACTTGGCGGCGGACTGAGGAAACACAAGGAGGAGGAAAGGAGAGGGGAATTCAGGTCATCCTATTGCTTGGGGAGATGGTCTCATTCATCATCACCCCCTTGGCCTGGTTTCCTAGAGATGGCTGTAAACTAACAACTTCCACATGATCCTGGCTTTCCTTCATTATGTTTCCTGCTTTATGACAGACCGAATTTACATTCCTTGTACATTATCTACTTATACGTGCAATTTTATTAACGTATGAGTCCGTTGGGGCAAGATTTATTATTATTACAACTCTTTAGCATTTTTAGCACACTACATCGGCTGAACTATGCAAACAATTGTATGTTGTAACGAAAACAGAAAACTAAGATCACAGCCATCATAACAAATAAGAATGGCAAGGTGCACTCTGAAACACAGCACAACAGTGCATTTTCTTGCAGTTTACCTGGCCATGTTTTAAATGTATTTAAGTGAATGTTTTCAATAAGCCACGATTTTAAACATTCATGCTTAAACTTATATAAGTCATGTGTATTACAATTCTTTCATTAAAGCCATAGTGTGCATACATGTGCATATTCTATTGCTTTAAATTTTCTGCCCAGCTCTCGTGATAATTCCTGTCTGCGCAGCAAAAATGTGTTAGTCACGGATGCTAAAGTCCCATGGACATTAATTCTGTCTTTGCAGAAGAACCACCTGCAATGAGCAGTGCATCTGTAATGCTAGCGAAATGAGCAGCCCTCCAGGGGGCCAGGCGTTAGAACCAAATATTGGACAGAATTAGAATCTCTGCCTCTGTGGCTATCCATAATGTCATTAACATAAAGGCAATTAAATGAGTTTTTAACCTCCAACCTCTTTTTGTTATTAATGAACATTGGATGTAAGAGAAGTGCAAGCGAGACTGTGGCGGTAATTATCTCCTCATAAGAGAGCCGAAACAGGCTTAAATAGGAAAGCAAAACAGATGATTATTGGAAGTGTTTCTAGCAGGCCTAGCCCATGGGGGGCTTCTTTAATTTAATCACATGACATGGAACCAGGAGGATTAATTAGATGGGATTTTTCCCTTTCTGGGCACAGTGGTGCCAGCCTAGAATACTGGCATCCTACAATGCAAATAGAGATCTCTCCTCCTTCACAGTTAGATTGTCACTGTAATTATTATGAACGACAGACCCGCCTGTTCGCTGAGGACATCCTCATGGAAACATTTTCTCCATCTGTGAGGAATTCTAGGGAGGCAGAGGAGGGGGTATGTGCTCTTTATTTACCGCAGTCACAGCTTTTATCTGTTTACTTTTACCTCCTGTTAGTCAAGTAAATCTCAATAATGACTTGATATTATGATAAGGAATAATATGAGGACACAAATCCGTATTTCCGATGAAACAACGGGAATGGGAATTTAACAAGTATGGATACAAACCGAACAGCAATCACAATGTAAAATAACTACACAACTTTCACACAGAGGAATCAAACTGAATGTGCCTATGACATGGATGATAAACTGTTTCTCCTTTAGCACCTCTGCGCGACTCACAGGAGAAACTGGTTTATTTTTCTCAGAGATACAGAACATTAATCATATCCATTAGTGTGTTGTGTGTGTGCGCAGTGCGCTGTGCATGTCCTTGAGTTTTGGTGCTTGAATGGGTGCGCTATACAAACAAGCAATGACAAAGTTACAGTTTATCAACAAAAAAACGGATGCTTTTTTTCAAGTGGAGAATCGATTCAAGCTCTGAGACAAAGCACCATGTTATCCTTACAGCTCTTCAGGCCACAGGGGTTTAACACTAGAGCCGAGACACCACCAACAAGAAATCACTTGAGCTAAAACACTGCTCTCCCTCCTCCTGTTTTTCCTCCCTTACCTCATGCTCCCCAGACAATGTGGTTGGAGGTCACAGGTCATCATCACTGTGTTCTTGAGGTCTGCAAACAACTCATTACTGAGCCAGTGGTCTCGCCGGGGCAGAGGCTCATGGGAAAATGTGGTAGTGTAGCATATGACTGCCCCTGTGAGTTTTGGTTGCTCCTCTGGGAAGACCTTGCTGTTTTTATGTACCTCTCTCATGTTTAATCAATAGTTAACTCATGTCAACCCTCAGTTTACACATGCACATGGGGTGAGGTTAGAAAGGAAGAATCTAAAAGATGGTAGCTTTAAGCTCGATTTGTTCTTGAAACAATTATAGTTTGAACACCAAAACAGTTTAATTAAAATGTATTTTATTTTTCTATGAATAATTTATATTTAAAAAATAAACTTGATGATTTCCAAAAATTATTTCATGAAATATTTCATCGAATTAACAGTTTATCTGTTGTAACAAAAAAATATGAAGAACTGTAAATGTGGCTTTCCAAATTGAAAACATGTCCATGGTTATGGAGAGTGTGATATTTCACAGCTCTATCAACTGCTAACTAAGCTGTCAAACGAGTAGAATCAGCTCAATCTTACCCAACAAACAATACACATATGAGCTATGCATGGGCAATTTGATGTGATTATGTGTGCAAATGGGTAGACTTGTTTTTAATTTGCTTTCCTTTGACAGAGTGTTAAAAATGATTATCCCCTCATGTCCGCACCTCACTCTTATAGCCAAGAGCATTATTTGCAATGTGACAACATAGAAATGAAACATATGTAAGAAAAATTGAGGGTGAGAAAGACGGTGATAAAGACATTACGATGTTTAAAACAAACACGTCGAAGAACAAAGATAGAATGTCACTAAAGCATGCCTGCTATGAGGTTGTCCTGCAGCCAAAATGTGGTCTGCTGGAGACCTGCTCTCAAACAGAGACCTGACAGAGGATAAATCTGTCTGGCCCAAGGTCAACCTGCAGTGAAAAGCCCCTGTGAACCCAGTGACCCCTCGGTTCACGTTGACATCTCTATTGCAGCCACATAGACCCCATCCTTTTGAACAGCAGTTTTACTTTCGAATACATCTTTTGGAATACACTAGCTGGATTATGTGGGTGTTTCTTCATCTTTGAAACAATTTTGCCCTCTGAAAAAGGAAACTTATAAAAAAAAATTTTCACACTCACTCTCATTTACTTTCATTAACAATGTCCAACAATGTAATATACCTGTATATACATATATAAATTCAGTAATCGCATTCTGTAGTTAAATGTATATTTTTGTGATAAAAGGCATACTATATTTCAGCATAATCCTTTTTATGTATAAATATATATATATATATATATATATATATATATAAATGCTAATTTGTAATGCAGAACAAAAAAATATTTTGTCACTACATATATATTATATACCATAATTTATAATTATATTTTCTTGTGACATCTTGTCCTACCAACACATTTGCATCTTTTGTGTCCATGTAATCATGACGCAAGTTCCAAGCTGAACCAAACCAACCAAACTTTGTAGTTACACTCTATGTGTATTATATTTGTAGTGCAGCTGAAAATCAGGACATCCCCCTGTTCTGCTGGCTTAAGTCTCTGTATTACTCTCTGACTCCTTCAATGGTCCGAGAGCTGTGGTTCAGATGTATTTAATTGACTGTCTATGTGTGATTAATGATAGGACTTAAACATGCACATCCTGGACTTTCTGACCCAGAATTGAAAGGCAAGTTGGGCTCAGTGGGTCATCTCAGGAGAAGCACTTATCTTTCTCACACCAAACTCAGCATTTGGAGTCAGTGAGGAAAGTAGAAGTCGTGGGAACCAGGAGGATATGGGAGACGATCTAAATTCAATGTTCAACAAAGATATTTAAAGATAGCTATCATTATCTTTATGCCATTGAGAGTGTACATAAGTTTCTTTTTAAATCAATAAGAATGAAATCAGACTTATAACAAACTATATTTCCTTCATATCTTGTCCCATTCTTCAGTAATAAATGTCATAATTGTGTGATGCCAGTGCCTTTTGGGTTTCAAATATTTATTTCATTGTTTCAATCATTATTAACTCACCCTAACACATATCTCAAGTCCAAACACATGTTTAAGATTTTAAAATGATATTTTCGAATAGTCATCACACACATCCTTTTCATAGAATGGCAGTTCACAGTGAAAACAAATCTGTCAATTTAAAGTCATGATAATGTTAACTATTAACTGATTATTAATACTAGCTGCTAGAATGCAAGTAAGGGTTTGATGCTGAAAATGTTGGTAAATTAACATTTAATTAAAGAACAAGACAACAAATGCAAAGCATTCTTTGACATGCATTAATTTGCAAACACAAGTCAACACATTTTTCTGACAAGCCTACATTGTCCAGTGGTCTCACTAAACACATTCAGAACCTTGTGTGAATCCTGCATGGCTCATCACGGCTCTGCTGCTGCAGTGGACAGCGAGGAGGAGACAGTCTCCACAGCAATTACATGTACACAGTGTGATCTACAAGCAGCCACCCTGCGTGAGTGAGTACGGTCAACATCAATCACCCTGCCACCAGACCCCAGAACCAACCACTGTTCAGATTAATGACAAAGGTCTTCTTAACATCATTACTGAGGGTTTTTTATCAACTCCCACCTCTTCCCTCCTTATACCAACCTAAACAATTGCTTTAACAAAGCCGTGTCCAATGACAATAACTGTTGCTCACTCATAGCTATGGCTCTTTCATACAGCAGTAGAGGCTGTTGGAGATGCCAAGTATCAACAGAAAAGAGGAAAACAAACTCAAAGACAGGTCATTGAACAAGACAGGTCAATAAGCAGAGCTAATTTGAATTAGCAGCTGTGCTCTGGCCAGCACAGAAAATGAACAGTTTGCCTCAGTGATGTCAAAGCCCTCAGCAGAGTTTACTAGTCTTCAGTCAGAGGGGATGGCCATGCACTATGCACTAGACTTAACAAGAATGGTGACTGTCTCAGGGCGTCCTGGCCTGTGCTTGGAGGTTCTTACTCGATATGTACTATAATGTAGCGTGACCTACAAGTCTCGCCCACATGCACCGCCTTTGTAGAAAGGGCTGGCCAGACCCCCACACAGACAGAGATTGCCCCACACAAGCCGAAGGGCAGCACACATAAATGCACCACTAATTAGCCAAAGCAGCGGCCATCCAATTATGCATGCTTCAATCAGAGCTCAGAGGTTAAAGAACATGCACGGTTCTATCCACCTCAAGCACAAACAGACATAAACATTCTGAACACATGCCAAAAAAGAACAAACATTCAATTATTAACACAAGTTAACCTGCTGACTAAATATATTTATCAATTGATTTATACTTTCTGTCGAGACTACGATTACGAGAAATGTTTTAATGATGTTTGAAGATGACAATGTTTTTTTGCCTATCCAAGACAAGGTTTTATTGCCCGTCCAAAGATGGCACTGTAAATGGGCTTTAGGGTGATTTTTACTTCTGCATCGACTTATGCTGTGTCCTCTACCACATAGGCAACGCATCAGTTTTCATTTCATTCTTCTGCATAGTTGTCTGCGTTGACAGGAAATGACGACTACTCATCAGTGTCCGCGTCCGTGTTACCTGTGTAACAATGACAAGAACCGAAGAAGAAGCAGTTTGTTCTGTACATTGTTCTGTACAATCTCTTTTGTTGCAGCTTAGTTTGGTTAATACAGAAAAACTACTAATGTATTTCAATATTTCGCTTGGAAATGCATATGAGTAGATGTGATGCTATCCGAGAGTTTTATGACCTGAAGGAGGGGTTCAAACAGATCAATCACAGCGCTTGCGGTCCGCGTCAAATTGACGCGTTGTAACTTTTTTGGAGTCCTGCATGGGGTACGCGGCTCGGCGTAGGCTACGCCGTAAGTAAAAATCACCCTTTAGTGATACTCAATGTCATCGGATACCTTAATGGGAAAATGTAATGCTACATTAATTACACAACAGAGACTCCAGAAGCCCCCCTCTCTGCAGCGGTGGTTGAGACGTGATTACTTGCTGTCACATTAATTTTCCTTTGCCTCTTTTCAATCTTCAATGCAATATGAACCTGCTATGTAATTATTTGTAGAGCTAAGCTGAGAACTGATCTCAAAACAGTGTAGCTCAATTCAAATGATTTTTTCACTGTCAAGATTGAGCAAAAAAGCTTGAATCATTACAAATATGATGTTCATGGATAAGAGGCTACACTGGAAGACCTGGTTTATTGTGTTTGCCAATTAGTAATGCTGGGTTTTGAAGAGCAGAAGGCAGCATCCCCAGGTGGGACTGAGACAGGGTGGGGTGCTACTTAATCTGAAGTGTCTCAATAAAAACTCAGCAGGTTCAGTAGATATATAGCCTCCCTGAGCTCACATCACAGTCAACATACACTGCAGACCTAATTCAAATGACATAATAAGCCATTCACAAAATGAGACGCAGACTTCATCCAATTTTTTAATAATTTTTTTTAATTCAAAGTCAAAAAAATTGTCACGTAACAAAATATATGCTTCATGTGAACATCTTATTCACATTTAATAAACTGAAAAGGTTACTATGACTGAATCCCCAGAAATGTTATTTTAGGGGCTAGTCAAGCAGATATAGCACTTCAAGGATTTTACTTTTTACAATGTAATCACATTTCATAACATGCAGTATGTACAATCGAAATGATGGCCAGGTTTGGGCTGTTGAACAAGCAGGAAGGGGTTTGTTAATGTTTGGCTGTTTTTGTATAGCATGATCAAGTCACAAGCAAGGGCCACGGTGTCTGCACAAGCCGATGGAACTGCATCAATGTTATGTTTTTCTAAGGGGAGTGTGTGCTCTCTGACGGCAGCCATATTTATATTCAGCTCACAGAGGACTGATCATCTGCCACCATCTGCATAGTTTTACTGCCTGTGATCAGTACGTAACTACAACAGCCTGTCAGCAGGCTTTACAATGCCGTTACAGCGCCACAGTGCCACATCAAGCACCCCTCTCCCATCATAAATGGCATCTTTTCACAACACACAGCTCTTTTTCTCCCTCTCCCCTCTTCTCCTGTCTCCGAGTCTACATCCTCCCAACCCCTCACCCCCCCTATCTCTGCTCTGTGTCTGAGTGAATGAGGTGGGTTTGAGCAGTTTTGTCCGCTCTCTGAACAGCCCCAGGCCAGAATATGACCACAGCTTTGCAGCACACCTCGAAACCAACATTTAGGGAGTCTCGGCTTTGCATTTAATAAGTCTAGTGTCGCTCTATAGGGGATTCGGAGAGGGTAGATAAAGGTAAAATATGTTTGTGTTGTTTGTGATATGTATCACTTAATATGTATCACTTAAGGACAGCATTGGATGATTTTGTATTATTTACAGTAGATCTCCCACAGAGGAAATCATTTCTCATGAATACACAAAGCATATTCCTTCCAGCCTTAAAACAAAAGCACACATTTACCTTTAAATCCTGACTGAAGCTAATACACTTGTCTCCAACTTGAAGCAAAAGCAGAGACAAAACGCGCTTTTAAACGTTGTCAGTTCCTGAATTTTCATCCCCAGCCGTCCTTCCTACACAATCGAAATCCCCTGTGACGTGTTTAGCATATTGTTTGTGAATAACATCCGTCTGGGTTGGTGGGGAGTACCTGGCATTGCCCCTTTGGCAGTGTAAAACATCTTCTCACTGTGTTCCGTCTTGCTTGCGGTTATTCTCTGTCTATTCTTTAAGGATTTCCTTCTGCATTATAACAGCCTCTGTGACAAGCCTCAAGATGTTACAGATAGAGAGAAATGGAAAGAGATCCTTGGGGAGGGCTTATTGATTTGTGAAATGCATTCAAAAGGGTTCCTGGCCCGTTTTACTGTGGGGCAGTTGGGTTTAACAAGGACTTTGAACTTCTCACAAGCAGAAAGTCCTCACAAACCAGCTCTAAAGAGGCCCTGAACGGCATCGAGCATTAGGGTAGTCTGGAGGATACAGAGGGTCTTTTACGCATGCCAAGCTAACGGAACAAGCCACTCACGCCAGTCTTTGCAACAGGGGCTTCCTTGGGCCTTACCCTCTAATGGGAGCTGAGGATGTTGAGTAAAAAATGCTCAGCCCTATCAAGCGCGCGAAAAACATGAGTGCCATTGGGCTATCCTGATTGCAAAACAACACTTGGTTGGAGTGGAAATGAGAGGGGGGTCAATAAGTCATTTTTAACACTATTATGAACGCAGAGGGAAAAGGGAAAAGAAGGAAAGTCTGCTTCTGGGTATGGGTCTAATGAGTTTTTGTCTGTGCAGAGAATTCAGGGCAGAAAATAATGCTCTGATTCAATATTCCCTAAAGATTGTCTTCAAAGCTAAAACAGGGGCTATTAAACGCATCAGAAATGATAATAATAATGCGAGCTTGTGCGACACTGCCGGCTGTTTCCGGCTTTTTCTAAGGGAGGACCTGCTGTGTTTTATCCCTGCCTGTGAGATACAGAACAGAAAGTGCCTCTAAAACACATCAACCTGATTACATGCTCTCCCATGGTTTATGATATGATAATAAGGATGCTGATGATGCAAACACTATTATTGCAAATTACACCAGAAACAAGGCATGAAAACGATGCACAAAGGCGTTAAAACGTTGCTCTCTTCTCCATTTCTCGACAATGTGCTGTTAAAGGATATTTTGTGCATTCTTTCTTCCAACCTAATTGCAGTCAACGTACATTCCCAGCTCTATGATTTTCGCTGTGGGCACTGTAATAACAAATAAATGCAACTCCCTGACAGTTTGCTAATGACTTGTTAGGGGGAACATTACATTGTTATTTAGGTCCATTCACAGTTTTTGTCTTACTTGCTTTCTCACACACTTTGCTTTCTCTCTGTCTATCTTTTAACACATATGCATTGCACACCAAAGTGCCGAAAGCAAAAAAAACAGGAAAACAAATGTGTCTTGTACTATCAGGACTCTAGCCATTGAACGAATTCAACTTCTCTACAAATTGGTGATTTACAGTGATGAAGTTTAAAACACTTTGAGTTGACCTGGACACCTTGGCAGGCAGATTCGTCTTAACAATTGCCCAACATTTCCCCACATCTGTCTGTATTCTATATATCAGTCCCGATGAGCATCACTCATCTCATTCATCTAAATGGGCTTTCCATTGAACAATGACATAGACATGACTTATCTTCGCTAGATTGTCTCAGGACCAATTGGATCTAATTCTGTCACATAGATCACATAGAAATTTAAATGACATGTTTCCTGGTAAAGAGTGCCACATTACTGGGGTTAATTAATATGCAATATAATCTAACTGCAGAACTTATTACACTGTAATGACCCCTGTGGTGGTGTTCCTGATAGAGTGAGTTTTGTCTGTGGCAAGCAACAATTTTTTTTTTGTGGAGCATGTTTACATTGTTGTTATGTTCCTTATTTAAAAGTCCTTTGATATGAGCATCAGTTGTTTAAATTGTAATAATGTACTCTACATTCTCAGAATCATTATGTACAATAGTGTTTATGTGATATTTCTTAATTATCTGCTTCACTCAATAAAGAAAATAACTGAAAACTTTGAAAATCTTAATCATGTTTAACATCTACTAATACATAAAACATTCTACAAAGTTTTCTAAATGATGGTTTAAATAATCTTCTGTTGATCAGTTTGCACCTAAAGTGTGGAGTCTTTTTATTGGTATTGAGCTGTTGATCTTTTGGCCATCAACCCTCATCCTGAACAAAAGAAGAGCTGTAAAATCCGTTCCCCTCTCTGCCGGCAAGGAGGATCATGCCTTGTGCTATTTTTCTCACTCCCTCTCTCTCTCTCTCTCTCTCTCTCGTTTCTTCTGTCTTTTCTCTCTCCCTCCAACTGTCTGCTCACATTTCATTAAGTCAAAAGGAAACAGCACTGGAAGCCATTGCTGGAGATCCACTTCTATTAGGGTGCCTATTATCATCCCAAATCAGTCGTGTTTTAGCATTTAAGTGCTGAAAGTTCACGGCAGATTTCTAGTACTTTGCCCTGCGGTATGGAGGGTGCATCAAACAGGAATAAAAAAGTGTCTCAATTCTCAAGTCTCAATCCCCTCTTCTCAGCCACTGCTTAAAACACTTTTTCTCTTTAATCCTCTACCAAACCAAGTGACTGTTCGCAAAATTGCTGCAGATTTCACAGGGCTGGAGTCAAGGGTGAGGAGATGCTTGCTGAAAGAGCTTGGAACAAACAATGAATGTTCACAATGCTAAGTAAAATGGAATGCTCCTTTAAAAATGTCAGCTACTCATCACTAACCTTTGTGTGACTGTCCCAAAAATATTCTGTATTTTATTTCCTTTAATTTTAATTCCAATTTTGTTTATAATATGATGTATGATTATATACATAAATAATAATAATAAAATACAATAATATCATATATAGATTTCTTTCCAATCCATAACCATATGCAGTGCTCTGGATGCATCAGTTCCTATGCACATATATATTATTTTATTATCATTATTTATTATTATATTATTTTGATTACAAAATTATTTATATTGTTATTAGCATAACAATTTACGCGAAAAGTTGAATTAAAGCGGCCCTAACACAAAAATCTCATATTAATCTTGTGTACCTATAAAGTAGTATTGCATACGTCGTATCTTCGAAGAGTATTAAGTTTGATCACATTTATAAAAAAAGATAGATACAGCACGATTACTTCCGAAATCATAGGCTGCGTGCAGGTGGGCGGGGTAGGCTGAACTAAAGCACATTATCAACAAAACACAGACATCAGTTTCACTCACCGCATGCGGTTCATGTCCAGCATCTTTCAGCACTGGGACAGCTTCATATATCAGTTTCAAATGATCACTAAATCCAGCATTATATCCGCCTTTTATATAACATTCATCACCCAAATGCAGTGAAAAAACAAAAACCTGAACTTCGCAAATATATGCTCTCTCTCTCTTTCCTGCACTCAAGTGAAAGTGACGTCTTTGCATGCTCCTTCTCTCCATGCTGCTGCGTGGGCGTTCCACGTGCTTTTCCGGGAGACTTGTCCAATAAGGGACTAATAAAAATTGTAACAAAACAGTTTTATAAAGTCGAAAAAAACGTTCCAAAACCTGTACGATCTCTGGGGGAGTGTATTGTGCACAGAAATACTACGTAATACTCCCAACTAGTTTTTGACAAGTTGACCAAGTTAAGCATGAGAAGATAGCACGTTTAACATTGTAAAGAAGTCAAAATGCATGACACATCGTTGCAGCACCTCTTTAAACAAAATCTTTTTAAAGTTCTTTTTAGTTTATCAAATGTTTTGGTTTTATTGCTTTATTTAAATTTTTTATTGCTCTATATCTTGTGCACCTCATATTATGTACAAAGGCATTAGCATAATCAATGTTACAGATTTGCTTTGTGATATAAATACTTATGTATAGATCATAACATTTCTTTACCCTCCACATTTGAAATATGCTTTTTTGAACAACACTGAATGTTGGTATGCTTCGGGAATCAAAATTTGCTGTTCAAATGTATGAAACATAATTTACACATTGTATTGACACAATTTTCAAACCTGCTTTGAAAGTTGGACAAGCCCAATGTGACACAAACACAACCATTTCAACCTTGAAAATCAATGCACACAAACATGCCGCATACAACCTCCAGAAAGCACACGTGCAAACACACACTTCAAACCCTCAGCTCGCATTCATACACAAACGCTCACACTCTCACCCTCACACATATATAATTGAGATTTTTCGCACAAGGACACAGAGAGCCTGAAGCCAGTGCTTAATTGCACTAGCTATCATTAGAGGGGAAAATCAACAATTTTAAAAATACACCAAGCACCTTTCATCTTCTCCCCTCTCTAATCGCACCAGTAAGAGGCATGGAGAAGAGAAGCTTGATGTAGTCATACTATCTAAACAACGCCGGCGGGGGCTGGCGCAATCAGCTGCTCTGAAGTCGATACCACAGGACGCGTCCGTGTGATGTGCGGCCTGTTCCCTCACTGTCAGGGCTCCGCTGGGAAATGTGATGTGACCTGTATCTCGTATTGGGCACATCCCCCCCGGTTAATATGGAACTAAACGGAACCCAGATTCCGAGGGTTAGCTACACTGCTCAGCCAACAGTGCAGCAGGATTTGTTTATTTGTTAACTATAATTTGATGTAGTTTTCATCTGCTGTGCTCCTCCTCCTCAACAAATATTCATGTCATGGAATGAGAAAGAGAGAGTGTGTTTTCTTCTCGTCTTCGTCTGACTGAAAGGCTGCTTTCGCTCCCCCTGAGGGAAATGGGATAATGAGGATCCATATGCCTCCATTCTGTCTCATTTCAATTGGAAATGCCGCACACACTTGCAGTCACACACCCTACGTTTTGGATCGGTGATGGCCGTATTATCGTCACTCGTATCTTGTCTGACATTCTATCATGTCCGCACACACTGACACAAAACACATGTCCCTTGTGTCGAGATTGCTTCCTTAAAGCAACACTTTGTAGTTTTTTTTTCGACCTTAACATAATGTCTTTAAAACAACTCTTAACTGGACGAAATTTGTTCCCCCTGCTACCTGAGCAGCCTCATTCTATAGCGGCTACAACCACACGCTGTAAGTTCTGTGTTCGGGTCGGTACACACAGCCCATCCCCTGCATGAAGAGTTAGAAATGGTTTCTCGATTCACCGGTTTCATTTGTGTAGTCAACAAATTCACGTGTATTGCTCTGCCCACAGGGAAGCTCATACAGCGACATTATTTACGAACCTTGTTACAAACAATTACGCTTATCAACCTGTTAGCAGAAGTGTATCGGCCACTGTCCTGCTTTCAAACTCTAAGTGGATGACTGCTTCCACACGTGTGATCAATTCTGTTCTGTTTTCATTTTCAACTTCTTTGTGTGAAGAGAACACAGTTTTCATAGAAATCACTTAGAGCAAAACTCAGTAGTATTTGAAAAACAATTACAGAAAGGACAAAGCTCCGCAACAAATGTTTTGCTTTTCAGGGTGATGTTTACTAAACCTAAGATATGTTTATTACAAACCACTATCACTAACTACTAATTATTTTATGCATTTTATTGTAAAATGAAATAAAATTATCCACACAAAGTAAAATTAAACAAAATTAAATGGAACCTCAGTTCATTTAACTTTGCCTTCGGCATGGCAATCAGGACACATGTTGTTGTTGTTTTTTAGACGGTGTACAACAATCAACAGACAGTCGATTTTGCATCCTATGTTGAAATTTCGGAGCCCTTTTCGAGTCTACATATGAAAACGCATGTTGGAACTTAAATGGCGGTAACTCCTGAATTCTTTGGAATGCAGACATATGGTTGGTCTTGTTTGAAAAAAGAAAAGTAGCTGATTATTGCTAAAAAAAACAAATCAAAGGTTGTTAGGTTTATTGTAAAAAGTATTAAAAAGTATACGTTTTTCTTTGCTTAAAAAATACATTAAAAAAATAAGGATAACAAAAAATCTTAGGACACTCTTTATAAAAATTAATCAACTACTCTTCATACATAAATTATAAAAAAACACCAAAGAAATCTGTATACTAGAGTCTTAGACATTTCCAATGATAAATAGTTTGTCATGAATTGATTAAAAATTACATGCAAACTTAGGTGTCCCGTTTACGGAACGGGTGACAGTTAACAGGCTGCAAAAGTTCTTGCATTTGGCACATATTAATTCATACTTTCTTGAATTTATTGCTTAACAATAATTACTATACAGACATAAAAGTAATGTAATGTAACGTAATATATTACCATAATACAATAATTCATAATGGAAGAAACTAAAATAACTTCTCCACAATTAATAATATGAATAAACTAATAATGATTAAATAATATTAATTTTTTTATATATTACGTTCCAATGTCCAGATGTTTGGTAATCATAAGAATGGTAAGGAAACTGTGCTGATCTGTGGTTTATTTGATAAACTCTGTGGTCATCTAGTTTGTGACAGTAAAGGTCAGAGGTGTAGTCATTTTTGTGATGGCATGGAGCAGCGAGCTGCCAATCTGATGATAACGGTCCTCACCTATGATCCTTAATATTGACAAATGCATAACAGTGGTGTCAAATGCTTGTGGTTATCTGCCTGCCTTTTTCTCTGATGCCAGCCCCCCTAGAGTAAACGGCAGATAAACATATTCTCTTCAAACAATCCCAATGACAGCCAAATAGCCTGCTTGTCGCTTGTAAAAAACCCTCTAATGATGCGTGTCGAGGGAGCGGCCTGCCTCCTTGTAGGAGACGAGTCCCTCGTGTATGAGGACGAAGGAGGGGGGAAATAATAACAATCCCTAAAATATTCCTATGCTCAAAAGTCCCACAACACACATGCAAAAAAATCTCTTATATCTTTTCCCACTTTCTTCAGCTTCTGTTTGTGGCCTTTCCCTTTTACATGCAGAGTCAACATCCATTAGGCTAACCATTAAAGCAGTGCTTTTGTAATCTTGTCCCAGCTGTAGCAGAGTGCTGGATTTTTATTAGAGACAATTGGACATGAAGGGTACATGTGCATCAGAGTGGAGGCCTTCCTCCCGAATCTGTTTGAGCTTGGAGTCTGCTCGAGATTTGTCTCGAGTGAGTTCTGGCTTCTGCTTAGTGCTCCACTTTCCGTAATTAGAAGAGAAACATTGACGAAAGCCGTTATATTCGAAGCGCAAGTCCTGATATATTTTCCCTGAGGTGGGGGTGAGAGGTAATACGCAAATTCGTATTCATGTTATTTTTATTCATTTTCGCTAATGTGATGCTGTGTTAAACATCACACTACTTCCCTCACCATCAGCACAATCAGAGCGCACTACTCCACCAATTAATGGTGAGAGGAAACGCAAGGGTCCGCTAAGTTAGCTTTTATCGTCATATCATCAAAATCATGCTAACAGATTTTTGGTAATGAAGTGGCTGATGACACTCATGTGAATCTCGCCATCAAA
The DNA here is from genome assembly GCA_008369825.1 of Triplophysa tibetana. Classification (NCBI taxonomy): domain Eukaryota; kingdom Metazoa; phylum Chordata; class Actinopteri; order Cypriniformes; family Nemacheilidae; genus Triplophysa; species Triplophysa tibetana. Next base: position 13,307,309 of record CM017905.1, on the reverse strand, counting down.
ATGCTCCCTGGGTCTTCTGAATGAGACATTTGCAATTAGCGAACACTGGCGGCAACTTTTTGCTGTGATTGATACATTTCGGCAGTTTGATCAAAGTTACCTCGGAAGGTGCGCGCTTTCCACCATCTGCTCTATCTTAGTGAATTTTTCTAAGCAATAGCTAGCTGGTGAAGGAGCCAATGAGAAAGCACAACGTGTGTGTGTCTTAATGACGAGTCAGACAGAGCGCTAACGGCTCTTGATTAGCTCCGTTTATCTCTAATTAATTACCTTTGCCTAATTAGACACCCTTTTTTGGCTAGACATGGAGTCAAGTAGACTAGATTATTAGCATGCTCATTGGGCCCTTACAAAAGACTGAAATTAATGTAATGCAGGGCAAAAATCCTCTGTTTTAATTGCGCAGGTGTTGCCTTATGGCGCCGCTTTATCATCCGCTGGCTCCCCTGGATTATTAGTGGGGTTTTGTACAGAGGGACTATTCTGTGAAATTCACCTTGGCAACGGCTCATTAGTTTGGCTTGTTATTGTATTATTTATTACATTTGGCCTTCCCCCTATTACACAGATTGATTCATGGCTCCGTCCTCACTCTCACACACACATACATACGCACACACACATTTAGTCTCTATGTCTCTCTCCTGTTCTCTGTAGTTTTATGGCATAGTTGGCTGAGGTGACTAAATATGACCCTGAAAATACTTTTTCTAACTGAAAAAGGATTGATCTCCAGAATATGAAAAATGACCCCCTTGTCAAATTACCACTAAATTAAAACCCACTCTGCAAAACACTGGGGGCAATGTTTAGCTACAGATATGAGCCACAGGGGACTGCAGTTAAATGACTGCAACACAGTGTTTTGAGTGCTTTATTGCACTTATAAAACGGTAAAAACAGTGACAAGGTAAAATACATGATAAATAAATTGTTTTACTGTATATGACTTGGCAATCAAAACAAATATCCCATTATGAAACTGATCATCAAAAGAGCATGCACTACAAAATAATGATATAACATTACTTTCTCTCGAAACATGTGGTCTGGACAAAAGTATTGACAAAGATGCTATTTCAATAGGTTTTTTCAACATGCTGTATATGTATAACCCCTCCCGCATCCATAGTTCGCCCTCCCTGTTAGCGAACTAAGTGGATTCTTAGTGCTTCGACGACACTAGGGGGGCCCCAAGAGCACATGAAATTACAGATTTCCAAAATATATATCCGATATATACGGCACTCCATTTTCTCATGCAGGGCCGTACCCACTATTTTTTCTCTGTTCTGTGTTAAAATTTGTGAAATTACTGACTAAACGTAACATTGAAATATCAAAATAAGTGAGGTGGCTTATCAAATGAAAGGACGCGGCAATTACTGGTTACAGAGCCGAGCAGTGACGCAGTGACTGTAAGTAAAAATTCAACATTGACAACTGTTTAGTGTTTAACTATATAAATATTGAACAACCAGCAGTATCCACTGATGCAAATGACAAAATGCTGAAAAATATGTAATTTATAATTATCTGTCAATTCAGCATTTTATTTGGGATACATTTAAAAATAATTGTGTGCATATTGTAAATTAATTTAATGTTTATAAAGTAAACACACTAAAGAAAATAATAAGATTCAATCATCCTCAAAGGCTGTGTAGCTTTAAAGGGTGTTTATAGGTTGTGGTTAGAATACAAATAAAAAAATGATTAAAAAAAAATGGGCAAACAGATAAATGGATTGAACTAGTCCCTGTATGGTCTGTGCTCAAAATTTAAAGTGACAGTTCACCTTAAGTTTGAGGTAATGAAATTATCAAAGGTTGACAATCACAGTACACTTGTAAAGCAAGGTTCATGTGTTTTTGTTTTTATGACATTTCCCAAACGCAAGTAACTTATAGAGTTGTTAGATTGCAAGAGCTTGCAAATATTCAAACATTGACAATAGTCGATTTTATTGAGGGCACAGGGGTACCCCAAATACAATTATTCTTAGGGGCCCCATAAAGGCTTGGGCCAGCCCTGCCCCCATCTCCACATGAATATTACTGCAACAGAGAATGTGAATATAAGGCGAAGGGTGCACATGTAAAATTGATCACAGGCATTATGCATGGAAAAAGGCACATGAAGGCAAAGACACCTTCCTCGACCAGAACTTGACATCAAATGAGGGAGCTGTTGAAGCATCACAGCTTTGCATGGAAATATGAATATTTAAACAGGGAATTAACAATTAACATGGTCCCCTCACATTTTTACGGGCTAAATAACAAGTAGTTTTGCATCAGGGAATGAGACCTTGAATGATGGAAATACACAAGGTGAAATAATGTTTTAATTCACTCTTACACCAGCTTTGAAGTGATCGTGCTTAGTCAGGCTAATTCAGCACAGTGTTTTGATGTAGAAGATGATTCAATTATGTCCATTACTTGTATTGTGATTCTGCAAGATTTGGTAATTCATTCTGATGTTAAAGTTGGCTGTATTTGCTGCCATCCTAAACCTTAATGTGTCAGAAAGATTGAATAAATAAAAGCACAGTTAACATAGAAAGAAGTGAAATAAATGTTGAAAATAATAATTAGAAACATACCCAGAAAAGTATAAAGAAACGCTAAAAATGCACCACAAACTCTGTCTAATGCAGGTCCGTTCAGTTGAAAACAAAGGCATGCCACGACATGAAAAACATTACCCTTTTGAAAATGGCTATTGATTGTAAATGTCACCGTATAAACCTTGTTCAGTTTGACAGCTTACAGTGCAATGGCGTAGAAAATGTGGGAGCTGAAAAATATCACTAGAACCATAATTTTTGTTAGCCAGCGGAAGGAAGCCAGGGAATGGAAAGGTTTAAAGCATAAAAATAAGATGCACCTGTGACAAAGATGCATCGACTTGCGTCATCCACAAAGAAAGATGCCCTTGACCAGAGATAGGCTGAAGGTAAAATGCTGGCATAGTTTTTCAGTTTTGATTGTCAGGGCTTCTTCACCCATTGAACACTCATCACCGACTGTTTTCTCTTAAATCCTAATTGTGATGGGGTGAAGCATGGTTGATGGTTTCAGATTAAAGTAGAGGATGACACCAAGAAGGCAACTGCCAGTAAGAGGAGGGACTTGGTAATATCCTTCTTAAGATATTTTTTTTCTTAGACATCCTCATTCAGCATATTAATCATTTACATTGTATTTATTGTGTACATAAGTAATTTGTTTGATCAGATACACAGCAAAAAAAAAACATTTTTGGAAAAAACATTGTACACTGTATGCAGCAATCCTAATAACTGTGCTCAGTAACACTACTTTGTAACGTCAATTTAAATATTAACAATATAATGTATTTATGCTGCAATCCATGCTGGGAGCTGCACTATTGTTTAATGGTCTGGCTGGTCTAACGTTTTAATAAAATGTTTTATATAGTATCTGTTATAAAATGGCTGATACATTCTGTTTATTTATAATAGATAAAATATTTTTTTATGTTATTTAAAAGTGAATATAACTAAATGTAACTCCTTAAATCTGTTTTGTAAATGCTTTAGATTCGTCCAGTTTCTCACTGTACATGGACTATGCATCACTTTCAAGCCATCTGATTTACCTGACATTCTCCAATCAGCATGACTAATTAATACAGACATCAAACATTGCATAGCGTTCTGTTGGTCTAGCGCAATTCGCTTGACAAAAGCTTAATTTTAATCGGTTATCTGTAAGTGATCACCCAAAGTGACAGCGTCTTATTGAGAGCTGTCAGTCTCCTAACACTTCACAGCGTATTGTTCCGGGAGAAACACGCAGTATTGCCTTGCTCACTCAATCGGAACGGGTGAGTTTAACAAAAATGGAACGACACAATCTGTCTTTAGCTATTTAATGCCGTCTGGTTTAGCAGCGGATGTTAATATTCCCAGCGGCCTTAATTTGTTAAACGTACGGCAGGTGTTATATGTTGGATGAAAGCTGGCATGTGTCATATTACGAATTACAAAATGAGCTACATATGTCTGCAGAAAACAAAACCTCGTTATTAACAATAGCCGTTCACTGACACAAGAGAGGCTTTGAACTGCTATGTCGCTTTTAAAAGCCCATTAAAGTGTATCTGCATAGACTTTTCCCCAAAACATATAGGGGCGGTTTCCCGGACAGGGATTTTACCCTAAACAGGACTAGGCCTTGGTTAAATTAGAATATTGAAGTCGTTTTTAAAAACATGCTTTACAAAAAAAACATTAGTCCTACTGGTGGGCATCTTGAGACAAAACAAGCACACTGATATCTTTTAAGATATGTCAGTGCAGGTTGTTTTTGATTAAAACACCTCTAACATTTTACTTAGTCTGGGACTGACCTGTCCTGGAAACCGCCCCTTTAAACCAGTCATAACGATAGTATGTATGGATTCCCACATAAAAACCCTTTAGATAGGAAACTTTTTGTATATATGCATAGCAGTCTGCAGCTCGTATAAAGATATTGTCCTATTTTACTAATGCAGGTGCTGGCCACTTTCAGATGGAGCGCGGCTATTTAAAAATTCTGCCATCACATTTGTTTCACTTTGTTCTGCATTAAATTCACTTATGCAGTACTTTAACCGCTTCTGTTGCGGTGTCCCGGCCTGTTTCGAGGTGTAAGCAGATTTCATTTTACCCTACAACGTTAGACCGGGGATGCGTGTCCGCGTGCTCCGGGACCACCGAACAGATCGGGGGACAGATAAAGTTCTTTTAGCATACACGCAGAAGGTCGTTCATAACAGCCTGAGTGTTTTCTCTTACTTTCTCTTCTTTTCTTGTCTTTCCTCCACAGCAGATGAAGTGCACCTCTCTGTCTTCTCGCGCGCGTCCACCCCGCCTCCTCTCCGCGCGCTCGCGCTCTCTCTCTTGACACTCTCTCGCTCCGCTGCTGTCCTCAGCATCTCCGTGGGGCGGTGACTAATTGCCCCCGTAAATCATCGAGCGGGCCGCACGCTCCTCCGTTTATTTTTCCTGACAGTAATTTACTGCTTGCTCTTTTACACACTTGTCATTGCGTGTTTTTCCTCACATTAGAGTCCCGTGGAAAAAGGAGTGTAATTAACGGTGTGGAGCTCGCCGACCGCCGCTCTTTCATCATGGTGTGATAATTGTGCTCCTTGTCTGTCACTGTAACCTCTCTCTCCGTTTCCTACGCCGCTCTCTCCACCCTATTTGTCAACTGCGGGAATCATGTGGCTTTCCCGACGCCCTCGCTCCAATGCAGCACGCCAAGGCACCAGTTTTCCTATTTGTCCGAAGCCTGGGTCATTTATATCCCCTGTGCTGCTTGTCAAAAATATTAGCCTGATGCGCTGCAGAAGATAAAAGATTCATGGTAAACACACCTGGACTGGGTCCTGTGGTAGCTAAGGATACCAGATTTTGTATCTGAATTATGGCAGTACATTGAAATGAGGGTCGTACGGAAGCGTTCACAGGTTCGCTGAGCTGAGCTGGTACTTCCTATCCTATACCGTAAGACATACGCTCATCAGCATACAGCCATACTTCTCTTTCACAAGTCGGCGTTGGTGAATAACTTCTGCTGCTCAAACAAAACACACTTCTATTTGCAGGACATATAGAGTGTATAGCATGGATTCTATTTTTAGCCAGGGCGGGACAGTGATTCACTGCTCGTCTCATTATCCTGTGTGGTTCTCCAGTATCAATATATCCATCACCACTAACCTGCGCCAAAGAGGTTAACACATCAATAACATTCTATAGGGGAGATGAACCCAGCTGAGAGACTTGGGAGACTTAGAGGTGCCTCTCCACAGCTCTCTTGCTTTGACCCTGCTCTCTGGCCCTTTGACACACACCTCTAGTCTCTCCTCAAAGGTTTCAGTGGATTTTGATAATATCTTTATTGGGGCTGTCATAGACAGAGGCTAATGGGACGTCTGGTCAAGATTTCGGTATCCATCACAGCCAGGCTGAGGAATTAGCATGGTGCTCATGCATCAGCTGCCAGAGCTGTCACAGCCCTCCCCGTCCCCTTTTCCATTCATTACAGGCCCCTGCCGCGTGCTTCTGCAAGGCTGCCGTGCACCCTGTCTCCGCTTGCACCATCCTCTTCTCCGCCGCTACCTCAACCGCCCCGTGGACGTCGGTGCCACTACTGCCGGCTGAGCTGACAAAGACCCCTCACCACGCCTCTCAGTGTCAAACCCCCAAACAGTAGCCTCTAAATTAGGAGCCAACGTCAGTTTTTACTTTTTGGAATTGAGCGGGCATAAGAAATGCTTTGGGAGGAGAAAGCATTTCTTATGCCCGCTCCTCTTGTCTTTTAACTCCTCCTCTCCCTTCGTGGTTGTATGTGTAATTTTTTTTCCGAATGTGAGGGGGTAGGAGGCTGGAATTAGCGCATTTAAAGCTATTAAGGGTAATTAAGGTGCCTTTGGCCCTTGCTGTCATAGAGAGGGCCATGGCTTTGATTACTGTTGGCCCTCTCAGTGTGAGCAGGGTTTGTCGCTCTCATTTACGGACCGTGACCCTTTGCACACGCTTTGCTGAGAGCCAGGGTCCCATCACCCAAGAGAGAAAGTCATCCCCTCTTCTCTCATTTTCAGTGCCTTTGTCTGGCTCCTGCATCAAAAGCAGCATCCGCTAAGAAGGTCAGACTGAAAATGAAGGCAGGCTACAGCTGGGGACGGTGGCCCTGGTCCTCTCCCCTCTTCCCCTCATTAGCAAATCAAAGCTGCCCTGGAAAGATTCACAGTCCTCACCTGATTTTGTCCTTTTGCTCTAATCACGTAGCCACACAATCTTGACTGACAGTTTTCTTTATAATTGGCCCATGATCTGGCGCTGCTCTAATAACCAGAAAATCCCCTCTGAGAGACGGCCAGACACGGGTGACCTACCTCTCCATCCCACACGCCCACATACATACACCCTCGTTTCTCTCGATACTGTATCGCGCAATACTTACACAGATCTGACTTCTATCCACACGTTCTACACAAACATGCACAAGTGCCACCAGCAGCCAGCCCCTGTTACCATCTGCGCGGGCAGTGTTTGTGCCATGCTATTTGTGCATGGAAGAGAGAGCTAATCCTAATGTTCAATAATGATGTGAATATTGGATGAGCAGCTCAGACAGAGAAGCCTCTCTAGCAGCCTCTAATTACTGTTCATTTGCCAGAGTATCAAAGCCTAATTACTGCTAGTCTCAATATTCCCCAGGACAGAGGGGGTGTCAAGGCAGGGATTGAAGGAGACGGCCCCAGGAGATCAGTCAGTCATCCTTTATGTCTCTCTATCGCTCCCTCTCTTTCTCCCTCCCTCACTTTGAATAGGTTAACATGGGTATTTGTGCGTTCGGTTCCTTCCTGCAAGCAAACAAACAAAGATTCTACAAACAAACACACTGATCAGTCTGAGAGACAGCAAGAGAACTGGGGCCTATAATGCCAAGCTTATTGTTTCTTTTGCTCTCTGTGCCTTGTGTTTTTAATGTGTTTTGGGTAAATATCAGACAATGGGAGGAGATGGGAGGAAGCTGCCAGCATGTCTCATTCTCTTTTCAGATAAAAAGCATTTTTTTCCTCTATCCTCTCACCTAATGCTGACAGAAGCCACTGCAATCACTAGCTGCCACCCGTTTGACAGTTTCTGTCACCAATTAGCAGCTAAATCGGCATCACCCAAAACAAGAAAACGAGGCAATTTATACGTCTGTTATTTATCGTTGCCTTGTGTACTGTATGTCTGGGTGCTTCCCTCTCATCTCTGTCTCTCTTTTTGTCTCTATCTATGCTTGTGTGTCTTTCTTCTCTGCCTCTCTTCTCAGATGCATGTTTCTCCTTTCGCCCAGCGTTCAGTCCTGATGGGCGGAGACAAGAGCGCTCCTCTTCCCTTATGAGGAAGTTTGTCGGCTGATTTTTACCATCCCGTGCTCCTCGAAAATTTACAAGACGTCAACAAGCTTTTAATGAGGTGAGCCAAGCTGTTCGCCGGGCCCTGCCACTCGTTTCTGGGTTTCTCTCTCTCCGATGGGTAGTTAAATGAGGAGATGTTTGTGACTGGCGCACTTTGTTATCATTCAATCAAATTGAAAACACAAACCGGTCATTGTGCTGCCATTACGCCAGTGATTTACTCTGCTTTGTGAGTCTGCATGCGTTTCACGTTCCTTATTTGTCGGCCATGTCCCAGTATGACGACTGTTATCTTGAGCTATTTGCATCTTTACAATCTGTCTAAGTAAAAAAAAACTTTGATTACAGAAACAGAAGAAAAAGGTCAGAAAAAAATGCGTAAACTGATGTCTGTAAATAAGTTGCAAAAAGAAGCTCTGCTAACATGATTAACTCATTTTTATATAATTTGAGTTTACATTACAGAGAATAATAATATAGTTAAAAACATTTTTTTTATATTATGTAGACATTTTCCCCCTATTGTAAATATGCGTCTGTGGACCGTATACCAACCCTATATTTATCTCTTCTATGTTTTGGCAACCCTGTAGTGTATGATAATAGGTTTGGATAACAAGAATCTTTCAGAATACAGAAAATCTATATTTTACACGGAGACGTTCAGGGAAAATAAATGTCATGAATTGTAATGGAATGCTCAATATGTCAGATACAATACAAATATGTACTATAGAGATGAGCCCCTCAGAGGTGCATTGCTTATTGACAGGTAGGTAAACAGTATGACAATGTCTTTGTCTCAATCAATATTTACCTTATGAAATCATTTGTTACTGAATGACAAAGCCAATAAAACCAGCAACTTATTTTATTGCAATCGTGTAGGTGACATCAGACCAAATGTTAAAGACTCGGGCAAGTATTAAGATCCATTCATCCAAAGATTGCTGTGTCTGCTCTGTTAATTTACATATTTGGATAATTCATTACAACTATCTTAAAAATGATTTTTAAAATGCATAACAATTTGCTTAAAATTTGAATTGCCAAAATCTTTTGTGTTATGTTATACTTTATACCAGGGGTAAACTGGGAAGCAAATTCGACCCTGGATTATTCAATTATTCGACTCGTTAATGGCTTCGCGTTGCGTGCATTCACGTTTATAATGCATCCTCCCCTGGTGACGGCCGTAGTGGACTTTGACAGAATGTTCTTCCGGTAAGTCCCTCCCTGCTTTATACGCTTTGTTCGTGAAACGGGAAAGGAAATGATTCTAAAGTAATTAGAGAACCGTAGAGCACTTCTCAGCTGGTGTGTAAGTATGTGTTGTAATTATATGTAGCATGGCAGCATGGTGCTCAGTTAACCCAGTGGAGGACTGAAGCCTCAGTGGTGAGCTCTTGGCCTAAAGTGCTCCTCATTTAAACCGATCGAAAAAATCAATAGGGTGAAGTATGATTCTGCACTCTTTTAGCTCTGTCCCTTTCTCCTGAGAGCTCTCTGCTAACTACCTTTTGTCAGCGGAGCTCTAGCAATCTGCAATGCAACCACACACTTGCAACTATCTGTCTGTCAGAATTTGGACTTAAATTTAATGTATACAAAGGACCATGATAATGTTGAAAAGGATCAGAAAGCTTTTATGTTTTCTTTTGGAGGGGGCAATTTTAACGTCGTAAAATACCAGCATTTACAACAACTGGGATTGTTGATTTAGCGTGAACACTACTTATATTATAATAATGTAAATATTCCATTATAAGGTTGTGGGTTCGAACACATTTTGCCTTAAGAGAGATCATAGTTACAAAAAAACGTACTTAATGATTGTTGAATTATGATAGCATAATACTATATTTATATTATTTACATATACTCCAATTCATGTTTAAATGAAATATGTATTTCATAAATGATAGCAGTTTATTTTGTGACAATGAGCAAATGATGCACTTATGATTTGATGTTTGTGTTCAGTGTAGACTAGTTTTCCTCTCTGCTCAACATCCCCGCACATGTTTTAAATGAAGTTTGGTGAAAGTACCCGTCAGCTGTGTCAAATGGCTCTGCTTAATCATGGAGGGCACTAAAGGGCTGAACTGATTCTGTTCAAGTGGATGAGGAGGGAAAATGCTGACAGACAAACTACAGCACCGCGGGGAGGCAAGCACAGACACATTTTCTGCATGCTTATGCTTCACAGACATATTTGTAAATGACTTACGCAATCAAGGGCACGGCCTTGCGCGACAGTGAATGGTCCGCTTGCCTAAACCATGTGTCTTCGAGAACACATTTAAAGCCCAATTCCCTCCAGTAATGCCGTGAGTGAACCCCCTCAACCTGCTGCGTTTAAATCCTTCTGTTCCTATTAAAAAAGAAAACGCTCCTCCTTTTATGCAAACACTCACCTCAAGTGAGTGGGATGTGTCTCCACTGCCTCTCTCTCTCTGTACTTACCTACATGCCACTGCCCATCCATACACATGACCTACAAAACAATAAATGACTCTTAGCCCTGCTGTAAAGTATAAAGTATTTAAAAATAGAGCCCTGGGGGCTGCTTTGTCCGTGGCTGGAGGCGTTATTATAGCCGGCCTGTCACACGCCATCCCCTCAGGTCATTACTAGCGGGCAGAGCTGCAGCCCTTGGCAGCCTAACAGAGGCAGAGTGCTCCATTATCTGGAACAGGGAGCAGGGGAACGAGAAAGGGGAGGAGAGGCCTGGACGCTGATCTGAAGAATGAGAAATGGGGAGATGGTAGTGAAAGCTGTGTGGAACGGGGGGATGCTTTCGGGACTGGCCCGGCTCCTAGACGCCACCCATTTGGAGCCCTACTTTACAAACGGCGGTGGATTGGAACGCTGGCAAAGGAAAGCTTAACCTGATCAAGGACATAATTGCATGTTTTTTCATCGGTTTTCTTTTTGTTGTTTGATGCATATATTCTCTTTAGTTAAATTACATCTTCTCTGCCAAAGTCCAGTCGTGTTGAATTTGTGGAGCAGGGCCTGTTCGTGCAGATGAGCAAACACTGCAAGGTGAATAATAAGAATCCTTTGCTTTACACAGCTCAAAAGAAACAGCCTGTATTGCAGAGATCTTTTAGCGTCCAGAAAACTCCCACATCCAAAATTCACGTACCAATGCCCTCTTGATTTCAATCCCAGTATGGCTTCACATGAAAGACAAAGCCATCGGAGTGAGTAAATAATAGTAAGCAGTGTCGGCACTCAGATCCTGACTGTTGACAGTGGATAGGAGACATCTGGTCTTATGATGCTGTGGTGTATTAGGTGGACAAGGGAAGCCAGATTGAGTACTCCTATTCACCAAACCTCACAGGAGACTTCATTATCTGACTGCCCCCTCTGCAATCCCACACAATACACCAAATAAACACTAACACCATTCCAAAAGTGCCAAACATGGTCTAAACTCTCCACAGACATACACCTTTAGTCTTCCTACTGTCATTCTGCTATTATAATCTGGAATCAAAAAACAATCTTCAATTTGGCCCAATTCAGCGTTGACTTTTACACCATTGATTAGTGTTTGTGCTTAAAAGTAGATCAAACACATGATGTGGAGCACTGTTTTCAACTAATACAAATAGTTTGAATGATTTTGGTCATGTGGTCATATCAGATAACGTTTCTCTGATTAAGTATGAGTTTGGGTAAAATTATATTTAGGAAATGTAAAAATAATAAGTGGACAACAAACACTTGACAGAAATTACCACAATACTGTAGAAAGGTTAATGAAAAGGAAGGAGGCGGGAACCGGCAAACATCTAAACATCGAATATAAATATAACAGCGGGAGGCCCCTCACGGCCGACCGCTGGTGAACAAAACAAATCACAAAACTAAAACGCAAGAACATAAACACAAACATAAAACATGTCCGGGCCCGGTCCTCTCTCTTCGAGGGTCCGGTCGCTCATTCTCTTATATGCTCGCAATCTCCTACGTGATTCGAGACCGGTGGGCGCACAGCTGGCACCCATTAACAATTACTCACCGGTCTCGAACCACGGTCTCGCCCCGCCTACTCCACTACAATTACATCTAGAAATTGTGATTTGAAATGAAAATTTAGAAGGGTCTCTTAATTTGTTCCGCAGCAGTACAGTATGTCCTATGGTGAGTTTCCAGTAGGCATGCCATTTTTTCAATACAAATTAGCTGTGAAATATTAGATACTTTTTGGAAAGATCTGTCAGTACCTGGCAGTGTTCAATTACTTTTGAAAAGACAAAGTTGATCAAGGACGTCCTAAAATATAATTCAAGTATGTTAGTTTAACCCTTTCTTACTTCTACTTGCTTAAAAAGGGACAGCTTACCCCACTGTTTTTCAATATGTACTGCTTTGAGGAAGAGAGAACAAAATGTGTCTTATCCTGCGAGGTCCTTTTAGGTGCACATCAATGGTGATGTCTCATCAACCACTCAATGGAAATAGAAACATACAGCTGTCGTAATTCATTACTGTGCAGATGCAAAGCTCGATAACAGAGAGCAGAGATTAATAAACATGTTGTCCTTCATGAAGTGAGGTGTTTGTCCCCTTATTGTAGTCTCTGTGGTTGGTATTGATGATGGCTCTAAACAGCTGCTGTTGTGTCTTCTTTCATATGAGAATGCCTGTTAAATTGGTTTAACACTTTGAAACATCTCATTCACGTATCTTTGACCAGTCTCAGCATGAAAGCAGCTGTAAGGAATGGCAGACATTGAGTGTGATTAAAGGAAAAGCAAGAGATGTGAAGCATCTGTCTCTCTTTCTCTCTGGCGGTGTGGTATGAGTTTGAACAGAGAGATGGAAAAAGCTTTCTCTTGACATGTGTCTCAGCTCTGGCCAGGCTGAGGGAGAGAACAGGGCTTTCACACAAGAGAGCCTGCACATGTTGAGTGTATGTTAGCCTGTCAGTCAAACATGACAGCTGTTTCCAGACTGACTGAGAAAGATGAAAAGACAAGAGAAGGGAGAGAGAGAATAGAGTGAGTGCTTTATTTTGATTCAATTGAATCCATTCAATTCTCCTTACTGGCGTTCACACTACTCAAATGTACAAGTCATAAACATTCTGTTGTTCTTTCACTTTTGTTTACCTGCACTAATATTTGAGTGACTTCAAAATACTTTGCTGATATGATGCATGAGATTAAGCTTCCTCTGGAATCTGCATGTTTTCTCTGAATGCTCATAACTCAAAAATAGCCACGCTGTGCACGTGACTCTTAAATTGTGGACCTTTTTTTCTGCCCTTGAGTTTATTATTATTTTATCATGACAATTTTGATGTCATATTCTTTTGATTCCCTAGCTAACAAGTTACTATACATTTGCTATAACATAATGACTTTTTACATTTCTCTTACAATATTTAAATTCACAGTCTAAAAGATCTATTACATTATAAGCAACATTTTGCCTTTAAATAATGTCTCTAAAATTACTTGAGTGGTAGAACAACTGTGTTCTGTGTTTGAATATTGTCTTCAAATATTAGGGGGTTTCCCTGACATATGGTATCTCACTGGTAATATTTACCATCATGCACACTGATTATAAATATATTAGATATAAAATACTTATTCACAGTCTACAAAATCACTTTTCCTGTGCTAAGAAATTTGTTAGCATACTGTACCAGTCACAATCCACTTCTAACATAGCATTGTATATTGTATGCATATTCGATTAGCAGAAAAAATGATGTGTATCTGTTTTTGGAAAATAGAGAATCTACACCTCTTGCATGTTCAAATTTTACCCATTTGCTTGGACCGCTCTAGGCGAGATCTCACACTGAGACCAATGGATAAGATAAGCATAATGCTTATACATTTATCACCAATAATCACACTTTTCTCAGTGTGCCAATACTTCCAGACAGGAATAATGAGATGCCTTGCCGGCACAGGTTTTGAATATAAAACCTCTGCATGTTCGCGAACATCCAGGGACTGTCGCTCTGAAGGTGAGGAAAACACTATTAGACAGCTGCAAAGCACCGTCAACAATTTACCAGATTAAAACGCCTCTCCAATCGATGTGTAAATAGTTATGATTTTGGTGCTTACTGTTTTTTGCAGCCAGAGAAAATAATAACATCCATTATTTTCATGGTCAGCATGAAATGAAAAGGCATCACAGTAAAGATATTGCTTGAATCGCAGTCATGATATTGTACCAAAATATGTCCAAAGCAGGGGGGTGAGGATGCGTACCTAGTTCAACTGCTTCAAGTTAGTGGTGACCTTAAAACTGAGTCTCCTGTAGGGTCAGGGCTTGTTTACTCCACCTTCTGGAGGCAGGGTAAAGTTCAAGAGCAGTCGTCTGAGAGACCCTCTAAAGGCATGTAGAAAATCCATTGTACTCCATTGCTTTGTACTGACATTCCTTACAAACATGGGAGAACGACCCAGGATTTTCCTTCTTTACAAAAAATCATAGTAGACTGAAATCATCTACTGAGCAGGTCTTCATTTTCTAAAGCCCACCTTAATTAAAAGTTATGTTTGCTATTGTGAAGTAATTTGACTTGAAATCAAAATTAGATGAGTGAACATAATAATGTGATACCTTGAGATTTGAAGCAATATCAAAACTAATCCCCAAATTAAACCAGATATATATCATTGCACATTTCCACATTTTCAGGATGAATAACACAATATAATGTATTAGAATTGAAGCGTACATTATTTACAATAAAAAAGCCATATGGTCCTGCGGTATATTGCTAAGAATTTCACAAACAGGAGACTAATTTGCTGCATTTACTACCAGAAAAAATGGTATGCTTGTGGCATACGGACAGGCCTTTCTCTGAATCTGAGGGACTTTATGGAAAGATGTATATCACTTGCCAGTTGATCATTAAAGATATGATAACCATTGAATGGGCTCAGACGGAAGAAAATTCATTAATATGGCAACAGATGGGGAATGACATTTTCCCAGCACATTCCTCCGAAATGGCTCTTCGGGTAGTCATATAAATATGATGCACTGCTTCACATCTCTTTATAGAGGCACAAATTCGAAACAACAGGAATGCCCAACAGAGGACAAATAACTAGATATATTTGGCAATTCTACCATGACTGATCTATTCCACACTAGTATGGTTTACTGGCTGTCTTACATATTTGCATTTCTCGTATTGTAATTTATTGCCGGTTACAAGGAAAACATGACAGGCAACCATGATGTCTTCCTTCATATGAAGTATATCTCCCTAGTGAGATACATCCTTTTCTATTATACTGTATGAACAATTTTCACCATGGGTGAAAATATGGGGCTATAAAAATAGGATGGGTTTACCAAGAAGAATTTGACATGCACATCAGGTGAGAACTTATCTGTTTGTCATATACATTTGAACCAGACAAACTGAAATCTCCAACCAAATTCATTATCATATTAATTGAAATAATTCATCATAGTGTTTTTAGGTTTAGAAACAGAAGAGGGCAAGATTGAGAGAGAGAGAGGAGGCAGACGGAGAAGAAAGACGAGAAAGAGACTGAGCGTAAAGAATTATCTAACAAAAGAACAGCATTGCACCATGGGGACGATTCTCTGTTCCAGTTCATTGATGGACTTGATGAAGTTTAAATGAAGCAGACACAGGATAAAAGTGAGGGTATTGACCAGTGGGCGCCTGAAAACTAGATACATGCGCAAAAGCAAGATTTGCTAAATGCTCTAATCTTCAATCAAATCTAACATCACTACGGACAAAGTTTTGTAATGAGAGATTCAATGAAGCATGAAGGGGAGAGAATTAATTCCCATCGCCTAAACTGGGTTCAACTTTGAAGCTTTGCTCCTTGGGATAGACAGTTATCTAAATGCTAAATAAGAAACGTATTGTACTTTTCACATCCAGTATGCTAATCATTTTTTCATTTAATCTACATTATTTGTTCTACCGTAGATTTGAGTTGTTGATCCAGTGGTTAGAACAACCTTGGAAAGCGTCTGGCAGTGGACAGAATATTTAACAGTCAATTCAACAAGGCATATGCACAAGTATATCAGCAGCATCTAATTTAAAATCTTTGCATTGTTCAGCCTCACCGACACCAATTATTAATGTGACAAATCACAGATTTTACGTCCATTAATCCCCGTCCCACAAAGTTCAAGACAAAAAAATTCTATTGCAACAATCACTTTTCATGTACAGTTACGTTTAGGAAGGAAAAATGCGTTGGTATGATTATAAATATTTTTTTTGGTAACACTTAAATAATAACAGTAATAATAGTGTTAAGAACTTGCATATGTAATTACAGTGTTCATTGTAATATGAAATTGTTTGAAATTCTCATCTCACACAAGCATGTGTTTTATTGTATTAATACGTGTTTTGAAACAAGGTTTTATTTATCATAATTTCTTAAGGATCTTAAAGCTGCTGACATTGTTTGGCATGGGTATCACATTGTTGTTAAATCCCAGAACTTTTGCTGATCTTTGGCAGGACTGAGCAATGATCACAGCTTAGGTTGTAGAAGCCTTAAGCCTTGAGGTGACAGACACATAACAGGTGACAGCTCCCCGGACGAGCTGTGATACGTACACATGCAGTGGCATCTCCACGACCCTCTTGGCGCCGAATGATCATGGAGAGAGGGCATATTATTCAACACAACAATGTCAACTCTCTTTGAGCATTTCAGTTTATTGTAGTTTAACTTGTTTGTCGGTGATTGCCCATCAACTGCACATAAGCCTATACGAGCACTTGGCATGCATCCACAAATATACGCACCGTCATATTTTCAGAGTAATAAGCAATGAAAACGACATCTGTCAGTACCTCATCTTTACATATATTATACATTCCAATCATAGTTATACATATTATATAATAAATAGAAAATAATCGAGTAATTGCCTTTTGCACTGCCTTCGAATTTGACAGTTTTTTTGTGTTAATCAAAAATATACGTTTAGTAGAATAATGTAAGTGCAGTATTTATTCCCTTACACAAACATTTCTAGTGTAAAGTGTAACCACCTATTCGTGCATTTATTGCATAAAGGCAACAATACATTTTGTCGAGTAGCTTTCGCGTTGGAATAAGTGTGATGGGACGTGGAATCTGCAAGTAAAGAGTGTCTGTCAAACCCCCAATCTAATCTGCATGTTTGTTTCTTAAACAGGGCGTGTTAGTTTCTTTCTTCAGCCCGGGAGATGTGCGCTAAAACAAACTGCGCTCTCAAAGCTCTGTGCTTCTTTGTACTGTTACGTTTGTCTTTTTACTGTCACTTATTCCCTCTATGTTTCTGTCATTTGCTCTATATATTCACGTGTCGTCTGACACATTTCTCAACAGTGGTATACAGTTGGATCGCAATTATATATATATATATATATATAAATATATATAACCAACAAAGCAAAAAGCGAAAGAAAGCATTGCTTACGGTGAAGATATTCCACGTTTAAACGGTAAAGGAATAAACACACAGCAGGATGATGCGCGCAAGCAAGTTTGTATTGTTTGTTTGTTTGTGCATTGAAACAAGAGACATCAGTGCAGTAAATGCAAAATTATTTCGATTTCTGTCTGAGGCGAGGCTTGCTAAAATTAGACAACACTATGCCCAAGCTTGAGGTATTTTAAACATTGAAAGACAGGCGTCAATGCGAAACATTTAGAATACTTTTTTCATATTTTTATACACACCGCTAAAATATTATCTGGTATTTAAATATACAAAATGTTTATTGTGGCATTGTTGCATGTTAGATGTTATTGTATTACTGCAAAACAATTCTTACACAGCATGATGTCTTTCTGCACAAAATTAAAGACACAAGATAATACTAATTATTGATTGTTACAAATGAGAGACGGTAAGCCTCCATCAAGGCTGATCGAAACTTTCCTAAAAAAACGTATTGATAAATTCTTTAAGAAATTATTTCAAATTACTGGGCTAAACAGTTCACATTTATTTGTTTTATATAAGACTACTAAACTTTTCAAAGCCCTACAATCAAAGCGTTCTATAGTGAAGCTATGTGAACCGAACAGCAAAAACTATTGCCTGTGTTGCAATAACGTCCGGTGATTAAACAGCCCGGCTAAAACTAAAGGTACACGATTATAGATATAATTTGTCAACATTTGGATTTATGCAGAAAAGTATTAGATTTACCAACAACTGCATATAAAAGTGTGCAATTGTAATATTAATGTAGGCCAATTATTACATAAAGTGACCCTATATATTAGGCTTATATTAGGTTACAAGATAGAATAGAATAAGTCATATTAAATATTTTTCAATTAATAATAGATTGACCGAATAAAAATAAATGCCTTTAGTTAAGAATCGTATTACTTAGGTCATCCGGAAAAAAACAAGTTATACTGTAGGCCTACAGTGGGAAGTGTTTAAGGTATAGATAGCGTAAACTTCATTTGTGAGAGGCTAGACAGGTTAAAAGGCAGTTATGCCCTCTCAAACCCGTTTGTTTATAAACAAAGCATGGAACTCTGAGTACAACTTAATTGCAGTGCAGTGACTCCTAGTGGTCATTTTCTGAACTCCGTGGCCAACGCAGTTACAGCAGCATGTGCATTTGATAAGAAAAAAGCATAGCAAACAGAGGCTTTGAGCCAAATAAAGCACACGCGATCTGATTTGATTGGTGCAATTCCCCCTACATTTTCATTGGTTTGAAACGATCAATTAACACTCCCAAACGGAGCTGGGAAGATCGAATTGGCGCCGCATTTTATTACAGAAGAGAGAAATTTTGCATTTGGATCTGAATGTTATTCCCCTCTATGTGTGAGAAAAGCATAACATGTTTTATTATCATATCCAAGACATTATAACAAATACACACCGAAATTTAACATTAGGCAAATTCGAGATCAACGTTATATAGGCTACAGCAGTGGAGATTAAGCAGTATGGGTTAAATTTGTTTGCTACAGCAAAATAAAATACGCAATACACTCTTTAATATAAGCAATGATACATGCATGTTTTTTATACTTTATATGACGACGATTATTTTGCATCACTAAAAACGCCAAGTCAAGTCACAGGGATATAACAGGCGCCGTCTGATTTACGCGTGATGTCTCATGCGCTGGGATGTCCGTCTGACTCGTCACTTTTGGATCATATTCTGCATTTCTTCCCGACTCAAACTCAAATCTCTTTCATTTTGTGGCTTGTCAAGCCTTCAATTTAGTGTGGTGAGAAAAACAGGTCATGGTTCGCCTGGAGGGATAAGCGCCAGCTGCTCAGTGACCAGTGACACCTACAGCTCTGCTATTTCTGCAGCCATTTATTCATTCAGTCTTCATCCAAAAAAGCACTTTTAAACAACCAAATTATAACACGAGTAATAATAATAATGTATTATTTTTATAATTATTTTGATTAAGTCTTTTTTCTTTAGCACACTGATTTAAATTTGAACTAAATAGTAAAAGATAAGATATATGGCTCCACAGTTCACTCCATAGACGCATATCCGAAAAAAAGAAGAAACATTATCAATTAATGAATAATACTGCGTGTGTAGGCTAATATTATTATTATTGTTTTTTTATTGAGACATTCAAAACATAGGCCTACTTAAAACATCTGACATAATAAAAAATGATCCTAAAAAATAGCTATACAATGATATTATTTTTAAACCACATTTGAATCATGCTTCCATTAAGAAATACACTGGAAAGCCATGAAAAGTATTCTCAAAGACTGGATCATAATTATGTTGTCATAATTGTATATAATGACTTGTCTTTAGGGCAGCTGATGATTAGAACCTGCTGACAGCTGAACTGAACCGAATCAGCCGAGCGTGCACAACGACATGACTCGCCATTGTTCGGGGCTTGTCAACATATTAACCTGAATTCCCTGCAGTCATCCACTATACCGAATTAGTGCACCAGACAAGGAAAAGCAACTCGGGGAAAAAAGGAAGGCAGACTAATTGAAAAACAATTGGCGGGAAAGCGTATTAATTAATAGGCTCTGTGCCTTATGTCAGATGATGCCCCGAGAGCTTGAAGCCTTTGGAAAGACCGTCCATTAGAAATAATTTAGAGCGAATGAGCGAGCTAATTTCTCATTAACCTTTGTTATAAGACCTATTTTCACATAATTGGGAACGATATAGTAGCAATTTCACCTCCGTGTTAAAAGAATAAACGGTGTTTGAGTTCGGTGCACAAGAAAAACCGAAACAGAGGAACAGATTTCCTGGTCCATATAGGCTTGTGGTAAACCCCAGACAGGCCATACAGATTTAATTGAATGTGACAAGGGCTAAAGCATATTTTTGGAGCGCCAAAATGGCGCATCCTAAACAGGTTTCATCCTTGTCAAAATGTATTGATTCCCTGCTTTTGTGGAGTGGTTGATGTCTCTCTTACTCTGTGGTCAACAGGAGAGGTTTGGTTCAAGCACGTTCCAATGGAGGTCTGCAAGGAACACCCCCCTAATGGTTCTTTAAAACTGGATTTAACTTAGGCTATCTCTCAATGTATTTGAGTTGCCCCTAAAATACAAAGGAAATGTTAAGGAATCACTTTTTTAGGCATCCAAGCACTTAAGATTTTATCAGTTAACATAGCATAAACTGCTTCATTTTTACATACACAAAATATATATAACCCCAAACAAAACACATGTTCCATAGTATCCTTTTGTTGTTGTTTGTTTATTTTATTTTACTGGGGGTGGGGTAAGGTGCTATATTGAGATGGACAGCAAAGGGGGGAGAGTGTAAGGTAACAGAACAGAACTAGATCTAGTGGTGACTACGAAGGTGATGAATTTCTCTCGCCACAATCAGTGCACCTGGGTTTCCTTTGGTGTATCCAGAGGTAAATAATTAATGTGAAGATAAAAGCGTTAGTGAGGGAGAACGAGACATTCAGACAAGGGGGTGAAAACCCGGCCAGAGCCCCTTTCCCCATGGCCCCCCTCAGCCCAGCCTGGCCCCTCGTTGTTTGGTGGCCCCTCACACCACCCTCTCGGACGATTGCTTGAAGTGCAAATCTGTGTTCTGACTTGTTCCTGGTTGCTGTCAGCATGTTTTCCTCTTGTCAGTGGCGATTGACTAGGGGCTTGTCTCACCCTTGTGCTGGGACTGTAGCGGGATCATTGACAGACCAGTGACACGGCCCAGCCAGATAATGGAAACCTATTGATTTTTTGTTCTCACACTTCCTCTCTTCCTCATTCTTTTTTCAGTTTTTTTTTAAAGGCAGTGTGGAGTCTTATACTTTAGGAATGACCAAAAGAAAAAGCAAGAGCACAGTTGACAGCAAGGCCTTGGTCACTGGTCGTGATCTCTAGGTCGCTCTTGCCACTTCAGAGAAAAAAATAAGTCGGCAAGTGCCAGTCTTTGGAGAAGAAATGAAAGGAAAAGGCCTCCGTCAATCAACTCATCAATCAACAGTTCTCCTGGTGGTTGTGTCAGGTGCACCAGAGACTATGATCATGATGTAGGATGCACCCTTCCCATCCTTCCTGCATTCAGCCCCTTTGACAAAATTGCTGCAATGAAATATTAAGAATGTGCTAATGTGCCAGAGGGCATTTTTAATCACCACCTAGGGTAACGTCATTAATATGAAATAACATACTGAACATTATCTTCCTTATATATCCTAGATGTTCAATTTTACAAATAAAATATGGTGCTTGATAAAAAGCCCCATTCTTGTTTGCAAAAGCTAACTGATTATCCAACCCAATTCAGATTAAATGTGCTCTCTTGCACACATAGAAGAGATGACACTTGTATACTGCTTTAAAGGAGGAATCTCCAGAGAGCAGGCCTCTTTGATTCACTGCCTAATGATAAGCATGCGCTGGTCTGTCAGCAGCACAGCCCTGTGGCAGATGGCTGGTGTGGATCTTACACATTTCTTTATGTTCCTGACTCCCCCTTATTCACCTCATTCATAAAGCTGCCAATGGTATAATGGAAAAACTCAATCCTGGTCATGGTTAGCTCAATCTCATTATAATCCTTCGTTTTTTATTCATTCAGCCCTTTGGGACACTGTCTGCCCACCATGCAGCTTCCAGCCTCGGTGGAGTGTCTTTTGATTCGGCCAGGAGAGCCTAATGAAGTCACAGAGATACAATTATTTCCCAAAGCAGGGGCATTAATGTACTCCAAATTCCCTCTGGAGGAACGTGATGACAATTGGTTTGTACAGCTTTGATCGCCAGTCCAAGCCCTGCCTGGTACAAACTGTGAGGTTGCCCCCCTGTCCAGGCACTTACTGACGGACCTTAAAACAGACCCCGGTCAAGACTTTTCTATGATAATATCAGAGCTGTTCCTCTGCACAAAGAAACATCTGACATTGTTGAGATCCTTGATATTAACATAATGACACTGGGATTTATCCATTAAACAGAACCACTGAGACAAAGGGGCGATGCAAGAAAATAATCATGACAATATAAGATGCAAAGGTTTGAATCACGATAACATTTTAATTGGCTATTGAGTTACTGAACAGAGACATACAGTAAATACAACATGTAAAAGCTTACTCTGCTCATTAACACATTGTACATGGTAATTGATTTGTATGTGCTTGCACATTATCTTCACCAAGTTATGCTTTATAGTTACATGGTAACTATTTGATTAGCTGACCAGGACATGGAGGACCATTGCTCCATTTGGTCTTTACCTATAGCCTTATTCATAATCAAATACTAATCATATCTTTAGGACGGTATATATATGCATGTTCCACTACAAACAAAAACCTTGGAAGGAATGATTGGTAAAGATTCTCTTACATATCCTACTGCAAAGCATGATAATTATGTTGAATATAAATTATTATACCTTGGTGTAATTTAGCACCTTTAAACTGATGAAAGCAAAAACAGTATTTGTTTCAAAAATGTACAACAATATAGAACATTGACCTTGTTTGACATTATACAGATACTACTTGATAACTCATTTATGACATTAGTATTGCCCAAGATAATACCAAACTAGAAGGTTCTGAAAAATATTAATAGTAATATTCATAAACATTTCTTTAATAGCATTAAAATATTGTAAATATTACCAATACCCAATATGTCAGTTTCTACCCCAATGTAATGCATACAAGTAGATATATTATATTGATAGATTCTCTAAAAAAAAGAGGCTACATAGTGTAAATAAACACTATGATTTTTTTTAAAAACCTAGGTGCTGGATTTTAGAGTTGCAAGTCACAGCAGTTGATATATGCAGTATATGCAGTCTACAGCAAGAGACTGCCTAATTCGCCAATCTAGCATCAAAATAAAGCAACCTCTGCATAAATGCTGCAAATAGCATGCCGTTATGGATAACAGAAGATTGATGCAATAATTTCTTTAAGAAAATTAGGATAAAAATTAATGAGATGCAATATCCCCTTTATTTATATATACTTCTATTCTATATTCATATAAAGATGTGCATACAGCAATATATAAATATGCATTTGTTTATAAACATGTGCAGAACAGGTGTACAGTAGCTGGTGATGTGTAAACGTGGCTTAGGAGACCCCCTCATGCAGACTGAGAGGAGGGTGTGTATCCAGGAGCAGGCGTTCAGGGGGAGTTGGAGAACACAGTTCTTTACACATCGCTGATACCTCCACCATACCTGTACCCATGCCGGGAATACTCGTGTGCATAAGGTGCCTTTGTAAGTGCTTGATCCAGTCTTCCTGGACTGACTGAGGACCCTGGAAGGTCAGATCACAGAACCTGAGAAAGAAAGAAACAAGACAAATAAGAAAGAAAGATCAGCAGTGTTAGAAGTAAATGTGGTACTGCAGTACTGGTGTAATGTAAAGTACCTGCAAGTCATTCTGTAGATCACTTCAGTGGCAGCGTGTGAAGATGAAAACATCTTCCTTTTTGGCCCTGGCCTTGATCTAGGCCTCTTCTGTTTACAGTCATATGCTGTAACCAAACAAAGTAATTATCATCAAAGAAAAGCTGAATGGGAACATGATTAGAATGAAAGATTGGGCAGGTATTAATCCCTACTTGTTCCTTCTAATAAAGCAATCCTCTTCCGTCTCGCATATGCTCGGAGGTGATTGGACAGGCTTACGCCGCTGTGGAACGTTGCATTGCAGTGGATGCAAATCTTCTTATTTACAGCAAACGTCTCTGCATCACAAACACATAAAAAGTTCTGATGACAAATATTTAAATAACAGCTAGGCGACTTCTGTTCACTCAGAGCATGCATTTTTCTTGGACTGCCTTCCACTTATGACCACTCTAAGAATAGCAACAGCATCATTACTGTTGTGTGTGATATAGAAATGAATCACAGCAGCTTGAAGGAAATAAAACTGTTATTCCCGGAGTATCATCACCTCCCACGCCATCTGTTTTCATATCATAAAGATCTTTTGTGCATTCTGTTTTTGAGGACATGTTCGTGTAGTGTCTGCAGACACAAGGTTTGTTTGTTTGTTTTGAAGAGATAATGTTTGAAAGTATTCATCTGCTCTCACTCGACATTAAGAGGCAATGTGTCCGATTAATGCTAATCTACAGCTGGTGCATGAATCTTGACTAATACTTGCTCTGGAGATGATAAGATATGGTATATTTTATAATCTAAATTGTCTTCAAGAATCAGAGTTTGCTTTAGGTAATAAATAATAATAAAAAAACAAAACAAACAAAAAAACATAATGGAAGACGACTTGAGGAGTAACTTAAATACAAATAATTTCAAAATGAATAATTTTGTGAAAGTAGGTACTTAAAATATTTTTTAAGAAAATTAATGTAAAAAACACCATTTGTGTTTTTGGAAATGAAATCAAGTCGGCTGTTGAAAATGTGGGTGTGGACAACATGTGTTTAAGCGAAGTCACACTTTACAGTTGTGCTCTTCAAAGCCACTCTAATAAGCACAATGTCTTGCTGCATTGTACTTCTTACAAGTTGTCAATGCTCCATCTCCAATCCTGGAGTTTCTACATAACATAAAACATCAGACCTAATTAAATTATTTTGAATGAACCTGGATTTCAAATCAAATATAACTTAATTGTACATGTAATTATAACAGACTTTTGGTGAAATAAACTGGAATTAAAACTCTTTTTTTGTTAGCACAGTGAAAGTTTTTATTTGGGTAGACATGAAACAAAAGTGTGCAAATGCAGCTGATGTATTTCCAGTGGTACATAAAAGAATGTTATTGCTTTTTAAATTTGAATTTCAAAGCCACTTTTGATGACATTCATTCTTTTTGTACCTGCTACAATATTTCAATGAGTAGCAAACTTTTCCCTTGCACTCCCTGAATATCGTGTTTCCGCTGCCTTTCAATGGCATCAACTGGCAACTTCAAGGTTAGAAGAGAACTTTGTCTTAAGCATGAGGCGTCTTTCATACATATTTAATACAGAGTGTATGACTCAAATTGGGTGTTTTAACGTGCACTGTAAATAATGAAGGCGGTAGACGTGGAAAAACATATGAGAGCACCCGTGAAACAAGGGTGTGCATGCATTCAATACTGTATTGATCATCTCTACCCATTTTTACTTTAAATATCTCAAATCAATGCTACAGCACTTAACAAACTACTTCATTATTTGCACCTAAAAGAACTAGAACTATTATAAAAGACTGACAACTATAAAATCACTACGTTATGAGAATAAAGAACGTTCAGTGCTGGTTTGTGACCCAGATATCTGAAACCTCACCTGTCTGTCACTCTCAAAATCTTTGATTCAACATCACTCGAAACAAGTCAGATCACACGCTCAGCTGACAGTGAACAGGCAAAAGGCTCTTGTCATTCAGAGGTTGTGTTTTCAATAAAATTGCTCAACATCAGGATGATATTTCCAAGGGAAATATAGTGTGAACTTTGTGTCCACTGAGATTGAATGAGACAACAGAAATGGTTGACTGAATACAGTTAAAAAAATATTTATAATGTTAACCACAAAACTTTCTGCTAAGGAATCTCAAACAATAAAGGAATCTTTAAGATAAAGTTGGGAACACTAATGGCATTAAAAGGATTTTTTGATGATTTTGACACTTGCCACCTCACTAACTTCTGATATTGGATCTCATTGACTACAATCTAAAAATACTGGGTTATTTTCAGCCAAAAACTGCGTCAAAAAGGGGATGAACCCAAATGTTGGGTTGTTTCAGCCCAAAATATTGGATTGTTTTAACCCATTGTTGGGTCAGCTGTTCATTTAACCCAATTGCTTAGAAAAAAACTGGTTAAAAAAATCGTCTCACAGAGAATTTGCCCGATTCAGAACAGATGTGTGCAGATGAATCCTCCTTTGTATGATAATAATGTTAGGAGTTTTCAAAAAAAAATGAAAGTGCATTGCTATTTAAGGTTTGAAGGATGATTGTATGGATCAAAGCCTGTGAGTTATACCAAAGGTGTTCAGGTTTGAGCTTTATGCAGACCAATCAAGTTCTTCCAAACTAGACTGAATCAATCTATTTTTTTTTAAACTTTAACCTTGCTCTGTGCACAGGGGCATTATCATCCTGATGTAGAAAAGGTCCTGCCAAAACGTTGCTATAAAATTACAAGCACACAATTCTCTAGACTATCATTATGTGCTGTAGCATTAAGCTTTCTTCTCAATGAAATTACTAACCTGTTTATTAGAAGGGAGCGTCCCAATACCATAAAGGGCATTAAGGCCCTTTCTTAATAGCTCTATAGTGATTTTAACGGTGGTTAATGCAAATGGACATCAGATAAATTATTTTCATTAATACTATAAATGTTTCTATTTTCAAATTTATTTTTATATTTTTGTATGTTTTTATTACTTGTGGCTATTATATATTGTGTTTAATACTGTTTTGCAACAGAGCAAAACTTTGAAAAGAGCAATAGAAATAAACCTAAATTGAATTGAAATTTGAATCTCATAGCATCAACGGATGACTCTTCACCTCCTCGTATCCATGTTAACCCTGGTAGGTGTTAAACAAAGAAAATCCTGTCAATAAACTTGGTCATGTTCAACTTGAATGAGTTTTTAAATGAGACAAATGAGATGAATTAGGGTCTAATTATTACCTATTACCTCTATACGTCTGAGCGCATATATAGCACTGAAGTTGTTGGGGAGATGCTATCAATTATGCAGGAAACGATACACTATTTTAAAGAAAGGCATTTTTTCTCTTACGAGGTTTAGTGATTCTACTGTAAATTTCAAATAAATCGCTTTACGGATGCTTATAATGGGAAGGATCAGGCACAGCTGCAGTATCTGTGTATACTGTGTAAGTAGGCTGTACTGCGTAATTATATGGTGAACCTTAAGTAATTTAAGAATGGTTTGAATAATATTTAGTAAATTTTAAG
Source organism: Triplophysa tibetana (assembly GCA_008369825.1). Taxonomy (NCBI): domain Eukaryota; kingdom Metazoa; phylum Chordata; class Actinopteri; order Cypriniformes; family Nemacheilidae; genus Triplophysa; species Triplophysa tibetana. Next base: position 13,279,927 of record CM017905.1, on the reverse strand, counting down.
AGCTTGAAAAATATTATTATTGCATTATTTTTGCCATATACAAATGACTCATGAAAAGGTGAGACTGTATAGTTCCTGACCTTGGTTCCAGGTGGGATCCAGCTTCACATATGGTGTGTCGGGTGTACTGCCACTTGTGTAGGAGATGCTCAAAGGAGCCCTGGCTTCCTTTAAGTCACCTACAACTTCCATTTTCTGCTCCAGATTCCTGTTTTCCAGCAGGTCCTCAAAAGCGCTAGACTGGATCTTATCAGCACTATTTTTCTCCATGTTGTCCCGGGGTGGTCTCATTTGAGCCCATTGCCCTTCTGTGCCGGTGCCATGCTGGATCTTCACAGGAATTCCAGTGGATGTAAGAAACAGCCCATCGCTGCTGGCAAACTTTTGAGAGACAAAATGTTTAGAGAAATGTGGTCTGGCACCAAGAACTGTTAAGATGTTTTTATATTCCATCTCGTCTTGAAGAAGTTCTGTCAGAATGCAGAGAGGTGACTTGCTAGAGCCCGAAATAGGCTTGCCAATCCGCTTCAGGTGACCCCGCACATGATTGGAAAGGCCAGTCTTAGTGTCGAACCAGCCAAGGCACAGCGGACAGGTGTGTTCTGTTTTAGAATCTGGCTCATCTGCCATGATGAAAGCAAACAATTACCATACTACGTTCAATAGTCAATATGTAACAATAAGAAAAGTTTGTACACATACATAAATATAGGTTATGCATGTGTGACATATGTAAGTGTGATAGCATATTCTAAAATCCCTTATATCTCATACAAAGGTGAATAATAATCACCTTTTCTGATTCTTCGATTCACTGTGGGAATTTTTCTGCGTATGCGAGGTTTACGATCTTGAGATGCCACCTGTTCCGGGGACACCAGGTGACGTGCTTCATAACTTAGCCCCACCCTATGCAGGTGTCCTCTCACGTGATTGGACAAGCCTACCCCAGACTCAAACACAGCTGGGCAGTAGGGGCAGTATTTTCTTCCCGCCAAAGACAAAGAGGGAACCACGTACCCTGAGTAGGGGTCACTTTGCTCATAAACAGCAGGATCAGGGGTTTCTTCACTAATTATACTCTCAATACACTCCTCCTTTATTATTAATGTACATATTTCATCATCGTCAATATCCAGGTTAGACTGAGTAACGTTGTCTGGAACATTGTTTTCGAAAGGGGATGTTTGTCCATAGATGAAATAATCAGAGTGGGTATTACTACGAAACTGATCTGGGGACTCTTTGGTAAAGTTGCTGTAGTCCTGAGCACACTCATAGTAACTTTCCTCTTGTAGTTGATTAGATTCCCACTGCGGAGACTCAGGATCACAATTTGCAAAACGTGCATGAGGAATATTGATTGTGGTGTTACGATACGGGATTGACATTTTTCTTTTTGAGGGTATTTTATGCTTCAGTATTTGTGGTGCTAAAGTACTAGTGGATGAGGGATCTTTGGGACTGCTCTCGGTCTCAGAGTTCAGACAGGATGCTTTACTGACGATCTCTGCTTTCGTTGTAAAATGCACGTCAAAGCTGGAAAGAGATTTTGTCCTCTTTTCTGCGACAGTGCTTTCATATTCTTGATTGTCTTCTTCGACATACGGGAGACCTGTTGTCACGTCTATTTTCTCTGACGGCAGAGGGGATAATTTGCTTGGCTTGTCACTTCCCAGTGAGAATGGTGACAGCTTGTTTGCTTGGCTGCCAGGGATCCATTTGATCAGCGAGGAGCAGAAACCATCACATGCTTTTTGTGTTTCTTTGCTTCTCACATTAAGGTCAGCTGAGCCATTGGGCCTTAAGGCAAGCTCCCCTTTCTCCGTGACAGACCACATCTGTGTGCTTTGAGTCTTTGGTGTTAGTGAAAGCAAAGATGAGTCCTTGGTTTTTGTTTGGTCTACTAATCTGTCAGGCACAGTCTTAATGTCATCCATATTGCTGTGAGGTTCGTTGTGGTCATAATATTGCTGTCCATGGATAAGCTCCATGTGCTTTCTGAAAGTGTCATTATTATTAGTTTTGAATGTACATATTTGACATATCAATAAATCTAGAGATTTGTCGCAAGTACTGTGGTGAGCTGTAAACTCATGCGTAATTAACTTAGTTTCCGTTCTAGTCATGTGATCACGTCCTTCACTGCTTTTGCAGTGTCTCTCCTTCTCATTAGTTTTGCCATGATGGACAAAAGTTTGGGGGCCTTTCGTTCCAAAGACGCACTGAATACAAGCTCTCCTTTCCTCAACATCTATCTTACCGAAACTTTTAATCTCTTCCATCAGCCTCTCCCTTTGCACCTGGTGGATTACCATGTGCTTCTGCAGAGAGTTTAGGTCTCTGAACGAACGCCCACACTCCCTACATATAAAAGGTCGGGGAACGTATTCTTGTTTCACCTTATTATTCCCATCTAAATGATACATCATATGCCTATGCAAATGCATCTTCTCCTTGAAATTAGCGTTGCACTTTGAGCATGGGAAGAAGGAAAGTTCCTTCCCTGGCTTTGTCTCTGTCTTGAACGGTGACAATTTTTCCCCCATGTAGGTGTTTGTTTCTATGTCGCTTCTGCCTTCATCACATCTCTCTTCTTTCCCGCTTGAAATTAGCTCTTTCATGGCAGCTGTCTTGTCACAGAATTTCTCCAGGCGCAAGCCAGCATATGCTTTCAAACTTTCCGGCTCTTTCCTGAAGGCATGTTCTTTGTTAATGGACGAATCAAAATCGGAGTCCTCAACAGTTAGGGAATTCTGGGATGAATAATCAAAGCCATCATAAACCTGTCCTCCAGTGGCATTGCTCTCCATGGTGTGAGTTTTCAGCATCCCCTGTTTTTGGTTGGCAGGTGGAGCTCCTGCAATCTTTTTTCTTACTTCACCACCCGCTATCCTGCTTTTCAACAGTAACTGCATGAACTTCTCCTGCAGGCCCCAGTTCAGACCATCACAGTCATCAGAGGAACTCTCTGACAACTCAGAATCAAAGTCCCATAAGCACCCTGCTTTGATCCGCTTTCTAGCCAACAGCCTGCTGATTGGCCTGTTATCCAAGCCTTCCTCCACCATCACATCTAGGGGGGCCTCATCTTCGCTGTCATTCGATTCAGATGAGGCCCTAGTGTGCCGCACTTTTAGGACGCACCCTTCTGTTTTCTGCCGGGTGTCTGATTGAAGCTCACTGGGAGGTGATAACACCTCAGGGCTGGTGTCTGTCCCGGGCAAGGGGGACATGTCTTTGTTGTGGACGCAGGGCTCCTCTGAGGTACAGTGTGAAGCAGCTCCATTAACAAGTGCTCTGGAAGGCAAGGAGTCGTTTGTGCTGGGGGCAGCAGGGATGCTACCACAGACAAATGGGTTCGACTGGACTCCATTTAAAGGGTTTTGGTGACTGTCCAAGGGCAGGGGCTCTGAAGGATCCAAGCTGTTATTGTTGTTGTTGTTGCTGGAAGAAGATGTGCTTGTCAGATCTTGAATGTCATAAGAGGAAGATTCCACTTCTTTGTCTTCCTCTGCACTCTCTTTCATCGCTGCCATAGTGAAAACAACACAGTCTGTGGACGAGATACAAACAGAGATACAATCAGCTTTGCTTTAACATTGACATAAATTCAGTACAAATCAGATTCAAAACTACGAGGTGATTTCCCCAAAACACATTTGCAAAACACATCGTTAGGTGGCCTACAGGAAACGAAGATGGCCATAATTTTTAGCCACATTAAATGTCTGAAACACCCACTGTCATCACTTCTTTTCACAACACACTCTGCCGTTAGCCCTGGAAGTCCTGGTGAGGAAGCTTAATCATGTGAACGCACCTTAGGGATATAACCTTCCTGTTTCTCCCACAAAAGTTCTCAGCTGTCTGCTAAAATTGACCAATTTCCATGGGAACAAAGCACACCACCAATCAGATCATATTATTCTGTCATATCACTCTCTGATGGTGCCAAAGCATATCCCAGCACGAGACTGTAGTTGCTTTGAATCTAACAAACCGACACACTGCGCACACACATACCCAGGTAGAATTACCAAACCCTCCAGGTCACGAATAGCCAGAGAAATACACCTCAGATGGCATCCACCAATCTAATTATACTTGATGGTTTTTAACAGCCCGAGACTCGCAAACCTGTGGGACAAAAGCTCTCTGTCCTTAAAGGGTGTGTTAAAGAAGCCAGGGCTTGCTCTTGTCCTGCTAGGCCAGAGTGAATGCTCGGAGGATTTGACATTCAGCACTAGCTGCTCTCAACAGGAAGCCGCGTTGCTAACGAAGTGTTAAATTCAGTGTTAATGAGTGGCTTCACTGTTACCACCTCCTAGGTAAACCTTCCGAGCTCCATATTCTTTCCATCTGTTGGGGTGTGAGGGGCTTTCGGTGGGAGAACAGACGCTCTGCATTTAAAAACGAACTTCACTGCAAACCCCCGAACAGCAGGGTGGCAAAGCCTCAGAATATGATTTCAGCTTTAAATTTACAGGCCTCATTAGCTGCCAGTTTCCACACTGATCTGCTCTATAGATAACAAACAGGGTTCAACTGCAATGCATCTTTTAAAAATTAATTTGCTTCTATTTACTTCATTTAGTCAATGTTAAAAGGCTGCCTTTGCCTTGCTGGAAGCTATTTACAAGGCTTATGAGCATAAATACATTTGCGCTCTGCGTGGATATCAATCTGAATCGATTAGCTCTTTTTCTCAATCTCTCCCTGTTTCTCTTTTTTCTCTGCTTTACATATGCTCAGCAATGAACAAAATTGTTTGAATTCACAAACAACTATATGAATCAAAGGAGGTCCCCCTGTGATCAGTCTAAATTAGCTGCACAAGTAAAAGAGCACTTAACACTTACACGACACGCATATGTCACTGCTCCCTCTCTCTCCTCTCTCAGCCCTTATTCTTTCCATCAGCACTTGTTCTAACACTCGAGTTGCACCTCATCTTGAGGTTACTGCTGAAAAAATAGAAGGTGATAATTGCATATTATCATTACACATTATTCTGGAATCCCAGAAGATAAACTTTTCTAGGATATTTATTAATCATAGGAGAACACAAAGTACTTGCTATGTTCCACTTTTGTGTCTTAAACTTATTTTTCTTTAGAGTTCCTCTCGATTGGACATTGGACTCAAACTAAGCGAAGTACAATTATATGAAAACTCAAAGACCGAAAAAGTGTGCTCTATAAAAACAAGATACATTCACCAAGAACACCTAATCTGAATCTTAAAATAACTTTAAAAGTAGGATGAAGGCATGAACCTACATTGAACCTATATTGAACCTACATTGCCTTTCTCATGACAACTATAATAACTGTAATAAGTGCACTGTAAGTCGCTTTGGATAAAAGCGTCTGCCAAATGACTAAATGTAAATGTAAATGTAACTAAGAAGCAAAAATTCATTATACAGACGCTTCAGACTGATTAAACTGAAATGCTCTTTACTTTCTACTGCTAACAATAAGAACGATAAAAACATTTGGAAAGACGAAGAGGAAAAAGCTATTCAGAGCTGTTAGCTGTCTACGTGAATCGGCAATATGCCCAACCCCATTTCACCCTATCCATTACTCTCTCTTTCTCATTCTATCTTTCACCTTTCTTTGCCGATCCTCTCCTCCTTCACGGGGAAAAAAAACATCTAAACAGAGACTGGAGGCCGTGGCCCCTCAAGTATAGAGCAAAGAATCTTCCTTGGTTAATGGGAGTTATTGATTTGTTTGACACACTGTGAATTTATGAAGCTGCCTATCAAGTGTGAGAGTCTAACAAAGCACAGCTCTGAGCAAACAAACAGGTAGCTATTCAGCTTGACACCTCACAAAGACTGAAGAAGAACCTGTCTCTCTTCTACTCTCGCCATGTTGAGGAAGAGTGGTGAGTTCAATTGAAACAGTCTGGTGAACTCACCGAGAAGCAGTGACAGCCAAACTCTCGCCAGATTTCACATCATATAGCTGATAGGACAGGAGAAGTTTGTGGAGATTTTGTAAAGGGGAACACTACTAAATTTGTGAAATCTATAGTCTATGTTGAAATAAAATGGGTTCAAGTGTAAAATGTGAATGAGAAAGCGTAGTTCAAGTACAGAATATTGATGTTTTTTTGAGTTGCGGTTGCAGTGTCAAAAATGTAAAGCTAGCTTAAATGACCGCAATTTGAATTTGTTTCACACAAGAAAGTAATAACAAAATGGTATTTATTTTTTTAATTAATTAAGGGCATGTTAAGCTATCCCGTTTAATTTGCTTACTGTGCATTAATAAATAATACATAACAAAAGGATTATAGTAATGGTAAATACAAATAAGCAGAGCCCAACAAGTCGATACGCCTGTTTATAAAGTGTTTTAAACATTTACACTCGTTGCTCATTTCTGATAGTTATATACAAGCTTCTAATCTTTTAAGATACAGTATGTAAGATATGGAACCTTTCGTTTCCACCGCAGTAAGTATAGGCCTACCCTTAGTAGCTGTCAGGATAATGCTGGATGCTGTTATTGGGGTTGGATAACTAAGTATTTGTAAGCACATGTTACAATGCTTAATTTTTTCACCCCCTCCTTTTATCGGAAAAGAAATCCAGCTTTTTTAACACTGGCTGGAAATTGAGAGTTCAGCAATAACTCTGCTTCAATACAGAGCACGGGGTAGTTACCTTAGAGATTCCGTCTAACAAACCGCTGCTTACCAGGAGTTACAGCTGCCAACTCTAATGTCTTGATTTCCACAGCACTGCAAAAGTTGCATTGTCCTGAAGGTAGCCACTCATGACCAAGGTGATGCAACATTGCATCTCTGTTAACCAAGCCAGTTTTAAAACAGTCCACAAAAATGTGGCTCTGGATTGCTTGAGGACATCCTTGCTTAACCCAAATTAAAGGACGCAAATATAACACATACTTAAAGCCTCTCCTTCATCTAACAATCAGACAGCTCTCCTCAGTACCCTTACGATGCGTGGGGGGGGGGGGTTGGGCTCACTGGGCATGATAAAAGGGGACAGGAAGTGAGTGACAGTTGAGGTAAGACAGAAGTCATGTTCAATAGCAGGTAAGGAACATCAAAAGGCGAGTTCACAGGAAACCTATGCAACCTTATCTAGACAGAGGATTTTCTGTTGTGTGAAGTAGATTAGTGGTGCCAGAGCTGCTGACATGGCCTCATTTGCTACCCTGTAGTGTTAGAGGGGATTAAACCATATAAACTTTGAAGCCTTAAACATACCTTTCAAAATTAGACACATTAAGGGAGGGCTGTCTGATAGGGATTTCCCAAGGCTTTTGTCAGTTTAAAAAGAAGCAGAGAGTAAAAAAGCTGAGCAGGTCTGGGGTTTCACTTTTAATGAGAGCTCTCTTATCGTGAGCTGGGCAGTGGGTGCGGAGTAGCGTAGGTCGACAGGCTCTTAAACCAGTAGCCAGTCTCACATTAAAGAATGATGCAAAGACTTTGCCATTTAAACAAAGAGGGGGCGAAAGTTTTCTGACAGTTGCATCATGCTGGTAGTTTTATAAAGTGGTGGCACATACCTTGATGAAAAATAAACACTGATTGTTGTGTGCCGTTTCACCAAAATATCAAAGGGAAACACTGCGAAAATACATCCTCCTAGGTCACGAGTTGAGAGCTAGAACGATTTTTTTTAGCTGGATTTTTCTTTATGTGAAACATGATGATTACTGGAGAGCCGATTTAAATACGGAGGGGCTGCGCAGTCGTGTATCTGCTGCTATGATCGAGGGCAGACTCAGATGTATGTGTCTTGTTTGAGCATTGTAAAAGAAAAAGCTAACTTTGTCACTGCCGCTTTGTTGCAAACACGTGACCAATCAGATAAAAGCGAATCAATGTCAGTGCCTGTCTGCACGCTGAGGAAGGGAATGGGTCTAAGCGAGCAGACATCAATACGCTGAAATTTAGAGAAATGTCAAGCAACTCAGGTTTGAGGAGGAAACAATTATTATTACCTTTCTCAAATGTAATGCCTAGCAGAAGCTAAAGCATGAGCAACATAATAAAAATGAGAAAAGTGGAAAGGCAAATTCTTGGATTCATTGAATTCTTGGATTTCTGTCTAAACCAGGACCAAACACAAGCCCCAACTCCAGAATCAAACACACACCCAAGGTCAGAAATGGCGAGGTACAAAAAGGTTTTTATGGATTTTATAGCTCTGCAAACACCATTTAAACATTTGATTCTGTTTTTATTATTATCAGTATTTCATTTCACAATTATTGGATTTTATTTAATTTGAGATTTAATTTGGAATACAAAAATAAAATACTGTGTGCATATATGTTGTGGATTAAACTATTAAATTAATGTACATATTAACAACACATATACAAGCACACTGAATTTTTTCCTATGTAATGTGAGCAGTGACAGTACAAAATGCACTTATACAGGTAAAAGGACTGATAACATTTACAGTGCAATAACAAGCGAAACTAAATACCAATTCTGAGCCTCGACATACAGTTAGTAACTTTATCCTTAACTAGTTTATATAGTAATATACTGTTAATAAATATTACTCAGTATATATTCTAGCAATTACACTTACGCAACTTCATTAAAATTACACAAGAATATCACACTTTTTTTTTTAGTCTGTTAAAAAGTCAAATTACAGACATAGACCGCAAATGAAAAAACGTGTACATTTCATTATACATCAATTTTATGCACATAACACAATGAGCTCATAAACCACACTACCCTTATCAACGCACTGACCTCATGTTTAACAACACAGAGCTGATCAAAAAATTACCCGTTCTTAACTGCACAAAGCAAAGCTTGCACTTTGTGGTCCATCTCCCCATGAAAAGCCTCTCTCAGGATATTAAAAAATCATCACGTTTTTATCAGTCCCTGCTGCTTGTCGATGGCATCTATTAAAGCTGAATGAGTGGGCGGAGCTGCATCCAGACCAGTCATTAACACAAGAGCCCCCTCAATCAGAGCAACTCCCAAACATATCAAAGAGGAGGCTGTGTGCAAAAAGAGAGAAAGGGGGTGTACTTGCTAGCCGGAGAGAGGCCCCATGGAGAGATGTAAATAACCTCCCAAGAGACTCCCGACAGGCTGTAAAAAGATGCTAGCTGGGAGGCGAAGGGAAGCTAATGAGTATAACAGTAAATGTAGCCTATACAAGAGAGGGGCACTCTCAATTTATTTATTGTGCTCTTATCAATAAGAGGGTGATGCACCACTTTTCTTCCTGCACTGTATGTACTGGATGTGCCATGATGCAGCACTCAATGAAGTCAAAATGCGGCTGATCACAAAAGAACAAAAGGCTGCACTGAGCTGTGACAGTTCCAGTTATCTCACTACTGTCTTTAAGTTTTATAAGGCTCTTATCAATTAATTGTAGCCTGTGTAAACATATAGTTTAGATCAAATTATTGCAGATCTAGTAAAAATGGTCACATTTGATTTAAAAGGCTCAAACGGGCAACCCCAATATTAATCAGAATGCATATCGGGTACAGCAATTCACAGTACATACAGCATACTTAATTGATCTCAAATGAAAAACAAAAGGGATTTTAAAAGGTACAAAATATTTTATTTCCGTTATTTCAGCATAGATGACATGCATTATAACTCATAAAGCTTGTTATTTTTTAAGTTTAACCCTTCGATTAACATGCTGCATGATACTTTACACAGCAGAGGAAATCGGTTCAATCTGTTTTCTTTTGGTCACTACCACAGATGACCAACAGATGGCTCTGACAATTTAACATGGGTCAGTCATTTCTATAATCAGATCGGAAGAAAAGAAAAAATAATAAACAAACATATTTATATTCCTTTAAAATAAAAAAATGACTGTGTAAGGGTTTGTTTGTGGAAAAAAGTAAAAGCATGGTTTTAGCCATTGCAAGGTGTTTATAGGCTAAAGAAAAATAGGTTTATATAAAATCTTGGCATCCTTAAAATTTGGGAGTACAAATTTTGGTTTTACACCCTACCTTTTGTCAACATGTGAATGAGCAGAATGTCAGTACACGCACAGTAATGACCGCACAGGTAAACCATTCACATTTCTCATCTCGACTTAATACCACATATAATTCAGTGATCTCTTCCCGACAGAAATTCTCTCTAATCGCGTATCACCCTGCAACCTCTGCTCAAATCTCTAAAATATCACATCCAACTCCAGGAATAATTGGAAAATTTAATGAGATCTGTGAACCACAACCTTGAAGGATTTTGCAAAGAGAAGGTTTTGTGGGCTTGACAGTTAATTCTCAGGCAAACTTTTGCCTTTACCCTTTCAATCAATAGAAACAGTGGATTTAATTTTGGTTAATTGGTGCTCAGTAAGAGAAACTCTTCAGCGTCAATAGAACATTCTTACAGCCTTGGTTCTATTGATTCTGGAATCTCTCGTAGGCGCTAACAAACATGTCTGTTCCTCTGCGGCCATCTTTTTTTGTTTTAGGATTAAACAGGGAAACTGGATAAGGCACTGCAAGTAAAGGTGGTATAACTTAGGTAAATTCACTTTTTTCACTTTCAATACAAGTATGTAAAGTGTAATATTATCCTGCAGTAATAATAAAGTAAAATGTATTTATTTTTTATTATAAGAATAAACAGTAATTACATAATAAATATTTTTATTACAACTAGTATTGACATTTTGAATTATTATTTTCAAAGACTATTACAAATATTCACTTAGTACTGAATCTTCACAAAGGACAATTCAACATTTTTAAATGTAACCATGGTTTAGTTTCAAGCAGAGCATTAGTGATCAAATCCTGGCCCCTAGTGGTGACGCTATTAGTTTGAGATCTACAGCCCAAGGCTGCTGCAATCTGTATGTGCCTTTTGGTGAGCTGAAAGACTTTAAGTGTGTAACTTCCTTCATAAAGTCTTTAATGGGAGGAAGTTCTCTCATTTACTTATCCAGGTGTGGATACCTCACTGCTGGGACAACCGTGCCATATCTGTTTCAAAGCTGTGAGAATCACTCTAAGTGAGAGGCATGCTCTTGACTTGGAACAAGACTAACCGGTGACAATCGCATCTGTCACATAATTTTAGCACACATCCCAAGACAAACTTCAGAGAGACAACAGTATCTTTTGAATGCAGAATGTAGACAGGATAACATTTTTCTCGCTATCATCTCAGTTCTGTTGGATCATTGTCCAATTACACAAAATTATTTTGGCAGTTTTGCTCACACAACATAATACCCAGATTCCCCTTTTTTGGCCTTGTTCTGGGGGGCTGTGAGAGGAACATGAAGGTTGCCAGGTTTCCATGCTGACAGGGAGTATGCTGCTGACAAGTGTAACTGACAGCTCTGATTTAATTTGACTGCTGATCACACCCAGCTAAAGTATCAGAGCAGTTCACACATCTGTGCCTCAGCTCAAGGTGTTGAGACATGCCACCAAATATCTGGAACATTACACACACCCCTGGTGCTGTGTACAGGCAACCAGTGAGCTGTCTCGCCGGCTTTCAGAAAACATTTTAGCGAAAAGTCTTTCAATAATCATTTCCTTCCTAAATCTGTTACTATTAAACCACTAAAAAATGAAAATTTCCACACATTTAACAACATTGACATTAGAAAATGTGCTGCTATAAGTACTGTATATATAAAAAATAAATAAAAATAAGTGCCCGGTTTCACAGAAAAGGCTTAAGACTAGGCCCTGACTAAAATGAAAGTTAAGCACTGACATGCCTTACAACGTACCATTGCCATTGCTTTGTCTCAAGATGCACACCGGTAATGTTTTAAACATTTTATAAAAGTGACTTAAATATCCTAATTCCACTAAACCATAGTCTTGGCTTAGGCTAAGCCTTTTCTGTGTATCTGGGCCAAGATGTGTAAGAGGTTATTAAGATGAATGAATGTTTTTGAAAATATGGCTCCTACCAGTCTTTTCCAAAACATTGGCACCCCGTCGTTTTCAGTTAACACACCTGCAACATGAAAATAACAATATACAGTTAATTATTATTAGACATGTTACATTGAAAACACATGTAAATTGTCTGTACAGAAGTACAGCATTTAGAAATATATTTTTAAAGACCACTCAATTTTAACTTGTCACATTCCAAGGTGTATTAGATTCATATTCTAGGTTAACCAAACCCATACTTGCACGTTGAATTTTACACTGTTTCAGCCTGTCACATTCCACGGTATATTACATTTATTTTATAGGGAAACCCATATCCCTGCTTGTTGATAATATGAGGAAATCCAAGTGCGGTAGTCTACTTTAAGAAAAAAAAATTGCAGTCAGTAAGAGTTAATAAAAAATGTTGTTTAACACATTTAAATGATTCGTAAATTATTGTGAAAATCTGCTTGTTTTGAAACTGTTGAAATAGTGACTTAACATACATTTGTATGCATGATGATGTTTTTTCAAGTCCTCAACAATGTCTGTAGTTGAGAAATATATGTTTGTGTCCTATGGTGTCACATAGCAAAAACTTTAATAATACCTGTTCCCTTTCTGTCGGTCTCTCGACGTTGTGTCGAGAACGACAGATGGGGTTCGTCCTTGAGAACCAATCAACTCTGACTACTAAAGGCCAATGAAATTTGGCGAATGAAATTTGCATGCCGGACTCCGCCCCCGGATACCCGGTATAAAAGGAAGCCGGCGTGCAGCAGTCATTTACCTTTTGTTCTTCAGAGCCTTCACTCTTGAGTAAAACTTAGGATTCAAAATCCTCTACAAACTACACTGCTGGAGCTACGACATGTTGCAGCGGATCGTCCCTACCTGCAGCGACCTTCCCCTGGGCGTCTCGGCGGTTCCGGAGGTGTTAGAGATCTTCTAAAAAGTCCTTTTCAGGACTGACTGAGCATTCTCCAGCGCGGCATGTCCCGCTGTTCTCTTGGGTGCGGCACCCTCATCGAGGAGGGGGATGGACACGATCGCTGCATTAGGTGTCTGGGCGTCCAGCACACTGAAGCAGCGTTCGTTGACACATCTGCCCGCACTGCTGGGCTGTGACATCTGTGGCTACGGCCCTGATGACCACCCACGTTAGCAGCGTTAGTGATATGGGGAACTCTGCGAACGTAAACCCGCCAGCCAAGTGCTCACGGGCCGATCGCACCCCGATTCGCTCTTCTAAACGTTCCCCAACCGGCGGTGGCATACCGTCCGGATCCTCACGCACACACTCGGAAACGATGTGTGACGTAGATGAGACGTCGCTCGCAGCATCGGAGGGAGACTGGCATCCGGCTCTGACGAATCTGAGCTCCACCCCCGGGTCGAGTTCTAGAGGAAGCAGAAGTGATGCCACCCGTGCTAACCCGGGGATGCGTGGTTCCTGGGGTCGGAGCGCGGTGCAAACCGCGCCCACCCCGGCTTCCATGTTTTTCCCGGAAGTGCATGAGGAGCTGTGTAAAACTTGGAACGCTCCACGGACCGTTCCAGTGAGACCAGCTCCGGCTCCCTTACTTCCCTCGATGGTGTGGCAGCCAAGGTCTACGTCGACATCCCCCGGGTGGAACGTCCGCCCGCGGTGCACCTGTGCCGCGGACGGCTACCACCTGGGGGGAATCGGCCACACCTACCGCCCAAAGCATGCAGACTTCGGCATCACGGTGTCGAAGGCTTGCGATTCCGCGGGCCAGGCTGCCTCCTCTCTCTACGCCATGGCCATCCTGCAGGTCCGCCAGGCCTAGGTGTTGAGAGAGCTCCACGAGGGTAAGGCCGACCCGGGTATAATGCAGGATCTCCGTGCCACCGCTGGCAGCGCTCTACGGGCGACCAAGGCGGTGGCACGGGCCCTGGGTCGGACGATGTCCACGGTAGTGGTCCAGGAGAGACACCCCCGGTTATACCTTGTGCAGAGGAGTGACACCAAGGAAGTCCGCTTTCTTGATGCACCCATCTCGCAGGGTGGGTTGTTGGTAACACCGTCGAGGACTGTGCTCAGCAGTTTTTGACGGTGAAGCAGACAGTGGCAATAAGCCACATTTTTTCATGCCGCGACTCGGCCGCCTACAGGCCTCCGAGATCCCGCGTGACGTCTGCTGCCCTTCAACCCAGGACCCCTTCGACATCGGCTCCGGTTCCTGTGCCCCCACTGGCGGCACCCCGGTAGCAGAGGTCGAGGGGGAAACCTCCACCCCTTCAGCTACCTTCTCGCGAGAAGGGACACTGACGGGAAGACCCCAGGGAGGACAACTTCGGGCCCGAACCTTCACAGCCACGGCTCTGATCGGCCGGTACGGGACGACTCCTGCCTCGTCACCTAAGCCGGGCCCTTGTCAGGGCCTGGCGCCCACTTACTCACAGAGTTTTTCCATTCTCCCCGGGTGTACTTACAGCCGATCGCACACTCCACAGGACTGTGCTCGGCGAACCGACCTCACACCCTGGCGAGGTGTGAGGTCATACACATAAGACAACTGTCACCACTCTCAACCGACAGTGCGTGCCGTTGTCCCGCCAGGCAGGTAAAAAGGCGGAGCCAACCTTCCCTCCGGGGACCCTCCGCCAGCCGACGAACAACCCCCTGTGGGAATGATGAAGCAGACCGTCCCCTTGGTCACCCTGTCACAGTCCCTGGGAGCTCGAGAGCTGCCCACACTGTCTCGCTGGCCTTGCGGGCGGTCCGTCTTGGTTACTCGATCCAGTTCGCCAGAGACTCTCCCAAGTTTCAGGGCATCATCTCTCCCTCTCTCAGAGGCAGGGACGCCTCCGTACTTCGGGTAGAGGTCACCACCCTTCTGGCAAACAGGCATCGAGCTCGTCCCTCAAAACCAAGATGTTCAGTGGGTCACGACCCGCACTTCATCGTTCCCAAGAAAGACGGTGGGTCGCGCCCTAATGTCTGCGTACCCGGAACAGAGCACCTTCACAAGCTGCCGTTCAGGGTGCTCACACAGAGGCGCGTCCAGACATCTATCAGGTGTCAGGATTGGTTCGCGGCAATCGACCTGAAGGGCGCTTACTTTCATGTATCGGTCCTCCTCGACACCAGCCGTTCCCACGGTTCTCGTGCGAGAGGCGGGCATATCAGTACAGAGTCCTCCCTTTCGGTCTGTCCCTGACCGCCCTTTCTCCCTTAGGGGAAGAAGGCAAGCGGGTACTAAACTACCTCAGCGACTGGCCTACCCTGGCACACTCGCGAGATCTGTTGTGTACAGGAAGGGACCTGGTGCTCCGGCACCTAGATCGATTGGGACTCCCACGGCGGCGCTACTGTCCGCAGTTGCGCCCAACCAGTGTTGAACTGTCTGAAATGAACATTTTAGACAGACAGCGGTCCCCCTGAAACAATTCAGGGGCTCCTGGGACACGTGGCGTCCTCGCGGGTTAATACCCCTCGGGTTGATGCACATGTGACCGCTCCAACACTGGTTTCAGGGTCGAGTTCCGAGGAGAGCGTGGCACACTGGCAGCAGACGCATGGTGATGCCGCCCTGCTGCCAACGCACCATAACCCCTAGTCTTATGACTTTTTCGACGGACTCAGGTCCCTCTGGGCAGGTTATGAGGCAGGTCGTGGTGACGGCTGACGTCTCCCTGCAGGGGTGCGGTGCAGTGTGCAACGAGCACGCAGGTGGGTTGTTGGACGAACCCCCGCCTGCGCTGGCATGTCAAGTGCCAAGAGTTGTGGGCTGTGCTAATTGCACTGAGCAGGCTACGGCCTCTCGTGCAAGACATGCACGTGCTGGTCCGAGGACAGCACTATAGCTGTAGCGAACACAGATCGTCAGGGTGGCGTTCGCTCACAGCAGCTAACACAACTTGCTCGACGCCTCCTCCGGTGGAGTCAACATGTGACCCGTTCCCTGCGGGCCACACACACCCCGAGCAAACTGAACTAGACAGCCGACGTGCTCTCTCGCCAGTTTATGCCTCGTGGAGAGTGGCGACTTCACCCCCGCGCACCAGCTCATTTGGAGGCTGTTCGGGTAGGCCCAGGTAAACCTGTTCGCCTCCCGTAACACCACCATTTGCCCGCTTGATATTCCTGCCCTCAGCACGGATATCCTTGCGCACAGCTGACCGCGGGATGGGCGGAAGCACACCTTCCCCCCCCAGGAGCCTCCTTGCACAGACGCTGTGCAAGGTCAGGGAGCAGGAGCACCAGGTGTTATTGGTTACACCACTCCGGTCTAACCGCACTTGGCTTCAGAGCTAATGCTCTGGACAGCGACTCCCCCTGAACCATTCCCCTGACAGAGGACCTGCTCTCTCAGGGGAGGGACACGTTCTGGCATCCCAGATCAGACCTCTGGAACACCCATGTCTGGTCTCTAGACGGGACGAGAAGATCCTGAGATGGCTACTCCCCCTCTATGGCAGAGACCATCACCCAGGCTAGGGCCCCATCTACTAGGCGGTTACACGCCTCTAGACGGCGCCTCTTCTCGTCCTGGTGTCTCTCTCAATGAGAAAGACCCACTGAGGTGCTCGATCAGGATTGTGTTTTCCTTCTTACGAGACTGGAGACAAACATCTCCCCTCCACACTGAATGTGTATGTAGTCGCTCTTGACACTCATCACGACTCAGTCGGTGGAAAGAGTCTAGGGCAACACAACCTGGTCATCAGGTTCCTAACAGGCGCGAGAGGGCGGAATCCGCCTCACCTCCGCTCCATACCCTCTTGGGACCCTAAGTGGTCCTGGGGAGCCTCAGGGCCCCCCAAGAGCCCCTCGGAGGTTCCGATCTTCCTCACCGAGTAAGACGGCCCTCCTGACGGCGCTCACTTCCTTCAAGAGGGTAGGGGACCACCGAGCATCCTCCGTGTCCCCGGATTGCCTTAAATTCGGCCCTGGATACTCTCACGTTAGCTTGAGACCCAGGCCAGGATGCGTGCCCAAGAAATTCCCACTACTCCCTCCGGGGCCAAGTGGTGAACTTGCAGGCGCTCCCCATAGGGGAGGAAGACCCAACCCGATCAGTGTTGTGTCCAGTACATGCTGGACCGCACGCAGAGCTCTGAAGCTCTGACCAGCTCCGTGTCTGTTGGAGGACAGCAGAAGGGGAAGGCTGTCTCCAAACAGAGGCTGGCGCACTGGGTCGTGGACGCCGTTACGACGACATTCCGATCTCAGAATCTCCCATGCCCATTGGCAGTGAGGGCTCACTCCACACGGAGTTCAGCCACCTCCTGGGCACTGGCAGAAGCGCCTCTCTAGCAGACATCTGTAGAGCTGCGGGTTGGGCTATGCCCAAACACCTTCGCAAAGGTTTAACAACCTTCGCGTAAACCCGGTGTCAGCCCACGTCCTGCGTGGCGACATGTAGGACTGGCATCCGGGGGGGCGTATGCCTGCGAAAGCACCTTTCCACCCTCTAACAGGTTGGGTCAGTGTGCTATCTATCCTTTCCTTCGTACCCAACCTTGGCTAAGAGAATTGGTACCTCACCAGCCTCCCTTCTTACCCACACCCTGGTTAAGAACAGGCATTCCATCCATCACTAAGCAAGCACCTCCTGGGGGTTGGCTGGGCAGAGCAGCCTTCCCCCTTAGGCCGGGACATATCTTGACCTATCACACATAGTTCTAACCGGACCTGTGCTATCAGACGCAGTAACACCCCCTCCGCGGGCTGTTCCGTCTGGCATACCCTCATGACACTGGTTCCCACACTTGGTAACCCATGAGCTTCCCCAGGTGGACCTCCACCTTGCGGTTAACTTCCCAGTCCGCACGTTCCATGCGTTCTCCTCCTAGGACGAGACCATACTTTCTCCACCATATTCCTCCCCACGGGTAGGAGGTGGCCTCTGCAGCGCTTCTCTGCTTAAGAGTGCGCTTTCCCGGTGTAAACCGATCCGGACGGCCTCTCGCCTGTAGAGAGCTAAGGCCCCGTCCGTGAAAGTTACCGGTCAGGGCTGTATCCATCTTTCCTGAAAGCTCTGGAACCCCCCGACCACCACACTGGAAGGTTACAGGTCTCACGAAAGCTTCGAGCTGACACGCCCAGGCTTGTCAACGTTGCTTCGCTGAGATTGTGACGCGATACAGGTTTTGTGGCGTTTTCCATAGATAACCCCATCTGTCGTTCTCGACACAACGTCGAGAGACAGACAGAAAGGGAACGTCTTGGTTAGGTCTGTAACCTCAGTTCCCTGATGGAGGGAACTAGACGTTGTGTCCCTTATGCCACAAACCTGTATCGTTTCTGTTGCAGTTTGAGAGGCTCTCAGGCTCTTCAGAACAAGAGGTAAATGAATGCTGCAGGCCGGCTTCCTTTTATACCGGATATCCGGGGGCGGAGTCCGGCATGCAAATTTCATTCGCCAAATTTCATTGGCCTTTTCTATAGTAGTCAGAGTTGATTGGTTCTCAAGGACGAACCCCATCTGTCGTTCTCGACACAACGTCTCGTTCCCTCCATCAGGGAACTGAGGTTACAGACGTAACCAAGACGTTTATAATATATACAGTTTAATGATTCGTTAAATTTAGTCCATAATTTAAAAAGAGATATATGAGATATTTTTCTTCATTGTCAGTGCTTTTCTACCTTTGCTGTTACACTATAGACAACAAGTGGGTCAGGGACAAAACAGGGTTGGCAACATGAGAAAATTCAAAATCTTTTAAAAACGGATTTTAAAAGCATGTATCAGATATTTAAAAATGTACCTGGTGTATTAATGTTGTTTTGTGTAATTTCAAATAATATTTGCATCCTGAAGGTACCTGAAAATTTCAAATGGTGTGACTGGCAAAGAATGAGAAATATTAAAACATTTTATCCACCTAGATGGAATGTAAACAAACTTATAATTATAATTTATTTTAAAATATCACACGGAAATATATTTTATTTAAGTTATCTCTTAATATACACTTTAATGTGTTTTTGAAACATTTATAAACGTATTAATATACTAAACTAGACGCTTCTCTTTTATTACACATTCATTTACCTGTTTAAAATTATATTTTTTATGAAAAATATTGGTTACACCAATTGACACATACCAGTTACACCACTGACCATGTTGCCACTACAGCTAAATGCCATTGTTTGTTTAATACATTATCACTGAAAATCAAGCATGATAGTTTTATTTTTCTGAATGCTGAACAAACATCTGATAACAATAAATATTTATGTCTCGTTGTGTAACTACAGTGTAATGGTTAGTAGTTCATGGTTAGAATGAAAATTCTGTCATGAATTACTAATCCTCAACTCGTGTCACAAGAGTGTGCACAATAAAGCAACATCTTTATTTAAAAATTTCCTGACTTCTGCACCAGTCTCCGACGCCGTCCACCAGAGGAGCCGGCGCATACGCATAGTCTTATATCTTATTACTTATAAAATGTCAGAAATCGTATTATTTATTTTAGCACTGAATGTATTTTCAAATGCGGGGTCAAATGACACCCACTTCATTCTTATTAAATCATGTAAGTACATTATATGATATTATATTATATAATTCTGGAAATTTTAAATAAATGGAACAGAAATAAGCATTTAAAGCTAAAAATTCTACTGTTAACGAACATAATCGTTTCAATTATCACAATATTGGACTTTCAGAGCTTTAATTCTGAGTTACAATGTGGATTGCACCACTTTCACAAAAAATATAACACTTAACACCTGAAAATAGTTCAAAATAGTACTTTAGTATTTTATATCTTCAATTAGCATCATAAATTAGTGATATTTGACTAAATTGGTCCCTAACAGAAAGGTTTGGAATAGAAGTACAATTCAGAAGTCCAGTTAAACTATCTGAGATTTCAATTTAAAATCAATTTTGACAGACATAAATTGACACCGGAACACATATGGGCTTGTTGTGATTATTTCAAATGCAATTTGTAAAGTGAATGCTCATTTTCATAATCATGATGAATTATCAATGTATTTTTGGGTCATACAATTTGACATGCATACCTAGTAAGAATATCTGACACACCCTAAAAATTTCAAAATATTGCTCCTTGATTGGTGGTTGCACTCACATGATTCCCCGAATGAATTATAATATTTAGAACAATGGTGTTCCGTTTACTTTTATTTAATTTAAAATATAACTAGATATTGCCAGGCAGGCTATCTGAAATGGTGATTTATTGAGAATTTGTTGGTATCTTGAGCTTTAAAGTTAAAGGGGTCATGTGGCGCGAACACGTGTTTTTCTGTGTCTTTGTGTGTTATAAGTTGCACATGCATGTATTAGATACGTAAAATTGCTAAAATTCAAGAGTTAGAACAAAAGATGCATTGTATCTAAAAGCAAATGCTCACCTGCCTGAAACGCCTCGTGTAACCACACCCCCACAAATCTACGTCAGTTCCTCCTGGTATGATTTAACTAAGACTGTCCAAATGTATATGCAAGTAAGGTGGGCTAAGGGGTGGGCGATCTAGAAAAAATTTAAATCACGATTTTTTTCTGGATAGATCACGATTTTATCCCGGTTCTTCTTCAAAGTTAGTTTTAAGACTATTTTGCAAATTACAGAGCTACAATACAGCCAAACTGTGTCCCCATATCAAAATATACTCTTTACCATTTATATTTTGAAGAATATTTTAATCAAGTTAATACTTAATGCAGGTGCAAGACCATATTTCAGCTGTTTGCAAAAAACTTTACATTTTGAATTTTGTTTTGCATCTTGTTGCGGCACTCGGAGTAAAGCTGTGGAATGGCCGTGGAGGAAAAATATTTGCGGCTGGGTTTTTCGTAAGTGGATCTACGACTTTGAACAGTCTTTTAAAGCCCTCATTTTACACAGTCTTTATGGGAATCATGTCTTTGGCCAGGTAAAATGTGACGCGTCAGTTACATCTTTCCAGCGCTTGCTCGTTCTGTCATTCAGAGTTCCTTTCTCAAATCCTTATTTCGTTAAAGGCGTTTGTTTAAGCCTTGTAGTTTCCGGAAGCTTGGTCATACCAGATTTACTGGTGTGGGATCCCTTTATAATTTGACTGTCGGCATACTCTTTCGGGTGCTTTCTTTTGAGGTGGTTAAAAAGGTTCGATGTGTTGCTATCCAACATGCGAATCTTATCATTCCACATTTGCAAATAACTGTTGTTTGGGCCTTGTCAGTTGGGGGAAACCCAAACCATTTCAATATTACTGATGTAAAAAAATTTTTAGGGACCAACTCCTCCGTATTTCCCTCCATCGTCACTGAATCTTCCTGAATTCACGAGCAACGAATACAAGCTTGCTAACAGGGGGCAATCTATTGCAAGGATGTTGAACAGCAACGGATATAAAATGTCTTGCACTATATAGGATGATGTAAAGATTATTCAGAAAAAGTGGATTGTGCAGTCATTTTAATCATTCAAAATAATCAAATAATCAATCGAATATCGTCATATCGCACACCCCTAGGTGGCCGTCCCTGTCAGTACAATTGCTTTGGAACCTGATGTTCCAAACACGGTAAGAGGCGTTACATTTCCGTCACACGCTTGGAGTATTTGACCAATCACTAAGCATTGGTTAACTGGCCAATCATAGCACTCCTCGCTATTCAAAGCTATGAGCTTTGTAAAAAATCTCTGCGTTTCAGAGCAAAGAGGAGATACAAATATGCATGTGGAAAATAAGTGTTTTTTAACCTTAAATCGTGTATACACATTGCATTACATCTAAAACAAACGATAATATTAGTTTTAGCCATGTCATATGACCCCTTTAACCAACCACTGACCTTATTTTAAGCATTTAAACCAAAAAATCATTAAAAACCCACTGACATCATAAAAGAGAACCAGAAGCGATAAAATGTTAGCTAGTCTCTGGGGTTTCAAAAAGATATCATGGGGTATAGAAGGGATCTTAGTATTAGATGCAAACAACTCTAAAAAGTGGTCACTGAGTGTAGTAGGGCAGTACAATTCATCATAAAACAAGTTGGTATCATAATCACAGCTGCAATGATTGCGTAATCAATAAAGCCAATTACAGCCGTCCAAAAGTTATTCTGTAGTTATGATGAGTGTAATATTTTTCTAAAACGGAATGCTTTCTATGTAGCAAAGGGTCATTTCTTCAGCGTTGTCACATTTTTGTAAATACTTTTGTAAATATTCTATTATATCTTTTCATCTGACAACAATCAAAGAAATGACACTTTGCATCAATGTAAAGTAGTGAGCGTACATCTTGTATAACAGTGTAAATTTGCTGTCACCTCAAAATAACTCAAAACACAGCCATTAATGTCTTAACCGCTGGCAACAAAACTGAGTATACCCTAAGGAAAAGTGTCCAGATTGGGCCCAATATTTTGTGTGGCCACCATTATTTTCCAGCACTGCCTTAACCCTCTTAGGCATGTAGTTCACCAGAGCTTCACAGGTTGCCACTGGATTCCTCTTCTACCCATCCATGATGACATCACAGAGCTGGTGGATGTTAAAGACCTTGCACGCCTCCACCTTCCATTTGAGGATGCCCCACAGATGCTCAATAGGGTTAAGGTCTGGATACATGCTTGGCCCGTCCATCACCTTTACCCTCAGCTTCTTTGGGGTCGTTATCATTTTAGAATACTGCCCTCGTCCCAGTCTCCGAAGGGAGGGGATCATGGTCTACTTCAGTATGTCACAGTACATGTTGGGCTTCATGGTTCCCTCAAATTCCTTCAGCAAATTTTTTGAGGGATTTCCTGTGCATCCTCTTTAGAAGAGCTTTCCTTTTGGGACGACAGCCATGTAGACCAATTTGATGCAGTGTGCGGGGTATGGTCTGAGCACTGACAGGCTGACCCCCCAACCCTTCAACCTTTGCAGCAATGCTGACAGGACTCATACGTCTATTTCTCAAAGACAACCTCTGGATTTGACGCAGTGCACGTGCGTCAACTTCTTTGGTCAACAATGGCATGGTCTTTTCTGAGTAGAGACTGTCTTGTTAAACCGCTGTATTGTCTTGGCCACCATGCTGCAGCTCAGTTTCAGGGTCTTGGCAATCTTATTTTAGCCTAGGCCATCTTTATGAAGAGCAACAATTCTTTTCTTAATTTTAGATTAGATTAGATTCAACTTTATTGTCATTACACATATACAAGTACAGTGTAACGAAATGTAGTTTAGGTCTAACCAGAAGTGCAATTAGCAGGTGCAGATATACAGTGTGAATAAATACAGAATACAATTTTAGGGAAATACTATACAAATGTTGTATGAAAAATATGACAGTCGGTATGTACTATGAACAATATATACAGAAGGCTATATACTGTGAACATTAATGTACAGGTGGTTATGAACAGATAACAATATAGACAATACAGTAGTGCAAGTGACTTGAGTGTGCATTAATTACAGACATTAGCTATTAAAGTTACAGTGCAGTAGATGAGTTAATGCGGTTATTAAAGATACAGTGCAGTACATGAGTTAATGCAGTTGTTGAAGTTATAGTGCAATACATGAGTAGATGCAGATAATACAGTTACAGTGTATTAGATGAGTTAGTGCAGTTATTGAAGTAACAGTGCAGTATATGCGTTAATGCGGTTATTAAGGTTACAGTGCAGTAGATGAGTTAATGCAGTTATTGAAGTTACAGTGCAATAGATGAGTGGATGCAGTTAGTTATGCAATAAATGCAATAGATGAGTTACAGTGCAGTAGATGAGTTAATTCAGTTATGGAAGTAGTTTATTAGTGCAAATGAGCATTCAGTGTAATATTCCTGGTGTGCAAGTGAGCAGTATAGAGTGGAAATGATGCTATGTGTGTGTAAACAGTCCGGTAGAGCAGATAACATGAAGTACTGGTGTGTACAGTTCAGTCATGGATGCAGCCCTGTTATGCAATGTAAACAATGTAGTAGCAGCATTAAAGTTAAAGTTATGAGGGTTAGTGGAATCAGTGGGGAGCAGAGTTCAATAATGAAACAGCTCTGGGAAAAAAGCTGTTTCCTAGTCTGCTGGTTCTTGTCCGGAGGCACCTGTAGCGCCTACCGGAAGGCAGGAGAGTAAACAGTCTATGAGCGGGGTGAGAGGAGTCCTTGAGAATGCTGCGAGCTCGACGCAGACAGCGTTTCCCCTGGATGTCCTCAATGGAAGGGAGTGTAGTCCCTGTGATGCGCTGGGCTGTTTTCACCACCCGCTGCAGTGCCTTGCGCTCAGCAACAGAACAGTTCCCGTACCAGACTGTGACACAGTTGGTCAAGATGCTCTCTATCGTGCAGCGATAGAAGTTCACCAGGATAGTTGAAGACAGTTGGTTCTTCTTCAGTGTCCTCAGAAAGAAGAGACGCTGGTGAGCCTTCTTGACCAGGCATGAAGTGTTGGTGGTCCAGGACAGGTCCTCCGAAATATGGGTCCCCAGGAACTTAAAACTGGAAACACGTTCAACAGCCATCCCGTTAATGTGGATGGGGTCGTGTGTGCCTCCTTTCGCCTTCCTGAAGTCCACGATGATCTCCTTTGTCTTGGAGGTGTTAAGGAGCAGGTTGTTGTCTGAGCACCATGTGGCCAGGTGCCGTACATCCTTCCTGTAAGCAGTCTCATCGTTGTTGCTGATGAGACCAATCACTGTTGTATCGTCTGCGAACTTGATGAAGGAGTTAGATCCATTCACAGGCCTGCAGTCGAGTGTGAAAAGGGAGTAGGGAAAGGGGCTCAGTACGCAGCCCTGTGGTACACCAGTGTTGAGGGTGATGGTGGTGGAGCAGATGTGGCCTAACCTAACAAGCTGAGGCCTGTTCGTCAGGAAATCCATAATCCAGTTGCAGGTTGAGTTGTTAATGCCTAGGTTTCCAAGTTTGCTGATTAGCTTGGAAGGGATGACGGTATTGAATGCAGAGCTAAAGTCTACAAACAGCATGCGTGCATAAGTGTCCTTATTATCCAGATGTGTGAGCAAGGAGTGCAGCGCCATTGACACTGCATCATCTACGCTCCTATTGCTGCGGTAGGCAAATTGGTATGGGTCCAGTGTGGATGGTAGAGAGTCTTAAGATCCTCAAGAGAGTAATTTGCCATGAGGTGCCATGTTGAACTTCCATTGACCAGTATGAGACAGTGAGAGTGATAACACCAAATCTAACACACCTGCTTCCCAGTCACCTGAGACCTTGTAACACTAAATAATCACATGACAGAGGGGAGGGAAATGGCTTATTGAGCCCAATTTGGACATCTTCGATTAGGAGTGTACTCACATTTTTCTTGCTAGCGGTTTAGGCATTAATGGCTTTGTGTATCGAGGGACAGCAAATTAACACTGTTATACAAGTTGTACTGCTACATTCTAGCAAAGTTTAATTTCTTCAGTGTTGTCACATTAAAAGATATAATAAAATATTTACAAAAATTTGAGGGGTGTTCTCACTTTTGTGAGATACTGTATATATATATACTTATCTTTATTAATTGTATTTAATGTCTTTATTATTGTTTTAGGAGATAATTGTTGAATTATTTGAGGTTGGTGTTCATCATATTTGCATATACACCACATCTTAACATTATGTTAATACATTTATTAATATCATCAGTACTTGTGCTTGGAAAAAAATTATATGCACAGCAGTACTAACCTCATGGCTTTAAAATGATAAATATGATCGATGACATGATTTACTTGTCATCTGCACACTCTGTTTACTTTACATTGGGCAGGTTAAATTCATTTGTATAATGATGATAAAGCGTTTTTTGTATGCCTCCCTATAGCTGTGTCTGAATTCGCTCCCTATCTCCTATAGTGCACTATATCGGGTGTCCGCCATTTTGTAGAATTTTGAACTCTGTAGACTTGAACTCAGGTCCCCACCACGGTACTGAACCCTGCGCATGCACTTTAGCCGGTTACAATGCATTAATTCATTAGAACACATGTAAGAAATGATTGCGTTGTTAATCTACCTTGGACTTGAGCAAGAGTGAGGCTGCATTGCTTTTCGCGTTGCAAGTGGAATCAGAGCGGCAAATCAATGGTAATACGATGTTTCCATATTAAAAAATAGTCCTGATAAATACTCTGTTTGCAAAAAGCTTTGAAAGCGAACATACAGTGAAACCAAGTGTTGTTTACTGTGCGCTGCGCATAATAGCATCAAGTCATCACTCTCTGGAAACACAAAGATAACTCCCAAAATGATGTTCTTCCTAATGATGCGGTCGCTCCGCATTTATAACAGGCATGTGCATGACGTAGAGAGCGGAAAGGATCCTGTTGGCCAGCTGTATGATTACCACGCGCACATCCCCAAACCACCACAAATTAAAATAAATCTAATTCATGCTATTAAAAAAATACGGAAATCCGAAAAATCACATCCCTGAGGAATGCAAACGCAACAGGGTTCGACAGAAACAAGCTGAGACACAAACCAACGCTGCGAGGGGCGTAAGGACGACCACACTCGGATACACACCGATCAAATACTACAGTGTTTCCTCTACATTCCAGGTTACTTTGCAACAACAAACACCACGATACCGCAAACTCCAGTTTTATACAAGTAAACGCGAAATATAAAACCCCTCTAAAAACGACTCACTGGATCTTTACAGAGACACAAATTACTGTGCTTTACATAACCTGTGTATAAAAACAAAGCCATAATTAAAAAACAACCTGTATAATATGCGTGTCATTGTGGAATAACTCCCTGAAATATTCCCGATGACATGATAAGCTAACTACTGCAACAGCCAAGGATCCTGCTGCAGTTGTTTCAACCGCAGCACCGATGTTAGCCAATCTGAGCTGCCAGTCCTCCTGCTGCTAGTCTTAGTCATGTTGTTCTTTTAGCCTTTGTATTTTTTTTTAATTTTCGCTCCACTAGTGTACTTTCTTTCAGACATTTTGCCGCTATGCCGTTTAGCAATTTGCGGATTGACATGATTTCACCAGCAGCTGATTGGACAGATGTTACCCAAATGTAACATCTATCCAATCACCGACTTATTTTTTTATATATTCTTATGGGCCAATGAGGCTCTATTTTTTATTAGCACTGAAGTAAATTCAAAATAAAGAATCCGATCAGAGGCCCCTTAACAGGTGGGGCCCCTAGGCTGCAGCCTAGGCAAGCCTGTGCCTAAATCCACGCTTGATGCCATGAATGCATGATCATATGTCTACACTTGTGTTGTGTTTATTCTGGTTGACAGTTGTTTTCTACTTTTCGAGAATAAACTGATTAAATTAATGTTATATACAGTAGTATTTTTCTTTAAATATTTTAAATCTTTTTTTTTCTAAAGAAATAGAATAAACATGGCAGTTTTGTTCTCTTTATTATTAACGAATACAATAAACGTGACAAATAAAGTGAAAATGAACTTTACCATTTTACAAAACAATACATAAAGCCGCACAGGCATAATAAGCGTTATGACGAATGTCCGTGACAGTACTGTCAGACAGGATATATGTTTATCGCAGCCATTAACACAGTGATAAATGGACATTAACAGTCATAAATTATTCAGAAATCATTGTCAACATGATAAATAAAGAATAAAATGTGTATCACACAGAAAGTTCTAACACAGTTTAAAACATACACGTAAAAACTGTACGTGCTAAGAATCACAATTACAATATCCAGAGAAAAGCGCATTTACTGTGATTTATGTTTTTCAGGCTTGCTGTGTATGTTTTTCTTTCCTCCTAAATATTTAATATTCTCGTGCAGGGCTGCAATGTGTGGACCAAACAAACAGGTGTTTTTGCTGGCCATTACTCTCTATTATATTGTGAGGAGTATGAATAAAATGGTTGGGTATTATTTAATTTGATCAGGAATGGCAGTGAAAAGGGGCACCATTATTCCATGCCTAATCCTATAATCATAAACCCTACCAGGCTCCATCATAACAACTTATTTCAGGTATCTAACTTTTTAAAAGACATATTCAAAAAGTGTGGAAACTGTATTTGCCATGTACATTTACATGTATGCATTTGGCAGATGCTTTTATCCAAAGCAACTTACATTGCATTATCCTTTACATTTCTTTCTAAGTATGTGCAATCCCCTGGGATCGAACCCATGACAATGCTCTTACCACTGAGCTACAGGAAAGCTGTAAAAGTTTTCAAACATCAGGTCAAAATAAACAAAAGTGCACATTACATTCTAATTTACTGATGAATCCACTGCCTTTAAGGAAAGGTTAACAGAAGTAGAATGAGAAGCTAATGGTCAAAGCACAAGATAAATAGGCCTCTCTCTCTCTCTCTCTCTCTCTCTCTCTCTCTGCCTCTTCTTCTAATAGATGTATACAGGGCTCAGTGTTCTGGTTAGATCAACAGCTTACTAAAATATCTCTTCGCTCCAGCTGCAGTAGTGCTGGCTTGCTAATTCAGGCCACCGTACCTCTATTAAAACAGTCCCCTGTGTCTTCATTTAGAACACTGCGAACTGGAAGCCCAGCAAAAAACAAGGAAGATGGGACCGATTTTTATCATTCTGCACATTCCAGAAATGCGCCTCAGTGCATTTGACCTTGCAGAGTGAAACATAATCAATTTGTGTAAAATTGGCTCAGACAATTTCATTTACACAGACATCCTATGAAAGCTAGTTCCTTCCGTTTTGACCTTCCTCTATTATGTTTGTTAATCCGATTATTTGCCATGAATCTTTCTTAAAACATAGGTCATCGACATTATTTTACAATGAAAATGCACACATACTGAACCAGTTCTCAGTCGTGGTCTCTGAATTAACAGTCAGTTTTGTTCTGTGAATTCTGTTATGGGTATGGATGTTGTTATGACTACACAGTAAAACTTTCCTGCAGTTTAAAGGAATTCAATCTACAGTAAATTACTAGCAAATCTGCTGCAAAACTACAACAAAGTTTTACAATGTAGGCTACATCCAAACCACTGCAAAAAAGGTCATGAAAAATTTATGACAATTCTAATGAAAACCAATCTAAAGGGGAATTTTATAAAAAACATCTTATAAAAATAATATCACCGGAAGTCTGAAATAAAACTAAAATAAAATAGAGCTTCATGTCCATGATCACAAACAAAGTATAGCATTCTTATTAAAAAAAGCAATGTCCTTGTTTTACTAGGTACTCATTTTATCCAGTGTCTATGTATATAAAGCATCAATGACCCATTTAATCATAATCAAGATGGAGACGTTTGTGTAAAAATAGCTTTATAATCAAAATGGAGACTGTTGTGTAAGAATAGCTTCACAGTTATACCTGTGCTTAAATATTTGAGAAAAACAAACAATTGCAAAACATCATATGTATGGCAAGGGTATATAAAGCATATAAAAACAAAGGACATCTTTTGTAACACTCTACTAGAATCATACACACTTTTCGAATAAAACAACATCATGGGTTACGCTTCCAAACATGCAGTCTAAAATAAATATGTATTAAGTAATCACATAAGATGACAAGTGTCTTGAATGGCAATGGTGACCTATAGGGCAAGAGAAAATAAATTCTAACAGAATTATACTTTGGAAATCAAAGTTGTCAAAACAGAGTTTGTGTACCTACTAATGCTGCTGAATGTAATGATAACAATGAACAGCATGGTAAGACAATAGCTGCTTGTATTGTACGAGCTATTTGAATCATTTTATTCCATTCGATAACATTCTTTCTTATTTACAGGTATACATTCAGGCTGCCTGCAATAATCTTGCTTAAGGCCTACTCTTTGAGCATTGTACAAGAAAACATGATCGACTGTGTGTTGCCTTGCGGGGTGTTTGTAAATGCGTGAGCGGTAAAAACATGATGCGCTGCGGAAACGCGTTGACTCTCAAATTCTGTACAATCAAGGTCGCGCTGGGTGCATTCAAGACGAGCGAATTTGCGCTCTCAAAGTGTCAAAACGCGACAAGAGACATCGACATAAAATCAAAGCTGACATTCAAAAAGGATTCGTCTCATCCACTGACTGACACAGTTAGGGGTCGATTTTGACACCCGTCTTGTAAAAAGTGCATATAAAGTGCTTATTCGGGGGGGGGACAAGAAACCTCGCAAGTGCGTTCAGGTGGCAGAAGACCTTGCAACTTTTTTCCCAGTGAAATACGAAGCAACCCATGACAACAGAGCGGTAACATGCTGATAGTAGCTGGTACCTTAACTGCCACGATACATGACTGGCACGGTGTTGGCACAAGCCCGCGTATCATATATATACTCCCATGCCCATGCAAGGAGTCAACGCACTGTACCCGCAGCTCTCAGCTTTCAATACGGTAAAACGCACATCCGGCAAGGGAAGACATTTGTAAGCTTTAAACCTACCTTCCCGGAGCACGAAATTATAACAACGAGCAAGTTTGTCATGTTACTTGATTATAGTCCTGATTTCGCCCTCCATTCGTTACATTGTCGCCATTTTGCCTAAAATTCTGCAGGTTGAACTATAACTCCAGAAGGGACGTTCAGTCCGTGCTTTTACGAATCACATCATGTACTCAAATAAATATAAATGCTTAGATCCCCTTAAAGATAGATTGAAGATATAATGTCGTACTATTTCCACAAAGAAAAAGTGTATTCGATTTTTATAAAGATGGGCGAGTGTGTGACATGAAATAGACCCCCGTTCTGGATATGGATTATTCCACAAACAGAGGGGTGAGTTCTTCTTAGGTGAAGTTAATGCTGGGGTTCTAAAAAGGAAGAAAAAAGATGGTGGAAAAGGTGGACATGCACACCTAATGATGTGATTGATATGATTATTGACTGTAATTTAATCGTGTTGTCAGAAAGTTATTATAGTTATTTATTTCTGGAGTAACCATACTTATTTAAAATGATTAAAATTTCAAATAATACCATTATAACCACAGGCACAGGGACAGGGAATTGTTTGATATCAGCGATTTTCTATAAAATAGTCGCTTTTTGTTGGAACATGTTAGCGATCAGTGTAATATTTAGACAGCAATGTTGTATTATAAGCAAATGTCATTCATACATAGTAATAACACTAATGTTTATTCTTCATGTAGTCTTTTCATATTCCATCTACTTTTTTCATGAGCTAAATCACTTCAGGTAAAAAAGAAGAATAAACACTATTCACTTGTGCCACAAATCTGTTTACTCTTTTTTTAATAAAAGTTTACAGCATGCTTATCATTATAGAAAAATAAATGAATAATATTAAAGATTATTAAAGAATAATATTAAAGATAAAGGAATGATATTAAAGTTCCACCAGCTTAAAGAGCAGGTGGAACATTGAGTCAGTCTGGGTAACTAAAATATCAAAATTAACATTAGTTCTCTGTTTTCAGAGCATGAAGTAATTCCTGCCAAGAGAACATTCTAAAGTTTGATTTTGGTCTGCTGGAACATGAGCACAGAATCTCTAATAATTTATTATGCTTTTTGTGTCTCATGTTAGTTGTTCTCATTCCTTAGCTTGGGGTACAATGGGCCATTTTTATTCCAGTTTCACTGGTTCACATTTTTTCTTGATCCTGTACGCTGCCGACTAAGCTTGAGCCTGGAGCAATGGTGTCGGAACATCACAGGAAACTACATTATTATACTGCTGCCTGTTAACATGCAGAAAACGAGATGGTGCTCCGTTTAAATCTGGGGGCAAAGAATGAATACAAAGGATTAGAGAGTTCATCATTTCACCAGAGGTGGTTTGTCTTTAAAGCAGGTTAGAACAGACGGCACACTGCGTTTCATCCATCCTGTTTCACAGACAGCTCTGAGACAGTCACACCTAAACGCTGTAATGAAAGACATTCTTTCACCCGCTTTGCCCATCATTCCAAGGTCACTCAGATAATTACCATTCTACTCGCTCAAAATCTGACAAGCATGAGATTTTATGTACCCGGTTGTGTATAACAGAACATCCCATGGATTTTAAATATTGCTTTGTGGGAGCACATTGTTTAATAATGTCTTATGCCTTTCAGGAACTGATTGCTATAAACGGAAATATTCAATCCACTTTCAGAGGATGTATTGTAAATATGTTACGCACCACAAATTTATATATCGCTTTGTTTTGAAATAAACTGTGTTGTTACTTGGTTAAAAGCAAATATAAATATATGTGAACTACGAAAGCATTTTAATTCTGATGAAATCTCATCTTCGTGGAAGATGACAAAGCTACAAGGTGGCAGAACATCTCATTGTGTTACAAGAACTGCAACTCTTAATACTCCCTTGAGCCATTTTGCAAATATTAGATGTTTAACAAAGAATATTGTTAAAGTACTAGTAATTTGTCTTTTGTGTCAAGTATCAGATGATATCATTTAACTTGGAGCATTTATTATAGATAACGGTTTCATCTAATAGTAATAGAATCATATATTCTTACAAATAACCAAAATGATTAGTGGTCTTGTTTGCTTTCTCATTCTTTCTTCTCCTTTTTAGTCTGTGAGTTTTTTGAGTGTCACTGTGGAATGGAATTAAACTTCACTCCACTTTTTGTTTATTTATTAGTGGAGTGTTGAGTGCCTTTATTTGACTCATCTTTTTCGCTCATAATCACTCGTTTTCCCACTCTGCATAGTCTCAATTCCTTGTTTGAAAGTGTTCTCTGAGTTTGAAAACTTTCCCTGCCATGGGTTTTCGCTACCTCTTTAATCTGAGTATTGCATGCGTGTAAACTCAGCAGCATTGTAGTTTATATTATTTGTGCTACTCTTTGTAAACATTAATAGCAAAGCAATTATGGCAAAACAGAGAGTTTAAGGTTATAACACCAGTTAAATTATTTATACAAGAGAGGTAGTGGTGTTTTCTCGTGAAGTTTTAGTTGATCTTTGTGTAAACAAGTTTTAAAACAGCGGGATTTGAAATAGATTACAATGCCAAAGCTGCTTTTGAGCTCAATGCATAGGCTTTGATGTCGCTTTTGTTTGGGGAGGGGGACTTGAACAATGTTCATCAAAAATGGATAGTACTTGCAAGAAGCAAACACAGATTAGTTCTGCACACTGGAGATATGAGCAAAGAAGGAGAGATGGATGTTTCAGTAATGCATGTTTTCATTTCACTGAATATCTAAAGAAGAATAAAAAGAGGAGCTTTATATAGCACTGATTCTTTTTCTCTTCAAAACACAGAAAATTCTATTGTCCATTGTTCATGCTCATTACTGTAATAAGCCGTGTTGCGCCTCCACAGATCATTCTTGAAAGAGAATTGTCAATGACCCACTGCTGTTTTCCACTTAATGTATTATTACCAAAGAATAAAAGAAAGTGGTGGAATTGCGCCAAAGCTACAGAAGCACTGTCAATAAAAAGACCTCTGGCTGAAATGTTTGTTTTGGGGCCCTGTCAAATAAATTGAGTCCTTTGGTAGATGGCAGGGTTTAAGCAGAAAGCTGTTAGACTGGAGATTTGCACTGTCTGTTCATCACTATTCTTTGACAGTTCGATGCGAAACTGTTGTGAAACAACATGTTTCAAAGAGAAACATAATTAAAGAAAATGTCTATGCATCATATGTCTGTGCAGATGTATGTTTTGCTCTGAGATTAGGGTATCCTAGGGAATCCATGCCTTAAAAATCTTTTTTGATGTATGAGACTTTTATTTGGCAGTCTGGGCTGTATTTTACTATTGTTCATTTATTTGACCATCTATATCTTTTAATCCCATACATCTGCTGTATTTACATTTAAAAGTAAAAATTCAACAATTAAATCATTGTTTTTTCAGCTTTTTTAAGCTTTGTAACTACATAGTGATAAATATAATATACAGTTTCAATAAATATCAGTTGTCTTGAACAGATTTAAGCAATGCAAGAAAACTGAACTACTTTAATGGCAAATGATAAAAAGTAATTGCATGTTATCAAAAAAGAGTCATAGTCTATAATCTCCTGGTAAACATTTAGTGGTTTCAAAATAATTATAATAAGTTACCTGGGACCCATTTCAATAAGGAGGTTCAACCAACATAGAGTTAAAATGTGAACACTTGAGTTGCTTAACACAGAGATGCACTGATTTGAGTTTGTTCTATCAACTCTAGACTTACTGCGGTTGCACCACAACTACGACAACCCATGATCAATGGAGCTCCGATATTATGATTAACTATGGCAACGGCACCAGAAAAACGCATCATCGTTGCAGAAAGCGCGTGAGAGTGAGGAAAACTTTCAGCTCTTCATGCAGTGGATTATTAATGTGTAAATTACTTAAGTTTCAATTGATAAAGAGATAGGGGATGGATGGATGGATGGATGAGATATATTTTGATATATCCAATTCACTGTAAAGAAAAATGGTACAGTTTTAATAAAAATGCACATGGAAATGACAAAATTCCACTTGCGTTCTAAATTCCTCTGCTGAAATCAAGGAACATCCATGTGAAGCCTCTTCACAAACAGGATCCTTTATAAAAGCACATATGACTTTTAGTCACTGAGATGGTTTTCTGTGTGATTAAAATGCAAGCAATGAATGACTGAATGAATGAGGTACACCACATTCGCTTTAAAAAGGGGGAGGAGATCAAAAGAAACTCTGAGTTTACCAAAGAAAACCTGCTCCCGACCAGGTTAGGTTCACAGAGGAAGTTATTATGGTTACTGACTCTCTTTTAGAAATGGGCTTGGGTTACCCCGCTTTCTCGGGTTTGATCTCACATTCTGAAATGGAAAACCAAGAGTTTCCCTCATTTCAGGGTTAATATACTCAGAGTTTTACTAAACCTCCTTTCTGAAACGGACCCTGGTTGCCTTACATATATTAGTTGACTCAATTCATTTTATGTAATTGTATTGTGTTGGCTAATATTTTTAAGTTGAATCAACTCAAACTTTTAAGAAAAACAGGTAACTTCTCTTTTTAAGGGGATACTGTACAACCATATAAAAATTTCCCCATGTTTTACTCACCCTCAAGGCATGCTTACAATAATCGTTTTGTGTAAGAGACTTCAATTTAGCTTTTTGCAAAGGCCGCTACCATTCTATGTGTGCGTAAGAGAGACGAAAAGTGTACCGAGAAGGGATGGCGGAGAAAAGATTTGATCTCTTGAAGTTTATGTGATCTTTGGGCAGTTTTGACTGCTATAAATTACCGTGGACCCATGTTGCACGGTTGTATCGTTTGTGAACTTGTTAAGTGTCTACTCGCGTAAACATTGAGAGTAACAAGAAGCGATAGAGGAGTTTTCGTGTTATAAGTGTGAGCGGAGCAGTGAAATGCGCCTGCTAGCTGTTAGCAAGAGATAGCTAACGTTAACTTACCAGTGTCAATTACTCTTTTGCGGTTTATTTTTCGTTTTGCTCTGTTTTTGGGTTTTAGGTGCCGAGTTGTCATATGGGCTAAGCTACGTATCGTCATTTCAATGTGGTCTGTGTCAGTTGTGATTCCGGGCTTGTAGGATCGAGCTGTTGTCGCCAGGATCTCAAGGGCAATCGCTGGGAGAACATGTACGCTGGGTGTACAGATGTAACCTTGCCATCCGTATGACATCATTCAGCGCCTCGTCCATCAACTAAGGGGTAATGTACTCTATTTATCTCATTCTGTGTTACACTTTGGAAAACAGAACAACATTTCTTCGGTGAGTGAACTGAACTGTGAATTACCTCACTAAATGAATTTCTATTCATGTAACAGTGAACAAATTTTGGATTAAAGAATTCGTCACCCGTTACTCTTGCACGGTTGCGAACTTATTGTAACCGGAGAACCTGTTCATGGAATAGAGGACGACTATTCTTTTCATTTGATCTGTGAAGTGAATCATTGAACTTTATTGGACATGAATGTGAATTGTGTTCAAAGGGTTAAGTTCACAAACAAGTGTGTAACCTCACTAGAACCGTGAGAGGGGATTTTGATTATTGTTGATACTCTGAACGGATATAGAGCTGTTTATATTGGTCATCTCTGAAGCTTCGTTGCATGACAAGACAGACAGGTAACAAGACAGGTACCACATTCAGTTACCAGCTGAAATGAGACCAAAAGCACAGGGTGGGAGGACCAAGCTCCTGTTGCTCACTCAGTCTAGACAAGACAAGACTTAGGGTGACAAACTTCCCATTGCAGGCGGACTGAAGAGTTTTCCCACTGTAAACAGATGCTAGACGATGCTCTATAACTTATCATCTGCAGGTGAAACTGGGTATCATCCAGAAACATGATCCCTCAAGAGTTGCTGATGCTGATTTTGCATTGAAGGGGCAGCTTGTGTTAGGACTCATAGATGATTCCCTATGACGTGAAATGAAGAGGAGGCTCAAGGATAAAAAAGATCTGACATTTATCCAGCTAGTGGAGGAAGCGATTATTTGGTCGGAAGAAGAAGAAGTAAATGTTCCCATCAGCTTAAAGACCAATACTCATTCACAGGGCTCCGTCCATGCTACCGTCACATTGGAGAGCTACATGAGGCCATTCCACAGATAGAAACTCGAAAGGAAGAACTTTTCCAGATGGTGACTAACAAAGAGAAGGCAGGGTTAGGTCAAGCAGGTCAATTCCAATGGAGCAGAGTTTAAAAAGTTACCAGGCATTGTTGGTATGAATGTGCTGAGTGATCTAAAAGACTTGTTCATGGCGACTGAGGGCATGATGAAAATGGACCGGTATAACCGGGGAGTAAATCAAGCAAGAGTCCAGCGAGTATTTGGCTGATCTGAAGACACAGTCTGAAACGTTGATCAATGGAGACAAGATAGGCGTTGTGAAGGTACCAAGGAAACAAGGCGTTACTATTCCTCTCTTAAGTGAATGTGTTTTGGGAGGTCAGTGTAGAATACCCCCGAGAATGAACTGCCAAGTTCTGGTAGAGGCTTCACTGTAAGTCAGTTTACCCAAGAGTGTTCTAATTGCCAATGTACTAACCAAGACTGTTAATGGTAAAGTTCCATTTAGAGTGTGGAATTCCAGCGAAAGGCCTGTGAAGCTCCCACTGCAATGTAGGATATCAGCACTCTCTAAACCCCAGGAAGTTGTTCCAAAAGTGCTTGTGGAGTTCGAAGAGAAGGATGATGTTTTGCATATTAGCGATGTACAACAGCAGCAAGCAGAAACCAAAGAAAAACATCCTAGAGCTGTTACCAGTCTCAGTCCAGACAAACCTTGAAAACCTGACAGAGTAGCAGAGTGTTTTAGAAAATTAAGTTGACTTCGGATATATCACGACTGTTACGCACCAGGATGCCATTCGGACTCTGCAATGCTCCTGTGACATGTCAGCGACTGATGGGAAAAGTGAAATTTCTAGGACACCTGATTTCGTCCAAAAGGAATACAAGTTGACCATGAGAAAACTCGAGCCTGGGAAGAATGGCCCGTGCCCAAGAATGTAAGAGAGTTGGGACAAGTTCTGGGATTCCTGATCTACTACAGAAGGTTCGTTCACGGGTTTGCTCAGTTAGCCGGGACCCTTCATGCTTTGGTTGGAAAAGGGAACACAACGGAACCCTTCAACTGGACGTTTGTCCACTATGGTTGTCCTGCGAGATTACATTTGGACCAAGGCCGATGCTTCGAAGCAAAGTAATCAAAGAACTGTGTCAAGTTTATGGAATTGGAAAGAGTCATACAACTCCATTCCACCCCAAGGGTAGCTCCCAGTGTGAAAATGTTCAACAGAACCTTGCACGACATGTTAAGGACGTTAACCCGAGAAAAGAAAAAGAACTGGAAGGAGTATCTATCCGAATTAGTTATGGCCTATAATAGCCGGACCCACACTTCAACGGGCAATTAACCTTTAAACTTAATGTTCGGAAGAGATGCTCGTATGCCTCTGGACATCTTTAATTGAAGAGACTTGGATGATAGTGACTTTGACAACCTTGATGAGTGAATAAAAAAGCATCACAACAAGTTGAAAGTAGCTGTGCAAGTGGCCGAGAAGACCGCTCAACTTAGAAAGAGAGCTTATGATCGCAGATCCCGTGGAGAACTTATAAGATCTAGAGACCGTGTCCTGTTATGGAACCATTCACACAGAAAAAGATGTAAGATACAGGATCACTGGGAATCTCAAACATACATTGTAGTGAAACAGAACCACGATGATACTCCCGTCTCCACCATTTGTCCAGAAAAAGGAGGAAAATGTAAAGTTGTACACAGAGACCAACTTAAACATTGTACCTTTCAGAGACAATCACAAGCTTGCACATCCAGACATAAGTTTAGAGAGCTACAAGAGCAGGAACACACCGACTCAGATCCAGATGTTCTTGTAGTTCCTATGAGTATG
Organism: Triplophysa tibetana; assembly: GCA_008369825.1. NCBI lineage: Eukaryota > Metazoa > Chordata > Actinopteri > Cypriniformes > Nemacheilidae > Triplophysa > Triplophysa tibetana. The sequence goes on along the minus strand of CM017905.1, from coordinate 13,241,710 downwards.
CCTGCACCTACCACTCTCAGTGTACACAAGTACAAGTGTAGAAGAGAAGATGAGGTTGAGTGAGACAATGGTGTTAGGGAACATGACATTGTAGTTTCAGCTGATGATTCAGTAGCTCAATCTGTACATGAGTCAGAAAATTCAGGAGGTTCTGATGCTGAAAGTGAAAACAAAAGTATTCCTGAACCTAGACCTTCTCAGCATCTCAACAGAGGTATTTTGCCAGTTAGGTATAGAACTGATAATGTCTTGAAGTAATTTTATGGACATATAAACTTGTTGAAAAAGGTTTCTTTCAAGGTGAATGTTTATGAATGTTTCATTCCTGTGATGAAAGTAATTTTGTTGCTATATATGTTGTTACCTTACATATTTTCATTGCCATATTGATATTGTGCAACGATAATTATTGAACCTACTATTCTAGTCTTTGTCTTCCAGGGACTAGCCGCTGAATGGAAGTCTGAAGTATGGCAGGGTTAAGTAGGGGAGAATGTAGGGGACCTACAATAATCGTTTTGTGTAAGAGACTTCTATTTTGTTTTTTGCTATGGTTGCCTCCATTTTATGTGTGCGTAAAAGAGACGAAAAGTTTACCGAGAAGGGATGGAGGAGAGAAGGTGTGATCTTGTGAAGTTTCTGTGATCTTTGGGTAATTGTGAACGCTAAAAAGTAGCGTAGACCCAGGATGCACAGTTGTATCGTTTGTTAACTCTGTTAAGTGTCTAATCGTGTAAACTTTGAGAGTTACAATACGCGATAGAGGAGTTTTCTTGTTATTATTGTGGGCAGAGCAGTGAAACGCGCCTGCTATAGATGTTAGCACAAGATAGGTAGCGTTATCAAAGTCAATTACTCTGTCGCTGTCTATTTTCTGTTATGCTCAGTTTTTGGTTTTACTTGTTCAAAGAACGGGAAACGCCATATGTGTGTTATTGTGCTTTGTGTCGAGAAAGTGCCGAGTCGTCGGATGGGCTAAGCTACGTATCGTTGTTTCAATGTGATCTGTGTCAGCTGGGATTGCGGCCTTGTAGGATCAAGCTGTTGTCGCCACGATCTTGAGGGCAATCACGGGGAGAACATTATTAAAAGAGGTAACCCTGCCATCTGAAGGACATCATTCAGTGCCTTGTTCATCAACTGATGAATCTCAGTTTCATGGCTTATGGACAACTCTGTCAATGTCCTTAATTGGCCCAGCTAGTGCTTGGGCTTGAACCCAACTGAACATCTCTACATAAACATGAAAATGTCTGTCTACTGATGATTTCCATCCAACCTGACAGATTTGGAGAGGATCTGAGGATAAGCATGGCAGAAAATTGCCAAATGCAGATATGTAAAGCTTGTCACATCACACCCAAAAAGATTTGAGTCTGTCAAGATGTTTAACCAACTACTGAGTTAAGGGTATGAATACTTTAGCAATGTACCTTTCTTCTTAAGTCAAAAATCTGTTTTTTGTTTTGACATTATTGTGCATGGAGTGTAGATTCATGTAAAAAATAATTTAAAGTAGTTTAAGAATAGGCAACAACATAACAAAATGTGAATAAAATGAAGGGGGATGAATACTGTTGCAAGACACTGTATGTAACTCTCTTTAATTCGCTTTGGATAAAAGCGTCTGCTAAATGAATAAATGTAAATGTATCATCAACTATAAAAACGAACCCCCCCTCGTTAGTTGATGTATTTTGCTGTCTTAAAAGAGACAGGAGCACATTCTTGAGTGGTTGTCTCATGCAAAGAAGCAGTTTTTATTTTAACACACAGTACTATTCATCCATCTCTCCTCTGTCATTGTAAATGATAAAGATAAACAAGGCAACCTCCTGTAAAATCAGCTTGTTGTCACGATACTGGAATTTCTAACTTCGATACGATACCTTGAAAAATATCAATACTCGATACCATTTTCGATACCACAGAGAAAAAAACTGCCACAACATTAAGGGGGTAATTTTTTTTTTATTATTATTTAAAGATAAATATAACATATATAATGTATTATAAAGAGTTATTAAAGGGTAAAATGCATTATAATTCTTCATAATGTGTGTTGACACGCATTATGTACTGTTGCAGTTCGAGTCTCATCTTCTTTCAGGTGCTACAAGAGAATGCCAAACTTTAATAAACATATATATTTTTTGGACCGCACTTTTAAAATGAACTGAACTTTTTAACTAATCTCAGAACTTAAGTAATTGGTAATAGATATTTGTTAACATAAATAAACAATGAAAAATACTTCCAAAACATGTATTAATCTTAGTTAAAAGTTAATTTAAACTAACATTTACTAATACATGTACTAATTAAAATCCAAAGTTCTGTTAATATTTTTTTTCATTGGACCAGATCAAACATGATCCGTTGTATTTTATTACATACTGTCATCAAAGATTAAAATATACTGTAGCAAATGCATTGCTTATCGTTCATAAATGCTGGTCAATACATAACATTATTTGATGAACATATTTTAATTACGGATTCAAATATAACCGATCCAGACACGTAATCATTTTTTGAATTAAGTTAATTAAGCACAAGTTAATTTACATTTGACCACAGTTAAAGTCTTTAAAGATTCACAGTTAAAGATTCCTCAGTCGGATTATATTAACTTTAAGAACTACGCTGAAAAAACGAGACAACACTCATATTGCTATATTAGAGGTGTTAGCGCCTTTTGTTATCACTGCTCTGTAGCAACTCTTGCATTTCGGCTTGTTTGTGTCCTTCGGCTTTCCATGTTCATTTGCTTCATATCCAAAATATTTCCAGATAGCACTCCTGCTGTGTTCTTTATCAACCAAAGCCGGTTGCGGAGGCGCCGCACACGCCATATTTATATTCACTTCACGTTTGCTATTTAACCAGAGCGAATGAGACGAGACACGTGACAGGCACTGCGGTCACGTGTGGTGTTTGTCAACGAGCCTTTGGAGATAAGTGAAAGTGACAGCTCGGCTAGGATCGGAGTATCGATACTTCGGGAAATTAGTATTGGTACCGTTCAGATATTTCAGTATCGATACTTTTCGAAATATCGATATTTTTGACAACACTACTGCATACATGCATGTGTTAATATTGAATATACCGCAAATTTCTAAAATGTACATTTGGCATGGGGTAAAATTACACACAAAGGTTTATTTCAGTACCTTTGTGGGGACTTGCTAACATGCAAGCTGCTGCAAAAGCACAAACACGTCACAAAGAGATGTTGTCCTCAATCAAGGTGGCAAGAATGAGATGGACTGTAGGTAAATCCTTTTGCTCTAATGACCACCAGAGGTCGCTACAGTTAATAGAATCAGCTTAACCGAGTATGTTGCAGACAAACACTGACCAAATTTTTTCTTAAATACACTCTGTAAGAGTCTCTTAATTGTCAGTTACTACTCTGCCCATTTTACTATATGAGAAACAATATTTCAATCTAAATGATTTTAATAATTTACTATGGTAATTATGTTCCTCGTTCTGTATCATGTTAGAATGCAATGTAAACATTAATTTTACTGCAGTGGTTCTGGGAAAAAAGAGGAGCATGTCAGTGCAGCTTTCCTGTAGCTTAATGGTTAGAGCATGGTACAACGTCGTGGGTTGGATCCCAGAAGATTGCATATACTTAGAAACATATGTATAATAAAATGCAATGTGAAAGCGTCTGCAAAATGCATAAATGTACAGAGTGTGCTTAACTCATCATTTACACTATATTTAAAACATAAAGAACTGAAGAAACAGTTTTTAATGTGTGTGAATGCATAATTACACATCTGAACTTGTTGTGTATTTGAGTGTGGAACAAATGTGTGTGAGTGTGGCTTGATGCCAGTGTCTGGCAGTATAATGATGAGTGTTATGTCTTAACACATCATCTTCTCGGGGGAACAGAGTTTAATTGTGTTGCATTATGAGAGTTGAATATTAGCCTTGAGAGAACAACAAACTGTGTTCTCCACACATGTACACACACAAAACATACACAGCCTGGACATTGTCCAGATGTTGGGATGTAAACAGGAACTCACCAGAGAAGAGGAATCGGACACCATAAAACATAATTAGTGCTCAAACTCTCCCGGTCCTCCACAATCACATCCTTCTAGGGAAGAGAGAGAGAGTGCTTGAGAAGAACATATAGTTTTCACTCGATACAACTGGTTCTCTGCTGTGAGGCCAAGTGCAGAATGTTGCAGTGCATTAATGAAGTCCAGGTCTGTCAAAGATAGATGCCTCACCCTACCAGGACAAATATACTGCTCTAACCCACACACATTAGGATGTTCACTTCAGAATTGTGGCATTATTGTTTGGCCAAATTTGCATCATTGTACATTTTACATTTACATTTGGGCATTTGGCAGACGCTTTTATCCAAAGCGACTTACATTGCTTTATCCTATACATTTTACATAGGTATATGCAATCCCCTGGGATCGAACCCACAACCTTGCGTCGAAAACAAGATTTTGGTACGTTTCCTTAATTTAATGAATCTTAAACAAGGTAAAAAGTCAGTGATTAACAAAGGTGTGTGATGACAAAATTTAATTTCAAAACAAATGATTGGTTGAACGTGAGACTGGTCAAATTAGTTAAAGAAAATATTAAATTTCACGCTAAATAAACGTAATCTTCAAAGATACATTTGTAGGATGTTTTAAATGGACAGTTTTGCTCAGTTTGTCTGCACAAACCTGTACTCGACGTTTGTTGAAACATTTATGCAAGCAGTGGAGGCAAGATGCCCTCTAGTGGTCATTAAGAACAATAAGCAACTACTGTCGGTCTGCGAGATAAACTCAAAACTGCCAAACAAACACATGCACACTAACTGGTTCATCGACGTAAATGGCTAGAGTGACATGCAGAAAGCAGACAGTCTCAAAAAGACTGCAGGATGAGTTATCCTTGGTCTCCATCACGCCGAGGCCCCATAACCAGACTTTTCACATCATCCCTGGCACGAGGATCCTCACGGGAGCCCCTCTCTGCACAGAACGTTCCGTCATCTCTATCTCTCCTCCTCCTCTTCTGTCTGGTTGCATCTGTCTACTGGCAAAGTAGAAAGCATCCTTCAGAAAGAGACTTTTGAACGGTCTTCCACTTCACCCCACTCTGCCTTTCTGTTTCTCTCATCTTTCCTCTTAGGTTCTTTCTAAATACAGACAGTTGTCTGGTTGCTGTCTTAGGACACATGTGTTCTTCGATGCCATAGAGACTCCATAAAGAACCCTTAACATCCCAAGAAACTTTTCAAAGGTTTTTTGTTATGAAAAAAGGTTCTTTAGATTAAAAAATGTTAGAAAGAGATGGTTCTTTGTGGACCCAAAAATGGTTCTTCTATGGCATCGCTGTGAATAACCTGTTGAGCACCTTATTTTCAAGAGTGTATCCTATTGAGAGCAGAAGGTGGGTCTGTAAAAAGTCCATACATCAAGCAAAAGGATCATGCACAATGTGATCTAATGTATCTGAAAGTCAGTGTAAAAATGTTTTAACACAGAAAAACTTTCTCAAATTCTTTGCATTCACTTTTTAAAAGTGACCTAGTTTTTGTTAAACACATACAACCAGTGTATTCAACCTTAGGCACATTTGTTTACCATCCACAACAGGACCCTGTGTCACATCACCTGAATTTAATTTATTAATTCCAAGTTCTCATTTTTCAATTTTCATTGAGATAAGATATCAAAAAAACATGGATGTATTTTCCATGAACTTTTACCTTCCAGAGAACATTTGTGTTTCATTAAATGTTCTTAACACTATAAAAGGGTAAAACAAATATTATTTTAAACTTAATGGTTCAATGGGAACCACAACTTTTATTCATTATTAAATATTATTTATAAGTTACATAAATGAGCTATACTATTTTTTGCCACCCGTGAGGCGGGGCATATTGATACTGTATATGCTCATGCACATTATTGAGATGTATTTTGGGGGATTTTCTTCCACATTGTTAACATGTGCATGTTGCTTGGTGTGGAGAACTATGTGCAGGCAGAGTTAAGAATCTATTGGTACCTGCACGCCATATAAAAAGGAGAAAATGAGCATACATTTTCTTTAGCACTCTATTAAACCAACCAATGTTTCGGCACAAAAGCTTTTGTCAAGGTATGACCTGCAGAACATATCAACACATCTTAACAAATAAGTATTCCATACACAAAAACCCCATTCACACAGCCCGGTGATCCCGGAAAATTGCCAATAAATTGACATAAAAGAGTAAAGCAATTGTCCTTTTTGATCTGCTTCGCATCGGGTCCTGATTACACTATCGGGGCTTATTTCTGGGTTAACAACCGGCTGCCTGTACAAAATTCATTACTTAATTCATGAGTAACGCGTCACATGGTGCTCCAACACTTCTGTAAAACAAACCTCTCAAACTACATTTATTGCAGATTTGAAAACAGTGTCTCCACTTTTTAGTAATAATCAGTGTTCTAATAGTGTTCTTGTTGTTTGAATGTGAGGTTACAGAGTTATAAACTCACTTTATAAACACAGGTGATTGGAAAAAGCAGCACCTGGTCTTAGGTTTTAGCCAGACTTTTATTGCAACATGTGTTATGCTATAATAGAGAAGCTCATATTCGCATCATTTTAAGGAGTAGTTCACATTCAAAATAAATTATGTCATCATTTACTCTTGTCATTTCAAACCTGTTTGACTTTCTTCCTTTTGCAGGACACAAAAGAAGATATTTTGAAAAATATTTGTAACAGAACAGTACAGCCCCCTATTCACTTCTATTGTAACCAATGCAAGTGAATGGGGGGCTTATAGCAACATTCTCAAAAATATATTATTCTGTGTTCTGCAGAAGAAAGAAAGTCATAGGGGTTTGACTTGACAAGAGGGTGATTAAAAGATGACAGAATTTTCTTTTTGAAGTTGAACTACTCCTTAAAACAAACTGTCCCAAATCACTGCTAGTGTACCAAATTTTTCCAACTAATCAATGAAGTCAAACGCTGAGCCTTACATAAGATCTAATGACACAACTTTTTTTTTGTTCATTTATTGAATGTCATGCAAAAAATTAAATAGAAATCAAACAAAAGACCATATTCTTTCAAGATGTGACCATCTCTGTACTCATTTCTATCTCCAGCCCTCCACTCTAAAAATTAGCATACCAAGTCAAAATTCTTCAGTTTTTCTGTTTTTTTCTTCTTCTCTTAACAGAGACATAGCAATTGTTGTGTCCATAAATATCTGTCTAACTCAGGGATACGCATTGTCGGCCCTGGAGTGGGTCCTGTAGATTTAAGCTCCAACAAAATCAAATCTGCCTCAAAAATCAAACCAAAGTCTTTAAGATTACTTGAAAACCACATGTAGGGCAGTGGCACCGACATTGCCTATCCCTGAAACTTTTTATTTTATTAATTTTGTCGTTGTCACTGATTATTCTTGTCAATTACGATTGAAATATGGTTAATTAAAGTCTAAGGAGTCTTGAAACATTGAAAATGTGATTAGTCTTACTGCAGGCATGGTAATTGTTACTGCATTTGTGGCAATTGTTTCCTCTTGTTTTCTGATTGTTTAATTAGCCTGATATTAAAAACACCTGGGTTCCAGCTGTGTAAGAGAGGCTCATGTTTCCTATAAAGCGGTGGTGAAACATTTTTATGTATCCCTTCCTGTGAAAACAGTAAATCTCTAAAAATGACTTTATCTGGGTTTTCACAGACTGGGTCACAAATGTGAGCTCGGTGAGCTCTCTGGTCAGATGTAGCTACAGTATAATAGTAACAAACATTTCAGAATCTTTTTGATTTATAAACATTTTGATAAAATTACATTTTACATTTTTGCTTTTGACCCGCATTTAATAGTGATTTTTAGCAATACACCTGCATATGTACAGCACATCTTGTTGCATGTAGGAGTACTAAGTTATTTCTCGTTCACTCCCCTGTGTGTACAACTTCTGTTGTACAAAATATGTAGACTAGAGGATTGTAAAAAAGTGTGCAGATGGAAAACACATCTGCTGCAAGCATTGCTCATCAAAGAATAGTGGTGTGTTTGTCTCATTGTAAGGCATTTATGCTGCAGTTTGCCACCTGTGCAGGCAAAAGCACACATGAACATGAGTCACTGATTTAGAGTGTCAATGAGGTGTTACCGGACCGATAAAATTCACTCATTGCTGGAATTGGATGAAAAAGGCATCTGTTTGCCTGTTATATTTTTTCCACTTCACCAGAGGGAGAAGAGGAATGGCCAGTATTTTCATGGACCATCATATCAAATATTTCATTTTTGGAGGTATTCTTCTGAAATTGGTACAGCTTAAACCATTAGAGTCTTCATTTATCACCATTGCATATGGCAAATAAATTATAATGTCAAGGTTTAATTCGACACGTTCACATGTTGTTTGTTTTTCAGAACCAATGGTAGTCTATTTTGTACAGCTGTGACTATAGGATAAGCTAGTTTAAAAGTATATCAGCATGATGGACCGACACAAATTGTCTACCGATGGTAACATAAACAAAAGTGTCACTTTGACAAAATGGTGCTGGATTTTACCATGTGTTTCTACTGTTCTTACCTTATTTGGGGAAGAACCACTCTTAGTTTGCAGTTCAGAAAAAGTCCAACAAGGGGTTCGTGGACTAGTGTTTACATTTGGAATAATCAAAATGGTATGATTTTTGTGAAAACCATTGTGAAACCGTTAAGAGATAATTTATATCATGGTCCAACCTTTTGGCAGGTTCAAGAGCATATAGATAAAAATGTATCAGTACAGAGGCCAATCTGCTGATGAGAACTATCTTTCAGGTCTGGGCTGTCTCTGAGCTGTTTATGTGATCCACATATGGTAAGGTCTCCGGAACATTCTAGATCCTCTCATACATACAGCAAGAGAAAGTTTAAGAAGATGTGCTGTCTCTGACAGCATACAATGACAAACTGTCTCCAGCCCTGTCCGCTTTCCTTAGGACATGTCTGATTTAAGGTCACTGGCATAATTAAAGAAGAAATAAGTGAAAACACATATTGCATAACAGCTATTGATTATTTTGTAACTCAATGTGCGGACCTCAAAATCATCAAAAGAAATACTGGACCCATATTTTGAAGTTAACACCGTTTTTGTTTCCAAGTCAACTTATCTCGGCAAGTGAGAACAATAAGGAAGGAATATTACCATCTAGTCATATAATGCAATGAACCGTGCTGAAATTATTGGGATTATAATGCCTAGTCCATAAGTAAATTGACAATTCAAAAACTGAAAGATAATAGATCCAAGTGTTTTGGGAAGTTACTTCTAGGAGGCAGTTTAGTGCTAATCTCTTTGGAATACTGGCCTCAACTTGAAAGACGTCAACTTGACCTTATTGCGAATCAGTGCTAGAGTCTGAGCTAAGAACTGGGTAGAATTGGCTCTGGAACCATCTTGAGAACACTCACATCTAGAACTCGATCTAGACCATTCACACATTGCATCGTTGTTAGAACTGTCAAATCTAGAACTGTCAGATTCAGAACCGGACATAGCCGTCAACTCTATGACTGATGCTAAACCAGCCCAAGAACTGTCAAAGGTAGAACCGGATCTGGAACCGATACTTTAACCAGATCTAGACCACCTTCCTTTAAGCATTAGTTCTAGATGTAGTTCTAGATCTGGTTATAGATTGCTTTAGAATATTCTAGAACAGATTCTAGATTGCTCTTCAATTGCTATTCTTGAATGGGTTCTAAATTGCTCTTCTACAACAATTTAGAATGGGATCCAGAGCAATCTAGAACCATCCTGAAGTGGATGTACAGTTTATAAGACTAGTTTCTTCTTTATTTACAGTCAGTTCCATACATATTGGGACATCGACACAATTCTAACATTTTTGGCTCTATACACCACCACAATGGATTTCAAATGAAACGAACAAGATGTGCTTTAACTGCAGACTGTCAGCTTTAATTTGAGGGTATTCACATCTAAATCAGGTGAACTGTGTAGGAATTACAACAGTTTGCATAAGTGCCTTCCACTTGTTAAGGGACCAAAAGTAATGGGACAGAATAATAATCATAAATCAAACTTTCACTTTTTAATACTTGGTTGGAAATCCTTTGCAGTCAAATACACTCTGAACGCATAGACGCATAGACGTCATCAGACGCTGGGTTTCATCACTGGTGATGCTCTGGCAGGCCCCTGGTGCAACCGTCTTCAATTCATGCTTGTTCTTGGGGCATTTTCCCTTCAGTTTTGTCTTCGGCAAGTGAAACGCATGCTCAATCAGATTCAGGTCATAACAGTCCTTTTCTTTCCCTTCAAAAACTCTTTGGTTGCTTTATAGTTTGGGTCATTGTCCATCTGCACTGTGAAGCGCCGTCCAATGAGCTCTGAAGCATTTGGCTGAATATGAGCAGATGATATTGCCCGAAACACTTCAGAATTCATCCCGCTGCTTTTGTCAGCAGTCACATCATCAATAAATACAAGAGAACCAGTTCCACTGGCAGCCATACATGCCCACGCCATGACACTACCACCACCATGCTTCACTGATGAGGTGGTATGCTTAGGATCATGAGCAGTTCCTTTCCTTCTCCATACTCTTCTCTTCCCATCACTCTGGTACAAGTTGATCTTGGTCTCATCTGTCCATAGGATGTTGTTCCAGAACTGTGAAGGCTTTTTAGATGTTGTTTGGCAAACTCCAATCTGGCCTTCCTGTTTATGAGGCTCACCAATGGTTTACATCTTGTGGTGAACCCTCTGTATTCACTCTGGTGAAGTCTTCTCTTGATTGTTGACTTTGACACACATACACCTAGCTCCTGGAGAGTGTTCTTGATCTGGCCAACTGTTGTGAAGGGTGTTTTCTTCACCAGGGATCCACCACAGTTGTTTTCCGTGGTCTTTGGGGTCTTTTGGTGTGGTAGAGCTCACCGGTGCATTCCTCCATTTTAAGAAGGTTCCAAACAGTTGTTTTGGCCACGCCTAATGTTTTTGCTATCTCTCTGATGTTTTTTTTTAGCCTAATGATGGCTTGCTTCACTGATAGAGACCGCTCTTTGGATCTTATCTTGACAGTTGATAGCAATAGATTCCAAATGCAAATAGCACACTTGAAATGAACTCTGTACCTTTTATCTGCTCATTGTAATTGGGATGGTGAGGGAATAACACTAATTGTCTCATTACTTTTGGTCCCTTAACAAGTGGGAGGCACATATGCAAACTGTTTTAATTCCTACACCGTTCACCTGATTTGGATGTAAATACCCTCAAATAAAAGCTGACAGTCTGCAGTTAAAGCACATCGTGTTCATTTCGTTTGAAATCCATTGTGGTGGTGTATAGAGCCAAAAATGTTAGAATTGTGTCGATGTCCCAATATTTATGGACCTGACTGTATACCCATTTGTGCATAACAATTAACAATATACAATCACTCAAGTAACTTTGCACCTTCAAGTCTTATGACATGACACTGAGTTGATAGAAAATAAATGGATAGTGATGTTATTGTGAGATTATGTAAAGAACCTATGAATCTCGTCTTTTAACTGGTTAATTGAACTGTCTGAAAAAACCTGTTTTTTGCTAGTTTCAGCCCGATGTGGTTTTCATTCTCCCATCCAAGCGCCACATTATTTAAATAGCATGGGCATATTTTAAGTTCGCCCATGGGCATGCTGTTATGAAAATGAGGTGTACCCTTTTAGACCATGCTTTTGGTGCACCGACCATTTTTCCTTTGTTAAACTTGCAGAACTGAATTCAGACACTCCCTAAGTGTACCTGCGATTTGCCCATTCAGACTAGGGGCTTTGATTATTGAAATAGGGTCCATTGAGTGGGAGTTGAACTAAACTGGTATGTCACCACCAGGCAAGATCTGCTGATTGTAAGCGGAGGTGGGAATGACCATCAGGCGGGACACTTCATGCTTCCTGTACCGAAGCAATTGGGACAGCAGAAGGACAACAAAAAGCATAAGTGCAAACAAAAAAGAAGACTGGTCTCATATAACCTATGAGAGGAAATGTTTATATCAGTTTTCAAATCACCTGTGTTCTGTAAGTAATATGAAGACATTAAACCTAGTGTAAAGGAGTATGGTTCTGTATAAAGAAGAAAGGTATTGCATGAACATTATTTGAAAACTAGAGAACAGGGCACAGGAAAGATTTACACGCTTCTGTGAGTCCATCAATGAGGCCGAGCAGTCCAAAACAAAGCCACCTCTTCATCTCTACATAGACCATCTATCAAACACTACGCTCTGATGACTGAGAGCTTGCAGAAAAAACACTGCTCTCACCGCACACATGCAGTCCTGACTGCCTTCAACCTTTTACACATTTTTCTCTTTGAACTGTACACAACCTCTGCTCCCTGAGGAGGCAATGTAAATACACAACATTACTGACCTCACACTTCACCCATGACCTTTTTCGGGGGCATCAAAGGGCGGCCTTTTGGGACGTACTCTAAATCCACAAAGATAAGTCCAAACATTTTAGAGCATCTGCCTAAAGGAATGATACTGTGTTCTGACCTTTGTTGAAGGATGATCCTTGTAAAAAAATCAACTTTTTCTGTCGAACTGTATCATGGTCAATATGTAACAAGAACAACCATGAAATGATACACAATAAAAAGATGAAATTGTTTAGAAGTCACACTCTGCACCAGCCATTTTCAAACCAAAAACCATGTGCAGCCTTACCTAATGTATCTGCATATTTCTAGTCATGCTCTTTAACAGAAGGTGGTGGGGAGTACGTGTAGCAGAGCCAGTGGCTTGCTGTGACACTTCATACCTTTCTGCATCTGTTTTTACTTTTAACAGATTGACTGGATATTTTGCAATCAGAATGCAGGTATGGTGGCGGTTAAAGCATCCGGTTGCGTTTACAGTCTAGTGAAAGGGGCAGGGGTTTGAAAAGTGATGTATTTCCTGATAGAAAATCCAACTGGAACTTAATAGGTGGTCTAGAATGGCTTTCCGTTGGTCCAACCCGGTTATCAGCTGACATATTGCTGACAACTGCTGACTTTATGCTGACTACACTAGAATATAGATGACCTCAGGCGAACACCAATGGTCTTAAAGACACAAACAAAAATGTTGACATACTAGATTCTTTTGATCTAAGTTTACAAAAAGAAAGAAACAGATTTGTGTATTTTCACTTTGGCCTTATTGGGTTCTCCCAGCTAAAAGTTAGGGATCAGTTGTGGTTCCTTCAAAGAGCAAAACAAAAAGAGCAGGAGATGAAAAACAAACTTGCTCTCTCCAAGGGAGTGCTCAGCTGTATTAGACCCAGCCACATGTGAAGTTTCACTGGAGCAGAGCCAAATGGCCATGACAGAAAACCCACTGAGGTAATAAACGATTCATCACTAGCGGTGGGTTTTTTTGGTCAATTTATCACGATAGTTTACGTGAAATGAGGAAGAAATTATTCCCGTACTCCTCCCTCCTAAACCCCCTCTCACTCATATCACAATTCAGAGATTAAACGTCATCTGTGTCCAATTTTTCCATTATGTGTACATAAAAATATAAGGCGATTTTCTTCTTGCTGCAGATACATGTGGGGTTTGCAGCATTTGGTTCTCATTTAGGTTTGAGGCATTAATTTGGTGCACAGTTTTGTCTCCATGGTGACATGGTTGTTGATGTTGGTGTGTGGGCCCTGCTTTGAATGACAACACAACAACTGTTTTAACAGATAAGAGCTCATATTCACACATGTTGGAAAGTGAAAATGATAAGCTTGTGTCTTTACATCTGAAGAAATTGTGAATGCACATACTGTAGGCCATTCATCTGTAGGCTTAGACTAATAAACACACATGTAAATGTGTGTGTGTTTATTGATTCTTTGAATTGGCAAAGACTCATATCAGAGCATTTTTACTGTTTGTGGTTATAATTTTATGGCTATATAGAATCCAGAGCTGGAATTACTCCACTGTTTCCAGCCAAGAAAAATGACTTCTCCCTCCCCAATTGGTTAAAAATATAGACACCCCAGTACTGCACTATAGTTACAGCATATTTTATGCTTATTATCAATACTGACAGAAATATTTAATGCCACATATTCAAGCTCTTCTGTTTAAACAGCTGACACTAACACTCAACCTCATATCTGCGCAACCAGCAAAATGTTTTAAACTTCCATATCAGCTGCATGTGTCACGCAGTTAGTTTACATTGTAAAACTAAATTCTGTAAATTTCCGCTTAAATTGATAATGCAAAATAATTAAACAACGTATGGCCTACATAAGATCATCGGTGTTCAAAACTGAAAGCCTGTTGTGTATCAAATGTACCTCCCTAGTGCAAGAGATTTTAAATTTAATATTAGGAAATTGTGATTTGGCAGAACACCTCTAGTAGATGGACAGTCTGGACTAATGCTTAGAAGCTGATGTCATATGTCCTTTACCCCACACATAGGCAGAATCTGGATAAGGCAGTAAAAACAATCTGCAATCACCTTTTAGCGCTTTAGAACACTGTTATTGTTTTATGTTCCATTTTTCGACTCAGTGAAGGGGGCCAAATATCCAAGAAAAAAGTCATCATGTTGTAATGAAAGTAATTATGTCCATTCCCATATTCTTATGAAGGTGGATGCCAAATCTCCACAGGGTCTACTTCATGTAATGAACTCATTTCCAATGAGTCCAATGACAACACAGTCCTAACAAAGGATAACAATACCTTACAGATAAACTTACAGTTTGGATCATATGAGGTAAAGTATTTTATGAAGACTTTGAGGGTTTTCCTGAAAATCATCAGCTACTGATATTGTAAACGGTGCTATAAATTAATCATGCCATAATTTCTCGATACGTGAGTTGTAGTACTGTACCTCCACATACTTTGAAATCAGTACACAAACAAATTGAAAGAAGATTACAGTTATGTATTTTGTATATACATTAAGCATGCATATTTACAGCATTATATATTCAAAAATACACAAAGGACACAGAAATAATGTTTCGTTTCATAGCCAGATAGCTTAAAATTCTTTAAATCTAAATCTTGTGGGGTCATATCTACATTTTTCAGTTTCTCCTATCATCAGAGGTGTCAAATCGACAAAATAAAACTTTACATTATTGTAATATATTTGATGAAACCTTAAGCTGTACACAATATGTACAGTACACTTTTTTGACAAGAAAACAAAATGCACACAGATACACAGACACAAACAAATGAGGTAGATAAAGAATATGATTTGAAAGATGTTTCAATCACGCACAACAGAAAGAAATACTCTGATAATCAGTTTTACCATCTAGTATACTGAAAGGTCGATGTGTGCAGTCCAAAACAGTCATAATAAACCTAAGTTTACAGATAAAGTTTTTGTCCCCAGACAATAGTGCGTCCTGGAATGAGAGAAAGCCCATCAAGATATTTATTCCAGATAAAAACTCTAAGGCCGTTGTTACCTCTACAGCCATTGAGTGATTATTGAATAACAATTATGAATAACAGCATTGATTTAAACATTTCAAGATGGCAATACAACTGTTTACAGAATGTATTTCTTTGATTTAACCAACACATGGACCCACACACACACACACCAACAATGAAGACCTTAAGAGAAATAGAACATTTGCATTAAAATATATTTTATATTGCAATTAAAATAGTGTTCTCTTATAAAAGATAGTTATACACATATGTAATATCTACAATGAAACCATTTTATATATGATTTTGTAAGGTAATGTTAGAAAAATATAGGTGAATGCAATAATGCAGCTCACTTCAGCACTAAGGATTATGATTGGATTTAGAGAAAACATATTTTATAGAAATATGCCCACAAAAATTCACAGTATGCGGCTAAAATTATAGGGTGGCTCTTTGTATATATCTCTGGAAAAATAGAATTTTATACACAAATAAATGTATAAATTCTTACTCTCTTCTCTTACAGAATACATTTACATACATGTTACATTAAACATTGACATTCTGATTTAAAATAAAATACATTCTATAGGTACATTTAGCAAAAACAAACAGATTTAGGTGATTTTCACATCATAGGATATACACAATATCGCTAAAATAAGCATGTGTAATAATGTGTATACACAACATTATGGCACTTTAATTTTCATAACATTCATGTAAAGTTGGACGGTGGGATTATTCTGGCTTGCACTTATACATTGACTAGCACTTAAAAAGTGTTTCTATATGCCTATTCATACAAAATTCCAAAATGTTTTTCACAAAAACTAAGTAATGATTTTTGAATGTTGATTTTGATCAATTTTGTGGTGGGTTAGTACCTAAACAAATACAGTATATTGTGGGCGTTCTTTGGCATTAGATTATATACATCTTTTGTGACAAAGGTTTATTAGTTTACACAAAATCATGTTTTTTTATAATGCCCAGCGTTTACTTTATATCAAATCTATATTCATTTTGGAAAAAACTCACTTCTCATTACAACTATCTGGAATTTGGTTGGGGAGTCTTAATATAATATTTCAAAGGAAAACTCTGGGGCACCGCTCGTACAACTTAACCACTGTATAAAAACTTTTTTTATATTAAAACTATTTATACCTTTAACTATTTATAGTAAATATACATTATGTACATAATTTAACAATATAGTAAAACTTTTTCATCAATGTAAAAAGACCACTGGTTATCCCAGCCATAAGATATGACTATGTGGTTATTAAAACATAAGTCAGGTTCATAGTATATAGAATACTTTAGACCATTTTGCAAGACGTAAATAACACTGGTCCAGAAGCACTTCCTGTTTTAAACAGTAACAAAATAAAACCAACAGAAGATTAGAAATTAATTAAAACTGAAAAGTGAAACGGAAAGTTCATCTGGACCACTGCTGTTTACTTCTTGCAAAATGGTCTATAATATAGCACAAACAGATGAAGTATCTATGTTTGGCAACTGATTTTGACAAACAAACATTAAACTCACCATATATAAGAAATGTAATGGGGATGTTTTCTCTGTTGTCCAATTGGTTATATGTTGTTGGTTGATTAAGTAAGGCACTGATGTTTGTTTACGTGCAGAGATGGAAACCATACTACCAGAATTATTACTGAACTGGCTGTTCCTCTAAAAGGCCTTAATGACCGGTGTAAACAGCTCTTGTTTTTTTCACAGTGATCTCCACCATATAAGGTAAAATAACACTCCCATGTTGGGTTTCAGAAAAAAGCAGCATTTAAATACTAATCTTCGGTATTTTTTAGGCCTCAAACAAAGCTTATTTAGCAGGCCGTGTTTTCTACCTGAAAATTCTATTGATTTTATAATATGAGTAATATTTAGTATATACTAGTAAATGTCTGGTGTTCCACTAAATGACACTTTCTTCCACTAATATGGAAACTAGTAACTTGGTATTAGTAGCTATTGTATCATTGCTCCTGTTAAGTTATCACTTTATTGCTCCCTGAACTCTCCGTAAGTCGCTTTGGATAAAAGCATCTGCTAAGTGACTAAATGTAAATGTGTAAAGCAAAGATTGTTGCCAATGGAAAGAGCAGCTGTCAAAGAGATGGGTCCTGCTGGTCTATGAAGTTTCTATGCGTTACTGCTGCTTGAACACGGCGTACTTTGAGTGCTTCCGATGCTGTGAGCTGCACTGCTGTTCTCAGACACTGGTTGAGACTTTGCCACTTGCCGCCTCGCAGCTGCGTCACCTGAAGTTGGAAGATTAATGAAAAGGATGGTGAGGTTTCAGGAAGCCTTACGGACTCCAAGATTCATAGTGCCTTATTCTAAGTGTCAGTAATTCATAGAACAAAAGCTCAGTATTTACAGTAAAGTCTCTGTTGTAGTGATCTATAGCCCTATTCTGACAGTAATTGTTTCTTTGTAAAATAAATCTCCTCTGTGATAAATCTCATGTTTTCGGACAGACGTAAATCACCGGTTGAGGTGTAATCCTGCGAACCCAGAAAATGCACTTTTATGTAATGATAATAAAATAAAATTGATATTTTAAACTGTATTTTGTAAAATAAAGAAAGCCATAAGGATGCACTTTATCTCAGTTCGTAGAAGTCATGTTGTGCTGTTTATGCTGCCATTAAGGTTTTTTAAAGCATCAGACACTATAATCCCTGAATCTCATAAAGAGCAACACTCTACAGTGTTTTTAAGTGGTCAAAACGGACTTACAAAAGGTATTTTGGAATAAACTTGGTTATAAACTCAGAGTTGTGGAATCGGACGACAATTTACCCTTTAACTGCGAGTTCCTTTACCTATCGGTCTCTCGACGTTGTGTTGAACCGCCAGATGGGGTTCATCTTGAGAACCTTTCAACTTCTGACTAGTTTAGAAAAGGCCAATGAAATTGGCAAATGAAATTTGCATGACGGACTCCGGCCCCGGATACCTTTCTTGGGTTGTCAGCGTGCTATTCTAGCCTCCCTTCTTCCCCCAATTGGGGAAGAACAGACATTCCATACATCGCCCCTTTAGGTCATGGACCAGCTGAGTTATCTACCGCATAGCTCTAACCGGACCTAGTACTCCAGACGTAGTAACCCCCCAGCAGGGCGGTTCTGTATGATGTATCCTCATGATTGGCTCCCCCCTTTCCCACCCATGACCTTCCCTAGGTGGACCTCCACCTTGCGGTAAACTCGTGTATCCGCACATTCCTTCCATGAGTTCTCCCCTAAATGACGAGACCATGTTGGTATCTCCACTAAACTCCTGCTTATCGTAGGAAGTGGTCTCTGTAGCGCGTCCACCATTTGAGGAAGTAGCCCTTACACAGTGGCCATACGGTTTCGCATTAGCTCTCAAGTCTGACACGCCTAGGCCAGTCACCATCGCTTCGCTAGAGATTTTGAAACGGCAGCGTTGCGTTTTACATAGGAACTCCATCTGTCGGTTTGACACAACGTCGAGAGACCGACAGAAAGGGAATGCTTGATTACGGATGTAACCTCAGTTCCCTGATGGATCATTTGGAAGAAGAGTCCCCTTTACTTTAGCTCTTGATATCATGAAAAACTCTAGACTTCTAGACTTGAGAGTTATATTTCAAGTCTTCTCAAGACGCGTGTTTGGTTTCCTTTAGTTATTTATAATCCTCATCTTCTGTAAGAACTGTAATTAACTGGTTAATTGAAAAAAGACTTAAGAATAATTTGTTTAAGAATCATACTGATCTGTTTTCAAGGTTAAAGGTGATTAGACATACAGTCCGAAATGTTCATATTCGTTTTTTTCGTATTTGGCACTTGTTTGCTACGGACCCAGTCCGAATTGTATCATATCAAAGGATTGACACAACGTGAGGTCGTATTTATTTTTTAACGTGTATGCGGAAATTTCACTAAAATCTGTGTGTATGGACTTTATGTGCAATGGCCTTAACTCACATGCCAGAGAAAATTACAAGCATATACCAACTTTGCTTTGTATGAGGAAAGAGACTAAACAGGAATGTAGAGCTTTTTTGAAAATTTGTAGCTTAACACTCATGGTCATTATGAACTGTTGTTGAATGAAAATAGTTTTCTATGCAGCAATTTTTACGGCAAACATTCTCTTTCATCTGTGTGGGTCAAAAGGTTTTCTCTGTCTGGTCACAGTACAGTAATCTTATTTTATTAATATACAAATATCAACTAGATCATGCATTTTTTTTCATGTTTCCCTTTAGTGGCCATCTGAAGAGGTGACAGTGGTACACAAAAAATAATCACCAACTTCAGCCGCCTTAAATTTTTTGCTTTCAGCTTTATGAGTCAAATTAACTTAATTATTTTGAAATGACTTAAAAAAATCTAGTTGTATATTGCATTTTTTTTTATTGAGTCATTTCAAAATAATTTCAGTTTAATTGACTGCTTTGATTTAACTTAAAAACTTAAGTTAAACAGCTTCATAAATTTAAGTTGGTTTAGGATGATGCACTAGTTTCCCCTGTAGTGTTTGATGTGCAACTGTCCATTAAAACCCATGCATTAGCAGAAAATGACTGTCCACTGCAGTGACCTCTACGCATGAAAGGGTTATTAAAAGGCTACTCTACATACCACACTGACATCTATATAGACAGACTCATGATTGTCCAACTAGTGTTATTGTGCTTGGAACATTGTTCGTACTTGTTTATGTATGTGCGTGCTTCTCTTCTCAGCTCAATGCTGGTCGTTTGTCTGATTCCCTGTTTTAGGCCCCTCTGCTGCTAATATGTGCCAGAGATGTGCTGCCAAGAGCTCCAGCTAAAAACAGTCCATTTCCTCATCCAGCGCTGTGTACTGAACTCTCACTCTCTAATCTGCCTTTGTACATCTCTCCTTTACAGCAAATCATCATGTACACATGCATAGGTTACAGAAATGCAACCTCTATATTAAATGAAACATTAGCCTAGACAGAGATGCATTTAAGATGACATGTTTTATGTGTGTGACAAAGAGAGTTTGATGGCAATTGTTGACCTCTTCCACTCGACCGTGTTCGTAAAACTCCTACTCTGTGTCCGGGGGCAATGTCCTTAACCTATCAGTGTGATCTATTACAGGCAGGGTGACAGGATTACAGAAGCCCTTTCCTAACAGAACACCCGCACATTCCAGACGTAACTTTCCCAGCTATAGAAGCATGACTAATGTATGAAATGGTATCTTTTTAAGCAGTGCTTAATTGTTCAGGTTTAACTACTACACAACACTTTACAAGAAGAATAAGGTAACAAATCAGGATGAATAGATAATCATTTTATGAATCTAAAGAACTATAAACTTGGGATTATTGTCAAAAAAAAAACTATCTTTTATTACTGAATACTATAGTTTATTATGCCTTGGGTTGTTTGAACTAATCAGAGACGTTTTAGGTAACACATGGATTCAGTGTTTCTATCAGAGCTTAGCACATCCAGATTGCAACATGTACTTTGTGCACTAGTTTCTGTCTGAATAAAACGGTTTATTGTCTTTGTCGAGGGTCAAATTAAAGACTGTATCTTCTCGGGTCTCTCAGGGAAGCTGGTAACTGAAAAAAAAATACCCTAATGCCAGCATTAACATGTGGATATTAATAATCTCTACTGCAGGTACATGATCTAAGCTCTTTATTCCCTTTAAACAACAATCAAAAACAGATTGGATAATAGCGTTGTCCAAACTAAATACCATAGGTGATATTAAAAACTAATTTAACTAGTTTTGATATTTAAAGCTAAACATAAATCCAAGATACTGTTGGGTCCATAAATATTTGGACAGAAGCACAAATGTTTTCTATATTTTATTTTTGTTATTTTAGCGGTGTATCAAAATGTATTCGAGTTACAGTTTTATAATGTTTATTGTCTTAAAGTGCACACTCTCAGATTTATTTTGAGTGTATTCACATCCAGACTAGCTGAAGGCTTTAGAAATTTTAGTGATTAATATGAAGCTCCCCCCTTTTTCAAGGGATCAAAGTAATTTGACAGTTGAATCAAAAGCTGTTTTAGTCACAGGTATGGGCTTTTCCTTAAATAATTTCTTCATGAATGAAGCATGTTAAAGGTCTTGAGTGTATTCTCTGTGTGCTGTTTACATTTGAAAGCTGTTGCTATGACCCACATCATGAAGTTTAGAGAGATCTCAATGCAAGTGAAACAGACCATTGTTGGATTTCAATATATGAGATAAAAGTGGTGGATGATGACATTATCCTCTCCATGAAAGAAAAAAGATTTAATCTGGATGCTTCTGTTGAATCACCAAAAAAACACCAGTGAACCAGTGCCTGAGGAAGTCGCGAATGAAAATGGGAACACACTGAGTGAACAATTTTTCACTGAAGATGTTGTCTGCTCATATCATGAGGTATTTTAAGCCTCCTCTATATATTTTATTCGTTTTAGTCTCCTGCAGGCTGAAATAAATTTGATCTCTCCAAAAAATGCTTTTAAGATCTTGTTCAGCATCTTTAAAGTCTAATCTACTCATCCTATTCTTGAGGCTTTTGCACCTTCTGTATTTTTCCTTGTATTCTCTTTATTGACAAACATTTAAATATTTATACGCTTGGCAGATGCTTGTTTCCAAAGCGACTGACATTGCATTTTTCATTTTGTTTCTGACTAGGTGAAATCCCCTGGGACTGAACCCATGACCTTGGTATTGATAGTGCCATGCTCTAACCACTGAGCCACTCTCTTGGAGAGTGTTCTTCATTCGTCTGGAAGTTGTGAAGGTGTTTTCCTTATCATGAAATGGATAATGTTATCATCCACCACTTTAACAGTATCTCATATGAATGCCCAATATTTTCTGTGAGGTTTTTTTTGCAGAATATACCAAATTGTCGATTTAGTCGGTCTTAATGACTCATGGCATCTTTCCGATGGATTTGTTGTGTTGGTAGAATCTAACTATGGTCTGTTTCACTTGCATGGATATCTCTCTGAACCCAATTATGTGTGTTCACAGCAACAGCTTCCAAATGCAAAAACCACACCTAGAATCAACTCCAGACCTTTTACAGGGTTCATTAATGAAGAAATGACTTAAGGAAAAGTCCATACCTGTGAAAAAACTGCTTTTTCCCCCTTTGAAATTCAGCTTCATATTAAAGAGCTGTAATTCCTAAAGCCTTCAGCTAATCTGGATGTGAATACACTTGAAATAATGCTGAGAGTGCACTAAGAAAATATCCATAACATATATTATAAAACTGAAACTCGAATACACTTTGATACACAACTAAAATATCAAAAAATGTCAAAAAACAAATATGTATGGACCTAACTGTATACATGTCTGAACACCAATGAATAGATGTCCAAAAATCTAATTTTTGAAGCTTAGATCCTCAGTTTAAAATGTTCACTGACTTGCCTAAATGATATTAAGAATACAGAACAGAATTTTAAACAGTATCAAAACAGTGTGCCATGAAACATGTTGATGGTACGGTAGACAGAAAATACAGTAAGTACTGTAGAGCGGACACATGGACTAAGACAGAGCATGCGCTTCCTCTAGAGGGTCAACAGAGGTTGTTGGCCTGGCGACAAGAGGGCGATGTGGAAAGGAGAGGCGGGGGAAATCTTGGCATCCAGTGGGTGGATTGTACTTGTATTTTCCTGTGAAGCCTGAAGAGACCCTAACAGCGAGCAGGGGGAATTCCAGAGCCTTTCGGACTATTGTACCCAAAATACTGATGACCACCCAGCAGCACCACCCCAGCCCCCAAGGCTTGAAAGAACGGAAAAGACAGATGCAGTTCGGCTTATGAACAGGATATATTTACAACTTGGGAGTCAATATGTTATCGTTAACATGCTGCTAAAAGAATTGGCAAGAAGGAGCTTTCATAAATTGGCAATGTGAGAAATGGCATGATGCATAACTCTCAGTGATAATTACTATGAGGCAGCCAGTGAGTATAGGAATGTCTGCAGATTTGTTTTAATTCAACTAGTTACTGCTTCGCCTGAATAACTATTTCTTAACATGGTCCTGTGTTTAAAACAATAACATCAAGTACAACAACTAGAAAATATGGAGGGGTCTCAAAACCAATAAACCTTGTCAATCTGTCTTAAAACAATTGATGCTTTTCAAGAGAAAAAATAGGGAAACATGCCATCCATATGACATCCATATGAATGTGTTGCTTTTTTTAAGAGGGTTTCATCAAAAACTATTAAAATATACTAATTAAAAATATAAAAATGCAAAGAAAATTGATAGCGAATAAAGATATACTTTACTAGTGAGCCTTACAAATCGACAAGTTTGTGTGTTTTGTTTTGACAATGTTATATAGTTATAAATATTTTCTCACCTGTATGTGAGTAGATGAACCATAGAGCTCCTGTTAGAAGGGCTCCGATCACAAAGGCTGCAAACGCGATGCCCACCACAGTCGGCGTGTCAAGGATATATATGATGTCTGCAAAAAAGAAGTACAAATGTTTTATACTGTCCAGTTTTAACTCGAGGTAGTGAGAGTAAGTTATCAGTATAATTGTGCATAATTGTTTGCTGATCACTCATACAGTACAGAACATGATTGATATTGCTATTCTAGATAAACTAGTAAAAACCTTGTATCCGACTCTTCTTGGAATCTGGCCCCAGACTGAATGACTTTCAGAGCTGTAATTAGCTCTAATGATTACTGATCACACAGCACAATAGACCCTATGTGGCCACCAGCTTCATAGCCTGTCTGGCCCAGCACCAAATCTCAGGCACAATAGATGCTATTCTCATGGGGCACCTTTAGATTTTCATTCCCTGGACAGAGCGATGACAGACTATTGCTGGAGTGCTTTGTAACAAGAAGAGCGAACGCTATAGCAGCTCCCAACTCACCCCTTTAACCTTTACCCCAGAACAGCCCCTTATATCTTATCTGTGAGGTCCAGCTCATAATGTGGAAAATATAAAGCTATCCATCAACACCTCTGTCCATGTACAGTACGTGTTTTTGAAAAAAAAAGCGAGTAAAGGCCAAGAACTTTTACTTTGTTACTAACGGCAAAAGAACATTTGTGCATACAGCGTTACATGGATAATTAATGCTAAAAAAATCCCTCAATGCATTTATTGCTTAGAAGAGAACAGAGGTTTGTTTGTTTTGAAAGAAGCTATGTCAGCTAGATGCTCAGAGCCAAGGATGTGGTTTGCTCCATAGGTCTGGCACATGGGTCTAAACTCACCCACAAGCTCAGTTAAAATATCTCAAGAGGGAAGCAAATGAATTAGCAAAAATTACTTGGACAACATCTCTATGCAGTCACCACAGCCCAAGATCTCACAACTGATGTTCTTTACCTCACCCTTTTTAGGGCCAGATGGGTTTGGAAAGGAAAGGAAACTTGAATGAACACAAGAATAAGTATCTTGCACATTGTGCTTTCTAACTTCAACACAATGATGTATTTATTTACTTGAACAATAGAGTGTAACAGTGCAGTTCCAGAAGTACAAATATCTACATTTTCTAGAATAGAAAACATAAAAAATTAAATTACACAATCCTGAAGAATGTATGCATGTATTCATAATGTAAAATGTATTCAAAACAATCTATCTGTGTGAATTTCTATAATTATAAAAACGTTTGTATCATCTACTTGCTGAAAACGAACTTTTATATTGTTTCTGCTCAGTAATAACTAAAGCTAGATACAATTTAATAGGGTCCAATAAAATCCCAGTTTGCTCCTTTCAGGACGGGGACTCATTTTACTAATCAAGTGTGACAAATGTATACATGCTCCATTTTGTACAAGCAGCACTGAAAGTTGGAACCATTTTCATTCCAACTAAAGCAATAAAGTTGACTCAAACCAACCATAATTTTGCATTGTTGCCAAATGAAAAAGAGGAAGACAAGGACCAAACCAATCATGATCAAATTAAGTAATCCTTTTTTATGTTTACTCTCCAACCCTCTGTCCTGACATATTCGGTACTTCATAGTTAATCTTAATGGCAAACGGATTCTGCCATGAAGGGAACAGGGGTTATGTAGTGCATTAGGATCATTTCTTTAAAACTCTTTTTCTTGTCCTGCCATTTCCCTTCTCCCCTCTTAATCTCTCTCCCTCTTTCTGTTAGGGAAAGGGAGGCCTCAGAAAATGCCTGATTGAAAACAAATGCTATCCAGCATTGGAAAGCAGCAAATGTTCCAGTCCTCTGTTGCATCTATGGGCCCCCTGTTCCAGGTCTATAATGAACCACACATGCCGCCATACCACCACACCGAATACACAGTAAACACACACATATGCTACAGTATCACATATTAAGAGACTCCAGATGCAGTAATGCACCACAATGCAATACAAGACAGGAACTCTGTGGTCTCTGATCAAGAGCGACGGATACACACGAGCAAATACACTTATACACTGTACCGTACAAACTTAGCCCCACATCTACAATGATGCACATGCAACACACAAATATACACATTCTGTTACCATTTACACATCCTCAAATTAATCCAACCCCAAATTATTTTATCCTGCAATTTAAATAGGCAGATGCGTGTCAGAAATACAGTGGTGACTTTTTGTGTGAACTAATCCGGTTTAGAAAGAGTCATATCTTTGATCTCAGCCTAAATTACTTTCAAAAGTAAAGTTATGTAAACTAGCACTGTAAATGTCTCAACATGTCGGACACATAAGCAAGCAGGTTAAAATATGTTAAAATCCTCACCTGGCTGATCTTTCCTGGGCTCTTCTGTGACCATAACAGTGTCATGGGTATTGTCAGATATGACAACCAGTGGCTTGGTTAAGAGCTTGGTGTTCATCATCATGAAAAGGATGTTTTGCAAACTGAGGGAACTGCAGGCTTCATCTGGCAACATGCACTGCAAAGAGAATATATATATAATCTAGGATAAATCGTTGGACATAAACTTCACGCATGTGTAAAAGAATTGACAGTGCAAATAGGCTTTTTAAATAATGAAATAAGACCATCATGTCGTCACCAAAGAACATGCTAACATTGTCAACCATTAAACCATTTAAATATGCACGATTTTAAAAATTCAATTAATCACAACCATATCAACCAAAATGTTAACATTTGCATGTTACATGACACATGTATGTACTTTGATCAACGAACGACAACTGGATTACAGTATATTACAGTAGAAGCTAATACATTTTGCATATTTATCGCAGTGTGACTGAGCTAAAATACACTTTGAAGTAAAAGCAGATATAACATCACACACAGTTTACTCTGTGAGACACCTCACATTTTTTATCCAAATCCAGATTACGACAACACTGTAAACATTTAGAGGAGAACAAAGACTCACTTTTAAGATGATGTGAGGTAGACATAAACATGAACTTACATGAAGTACTACAATTTGTTCGACTAGAAAGGAAAAAGGAACGTACAGTATCTGTTGTAGATTTGTTTGTGTCTGTTTATGATAACTGAAGTAGCCTGAGTCCATACTGCACTCGCCGAGCAAATTACTGTACAGTATCTGGGCAGTTTGGATTGGGCAACTGGATTTAAAAGTACGCATCAAAATGCAAATAATTAAGATGGACAGCCAATCAAACTACAGTATCTAAACTTTATAATAATTAACTTCGGTTAATTAACGGGTCGTTTCCTGCGTTCATGAGCTCAGAAATCCTTTTCTGAAATCTGATAACCACAAAGAGTTTGTGTTATAGCTACAGTAATACACACATGACTTCAATCAGAATTTCAATTGTATTGAAGTTGGAGAGTCTGTGAAGTTGGAACTGTGCCTTGCATATTAAACAATTGAAAGATAATAAAAACATAAAAGACAGATATGTTTTAATGATGATAGCTACAGCCGCAGCTAATGATGGCTCTGTTACACTAGATAAAGGCCAACCAACTGCTGGATTATACATGAACCTTTTGTTAATTTAAACCCAACAATTGGTTTTGTCCAGATTTTATCCAATCATTGGTTAATAAAAAAAACACCACAGTTTTTAGAGTGTACCTTGCATGACTATGTTTTTTAACAAATAAAGTAGATGTATTAATGATTTATACCTCTGGCATGTTTATCTCCTTGTCATTTCTTGTGGAGCAGAGGGACATCTCACAGTGCAGAAAGAGCAATGACACATTGAACTTGGATCTGTAGGTGAAACTGAAGCGTTTCTGGTCCGTTTGAGTAAGAAGGAAGGGGAAACCGCCTCTTTCAGGGTAATAGTGCACAGAATCGTCTTTGGGGCAGATGTTCTCTATGACGAAATACTCCAGTCCGGACTGTGTGTCAGGATTGGAGTCTGGAGAGATAAAGCAGTTCTGGATCATGAACCCAAGGTTTGGGTCTGCTTTAGTGGCTGAAATCTGCAGAGAGAAGTCATATATCTCGGTTGATAAAGGAAAAATTCTTTTTCGGTGAGACAATGCATTTGCTGTAAACCATAAAAAACACAATGAAAGAAAAAATGCTATCTGTTACCTGACTAACAGAACACTGCTTTTTTATTATTAGTACGATAGTCAAAAGTAAATCATACAGTATTTGATGGATCAGCGTGGTTAGATGCTATATATTATCTCTTGTCTTCTGGCCGACACGCTCGAGCTAACTTTTTTCATCAGTCTAAGTTTTGTTCCACATTCTCTCATGCATCAGCTCAAATCATCATGAAAAAATCTGCTCCATTTGTTTTGACACAGCACACTGCAGGAATATTATCAGTCGTCCAACTTCCAAGAATCACAAATTCTGACGTCAGATTTTTGTACCTTGAATAAATCTGAGAGGATTTTTCTGTTATAAAAGTTTGGATATTTGCTGCACACGCATAACAGACTACAACTGCCACTAAAGAAAAAAATCTAAATTCTGGACAGGAAGAGGGGATGAATATTGTCAGTATTTGTGGTATTG
Source organism: Triplophysa tibetana (assembly GCA_008369825.1). Classification (NCBI taxonomy): domain Eukaryota; kingdom Metazoa; phylum Chordata; class Actinopteri; order Cypriniformes; family Nemacheilidae; genus Triplophysa; species Triplophysa tibetana. The sequence continues at coordinate 13,213,223 of CM017905.1, read as the reverse complement.
GGATATTCTGGGGATACAGAGAGCTCTTTGTGATGTGCTCTATAAATGACACAGCAGATCCTCTACTCCAATGTGACTATAAAACATCTGGAGGTGATGTAATGTGTCTGTGGAGCGGTGCTTTCAATTTACAGGCCTTTAAGCCACTTACACTGCAACTGCATGTAAGGATACACCATTACCCATCACTATACCACTTCTGCCCGTGTGGTGAAAGGGTTAAATATGTGAAGCTGGAATCTGAGCATTTTCATTCAGAGATCTTATATTGTCTGCCTTTCCCCAATGAAGCCCCACTGACTAATGATGACAATATGACATGTAGCCAGACACGACTAAACGTACACACACTTGCAGACTGTTGACTTCTTTTACAACGATAGACGGAGAGCCATCTATACACATTTGTTCTGTTCTACAGCTGTAATCACTCACACACACGCAGGAAAGTGATAGTTTGATAGTTTAGACATATACAGACACCAGACCCTCAAAGTATTAAACAGAAAACTATACACAATGCGAACCAATCACCATTGTTAATGGGTAAAAGCTGATATTGCGTATAAGTGAATTTGGCAGCAAAGTGAGTTTGCCGGTGTTTTTGGTTTCTTATTTAATTTTAAATGAAATTTCATAATATGGTCACAGCACTGTAAATCATTTTATAAAACCAAAGAATATTTTACATCAAGAACCACATATGGTAGAAATACAAGTGTATCTTTTAATTGTGTTCACTTACCCTTGTTGACAGGTAAGTGAACACACTAAACATTAGGCAAATGTCAACTTGAGAGCCAAGCTGATTCTATTACCTCCACATAGATGCGTCTGTTCTCAGCGATGGTTAGGAATGACTGGGTGTTTTGGTAGTGGGGATCATTGTACAGCTCCATACTATATGTTATATTGTTCAGGTGATTTAAAGAGGAATCATCAGATAGGTCTTGATTCTTACGGTAAGTGCAGTTGAACTGAGGAGAGAGAAACAAATAGAATAGAAAAATATTAATATTATTCAAATTTTCAGTCAATACAGACAATAAGTTTCAGTTAGTTTTGTCAATGTAAATCTTATTTAACAACATAGCAATGATACCATGTATTCTATGTGTTTTATATTTTCTTTTCTTACTTTTGTCTGGACTATCTGTATTATTATGTATAGAGTTCACCTAAAATCTGCTTTGCAAAATTATAAAAAGTGCTATAGAAATAAATTGGACTTAAATGAATGACCAGAGTAAAGGTTTATTCTGATAAATGAAGGCAAGTGCTGTTTTACGTGACAAGAGACGCTGAAACTTGCCATACTACAAAAATGTGGGTGCTGAAAGTATGATTAGTATACAGTTCATGAATAATACACATCACAAGTATGTAAATATCATACCAAGATAGTGGTGCGATGTCCGCTCTCTGGCAAATGTTTTCCTGTAACCTGTGGATCTCCAGGGAATATGACATCTCCTGACTCGAGATCTTCATAATCACCAGGCCAGCCACTCCCATCCCTCTGTTCTGATTGGCTAATAACAATCTGTAAATCACAAATACACAATTAACGCAAGGCATACCCAACAATTTCTTAACAATCAAACAATTTTCACCCCAAAACTTTCCTTCAGAATAACATTGCTTAACTCTGCTGCTAGGCACAGATGAAGCCGAATATATCAAATTGTATGCTTGCCAATAGTCTACCAAAACAGATGCAAATTCTGGATTTAAGCATGGGAATGGACAACTTCAGCAATGTTACTCCCAAGGAAGATGAACATCCGTGTCAGACATTCTCATCTGAAAAAAGCTTTTACATAATAAAGCCTCCCTATGTGAACTCCTGACTGTTTGTGGGTTTAAAGGTGACAGAGGCCTTTGCACATTGCCTAATAGAGGTAGAATTCTGAAATAGGTTTATACAAGACCTGCCAATTTGTCACATATTTCCTTTAATGCTCTTAATGCGCCAGTATCAGGCTCTGACCATCTTTTTTTATTTGCTCTTGATGCTCGTGAGTCAGAGAACAGGATAAATCTTTGAGAGGTTTCCAAGTTTTTAATAGGTCTAGGGCTACAATGTGCTGTTAGGAATTTCCGTTACAAATTATCACGGAAGATCATGTTTAGAATTGAATCATCCCAGCTGTGTTAAAATGCACAAGTAGGATTGAAAAACAAAGAAAACAAATACAGCATGTTAGAGGGGACATCTTAAGGGTATCTCAACTGATCCTTTCCTCCAGAAAATGATGTTTTTTATTATTATCATTGACTTATTATTGATTATTACCATTATTGATTTGATATGTATACTCACAGAATTGACATAGAGGGACACTTGGCTGGGCTGGGAGGGGTATTTTGCGGTTTTGCAGCCTGACAGCTGTGTCTCCAGTATATAGTGGGTGGTGTTGAAGGTTGCTTTGCATTGAGAATCCTGAAGAGTAATATTGGCCTTGCCAAACCCATTTGCCTGTAAGGACATTAAGAAAACAGGATTTCAATGAAAACATTCTTAACCTGTGACGACATAACAAAAGAGGTGGACAACAGCAAGAACCCCACAATACAATTGATATTTGGACCATGGTAAGGCTGTCTGCTGTCTGTTGTATGATATATTGCTATCATTTACTCACTCACTCGTTTCTTTTTATCTACTTTAAATTAACTTTGGTTCATTGTGCAATTTTGATTTTAGAAAAATTCATTAGTTGACCCATACTACCTTATATTTTGCAAGACTTGTAATGCCAGTGAATGATGGATCTTTTTTAAACAAAAATAGGTTGTGTGAGAATATCATAATGTATACTGAGTTAAAAAAGAGCCTTTTTAATTTAATATAAACTATATATGCATAACATTATTAACAGCAGTGGCCTAAAATTATGTCCAATCTAGGACAACTGACATCAGAGAGCTGCACGGGTCCGATTTTCTAAAACCGAACCCGCCCGTACCCGCAGTGCTTAAAACCGCATCCGACCCGTTTTCCGACAGCAGCACTAATTAAAATCCGCACCCGACCCGACCCGCTTAAAATAGAACCGAAACCCGACCCGCACCCGAAATCAAATCAGTTTATATATATATAATTTCATCTATGTAGATTATATGAGAAGTGAAAAGAGTAAGATCATAAGTTGCGCAATATGTTGGGAGACAGTGTGGGCAGACATTATTTTGACCACTTCATTAAGTTTCTTATTGTATGAAGTCTTTCTTTAAAGTGAATTTCGTTTTGTATTAATTGTATCTTAATTTTAATCAATGTATTATCAACCAATTGCCTGGATTTAATAAATAAGAAGTAAATATAGCAGGCAATATAATCAGGACACGGAGCGGAGGCGCCTAGAGACTGCTGGGAGGGCGCGGGCTCAAATAAACAAAAAAAAATATTTTACCAACTTGAAATACAGGCATAGTTTTGTAGAAGTGTTCCTAATAATATGCATTCATTTTTACATTTGCATCTGACTGTTTTGAACCCGTGTTTAGACCCGTGTTTCCCCCGTGTCCGAACCGACCCGCACCCGTATCCAACACAGTTATATATTTTTCACCCGTTTCAGCCAAATTTGCGGGTCACCCGTCGGGTACCCGCGGCTACCCGAATCCGTGCAGGACTCTGACTGACATCTCCAACTTATTAACAAAGATTTAATAAAGACTCTGTTCAGTATGCGTGTTGTATGGTTTCTTGAGTGTAATATATACTGTAGCTCAGCTTTAAAATCTTGGCAAAAATTGTGTACCGGAACTTTGCGCCAAATTGCGACAAACCATACCTGTAGTGTCATTTCTGTCCAAAGATCACAACTAGACATCACTTTTGGTCACGACCTGTGACGCAAAAATTGGGTATGCAGTATATGCGGTTCATAGGGGGACACTGCGCAAGGGAGGGCAGGGCGCCATTTGGCCAAAATATTTTTTGTAATAAAATATTATAAATAATAAAAATATAACGTTTATTTAATAAATAAGTTTATTTTCTCACCAGAACATCTTTAATGGGCTATAATTCGATTGTTACTTAAATTTGGGATATTTAAAGAAGTGTTATTGTTTAAAACTGGACAAGCTTTTTTGTTAAAGGGTTTTAAATGTCAAAATTCTAGACTACATAACTGAAACTCACTTTACAAAGAATACAATAAATAGCCTCATTTGGGGTTTTATTTAGTTATCAAAAGCAAAACATCAAATAAAAAAGCTGATTAATAAAAAAAAAATGTTGAAAATAATCATTAGTTTCAGCCCTAATTTATTTTGTATGTCTGAACATAAATTTAATGTACTATTACTACATTTTGCTTCATTGTTTCATTAGTTTTCAGATTATTATTTATTTTTTCAGAATGGTGTATTTGTTACACTGTGAAGCCGGTTGGAGAAGTGTTTCTGTAAAAGGAAACCTTTATGCTTCTGTTATAGATGAAAATCTGATTGTCACCTTCACATGATGTCAAATATAAAAAGAAGGACTCCAAAGGTAATTCAACTTGTTTGCTGATTTTTTATTTTTTGTGTGTTTTCTATATTGGGGTGGCCGATGGGGGGGTACCTGTAGAGTTTCCTTATCAATGCTGACCATCATTCTGTTCTTCTCACACTGCACACTGAATCCTACACTTGGAGCCCCCTTCTGCTCTTCAAAACCCCCAGTCTGATAGACCTGATCTTCCAGAGATGGGGTCAGAGGGGGGAATGGAAGACTCCGCTCCATGGACGGCAGGAAAGAAAAGGGCAGCCCTGTCCGTGCCGGAAAATCCCGGTCGCTCGGCTTTGGAAGTGGGTTGACATTGCGTAGAATGGACAGTTCTGGTGGAAACATGCTGTCATCTACAGTCCCTGTATCTGGAAGTAACAGTGGTGAGATTAAACATTAATCCCAAAGTACTAACAGCAACAGACGGTGGCACCATCCATATGATTTGCATAGTTTAACAAGTTTAAAGGGGTCATTGCCCATGTATGTCTTAGACACGTAACATTGCAAAAATTAAAGTGTCGGAACAAAAGATGCATGCACTAAAAGCAAATGCTCACCCAGACCTGCCTGAAAAGCTTTGTGTAATCACACCCCCACAAATCTACATCATTCCGGGGTATGATTTGACTAAGACTGCCAAAATGTATGCGCAAGTAAGGTGGGCGTACCTGTCAGTAAAATTGCTTTGGAACCTGATGTGTTTCAGAGAGGCATGGCAAAGAAGAGATACAAACATGCACGGTATGTGGAAAATACAGCGTTGTTGAACCTTAAATCGTGTATGTACATTGAAATACATCTAAGAAAAAAGGATAATGTTTGTCTTGGCCATGTCATATGAGTTCTTTCAATTTTATGACAAGCCACTTTTTTTGGTCACTGCTCTTGCCTTGCTCTCTGAGGCGCAGGTTGAAGTTGTTGGCGACTGGGGTGTTGGTGTAGGATGTGACTGGTATGAATCCTTTGTCCTCTGCCCATTGGATCAGAGCCTGAGGTCCTGCAGGCAGCTGCTGTTTCACTGTCTTTGACACCTGCATCAGCCTTTCTGTGTCTCCAGTCAAAGTGACACTGTCTGACGTCTGAGCAGAACAGATGGGGAGATCAGGATATCAAAGTCACATCAAAAAAAGTAATGAAGGATAAACTGATATTTGCATTATTATTCTTTTGTTAGCTGGGGATGAACTATAACCATGGACTATTGAGGTGCGATATGATTGGTCAAAAATGTCTGATTGTGAATTTTAAAGTAGCCTCTGATTTCTATCTATTGTTAGGAGCAGTTGACCATCTCAGACTTGTTTCCCACAGAGACCTTAAAAGGCTGGAAAAACCAGTTAAAGCCAATCAGACAGAAGCAGGTTTTCAATTTTACGAGTATTGGGATTGAATAACAGGTGCATTCCTCAATGCTCTTGTACTGCAATGATCCTTTTCTGTTATTGTTTCACTCATATCACTCTCATGAGGACATGCACTGCATATTTACAGCAAAAACACACTTTTTAACTTGATGAGTCTAATGACTGCCAATGCCGAAGGGCTGGAACATAATCTATTCTGCAATAATCAGAATGAAAAAAATATACAATTCAGTGTAACAGACTGTAAAGCATATTAATAGTTATCGAAGTCCCACATTTAGTAAAAAACAATTTTCGTAGAAATGTAGTATGCTTTTTCTAGTCTTAAATGATCATGCAAATTAGCTGTGGATAAAATATTGAACATCATTTAAAGTTTGATTCGAGCTAATAAAACAAAACTGTGATCCTGTTGTTGTCGAATATGTTATTGAAATATGATCTCAAAAATATTTTGGAAATTAGATTACCTTTTAAAAGTACATTGGAGCTGTGTTGTTAAACAACAGATAAAAAATATATCACCAAGATGTCCGTTGAGCGAACGGAACAGCCTTATTTCTGGATACATGTCATATTGTTTTTATTAGATATTAAATCTTTCCTATTGTCTGTTGTACTGATTTTGTGTCTGATGTTTTATCTTTGCAATTAAACATCATAGAAGCATAGAAGCGGCACTGTATTTGTACATGTGGCAATAAAGTAATGTATATTACACTACTTTGGCTGATAAACAAATGCTTAAATTATCATATACACAACCTAAAACTCATGTGTCATATCCTAAAGAAAAGTTATAAAACGCCTAAACATTTAGGATTAAACACAGTTTCACTCTAAGTCTCCAGTCTCTTTCCAAGGTGTGTACTATGTTCTGTACTATGTGAAAGTAATTGGCAGACATTCCCATAATTCATAGGCTGAAGTACTAGCCTATGCTACAATAAAAACACTCCAAAGGCTAGAATAAAAACTTACTACACTTCTTCTGTTTTTACTCCAAATGCCTCCAGACTCACACAGTTCAATGTTTGAATAGTAACTCTACATAGTTTATTTGACAGGAAAACATAATTATATATACTGTAACATTTGACTGTTTCATGCACACCAGCATCAGTGGGCTGAGGATCAGGGGCCGGATTCACAAAACATTCTTAAGATGAAAATTATTCTTAACTGCCATATTTTCTCTTAAATTTTATTTTAAGAAAAAAGTTTGAAATGTTATGTATTCCCGAAAAAACTTCTTAAGACCTTCAAGATTGATCTTAGAATTTTTTTGAAAAGAATCTAAATTCTTGAAACAAAAGCTGTCGTAAATATCATGTTAAAATTAAGACAGCCTCACGGTTATCTTAAATGTCAAAAGGTAAATGTTTAATACGTGTTTTTGGTTGTTTCACATGTGACATGTATTGTATTGAGCAAGAAACATAATTTTGACATTTACTTCTCATTAAGGAATATTTATTTTGATATAATAATAACTAGCTCACTTCAGCTTTCATTAGCATAGTGCTTTTTACATTATTCTGGGACAAAGTGACTCGAAACGGAGAGGGTCACAACTCTTGCGTCGCAGTAACATACAAAAGTTTTAAAATATTTGTTTATATTATTATAAGTATATTTTTTAATGCTTGCTAACATAGGCTATTAGCTAACATGCGATCGTAAATGCTGTTTCACACATCACCTGCTAAAATATATAGACTACATAAGATGCTGTGTTCTTGTTACACAAATTACGTTTATTGTATAAATAAACATATACAGTTAACACACGAGCAAGCCAGTTAAATCCTATTATCCTATATTTGAGAATTTTGCACTATATTGTCCTATATCCTATATTGTGTGAATTGCACTAACGAACATTCTAACGAACTTAATTAATCTTAAGAAAATTATTATATTTTGTCTTAAGAACATTTTCGTGAATCCGGCCCCATTTGAATACTATACATAAAGTTTAAATAATAATTAATTTCATACCACTATGTCCAGTTTGCCGATGACTCTGTGAGCTTTGATCACCCAGTTCACTGACTTCTCACATTTTAGAAGCAACACAACGTCACGTTGGAGGGGAGCGTCATCGTCCAATGGCCTTAGATCCACGATCACATCCACCTGGAATGCACTACTCAGAGAGAAAGAGAGAGATTATGGATTATGGAAAAAAAACTTAAGTAACGTCAGTTTTAACATGCTTTTTTCAGTCTGGCCAATTGATTAAAAAAGTGGACTGTTTCCCAGAAAAAGCAGGACACATTTGAAACAGACCTCAAAAAACAATGCTGAGATCCATTATGATGCATGGATTTCTTCAGACCTGTTTTTCATTTTTGAGTCACTATTAGGCAACAGTGAGTAATATCAGTGGGGGTGGGGGGGATGCAGAGAGTTTTACCCAGCAAAGTTTCCAAAATCAACAATACCCTAGTTCCTGCCTCTTTCCAAATAAACTTTAAAGATGAAAAGGAAACACAATAGCACTATACAATGACAAACATAAGCAGACATGCGCGCACATTTTTCACACAAACACAAATGCACGCACGCACCCACAAAAACTGCTCTGCTCATATAAACACCATGGCATACTGAGCACACCCATCCAGTCTACAGAGAGGAATCCTAAACAAAAACTGTATGCTGAGTAAGCTTAGCAGCACAGTTAAACATAGGCTGTAAATCATTTAAAGGGATACTTTTATCGCTGTCTTACATTCTTCAAAATGTCTTCTTTTTTGTTCAACAGAACAAAAAAATTTGAAAGTAATTTCTCCAACTATGGGAGTCAATGGGGGGCTGTTTGGTTATTAGCATTCTTCCAAATATCTTTTTCGGTGTACATCAGAACAAATACATTTATACCGATTTGGAACAATTCGACAGTGAGTAAATGATGACAGAGTTTTCATTTTTGGGTGAAGTATACCTTTAATGTGTATATCTTAGCAAGATATGCTTTCAAGAATTGCCAAGAATCGTTTCATTTTATACCAATCAAAGTTATTTGAATAAACATTGTGGTTTGTAATCTAAATAAAATTTAAATACAACAATAGAACATATAAGGGTTAACCTTCCAGGAGGATGTGCTGTAATGTTGAGCGACTGTATTTTTACTTTCACTCTATAAGGGACTAAACAAGAGTGCAAGAGAAGCCTTTCCTCACCTGCTGGAGTTTGGTGCCTGCAGCTCTACAATGTGGACCTCCTGATCATGATCAGGACCTGAAAGAACACACCCTGTAGATGGCTGGGGCTCGATGTAGCTGGCCAGGTAGTTCAATGACAGGAACTTGTTATCAATCTTACAAGTTTCTGAGAAGACAGGATCTGAAGCAAAAGATTGAGGTAGTTTACTTACATTGTCCAAGCTTCACAATGGCAATGCAAAGCAAAGCAATGCAATACATAAACATTATAATAGTGTAAAGGAAAATAAACTATGGAAAATAGAACTGTTTATGTTCTCCTGTTTATACCTATAAATACTGTGTGTATAAGTTTAGATTGATAAGAAATCATCATAAAAACTATTTCTAAAGAAAACGGTACTAAAACAGTTATCTTTGCTCCAACAGATGATCGCTCTCTCTCCCCCAGAGAAAAATAAGACAGATGCTTCCTTATTTGGCCATTACACACTTGGCAAAAAGATGCAAAGATGATGAGTATGACCTCATCATGACAGACTGGCATCTGTTTCAATTGGCTCATTAAGATCGAAGTGTGTCCGCTTTCATGTGGTGCTACAAAGGGATGATCCATAGGAGAGAGTCAGAACTCTCCTGTAAAGGTAAACACAGCCTTCTGAACTGCTGCCAAACCACTGAGTCACAAGGCACAGGGCCAAATGTTTCTGTTTCACCTGCCAGCTGAGATTTGGAAGGCACACTTCAAATAATGCAATCGTGACTTTGTGCTTCAACACTATAATTCTCTTACAGCCTGAAAATGTTCACCAGAAGTTTATCTGGGCAATCTGACAGCAGATAGATGATGCAGTCAGACGTATTGTTTGTTTGGTTTTAGAACTCAGTGGGAGAAGCAAGACTGAGCCCTTATTTTTAACCCAGCTGGTTTTGTCTTCTGTCTTTGAACAATTCCTGCGGTTCACTGCTTAAATGCACAATTTACAATGATCTGTTTCTTAGTTTTTCACTTTTAAACCAGTGAACACCAACCTCAATCTGATTCTGGCAGCCCAGTATTTATGAAACGGTGGGTGTCTGAGAGCAACAGACAGTTATGAGTTACATTTCTCTAAACAGTTACCTTTGAAAATATGTCAATTTCCCTCTTGGGCTCATGTCATCAGACATATGGAGTTTTTTCTAGAAGAATTGTGTAGTACTTCCTGGTACTGTTATAAATTTGGACCTTCTGTTTTAAGCTCTGTTTTCATGCTTTTTCTACACCCGCTGCCTTCACTGCTAAAGTTTCCCTCCACACATTCTCTTTTTCCTCTCGGTCTGCTTTCCTCCCTCATCCTTCTCTTTTTAAAGGGACTGTTGTGAAAGGCTTCAGGTCTGGCGAAGGGCCCGTACACACAAGCTGGCAGTCAGAACCCCTCGCCAGAGGCCCTTCCTGTATATTTACTGGCTCTTTCCATCGATTCTCCATCTCTCTGTTGCTTATGAGCCTGAGAGAGCGCAATGAAATCAACTGATTACATTGGGAGACTGAGTAAGGTCTATCTCTGAAACAGCACACACTGAATTGTTTTTAAGTGAAATTAAAGGCTACACGGTGGAAATCGGAACAACCTTACTGAGCCCCACTTAGAGTTTGCTTTATTACCACTGTGTCTGATTACAAAACACTGTCATTGACCACCATTAGGAGTGAATTAGCCCTGATTGATGTTTAGGCGGTTCTGCTAAAGTACCTTGTCCTGTGCTCTAAATACATATGGTTTGAGAAATAAGAATCAGAAATATGAGTTTACAAAACATTGTTTGAGTCTGTGTGTGTTTAGAGGAACATACCTTCTCCAACTTTGATGTAGATGTCGTGAGCCATTTTGAGCTCACTAAAGGAAGTAACTGCCCTATAGCGTTGTTGGGCCCAGGACAGCAGGTGCTCGTTGCGGTGAGGAAGAGTTTCTATCTTCACATCACAGGACTGAGAGAAGTTTCTTGCCTCGAAGTGAACTTCAGAACCCTCTGCAACCTAAGAAAACAACAAAATACAATATATGTTGAAGAATTTTGGAATTTGCTTTTTGACTGCTTTGAATCAGTTCAAGATTTGTTGACCACATCAGTGTTCAAACTAGCATAGTATTTTATTCAGTGAAATTGTGGCTGCACAACAATCTGTCATCACCGTATTCCTCATATACCTTTTTAAATATAAACAAAGTTATAATATTTTGATAGAATACCTAAGAAAAAATCTGTCTGACTTGGCGACCCTTATTTATACCAAAGACCATTTTTGACAGTTTCAGGGAAATATATCTCTCTATCGATAAATACGGGCCTTTAAAACTCAAATTTATGGGAAGACAGTCTGAGCATATAAAATTTAGGTGCAAAATGACAGAATACGAAAGGAAAAGAAAAGAGCATTGTAAAAATAGTGAGTATCATAACAGACCGTTCCAAACTTAAACCCTTTTTGGGTTTATGCGCCAAAACTCCTCTTTAATACCCCGTCCTGATGGTTATTCTTCAAATGTGTGCTCCATATTTCACACATGGTCCTCTTACACAATAAGGTGTCTGCTTTCCAGTGTTTATATAATAGACTGCTGTGCATCAGAGAATACAGACAGATGGTTCCTAGAGTTGATGGTATGTCACATGATTATCCTTTATAACATAATCTGGACAATACTTAACAGTATTTAGATACGTATCACATGAGGGAAACATTGCTTTAAACAAATGTAACATGGAAAAGTGGAATTCAGAAAGCACTGTAAAAAGTATTTATGAACTGATTTCGGTTATGAGTTTAGCTGGATTTAAGAGGAATAAATTAATTTGTATGTTTTATACATCAATTATTTAAGATCTGCACCATGTTAAATGTGCACAGAGGGAGAGGGAGAGACTGGCAGGCTGTACAGTGGTGTAGTAGTGGACAGAGAGAACAACATGTTCCGTAAACTTCAATACTTTCACAGGCTGAGGAGTCCTGACAGTATAAGCGCTGCCGTGTACTGCGAACAGCAAACCTTTCATCCAACATACTCTAAACATACATGTCATGTACTGTGAAATGCTATGTTTACACAATGAGCTACAAAATTACAGCAATTACAGAGTGTTAAAGCAAGCTGTGATCTGTGACATTACAAGCTCAAAAAGATTAAATGCACAGAAGGGAGAGAAAAGACAATGTGAGTGTACGTGTTTTAATAGTTAATAGTTGAATTTGTGTGAGCTCCTCTAATTGAAGTGTTGCAATTTAACCCTCGAGAGCATTTCTTCCAGCATGTCATCTTCCTCGGCTTGGCCGGGCTTTGCCCAAAAGCCCCCCCCCCCATCCACACCCCTTTGGCTCCATATGGAACTTGGTCCACATGCTTCATTTCAGAGAAATAAACATTCACATATGCTGAAAAGCCCACAGTACAGCTCCACACAGCCAAGCAAATGGTCTAGACTGCCCAGACTCATTACATTTCCATGCTTGTGAGTTTTTTTACCCATTCATTTCTATTTCTCTCTTTCTCCCTAAGGTGCTCTCTGCACTCAGCCAACTCCATGCTGGCAAACCTAATTAAACCATTATATTACACCACAGATATACCCCATGTGGGCTGAACAAAAAGCCAGACATTCTGAACTACAGCCAGAGTCCTGTGTGTTATTTTGTGATGACAAACAGAATTGGTGGAGTGAGGGAAAGAGAGCAATAAATGGAGTGTGGCAGAGGTGTATGATAAAGAATGGTGATAAGAAGTTCTGGGCTCTGTCTCTGTGAATCGTACCATAATGAACATCTCCCTGACCTCTGGACAGCTCCAGGCAAATGCCATATCCATGCCAGGAGTGATACATACAAAAAAAGGCATGATTGAGGTCTTGGTTGGAGGTTATTTTTAGGGTTCCCCTGTACTACAGACATTGTAGAAGTGTACACTTTTCATTTTAAAGGGTTCGGGAGAGGAGAAGGGAAGAAAGGGGTTGGGGTTTCTATTGGCAAGCACAATCGAGCACATAGGAGTTTATCGATTTAATTGCGGGAAAAGGGCTGTAATTAGTCTCAACGAATTAGAAGGAAAGCCTTAAACTAAATTAACTCCAGCCTTTGGGAAGAGTTTCAAACCTCAAGAATTCCAAAAGGGAATATGAAAGGAATAAACCCACTCTGGAGTTCAGCCAGATCTAAAATCCACATCCATATCAAAAACTTTCTCAGCATACATATTGACTGGCATGTTAAAAAAATATGGCATGGAATGTGATGTGATTGTAATTTCTAGTACAGTCAGCAAAAGACCAAGATCATCAATGCTTAAATAAATTAAAAACATTATGCCACTTCACAAAGTATCCTTCAGAAAAGGACAAAAATACAACATTATTTCTGATAGGACAATATTATTTAGGGTGTTCAAAGAAGTCCTGTAAAATCTTTTGTGGGCGTGTGTGCTTGAAAACATTAACAATGAATACAATCGTTCTGAAATAATTTCTGAAAAAATTTGATCATGCTGTATATTTCTCTTCTGAGCAGAACAAATCATGCAATACTAATCATTTTTAAATATCTTGTGCTACGGACAGCTTTGTTATGTCTTGCTCAAACTTCAATAAGAAATGTTTTAGAACGAAAAATAAAATTGCATGGGATATTTCATTTATTTGAATACTTTATAATTACATTTTCTAAGCATTACGTTATAGGAATGTGATGGCTATGATGTTAGCATCTTTAGCATTACTCCATACACACTAAATATCATTCTGCTTTTGTCCCCATCGGGAATCATATAATGATAGCATCTATTTTCCTGTTTATGTCTTATCTGTCAGTAAACAGGTCCAGACTGAAGCTTAGCCCTGGGTTAGCTCAGAGATATGAGTATCTCTCTCTGTTCTGCTCTCTGGAGCCTGACTCTGTCTGAGCCTGTGAAGTCATAGAAACTCTAAACACACATATTCAGAGATGTACTGAGTTGTTACGTCCAAATATCACATCATCTATTTTATCTATTTTTGCTGAGAAATAGAAGACCTGACTTCTGGCATTTTGTCTTTTAGGGGGTTGAAAAAATATATTTACCACAGTGTTTTGCGCTGGCATTCTTCTTGAAGTTTACCTTTCAGCATTTCATCACATCTGTGTCCTCCTCATGTCTCCAATTAACATCGGTCCTCCACCTAGCACCCTACATGCAACTTCTGCATATCAACATCTAAATATTACAACCATATATTCACAAGGAAATTGAAATAGCTTGCCAAATGGTTTATATCAATTACAAGCAAACATAATCGCCAACTGCTCACTACACAACACCCTCTGCACGAGAAAGGAAAAATGTCTTCAACAGATGATGAAGTGTTTAAAACAGACGTGGGAGTGAGGGGGTGCAATGTGAACTTCCAGGATGGTAAAAAAGTGCCACTACGTCTGATGAGTTGTAAATAAATTTGTGGGTGATTTGTTCCGTTCACTTCAGAAAGCTAATCAAGCTTGTGGCAAAGTTCCACGGTTGTGTTCCTGTTACCGGAGGGGGACTGCCATTGAACAAACAACACCATCTGTCTGCAAGCGCCACGGAAGAGCATTCCTGAAGATCGACCTCCATCTCAAAACCAATATTGGTCACGCGATGGTTTCAATTATAAATCAAAGGGAGAGAGAACTTCTTTTTGCTAACCTCCCAGGGCAATAAAAATCAGGAAAACAGCCACTTGGCGAACAGAAAAAGAACAACACATTTACAACGACCAAACTTTTAAAATGCTGCTCCATCACATTACATCAGAGATGTTTTCCAGACCAAGCATATCAAAGAGTCCCCATTTTAAGGTTCCAAATAAACAGTACAGCTTAGACCAGTGTGAGTTTCACGCTTTTTCAGACTGTTTTGGAGGACCAACATATAGGGTGAACATGGCTGACCAAGAAAATTTGGAAATCGAGTTAAAACAGATTGTGATGACACCAAGCAAAATTTAATAAATTAAATTTATTAATCTGATGTAGAAACGAGCGCAGATCAATACGCAGAAATCATCTTACGACAGTGTTCATGTGTGATTCATCAAACATTCGTCTGCCGCAAATCCAATCACATGAATGATCGTACCTTGATTAATGCGTCGATTTAAACCGATCGTAATTTGCATAACACGCCCCAGTAAATTCAGGGTGTAGACGCCTCGCCCCTAGATTTTGCGACATGGAGAAACGTAATCCGGCACTTTTACGATTTAGATATGTAAACTTTAACCTTGACAAGCGATATCAGAAGAAGTGAAAAACAGTTTATAAAGAGATCACTGCTGCGGGCAACAGCGAAACGAACTCCAGCTGAGGTTTGTATTTTTTATTGGATATCAACTGGCTATTTATGTTTTGTAAAAATGACTGCAAATAATTAATTATTAACGTTTCACTATTATTAATACACTGAAAGTATTTAAATTACTTTGGTTGTAAAATGCATTTAAATTTAAACAAAATTATTCTGACTTCAGTCTTTAAGAACCGTCGAGAAATTAGTCCGTAGAGATCATTTTTGCGGCACAATTACATGTGTAATTGTTTTTTAATAAAAAAAAAAAATTGAGGTGAAGAGAAAATGGTCTCTGGCGGACGAGACAGATGCATGCTTCTAAATGGGATCTAATGCTGCTAATCTCACATTTCAGGCTGCTTAAATGAAGCACACAAAGTTTTATGATTGCTTAATTTTGATGAGGCCAAGAGCCAGCGGTCTTTTGCCCCCACATACCGGCCTGGAGCCTGCCAGACAAAGGCAGGCAATCTCGAGCTGTGACTAAATGCCCCACCAAGCCAACATCGCACAAATTTTTATTTGAATATTAAATCATGTGTTTTGTCTTTTTATATTAGAATGCATATTTGTCAAACAAAGAAGCTATCATCTTGTAAACAGGTAAACTAACTAATTGAATATAGATATATTGATTAGGCCTATTGCAGTTTTTTAAATGTTTGACTTTAATTGTGCATTTTGATCGTCGTAAATTATTTTAGAAGTAGCCTAAAATTGAGTTAAAGTTTTGTACACAATGGCACCTGTTAACCTTGCAATTTCAAGCATTTAAATAATCATGTAACTAGGCTATAAAGGACATACTTTATTAATATTTTTACATTGTGATACTAAACGAAAAAATCCTTCTATTTGTCATTATTCCTTTTCAGTTATCAAAATGGTTAAATGGTTCTTAAAACTTGCGTACACGAGCTGAGACCTGTCGTGAGGTTTGATCGTAGCAGCCGCTCACATCCATTTAGATAAATGCCAAGTTTTGCGAGGAAACGACCGTATGCCCAGTTTTTGATCACACGCTTCATAAATGAGGCTCACTATATGCTGTTTTTCAAATCTATCCTGAAATAGACAATATGTGATTGAATTTTTACTCGCAATGATATCACTGGAAATGTGTATTACAATAGATGTGTGGATCGATCTTGTTATAAGGTTGGTTGGCTTATACAAATCAGCCAACACCAGCTTTGCTTCGACTCCAGGCCGCCCATCTGCATGGACCTCCAAGTGCTGGTACCAGAAAACAAGGGTTGGCTCGACAATCCAGAGACAACCAACCGTATAAAGCAATTACTCCACAGAGGAACACAGGGCCAACTCTGAAAGCTTGAGAGGTAGGGACAAAGTTGGAGATAACTGCCAAATAGAATGAATAAAGTAATCTGTTTTAGTGACTGTTTTTCTTGAATCTTTTATTGTATTTGAAAACTAAAAGCTCCTGAGTGATCTGGTTAGTTTTGTTAGACGTGAGCAGATGTAAACCCTCTTTGCTTCCTAAGTATGTTTGTACGCTTTAAACAAAATCACACAACTCTTGGCACTGATGCTACACACGCTCGAACCATCTGCTGCAGATATGTGTTGGAGTTGAGTTCAGTTCACGGAGCATCAAGCCGGAAATAGTTTAGACATGGAACAGGGTGTCTGTGAAAATTTGGGAGAGCTGCACTGCAACAGGATTCTGTCAGTGTGAGACAGTGTGTTAAGACGCCTGGTGTGTTTGAGGAGGCTTTTCTGATGAACATTGTGTGAGCTCATTGTTCAGGGTGATCTCATGCTAATTTGAGGTCTGTGTTCGCATGTGAGTATTGAGATGATATCATGATCAATGAACTTTGGACTAATAAAATTAAAGCCAAGAGGAAAACAAGTTTATAGAGAAGCGAAGGTACATGTTCATTATTGAGATGTTCTAGACTAGAAGAAAGGGGGAGATAGCTTGACCGATAGGTCAAATCATCACCTCGCTTAAGGCACAAGTATTACTGTGCTAACAGTCAACATATTCGAAACAGAATAGCTAATACTTTATTGAGACATAACATTTTCTTTATCAGTAAAATGTATAAGGCAGACATCAGCAAATGCTGTTATGAAAGATATTGGCCTGCCTCACTGTCTACTTTCTATAAGTTGCTACCTTCTAAGGCACAAATTCATATGTGAAACCCTGTGAAATATATTACTGACAGTTT
Organism: Triplophysa tibetana; assembly: GCA_008369825.1. Classification (NCBI taxonomy): domain Eukaryota; kingdom Metazoa; phylum Chordata; class Actinopteri; order Cypriniformes; family Nemacheilidae; genus Triplophysa; species Triplophysa tibetana. Next base: position 13,195,646 of record CM017905.1, on the reverse strand, counting down.
TTTGGACTGTCATCCATCAAAAAAAGTACTTAGCTTTTTGCAATGCATTCTTTATCTACAAGAAATATATTTTACATCTTAAAAAGACTGCCATATGATGCCCAAAACAAAATTAGGTGTATGAAAAATGTTTGCACAGTCTGACGCATAAATTCTGTATTGTTGATTTAGCCAGACTACAACATTTAGAATGATTATTCATCCAAAAAATGAAACTTCTGTCATCATCTACAACCCCCCCAGGTTGTTCCAAACCTGTATCAATTTCTTTGTTCTCCCAAACACAAAGGAATATATTTGGAAGAATGTCAGTAACCAAACAGATTTCATGTCCCATTGACTCCCAGCTCTCCTGTTTTTGCCAAGTGGTTGATATCCTTAGGACAACGTCATGTTGACCCTGGAACAGCATTGAAATCAACCAATCAGATTTCAGAAATAAGCTTACAGTTCATTTTCAACGTAACCAGGATAAGGAGCCTCTAGACCGTGTTTTTGACTCATAATTTCTCTCTGATTTCGGGGGTAAGTTATGGTTAAGGTTGGGGATTGGTGTGGGTTTAGGTTTAATATATAAAAATGTTGTCTTGGGTCAACAAAATATGTTGTGCTGAGGACATCAATCAGTTGGCAAAATCAGGTCGAGGTTGACTCCCATAGTATTTATTTTCCATACTCTCAAAAGCCGCCATACGCGGCTTAAAAGGTTCACAGCGATGCCATAGAAGAACCATTTTTGATTCTACAAAGAACAATTCTGTCAAAGGTTCTTTAAAGGACCATCAAAGAACCTTTTGTGAAAAGGAAAGCTTTTTCAGATGTTAAAGGTTCTTTATAGAACCAAATGGTTCTTCTATGTATCGATGAGCCTTTTGAAGCAACTTTTTTAAGAGTGTACTATGGCTGTAAATAGGGGGTGAGATCAGTTTGGTACCTAACATTCTTCCAAATATCTTCTGTTGTGTTCGGCAGAACAATGGAATGTATACAGGTTTGTTACAATCTGAGGGTGAGTAAATGATGACAGAATTTATCTTGCACTATCACTTAAACATTTATTTCACATTTAAGTTCGTTTTGGTCAGCAAAGCCAGGATTTGACTTAACTCGAGGCCTGCCTTTAACCTTTAACTGCAAAAGCAATTGTCATAAACACAATATATGCCGTAACGTTTTTGAAAACATACCCTAATATATAATCTAGTGGAAATGCACTATGTACAACGTTTGACATAAAGGAATATTGGCTTGCTAATAAATGTCAGTGGATGACCTCAGCATATTTTCCTATGAAATATTGTTTGTACATAGTTGTTTTTATGAGATCACATGGGAATACATCCTGTCTCTACGGCAAATAACTCAATTTGAGGTCTAGCACGATATTAACATTTTCTCATCCATATCCTCAACTGTATTTGAAACCTGAAACTTCATTTTAGACCAAGAAAAACAGTGGTCCACTGGGCTTCAATCTCATGCTGTGCTTGCCTGTTTTGATGTGCATTTTTACAAATTTAAGTACCCACATGCAGGCAGGTCCCATTTGTGAGGGACACTAGTCACTGATTTAGCAGCACGGGAAAGAAAGGACATGACCAACGGTCACCAATGCCTCCTATTACATTTTTTATGCACTTGTCCAAAGAGACTTACAGTACATGCAAAATACATGTTTGATCTGTTTTGTGTTTAAACTTTACCGGTCATATAATCTATGGCTCTGGTTTTATCTGCACCATGCCTTACAAGGTGAGCTACATGAACACAGCGCAAGAAAGACATTTGAAAACATTTGCAAATGAATACTGCAGAAAACTACTAGTTACATAAAGGAATTTATGGCATACCTAAAAGAGGAAGTGTGTGCATACCAGAAAAGCAAAATAGAGTTAAGCCACTCATGCTTTTGCTCTTCATGTATTGTGATCTGCTCTCCTTATATGATAGGGATGCAAATCCCAACCAGTCCACTTTAATTTTCTACTAAGCCTGTTGCTCTTCTGACTTAATATGGTTGAATGTTCAGGGGGTGATTAGGTCATCCTTACCTAAACCCTCTCCAGATCTCCTCTGAGCTCTCTCAGCGCAGTGAGAGATGAGAAAACACACTAGATCTTGTCATCTTCTTATTTGGGGGTGAGAGAGGGGTGAAGTAACTCTGCTGTCTGTTTCATGTGATGACTGGGAAACATTGATGTTTTCAGGGAAAGAAGACTGTGTGGGGCTGATCTAATTTTCCCATTTTAAATCTGTGAGTAACTTGGCTTTGGTTACTTCAACAAATAAACAACCATGTAAACACTATGACAACCAAGTAAATAAACTGTTTTCTTATTACTGCTATCAATACTTAAAGAAATCCCCAGTGTTTCACTCATGCTAGACCCTATTTGTTAAAGAGAGGTATCCTATTCATTTAGCTTAAAATGATCAAACTGCATCTTGTACTGTATGTTTGATCATTTGTTGATATATCTACTACTGACAGTTCGTATTAAAAGCTTTGTGATCTTTAAAGGGCAAATCTGTTCAGCTCTGCTCGCTTGCTGTAATATTATTGTTTTTAGCTGCAGGCTCACTTTTTTCACAGCTTTGTTTACTGCTCATAGTTCTGGCGACAAAGAAGCTACAACTTTGTCCTGTTCAATTTATGCTCATAAAGGTGGAACTGGTCAGTTTTAAAGATCTGACTCAAATTAATAGGGCAAAATGTATGCCATTGTTAACATTTACTCCCTGTTGTTCTAAGAGGTGTAGCATTTCCGAAACATGCTCTAAGCAAGTGGTCGCCAACCCCTTGATCCCAACCAACTCATGGTCAATCTTTGAGACTTTCCCTATCAATTCCAAAAGAAATAGAAAAAATACACAAATATTTTGTGCCTGCACAGTAAAAAATTATTATTATTATTTTTAACCCAACCACTGAGTTGAGCTGAGTGGGTCATTCTTTCAGCTTTGGGTAGTCTTTGTGTAACCCAGTTCTATGGATTACAGGTTGGGTCATTTCATTGGGTTATTTCCCTCAGCGTTTTTTACAACCCAGCTCACTGGGTTATAGGCTGGGTCATTTTCACTGACAATTGATGCACACCTGACATGGGAGATTTAAATCGTCTCAGGAAGGAGCAGCACTCTCCAATGACAAATTGTTGGATTTATCAGGAGAAACAAGGTTTGTATCAATATTTTTACCTATGTCTATTGATGAGCATGAAAATGCAAAATTGGATAATTTGTATTATTTTTTGTTCTTAAAAGTAATGCGAGGTTCGTCAGCTTTTGGTTTGCTGGTCTGTAATAGTATTACGGTTATACGAGTCTAAGTTATATAAAGAGGTAAACATTTCCTATGTTCAAAATGTAACGCTTTCGTCTGAAACGTGACCTACATGTGAGAAAATATTCTTTATTTATTAAAACATTATTTATAAGTCAAAAACTTGAACAAGCCTGACACGTTATAAAAAGCTGCCCGAAGTCGGATGTTCCCTAACCCTATGTATAGGGATATGTGGTTAGTACGGTGTATCCCTCACTGGTAGATCCGAGTTTGGATTCTGAAGATCCCACTGAGCTAAAGGCAAGCTTTTTTACAAGTGCCTCTCTCATATTCTTTTGATCCAGTGGTTGTACAGTATATGTTTTTTAGTTCTGCATTCATCTATTTATTACTGTGCAAATAATGATTCTGGGTTTTTAACACAACCATTAACATGGATCACATTTTAGGGCAGGCCAGGGATGCAATTTGTCCCATATTTTGCATAGACATAATTCAATGACCACAAATGATACATGTTATGTGGAAATTAACATAAAAAAAAGCTTATAAATATCTCAAGAAAAAGCAGAAAAAATATAAACCAGCAGACATAAAATTAACACAAGTATATAAATTTGAAGATGAACATAATATGGGCGCTTTAAAATAATGCATAAACTAAATGTTAACAGCCTTATTGTCAAATGTTAACCAAAATGCATGTTCCACATCTCAAAAAGAAATCCAGTAATGTTTTAGCAGTGGCCCAGGGTTTTGAAAGCCATGAGTACAAAACCAAGACTACAGAATAAAACTCAGCACTCTGCAAATTACTGGCATTTTCATAGAACCCTCTCACCACCAAACCTCCATCAGGGAGCCACAATCCACAGACTACAGCAATCAATATAAACCTGTGAGCCTTTGCCAGATGCAAATACACATGCATCTGTCTGAAGGATGGTTGCAATTGGCACATGGCGGTTTGTGTGTACAAATGTGTTTGTTTGTGTTTCCTCTAGGTACACACACCTGAATACATCTTTGAGCAAGCGAGAGTTTGGTGCCAAGGAGAGCGTGAAAGAATTGTGTGTTTGAAGATGCTTGTTGATTCCAAATGCAAATTGAAATATTCATTACTAAAAAAATAAGGATGAGGGCAGCTCGCAAGGTGTAGAGGCAAATAAAAAAGGGATAAAGAGATGGTTTGTGAGTCAGACTTACGTGGAAAATGCGTTTGACTCCTGGGGCAAGATTCTCTGTATGAAGTTTCCAGATTATCGGCTGAGGGGAGTTCAGGACAAAAACCAACGGTTTCTGATGCACACGCAAAGACTGGATGGGCCGCAGATGTAGCTTCACCTGGGAAAAACACAGAATGAGGTCAAGGAGAAAAAGCAAGAGATTGAAAGGAAAACAAAAGAATATCCCTTAGAACTAGTATTTGAACATTTTGTATAAATATAGTTTATTTTAAAACCCATAGGATCATATTTTGTGATATTCTGTCCCCCTGGGTTTCACATTAGAATTTACATGGAATTCACACAAACAGGTTAAAAAAACATAAGGTCATGTTTTGGCACATGTGGCCTTTCTGGAAAGGAGAATTCTTGTGACCCCACACAACCTCAGAAATCCCCTGCCACCTCATTTGCATCTCTTGTGTTCCCAAAGTAGATAACCTCTGTGCTCAAACATGTTACACCTCACTCCACTTTCACTCAGATTGTTCCTTCCCTGTGTAATGCCCTCCTCTCCTGCACTCTGCAGTTCTTCCACTAATGTTTGTGCCAAAAACATGACTACAGCAACACTGTGGATGCCTGTTAGTCCTTATCAAAGTATTTGCTATTTATGTCTCCACCCTGTAGATAATTCCACAGTGACCGAGGAAAGCAGTGTTTTTCTTTGGAAGGCCACAATAATATGTGACCTCACTGGTATTTGAACTTTCACACACTGGCTCTTTTGATCGGCGATAGGAAGTCAAATTAAAGGGACAATTCTGAAAGAGAGAGAGATCTAAAGTGGTGTGAAAAAGTATTTGTCATACTTTTGCATATTTGTCATGCTTAAATGATTCAGATCATCAAACAAGTTTGCATATTACATCAAGAAAACCAGAGTAAAAATACAAAATTCAGTTTTTAAATGATGGCTTTATTTATTAAGTGAACAATCTCTGACAATATGTTAAAAAGTATTTCCCCTCCTAGTGAATCATGAATTAACTGTGACGAATTGAATAACTGAGTTACATTTCACTTGCCACACTCAAGCCTAATAAGTGCCAGACCTGTTGAATCAAGAAATCACTGAAGTAGAACCTGTCTGACACACTGAAGTAGTCTAAAAGATCTGAAATAGCAAAACATCATGCTTACTTTAGAAATGCTTACTTCAAGAATCTAAAGAAATTCAAGAACAGATGAGAAAACAAAGTAATTGAAATGTATCAGTCTAGAAAGGGTTGCAAAGCCATTTATAAAGCTTTGGGACTCCAGCGAACCACAGTGAGAGCCATTATCCACAAATGGAGAAAGCATGGAACAATGGTAAACTTTCCCAGGAGTGACCGGCCTCCAAAAAATACTCCAAGAGCACAACGATGACTCGTCCAGGAGGACATAAACGATCCCAGAACAACATCTAAAGAACTGCAGGCTTCTCTTGCTTCAGTTAAGGTCAGTGTTAATGATTATGCAATAAGGAAGAGACTCTGCAAAAATGGCATCCATGGGTGAGTTCCAACGCGAAAACCACTGCTGACCATAAAGAACAAAAAGGCTTGTCTCACATTTGTTAAAAAACATCTTGATGATCCCCAAAACTTTTGGACAAATATTCTGTGGACTGATGAAACAAAGGTTGAACTTTTTGGATGGTGTGCGTCCCACTACATCTGGCGTAGAACTAACACAGTATTCATAAAAAGAACATCATACCAACAGTCAAACATGGTGGAGGTAGTGTGATGGTCTGGGGCAGCTTCAGGACCTGGACGAATGGCCAAAATTGATGGAACCATGAATTCTGTGGTCTACCATAAAAAAAAGAGAATGTCTGGCCATCGGTTTGTGACCTCAAACTTAAACGCACTTGGGTTATGAAGCATTGGGACAATGATCCAAACACACCAGCAATTCCACCTCTGATTGGCTAAAAAAAATAAAAATAATGGTTTTGGAGTTGCCTAGTCAAAGTCCGGACTTAAATCCAATTGAAATTCTGTGGCATGACCTTAAAAAGGCTGTTCATGCTCGAAAACCCTCCAATGTGGCTGAAATAAAACAATTCTGCAAAGAAGAGTGGGCCAACATTCCTCCACAGCGATGTGAAAGACTCATTGGAAGCTTTCGCAAACGCTCGATTGCAGTTGTTGCAGCCAAGGGTGGCACAACTAGTTATTAGATTTTAGGGGGAAATACTTTTTTCACATATGGTCAGAAATGTTTGGATTGTTATTTCCCTTAATAAATAAAACCATCATTTGAAAACTGTATTTTGTATTTACTCTGGTTTTCTTTGATTAATATTAAAATTTGTTTTTATGATCCGGATCATTTAAGCATGACAAATATGCAAAAAAACAAAAAATCAGGAAGGGGGCCAATACTTTCTCACACCACTGTATACTGATGAAATTAGAAAGCTAGCAAAGAATTTACTTTACTCAAATTGTTTATTAATCTGTTCCAGATTTGGTGAAGGTGTTTTTTTATTTTTATGTGGAGCTACAGCCTCTGACTGGGCCCAGTGGGCCAAATATAACCGTCTGATTTAGAGCCTGCAGTGAGATTGAAACCAAACTCCATTCCACACATGGTTTGATGAACTACCTCTCAACACTGACCAGACAAACAAGCACTGCGTCATCACCTTTAGGACTTTAATACTGATCCTCTTCATCACTTAGGCACTGACCAACATATCAAGTCACATTCCTTATTCTGAGAAATAAACGTTAAAACTCTGAATGCCATTCTCAGTTATGTCTCATTTAGCCTAAGTATTAACTTTGTCTCAGAAAAAGGGAAATATACCAACAGAAACAAATGACACAACAGTTGACACAGTAAGAGTACAGACCTATTCACTATGACTATGTCGTTTATAAAATGTTTGATTATTGAAATGCTTGGAGTCTTGCAGAGACATGGTATATGGGGAAAAAAAACATCATAATTTAATCTCCATGTAATCCAACTACTCTCTAGGTGAAAAATGAATGGAAATAGTATTTGTTATGTTTGTTTCTCATGTAAGTACTATACAGTAACACATTTAACCACATTCTCATAGCGATGTTAAATTACTTGCTTATCAAATTACTGTTTTAAGCAATTATGTAATTCAAACATAATAACATTTGGTTAATATAATTACCATAGATTCAGTCAAACAACAAAGTTTCCTTTGCTTTAATGTAGTCGCTCAATTATAGGACTGGAAATAGTTCACAGGCTTGTATGTGAAAACATTGTAACTATTATGACTGATACATTGGATGTTATTTTGTTTAATTCTTAGTTTTAAAAGAAACATTTAATCAAAGGGAGTCATGTTCAAACCAGAGAAAAATCCTTTTGATACATTAGGTAAAGGAGGTTTTCAAAATCAAATAGTGATAACATAAAACTGGTTTCAAAGAAATACCTTATTTGGTGTGTTTCCCAAAAGGCCTTGAAGAAACAGTGTCTTGTCTTTAACAGCCAGTTCATAGGAACGGAACAGAAGGCAGGGGACTTAGGATACTTTTGTAAAAGTTGGACTATAGCACCTTAAGAATATTGTGAGACCTGATGCAATGGCCTGATCAACAGTCAACTAATGCTCTATGAGGCAGGATTTTAGATCAGCTCTTACCTAGTCCAATAAAACCGATTCAGATAAAAGACAGCTATAAACTCCAATTTTCTCTTTGCGAAGAAGCAGATGTGCTTACAGTTGAAATTGTGACGTATTTATGTGCTTTTCTGAAGCGCAGGCAGTTGAGCTACATCTCAAGAAAGCAGAGCAAGGCTCAGAGCTGCGTAATGTGCATCTCCCCCACAGATCTGAGTCTATGTGGAAGGATATTTAGAAATGAGAGCAATAAAAGTGTGGCAATAATCTTAACAACAGGCCTTTGGAGAGAAGAATATGGAAGAAATTACAGATTGGACTAGGTGAAAATTGTAATTTGTGCTCGCTGGAAATCTTTAAATTAGCATTTAGTGGCTCATTCTGAGCAGGCCTTCAAAAACATATCCTACCTTCACAGATTTGCTTGAATTTTGAGTGCAAACATACCGAGGAGAGCAAGAAAGGAAATTAAGATTTTCTTTTTCATTCTATAAAGTATGCATGGGTTAAGTGTGCGTAATCGCTTTCCCGCTTATTCTCATTCACAACTCTTTTCTGGTGGAACATTCTTCCTAACTCGCTCCGGTCAACCACATCTCTCAAAACATTCAAAAAATTAATTAAAACACATCTCTTCTGTGAATACTTGACAGTCAAATAAGAAAAAATAAGAAAAAAAAGTAACCCTCTCTTTATCTCAACAGTTAGTTGTCTAGGTTTTGTTGCAACCAGTAACTTTGTATTGGCACCTATTGTATTATCGCTCCTGTATGACACATCGCTTATTGCTCACTGAACTATTTGTAAATCGCTTTGGATAAAAGCGTCTACTTAATGACTAAATGTAAATGGAACATACTACAGCAGATCTACCCTATCTGCCTTGTCTTGACCAATATGTTTGTTAACTTATGACATGTTAACAAAAAATTTTACTTAGGTGAATATGTCAAGTTTAGTAGGTGGTAGTAATATACCAGAAGCCAACCACCAAAAACCCTAAAGCCTACAAAGCTAATTTGCCTGAGGCAATGGATAACAGGTTATCATTTTGTAAATAATGTGTAGTTTCTTGCACAGCCCGATCGATTCTATTTTAATTTTGAGTTACATTTGTTTGGGTTGTTTTTCCAATCAACGTTTTTCATGCTATTCTTTGTCATTTAGAGTTTGACGGGCACAGTCCTCAATATCAAGAAGATTATATGGAATACAATAAACAAACAAAAAATACATTTAAATTAAAATACAGGGAACGAAAGTAATCTGTCTGAAAAAAGGACGCAGACAGACTAATGGAAAAAGGTGCACACAACACCAACTCCCCTGGTTGTAAAAGATTTGGAATTTTAGAATCAGACAGAACCAATTCCAAATAAGTGAGTCATTAAAAAAGGCACAAACACAGATGCATTGAGGCAAATCTGTTTAAAGGTGAGAAGCAAATTACCTTGGCCAGCCATGAGCTAAACCCCAGCTCTAAAAATGAGCTCACATGCTCTTCATCACACATTGGCAACATTTGTAGTTTATGAGCGTTGATTAGTCCCACAGATCACACTGGTTCTGTGAAACTCCATCTGTTATTCCGTAATGCATCTGTAAAGCAACATGGACGATGCATCCAATACAATGTGGTTTATAAAGGATTTCTTAAAGGATTCTCTATTACAAATAGCTATTTGTTGATTATAAGGGTTGTAAGGATTATAAGCTTATAAGGGTTGGAAAATGCATTCCACTAAACACAAATATGCCCCTTTACCACCAAAGGGCTTCTTTCTAGCTCCGAATTTGCACACGGCAACTAAAGAAAAAGGTGGGTCTGGGTCAGAAAATTTGATCCGGGTTCAAAACTGGACCATTATATCTGCTGGATCAGAAATTACAATAGCTCTCCCATCTGAAATAAACAATTTCTCTACAATTTCTTGACAATTCATGTTTTAGGTTTTCATAATTCGGAGTGAGCCTTACAAACAAAGATTGCCTTCTGCTATATTTGTTTTTAGGCAGAATGCAGTCCATTCCGATAGTTATTGTCATTCAACTCATTGTAATTGCAACAACATTTTACTAGAAATTATGTCATGGCATCCCTCGGGCCGTTAACATTAGACGATTAACAACTAAAATCTGAAGGCAGCAATTTTCAAAAACAATGCGTCATAAGCATTAGTAATTACGCGTTCAGTCCGTAGGCATGCGCCAGTATTCCCCAAACAATAACGGCGCCCTCCATGATGTCTGTTTGTGCCGCTTAGCATACTTCACATTTCTCCATCAAAAATAGATTTACTGCACAACTGCAACCAGCGGAGACATAGTATTTAAATGTACATCACTTTAAACACACATACATGCCGAAAAAGTGTATTAAAAGCACTTTTAGAATAAAATAGTGTATATGGATATGCGCAAGCACTTAGGGTTTCTTTAAAGCGCCATCCACTGGCCTGGCATGCATAATACATTGTTTTTGTTCATTTCTCGGATCCATGTAAATGCAGATTGTTTGGATAACGTTGTTGTGTGTACGTGAAACTTCTTATAACGCAAATTAAAAACATTTCCGATTTATTGTGTAAACATACTCTTAAGGCCTTTGCACATTCAGTCCGAAATTTTGGACACCCTACAAACCAGCGCCAAATACAAAAAAATCTGTTGGTATGTGCGAAGATATTAAAGGTCTTTGTACATACCGTCCAAAATTTCTGAATGCTTTTTTCGTATTTGGCACTGGTTTGTACGGTGTCTCCAAATTGTCCAGTGTGTTTTACATACTGTCAAAACGGCTCTCAAAATGCTTGCTACGGATGCTAAAACAAAGAAAATCGAACCCAGTCTGACTTTTTATTATTACGGACGATAATATTGGACCAGTGTGTAAATGTACGGAGCCCTTTTAGGGACATGGTGGTGGAAAAAAAATTAGAGGTAAGAGAAAAATATTTTTTAAAGCTTTTGCGTTATCTAGCAAAATCTTTGCGTTCCCCCGAGAAACATTGCGTTATCTCGCAAAACTTTTGCCTTCTCTCGCAAAAACGTTTGCGTTATCTCCCAAAACTTTTCCGTTATCTCGCAAAACATTCAAACGTCCTGTTATTCAACTCCGTACATTAACAATGGAGCGGTTCATACTAGATTCTTGGACCAATAACTTGTGAGCTAAACTTTGTTATAAGACAAACAACACATTATTCTTAGACAAGGATCAACAACCCAGTCTTCCTCTTAACGAGAATATAAATGTATCTCTATATGAGCAGGCAACATAGGGTAGTCCAAAGAGACCATCTAAAAAGAGACTTTAAATCCGAAAAGCGTTATTAAAAAAATTGTCATTAATAACTTAAATGTTACACACTGTAGTCTCACCAAATTCAGATTACACATTAATGGCCTCCTGCTGAATCTAAACTGGTTTTAGTTATACTACATTATGTAGCACTGAAGTGAATCACTCTTTTTAGTAGCCTAATGATCTTCGGGTTTTGCCCTTTATAGAGGATCCCTTCGGTCTTGTCTCAGCCGGCTCCCGCCTGGGGCTCGTTTTGTTTAACATTTTAGTTCATGTTCATTGTTTACGTTACGTAGAATGAGGTGTCATATGTGTTATAAGAACGTGTAGCTCACTAGTTATTAGTCCGGGAATCTGCGTATGTAAACCAATGTTTACGGAGCTAGTCTCAAACTCAGCCAGCAGGACATTAAACATGTAGTGTTTGTCCGAATTTAAATGGTTTGCGAGATAACGCAAAGTTTTTGCGAGAGAACGCAAAAGTTTTGCGAGATAACGCAATGTATCTCGGGGGAACGCAAAGACTTTCCGAGATAACGCAAAAGCTTTAAAAAATATTTTTCTCTTCCCTCTCATTTTTTTCCACCACCATGTCCCTAAAATGAATCCGTATAAATGTGATTGACACAACGTGAGGTCAAATTTATTTTTTTAAAGTGAAGAAATTTTGGACGCAAGTTTTGGACTCAACCACTGAAACTGCAACTCTATTCCAATTAGAACAGAGTTGTTAAATTCAGCAAAGCCAGATTACAGAAAAAAAGGATAAATTAAAATGGTCGCGCTGATGTGGGAGATAAGAAAAGGACATGGCATGACAAAAGTCCAGAGAGTCTGTGCCTGGTCCTGATTTTACAGCCGTTTCACAAACTGCTGTCTGAGAGAGTGATGTGGGAGCACGTCTGGGCTGGTTGAGCTACAGAGAAACTACAGATCATGACAGAAGACAGCTGCACCTCCTGTACAAACCCCTTCACTGAAGCTAGCTTTAATACTGATGATGGGAAACCGTTTGCACATCTGTTTAATTTAACACATAAGCATAAGAAGATTTCAGTGTGGATATGTGCCGGTCTATCTGTGAAACTTTACACCATATAAAGGAACTAATAAATCACCTCTCCTTAACTATTAATATGCATTACAATTTGCATACTCCAATGATTTAGGTAATTTAGTATTATAACTAGTGCAAGTAGTGAATTCATTGAAATAAAGTGGACTACAAGTATGAGATCTGCATAGGAGTGAGCAGGCAAAAATATGTTGCTGCAATGTTAGGTCCAACATCCTGTAAGCAGATCTAGACAGTTGGTGGTGGGGGTGGAGGTGGGTGATCTTACTCTGTTAGCACGCTGTGCCATACTGCAGTCATTATTATGAATATTTTTTTATTTTAATACATGTCCAATAACCAATATGCAGACTAATTTTCAATTATTGTTTTATTTCTGCATTTTTACAAAATATTTTCAATTGGTTTTTATGTTATTCATAAAAAAATATGAGCAACTGGAATTATTTGGAACTATTCAATTATTAAATAATTAATTAAGTCAATAAAATAACTGAATTTGCTTGAAATAAAAAAAGAATTACTGTTGTTTTTTATTTTTCAAAGCACAGTGGTGTATTTGATTTTAAATGAGTATCTAGAGACAGGACCGCAATGTTTGCACATATAATCTGATATGCGGGAGCAAAACACTGTTTTGCTTTGCAAAGCAAAGTTTTGTGCTGTCAGGACATTTTCTTTTAAATATTATCAAATCACTGCCATGTGTCTGAACATGATCTTCATTTTGTCTCTTTTTCACATCACTTTGTTTGAAACAGTGTAGAACTCAATTAGAGTTATGTGTAGGCTAATGTGGATGTATGTTGCTTGTGATGCATGTATTGTCTTTATGTTATTCTTCTTGGATGGCTGAAGAAGAATAAATGAAGAAAAGATTAAGCGATAGATCTGTTTAGTTCTGTTATCACTACTATATGCTGATCTGTGACCCCTGAGGCCCCCTTTGTGCACTGTGTTATCTACCCGACTATGTCTGAGCACAAACCTAGTGCTGTGGCATGGACCCTGATTATCATAACTGATATATCTACCTCATCCGGTGACTGAGCAGACTTACCTGAACACAAGGGCAAATGGTCAGACATCAGATTGCATGTTTTTGTAAACGAAACTGGGGGTAAGTCTCCTAGACATTATCTACTGATCCAGAAACAAATCTATGAACTAACCAGGTCGAATACACAATATGCATATGTTAATCTAAGCCTGATAAGTCATGGTTAAAATTAACATTTTTATGGCAGACCACACAATTTCCATACTAGGACAAAAAATTAACAGTGTTGACTGGGCCATTACTAATGTTAACAGTCAAGCTGCTGTAAATCAATGCGCATTGGACAAAGCACTATACAAATAAGTTAAATGTAGTTCAATTGAATAAGGAGTAAAATTCCTCGGCACTGAAGTTGAGGTTTTGTGTGTAAAACCAGTTCTCTATAGGTTTTTCTCTAGCTGGAGGTTGGGAAGTTACTGCTCTTCTCTTTACCTCATCAAATCTCATGTTTGGGTTTGCTAGGGCTCCAGTCTCTATCTAAGAATTCCACCAGATAAAACAATCATCCGCTCTGCCTCACGCTGAGCAGCGGCCAAGAGCAGGCGTTTGATGTTTAAATTTCGCTAAATGGATTGGACAAAGATGCCCTGTGAGTGAGATTAAACTGGCTTGACTTTGTTTATTTTCAGCTACGCTGTAGAATCACACACTCGAAGAGGGATAAGAGACACAGGCTGTTCAGTGTTTGTTGTCATGTCGCTAAAACAAAATTACACTTTTTTGTCAAAAGGTCGAGGGCGTTTTTGTGACACTGACAGTTTTGACACGTGAAATGCAACACCTACACACAGATTTCAAACTTATCAAGTGTTAAGAGAGAGAAGGAAACATGTACCATATCTTTTGTTGTTGCTTGAAGACAGTGCACTCAATGAAAATCGGAGGTGTTTTGACACCCCTCTTCTCTGTCAATTGGTGAAAACTGAAGCCAACGTTGACAAGTTCTCCTCTAAAAGAGTCACAGGTAAAATAAAATATAATTAAGACTGTCAGTACTTTAAAATCGAATTCAGACACAAAACCTGATGAGAACCACTTCTTTAACCTCAACCAGTCTTGGTTTTTATTCACATTCTGAGTACGCCATCTTATCTAGTGTTAATGTGCCATAGAGAAATTCTTCTCTTATCAGACAGCAGAGTTACTCTACAGAACACACATTCTTGTCCTTAACTACTTGCTGTTCTTATCACATCTACAGCCACATAATGAACACTTTGTTTCTCCTCTTTCCAAGACCCTCAATCTATCCACAAACACACATACAAACAGGCTTCCAGGAAGAGGGAAGGGTTCTGGCACTTTGATCTTCGGTCACTGCTAAGACTGATGAGATCACTTCTGTTTCAATGATTGCGATGAGGGAGAGAGTTAACCTGGAACTAAAGGATTACATCAAGGTCGTGTCAAAACACAGCCATTCTCTGCCGCCCGCCACAGGGGTATCAGACTATCACTTTCTAGCCATGCCTTTGTAGGGATGGCAGTGATGAAGGGAGTAGATTGCAAACTTGCAAGACCTCTGTTTCTGTAAACATCTGTACAAAAATCTGTATTCCTAGTTCCACAGAAATATCTATTATTTCCCAACTCGCACAGCAGGGAAGAGTCTGCCTTTATGTACTAGGCTGCAATGATGGCCGAAGACACGGCTCTTTATCAAAACAGAAAAAGGTACTCCTTAATGAGTCAGATCTTACTGCTCTGCCAAAAAACATTCCACTGCATCGTCTCACGTCATCCCAAACTATATTCATGGAAAGCATGTGTCATAACAAATGGCTCCCAATTACCACTGGGGGCTGTTTCACACAATACACTAAAGCACCTTTTTGGCAGTAATCTGGGTGTTACATCAGGAGTGCAGTGCTGCGTAGCAAAACAATCTTCTTCTGGGCGTTCAGTGCTAGACTCAGCAGAAAATATAGATAAATCACTCTAAACACCTATTTATCGACATAAACTTTCGCAATAGAGCTTTAAACAATTGACTGAAAGAAATTGCATATTGAAAATATGTTTTATTACGTCTTTATTTATTAAATGTTACTAAGCCCATTTAAGTTCAGTAATTGATTTAAGCACATGCAGGAGTATGTAATGCAATGTACAATACAATATTTTTTTTGTTAATTTTAGTAGGTTTTTTATTTCATTGCTATTGCTATACTGGTGGTGGGTGAGGAGAGACCCCCCTTTTATGATTGAAAAGCACTTTGGGTGTACAGTAATAAAATATTAAGCGCTATATAAATGCTTCTTTCAATCATACATTCATTCTATTTGAACAAAAAAACTGGCATAATAAGTGGGGAAAAAAGAGCACAAATGACCACAATACAAAAGCTGGGACATACAGAAAAATAACCAAAAGATAATTTGCATTATTATTTAAGAGTTCAACTTTAAAGGACCACTAAAGAGAAAGGATTCAATGTTTTTCTTATAGTGATAGTGATGGAGGAGTCAAAGCAGTATGCACAGTCATTGCAGGGTGTTCAGTTTCCCTTAATTATACAGCGCTGTGGTACAGTCTGGATCAGAGCCATGACCGTTACAGAGAAAAAAGCAGCTGTGCATTTCTCTCTGTTATTCACGGGATAACAGACTGCACTGTCTACCGTAACACTGTACAACACACTGGCACTAAGAAACAGAGACAGGAAGTCATTCATTCTGATTCGTGCAGTAAAATGTGTGTGTGTGTGTGTGTGTGTGTGTGCAAAGGGAGGGAGGTTGTACTTGAAGGGTTTCATACAAGGATGTTAGTTCAGTGTGAATAAGAGGGCAGCACTGACACTTTGCAGCTGCTGTCTATGTGTGTGTTTATGTGAAATTTCTTTGTATGCGTTATTGCTGAAAACTATTTATCATAATTTCTCCTGGGGTCCATTATACATTAATAATCAAGTTTTGTATGCCAAAACAGTATACAAAAAATATTGTTTTACAATATTTTTTTTCAGACAAAATTCTAAGAAGTAACCAGACTTCTGTAAACACCCTGTTATGTGGTCAAATAAGCTAACACGGGCTGTGGGTTTGTTAACCATGAGGTCAAAAACTATTTTCATTCCTTAATTTGTTTAAAGCACATTGGGTATAAACCAAACAGAGTGAACACAAGTCAAATTAGCCACAAAGATTATGAGAGAAATCACTCAGTTGTTATACCCATTTTTACCAAATGTTGTAATCTTTCTGAAGGATGCCACAAATACACAAGGTTTGACAGACATTTTACAATTTTTTACAATATCCTCGGAATGTTTGGGAATACTTTTTGGTGTATTTAACAGAAGCAAGCTCAAATATGCAAGTATACAAAATGATCTTCCCATTTTGCATAACTGTAATCGTATATAATTGTCTAATGTATAAAGTTTAGTGTATAAGGATCTCTTTACTTGTTCTATAAAACAGCTTCTCTTAATTCCTGTTTTCCATCTCATTTCCTGTCCTGTTTCCTTGAAATACACCCTGTTGCTAAAGCAGTACTCATCATTTTTTTTTCCTGTCAGGTAACTGTTTGACACGTACAGTAATTACAACGTAGTGCTCACTGCTTCTGCATGTGACCACACACTCCGGTACGTGTGACCATGAACCTAACATGTGCATGCTCAATGACAAGACACAACATTTTCAACCCCATCTGACGGGGTTAGCCCTAAATGTGAGAAGGATGATTTGGAGCAATTGGAGACTAATCAGTAACTAGCAGTAATCGTAGACGGACCCGTCACATTCACGCTAGTCTCGTTTGGTCATACTGAAGGTCTGGAAGCTCTCGTCACTTTCTTCGGCCAAGGCCCGCCCAAGAGGCCATATGACTGACAGGTTAAGCAACCAATCAGGTTTCGGTCCGTGGATGTCTGAGACTACATTCGTGCTGACTCTGTAAACAAGCATCCGTGGTCAGCTCCAAGACAAACAGGAGGGTGACCACTTCAAACAAAGAGAGATGAATTTATGAACTTGAAGCTCCGAGTTACATTCCAGGAGGCCATTTGACAAACAGACTAACAATTTCACACAATACGGAGGGCAAGTGACACTATTATGTCTAACGGGAGGCTGCGAGAAAGACGGTGCATTTTCGCTCGTTCTCTGAACTCTAAGGGATCATAATACAAACATTCAGACATAAGACTGGAACTAAAACTCTGTCATGTACAAACCCGTTTAAAAAAAGAGTGCCTCTCTACAACTGTAATATTTTATATCCTTTAAACAGGTATGTTAGTAAGGAATGTACAGTGACACAACAACATGCTCCTATGGACAACGATGGTTCAAATCTGGCTCCTGATCCTTAAATTTTCTTCTTTTGCTCAAACAACATTGCAAAAAGTAAAAAAAGAAAAGAAAGAAATAAAGTAACTGATGAAAATTTTGTTTAGTGATGTAGCACCGAATGTAAATTTGGGATATTTAGGAAATTAGTAAATGAAGATTAAATAACTTATATAAATAAATGTAAACATCACTTTCAAGAAACATAACATATTGTGAGTCAGAAGACTCACTATATGAAGAACAGGGTTGGTAATTCTATCGCCCCCTCTAGGTTTTCAACTTTGTGTTTGAGAGCAGTAAATCAGTATTTCGCTGAATTGTTTATGTCTTGGACAATCTGATCCATCTGTTGTTGAAGGCCGGTGGCGCCTGGGCATATGAAACTCGACCCTGCCACAGTCGCAATGCTGGATTAGGGCTGAAGGTCAGTGTGTGCATAAGTGTCCTTGCGTATCTGTAGAAAAAATGTGAGGAGGTGGTTTTCAGTGTGCATTTAAATGTGTTTTAAGTGTGTGGGTGTGTTTCCAGAGGATCACATCTGTGCCAACGAACGTTCATGTCAAGGCTCACTGTGATTTAACTAGATGGCCTTGGTTTCTTATCTCACTCCATTGGGATAAAACAAGAAGCAGGGACAGTTCAATTCTATCCTCTAGAATCCTTGACCCCACAAACTGGCCTCCATCTCACCCAAACATTCATTAGGCCACTGAGGAGTACAGAATTATCAGTCTTCCTGCCAACAAAGGGGCCACACAGGTAAACAACGCCTGAGAGACAGTGAGCTAATGTCAGTTTTGCCAATACATAAAATGTCTTTAATATACTGTAACTGGTTATAAAAGCTGGCGGGTAACCCCACACTTCTTCATTAGTAAAGTTAAGCAAGACAATGAATACTGTACTTAGCGCACAGCCCTTCAATGAAATGGAGAACATGTGGAAATTATCCAAAACAAATAGTCCAGAGGGGTTCATATATAAACTATAAATGTGTCAAGGACAAATAGTTTTGTTTCATATTGGAATGCTTCTAAAGACGACAATCCGAAAAAAGTTATCATTTGGGCTAGGCCAAAATGTGATAAGCGGGACATGGCTTATTTTTATTTGCTAAAAATTACAATGAACAAAAACATGAAACAGGGTGAAGAAGTGATATCATGAAAATAAGCGCCATCTATTTTCAGCATTAGAATGATCTTATAGTTCCTGTTCTCTATGGTGTGACATTATTGTTTGCTGGATTCCGAGCCAACCAAGCTGAATTTGAAACCAGAAACTGGAGTCATATTATGTATAAGAAACATCTAACGACAAAGGGCACTGATGAGAGACACACAACTTAAAAGTTGTATAGTTCACCTATAGAATGGAAAATCTGTCGCTATTTTCTCAACCTGGGGTCATTTCAAAACTGACAGACTTAGGACTCTGTTTTGCAGAAAACAAATATATGTCAATAATGCAGCAATCCTTGCACGTTAAAACAAAATAAGGATCAGGACTGTGATATTCAGAGTAGTCTTTTTCTAACTTCACTAAAGTATCTAAAACTGCTGTATTATCAAAGATAGTAATATAGAACTGATGCACAACTGCCCACGATTTTAGAACTCTCTCTTTCAATTATAGGACTGTGGACTTGCTATGATGTAAAATTTGTGCCCAGAAGTGTTGCAAACATGGCCACCAAGTGGCACAACTTCCGTAAAAGGACTTCGGTATTACTCAAGCAGGAGTACATTTTTGTTCTCCATGAGTGTTAGTTAATAATTGTTGGATATTTTAGACTACTTTTATGTAGCTTCTTTCCGTTTTAAAACTTACCAGAAAGGGTCGACATGACCTAGCAAGAAAGGTGCACCAAAATTTCTCCCCTTGTATTCCAAAAAAATAACTGCATATTGGTTGAATATGACATAAGAGTGAGTAATGACATTAATAGAAAATGTGTGTGTGTGTGTGTGTGTGTTTGTTTAGTGCATTCCCATCTTTCCTTCCAATCACAAACCACAATAGCTGGATTGAAGATACTTAGAAATTGGTCTTAAAAATACCTGCACTTTGGAATGTGGTGAACAAAACTAATGTAAATCCTCCTCATCTTACATTTATCTTGTTGTGCAGACAAAATCTCACACTTTTTAAAGATCAATTGGTAAAAAAGGTTACATTAACACACATTTATTCATGTTATTAATGCAATAATTTCTTTTTTCGAATAAATGCACAATAAAGAGCAAAGACAGACTCTAAAAGGTCCAACAATATTATAAGCAAATTATGAGAATTGTCTTTCAATTGCAAGGCAGTTATGTGCATATAGCACAAAAAACAGCAAATCTGTTACCAGGATACCAACACAAACCCACAACAATAGCACTACTGGGAATAAAGTCCTTTACCCACCTGCCAACAAAAACTAATTGCATTACAGCATGACAGAAAATGACATCTCTCAATAAGGACTGGCCAACCTCCAAACTTCTTTCAGCCCTGAGGCTGCTGGAATCCCTATGACTAGTTGAGACATGTTGATTTTCACAAGTATCCGGCTCATGATTTCAGACCCTTGAAAAGTACTGACAATGCACTTTTACATGGTGGGATACAAAAACCCAACCAATGACTCACTCATGCCATAAGATGGGCATATGTGTATGTTATTTCTTGAATAGGACCTGCTGTTTTTACCAGTCAAATACAGCAGTTCAAATTTGTATTAATGTATAAATGTTATATATTTTCAGATATAATCAAATATCTCTTGTTTGCAAACGACATTGGTCGTTATAGCTAATGTAGATAAAAACAAGCCTTATTTCCCTCTCTGTATTTTTATTAAGTCATTTGAGATATGTCAGATAGCATTCCTCAAGCTTTTGTTTCACATACTGAAGCCTTCAACAACAATCTGATCTCTCTGGCACGGATGTTTACAGCGTTCCACTCCTGTGCTTTGGCCACCACACTTTTCTTCTGCTCACCGCCTGTCCGGGTGAAGGGAACAACAGTCATTTGAAGTCATCCTGGTTACAATGGGCGAGGGTATATGCAGAACATAGTATGGATATGGGCGGCACACCGATTGAAATCTGAGGGTACTTTTAACTCTGGCAGCAGTAAAGAAAAGAGTTTTTTGTCTGTGCAGACCCACTTGAGCGATGCTTGCACCCTGATGCAAAAAGCACACAAATGTGGTAGAAAGGCAGTTTAAAGCTGCCATTGTCTGTATCAGCAGGGGCGGATATTGTATTTCAGTGGAGCCTGAGCCACAGGGTGTAAGAGATATGTTCTGAATTCGTGTGGGTGAACAACAATTACATCTTTTTAGCCAGGCTGCACTTCCTATCTTTTATTCTACGTATGGCCCATCTCGCTTCCTCTTGATAGCTCCCTTTTTCCTAACAAATGTCCAGACAAAACCTCGAAAAAGTAAGCCTTACTTCCTTGAGTTTAAATGTTGTTTTTCTTGGGACGTGTTGAGGACTTGAAAGCCAGTAAATATTTTCTTTCCTCACTCATTGTTCACTAATGAAACTAAAAACCAAACCACTTTAGCAGAAATGGTTTATATCAGAGATATGGATTAGCCTCAGAAATTGACCAGCCAAGTTCTTGTATCGGACTTACTAATTACAGTTAAAACCTTTTTAATATTCTTGGCTATAGAAGGAAGATTTGATATCGGTCTATAGTTGCTCAATATGGTGTTATCAAGATTGCTTTTTCAGGAGGGGCTTAACAACTGCAGTTTTCAGGGAGTTTGGAAATGTCAGAGAAAGAAGTGAGGCGTTTAACACTTCTAACAGATCTGCTACTAAACAGTTTAGCACACTTTTGAAAAAAGGTGTGGGGTGTTTGTCAATGTAGCAGGTTGACGATTTAAGGTGCTCCTTTCAGCACCTATACAACACCTAGTTATTCAAAAGACAAGTACTGACCAAATGACACTATTAGTGTAAAAAATGAATATATTGTCCACCATAGCACACCTACGATACAGTTATACATGTGTTATAGACAGAGCTGCTTGTTTGTCGAGGTGCCTGTTTGTGCGTGATGTAAATTAATGGTGCACCGCTATTTTAGTTGTGTTTAAAACTTGTTTTCCTGCTGAAGTGAGTCCATATTTAGAGTCCTGGGATTTCCACGATGTGGAAACAGGAAAGGAATAGCGGAGGAGCTTTCTGGCCTTTAAAATATGTCGCCTGCTTGTTTTGCTTGAATGTGAATGAGCTGCACATTTTAACAGCCGTTTCCTACTGCACGCGTGTACCATAGTAGAACAATGCAATTTCGTATAACGTTATTTAAACACATCAATGAGCAAAATATCTTCCAGAATTTCATCAAAGCGCTTATTGAGTAGATTTTGAAAAGTCCTATTAAAAGTGTTTTTGAAAGTCATGTTGAATGTGAAAAGCACATTAGACACCATTTACATGCTTTAAAGGTAAATTTGTTACTTTTACCGCTGCTTGCGCATGCAGCATGAATGCTCTCATCTGTTAAGATGCTTATGCACCACTGAAGCGTGTTTGTGGTATTTATGCCTTTGACTTAAATGACCTGAAATGCCCTAATCAGACTCTTATCATATTTTTGCATGTGTTTGCATGTGTTTGAACAACGAGATCCAATTGCAGACCCACTGAGAGATGGTAATGCAAACATGATATTGCACACTTTTATTGCAAAAGACTTGAATCAGCAGCACTTTTAGACAGATATTTCTTCCAGCAATTACATCAGTATCATTTTACACCCCTAACATCTACTTGAAGAACAACTTATTAGCAACCCAGCCAGCTTGCCCCAGCCAAATCAAAGTATGTTGAAAGCTACTTTATCATTGCAAGCTAAAGCTCAAACTTTGCCAAAAAAAACTTGGTTCCCAGTTTTGTGGTTTGATGTTTCAAAATGGTAGACTTGGGGTATTTGAAAAAATCTTAAATGGCAGTCACATGGGGTCCTCGATATCTACTTTGTCAAAAAACTTAAACCCATCAGAGCTGGGACAAACCACTACCAAACTGTGGAGACAGAGCTGCCTGCAGTAAACCAGAGTTTTTCAGGACAAGACCCAGCCAAAATTTCAGACTCAGCTTGATCCAGCAGTAATACATTTAAGCCCAAAGATAACAAGAATTGTGGATCTCTTAAAGGCATTATACAACAGTTACACACTTTCAAATTATTTTGCTGTTTTTATTATATTTACGTTTACAATTACTTTGCAAAATGTAACATTTGATGTCATCATGTTATTTGTAATAGTAACTAAATTTCTTTAGGGGCTATTCATATTTCGTGTCTTATACGACAAGTACGCTCAAATAGAGAGCGACGCGGTCGCTATCCACTGTGATGCTCCCGTTTTTCTAGTTGTGTTGCCGCATCGGTAAATATTTCCTTTTTTTAAAGCTCAGTGAAGATGGAGACAGATGATCACAGCATTAAAAAATCTATAGCAAAGTTATTGCAAGGTATTTTCAGTGCATATAATCCATTTATCCTTTGTTTATACCTCCTCGTCTCAACGGGTAGTGTGGTGCATGGTTGCTTAGCAACAACTGACACCAGTAGAGCTCAAACTAGGCGCTTTGATAAAAAGGTAGAAAGCAGTGTGGCTCACGTTTTACCGCGTGGTAATAGACGTGAAATGTGAATCTCCCCTTATGCTGTAAACTCTGACACACTGGTTGATGTTAAATTATGAAAGAGCTGTTGGATATACATGATAAGCCTTTGTACATAAGGTATATATTAGAGAATTTTACCTCTGCTGGTTTCTCTTCCCCTTGAGCATTGCCTTTTCGTAGGTTGATGATGTGTACTTCCTGAGGGTGGCTAGTGGTTCCTCGGCTAGCACATCCAGAAAGGACGGTGAAACTCTTTAACATTGCCTGAACTGGGTGGCCCACTCCAACTGGCAGCAGTTCACAAGGGCTTCGAGATAATGGACCTGCAAATAATACAAAAATACCCTTAACATCCAAAATAAACAAACATTATAGCCAATTATTCTGAATACATAGCTGTTGGTTTGCCAATCGAACTAAAAATGCAATTAGTCACAGCTTAACGCTTATCACAGGAATGTGTAGAGGCTTGTGTGGTAAGCTTTTTAAAGTCACTACACTTTCACACCAAAAGGTTGAGGAGAGCTGAAAGCACCTCATATGTCAAGACACCTTATTTTGAAAACACAACAAAATTATTTTTTCAACAATAATCAATAAGGTCTATTTATCAACTTAAAACCACATAGGTGAAGCAGAAAATAATTCAAGACGTTCAACTGATGTTGGCTATGAAAACATGACGAAACCAAAGTAAGTTTCTAAATAATATCGATCATATCTTATTTTGACTAGATCATTAATGGTCCTTGTAGATAGACATCTTAATGTGTTTGTGCAGAGCGGGGAAATGGAAGCTGTAATGAGATGATGAGTTTGAGGGAGGTATGCCTTTATAAACAAACTACTGTACATCCTAAGCAAGTCAGGTCTCAGACATTAACGTCAGAAGAAAATGTCTCAGAAAAGTCTGTAAAATTTCATTGTTCCTTAAAAAAATTGTGTTCCATACTTGCAGAAATTAATTTAATATTTACTTTACTAGCTCTAGTTTAGGACATATCATAAATAGTTTGCAGTAAATAGGGCTTAGACAACAATGTGCTATTATAGGGAATACAGTTTAATGCAGTACAGTTGGTTAAAAAATGAACCAACTTTGTTCGAACTTGGATGTGAAACACTCAAATATTATTTTGTTTTTTAGATAAAATATACTCTTTATATTAGTTGGTGCCATAAAATGACTGGTTTCTTGAAATACTGTAATGTAAATTCTTGAAAAGATGTTTTAATTGATTGTTATCCTTGTGTAATGAATGTAGATGTGCAAGATAGAAATTCTGTTTTCATTATTTCCATACAGTCCCTGCAACCATGTTAATAACGTTTATATTAAGTATGTTGAAGATACTTTAATATTTTGAAATACACAATGTTTACCTTCCAAGTATTGTTGCACTGTAGGAATAGTGGTTTAAGCAAGGGAAGTTTGCATAGTGCTTTGTGTTGCAAACTTCTTGCACACAGGTATTTAAGAAAAAAGTGATAGAAAAAGTCATGGGGGCCTTTGCAATGCCGCTGTTATCAATCCAACACTAACAGGGACACGGTTACAAAAATTATAATTCTCTGGTGCACTGTTAGCAATCTTTATTCTCTTTCCATAAATGGAGAGACTTACCCACATAATTTACAATTTTATTTTAAGAATAAAATGATTCACACATTAGTGTCCTCTTGTCTCAGAAACACTTTAAATTAACCATCATTTGAGGAAGTCAGTGCTGTTACCACAGAAACGCAAAGCAAGCTATTACAATGATGTGTTTTAATTGTACAATCGAGACACACACGCTCCAGGCCATGACCTTGAAACACAACACAGACAAAAAACAAATCACAGAACCACGAGGAGCACAAGCACTATGAGAAAATAACAACTTATAATAATTTCAGAATCTTAAACACAACCGTCTTGTCACCTTCACTGAAAGGTTTGACTGTAGTTTACATCTAAATGGTCACTACCGGTTGAAAGAATTTGCATTTAAGTTTAGGTTAAATCAGGCTGATAATTGGTCAGTGAAAGATCAGATCAGAAGTGAGTTAGCTAAGATGAATCCTAACCAGGCATAAACGTACCAGCAATCAGCTACCCGGAGACTACCCAGCCACAGCAAGCAGTAGAAAGGAAAATGGATGGAAGAAGACCTCAGATACTTTGGCATAAATTCTGGTACAAATAACGGGCAATCATTGTCCCGGATCTCATCCAGCTTTTAGCAGGCCAAAAAGGAAATGTCGAATGAAAACTGGAGAAGATAGGGAGATCATCATCAGAATTTTGAGTGAAAAGCAATAACCCAAGGTCACAGAAGAGGGGGCCGACCTAAGTCAAGGAGACAAAAGAAATCGACAGACTTCTGAGAGAAAGGAGGAGCCTGAGGAAACAGGCGAAGATGGCCACAGAAGAGGAAAGGAAGGGCCTAGATGCAACTACAAGGCAATATTAAAAGTCACCTTGCCTAGTTGCGAAGAGCAGAGAGCTTGAGAATGCAACATAAGAAGAAGAAACGAACCAGGACACAACACCCAAAAAACTGGGACCCTTAAAGTACAGATCTTGAGGAACACCTACGGAAAATGTATTCCAACAATCAGGAGGCATGAGCCAATCTCCACTCCAGAGGACATGCCACCAATTCAGCTACCAGAAAACCAGATTGACACAAGCCACCCTAAATTGAGCGAAGTTGAGAGTGCAGTAAAACGGGTAAGATCAGCTTTAACATTGGTATACCCAACAGTATACCATACAGGCCCCTGGGGTATTGAGGTAAATCTTTAGATTAATGGCTGTGGCATGGAATAAGCAGGTGATCCCAAAGGTCTGGATGAGGGCAGGTGGCATACTGATCCCCAAGGAGAAAATTCCTCTACTATTTTCTTCAGTGTTGGGGCCAATAGACACTTCTTTGACACTTCAGTGCAGAAGGAGTGAAGTGCATCAACCACATCCAGGCGTGAAGTTCATCAACCACACCCAGGTGGCGAAAAGCGACACCAAAGGAACAGCATCACCTGGTAGTGGAGGAGGTTCAGCATAAAGAGGAAGCAAGTAGATTCGCCAGCAAGAGCATTGGATGAGTTGGGAAGCCATTGAGAAAGCGCAAAATCACATGGAGTGAGCTGTGGAGTATGGAAACAAACAGGCTTAGTTTTATCATAAGAGCTACATATGATGTGCTGCCCTCACCAACAAATCTGCATGTTTGGTGTGGACATGATCCAGCCTGCCTCCTACGTATGTGCAGCTCCAGCAAACCTTAAAACATATTATTGTGGGTTGTAAGCAGAGCTTGACACAGGGGAGATACACATAGCGTCATAATCAGGTACTTAAGTGCTTGGCTGCAGCAGTAGAGACCAAGAGAGTGGCAGCCAATGCCATTTCAGAAACACCAAGGCTAACTCGCTAAAAGGGCAACCCTTTATTCGGGAGGGGCAGAAACCGCGGGCCAAGCCCTTAACCTCAGATTCATGTCTGCTGAGTATAGACAGGGATTGTAAAATGCAAGTTGATTTAAACCACAGAATTAATTTTTTTCTTGGAAATCGAAACTAACAACCTGCGGCGTGACTTGGTTCTGTGGTCCAGCTCCAGTAGGATAGTCCTTACAGTTAAATTGACTATACCTTGGGAAGAGACCATTAACAAAGCTTTTGAAAGAAAGAATCTCTGGTATGCCAACTTGGCAGCGGAGGCTGAAGATCGGGGATTGACAGCGAAAATGTTCCCTGTGGAAGGACATACAACTCATGAGATTTCTCTCCCATAATGGCAAGAAAGGTAGGCATGCTATGTATTTCCCAAACACAGGGGATCCCTACCCGATGAACCCAGTGAAACCACACACCTCCTTTTCTCTATTCATATTCTTGACCACTTCCCTGTGTCATGCATAAGGCGTTGAGAATGGCCTATTGGGCAATTCAACTGTCCTGAAATAGTGGGATTATAACACCTAGTCCAATTAGGCGAATATTAAAGGAACACTCCACTTTTTAGGAAATAGGCTCATTCACGAACTCCCCCAAATTTAATTAGTTGAGTTTTACCGTTCTGGAATCTATTTATCCAATCTCCATGTCTGGCGATAGCACTTTCAACTTAGCTTAGCATAGACCATTGAATTCAATTAGACCAGCGGCATCGCGTTCAAAAATGACCAAAGAGTTTCTATATTTTTCCTATTTAAAACTATGACACCAGAATGGGAGTATAGTTCCTTATCATATCGGCCAAGAAAATCTCAACTTTTCATTTTCCCCCAGTCTTAGCATATGATATAAGAACTGAAGAGTGGAGTTTTAAATAGAAAAATATCGAAACTCTTTGGTCATTTTTGAACGCGATGCGACTGGTCTGGAAAATGTAGAATCTACATTAGAGTCTATTCCCAAAAAAGTTGAGTGTTCCTTCAATTTAGCAAACAATAAGGATGTTCCTTGTAACATAATATATTGTCTTTAGATACTGTATTGTGTATATAGATACTGTATTGTGTATATATTCAAGAAATGAATCATTTTACAGCTGTATAATTGCTCCAGGGGAACAAAGCAAAACTTCAGTGAATGGATAGTCAGCGCTACAGTACTTTTAGGTGATTGATAGATTTTAAAATGAAGGCGTTATGACAAATGCTGAGTTCAATGCACACATTCCTCAAATTCACATGACACATGCAAGTTCTCCTTAAGGTCTCTTTCTCTCTTTACGTCCAAAGACACCAACCACCCCATACTTTACAGCTCCACCGTGACAAACCACGCTGTGATCATGATCAGAAAAACATTTGGAAATGATTATTGTGTGTGTGTGTGTGTGTGTTTGTGTGCATGCAAGCGAGCAAGAGAGAGATATTCCTTTCCTTCATTATCTGGCACATGTTTGTGTTCAGGTTTGGTTCATTTAGCTGTCTAATAGTAAATGCCTAGATTATGTATTTGATTCCCTAAAGAACATACCTTACACACATAATAAAAAATATATACACTATAAGATGACGTCAACAAAAAGTGGTTACCAAAAGCAGAAAATGTAAATGTAACAATGTGTCATCTGCTAAATGAGGCAGATTTAAGATTTGTTGTGATGACAGAAATAAGGGCATTTACAGCTTTATGTAAACATGCATTACATCAACCCACTGTTAAAAGATTTTGTTCTTTGCTTGTAACCTAATGTGAAGAAAAAGCTTAAAAATGTTAAGTTTAAGATTTTAAAACTAAATGATATTAAATCAAAGACAGTCTTAATGACAAATCCTTGTTAGGTACATGTGTGATTTAGTTTTCTTCCTTCACAGCCTTCTCTTCCTCCCAGTGGAGCAGACATTTTGCCTGTCTAAATGACGGCATCACGCCTCCTTCCCTAACCAATGTCTGAGATCACTCAAACTCACTTTTTCCTTCCAAAGTGAACAGAGGAATAACAAGCACCAGCCAGCCAAAGCCTGGAAAACAGCCAAAAGATTACAGCTATTGGGCAGCCATGTTGTTTCTTTATTTAACGGAACCCACAGACAAAGTACTTCAGATAGACAAAAAGGAATGATTCTGAAAATGATGAAGAAACCTGAACATTTGTTGTAAACATGTTAAACAAAAAATGGACTTGGAATCAGGGCATGTGGTATACCATTTAAGTATCCATAAAATAAAAAATAATATTTAATAATATAAGTTTCATTTATTAGTGTACATTACTAGCTTTGAGCTTTATTTAGGTATTGTCTTCAATCAAAATCTGAAAATGAATCAAAAGGTCCCTCTTTGATGACATCAGCTTGACAGTTTGGGTAAAACATCTGTTAACCCCACCCCTTTAACTGTCAGTCTTCTGTGATCTTTATTTCTGAATGAAATGCCCACTTTTCTATCTCCAATCAATTAACAGTGTTAAACAAAAGGGAAATGTGGGGGGGGGGCAGTTTTATTCAGAATTGATGAAAAACAGATAAAAATTTGAGGCAACTATTTTTTTTGAGGCCTATAGAAATCACCTTTAGCACCCTGTCTACACCGCACCTGATGCGTCAAAAGACAATAGAACGCATTAGAACCCATTATAATAAAAGAAATGTACCTACACTTGATGTAGTGCACCGCAACAATCGCATTAGAACAAGCCGGGTGCCATATCCCGTCCGGTGTAGACATGGTGTAAGCCTTTATTTATGAAATAAAATACTTGCTGGTGGGTGAAGTATATATGCAGATTTGCTAAACTTTTGGGAGACAAAACTTTTAGTCCAACATAAAAAGATATTTTCAGTGATTTAATAAGGCTTATCAATAACCATATTCAGGGATATTAGTCTAATCCTAACTAGATTATTAAAATTATTATTTGGCCAAGTAAAGAATGAAAAATAACTATTCATCCCCCTCCCCTTTATCTTATCTATATGTGTTTTTTACACCTCTCACTCTCTGTGTGATTTCTTTTTTACCAAGTCTCCTATCCTGAAGAAGCAGCGGTAAGGGTCTGGGGCTATCAGCTTGCTCCAGACTGGATGCCCACAGAAATATAATGCGAGAATCGCAGTTCAATTCTTGAAGCTGGAAAGATAAAACAATAGTCCTATTTTCCCACCTTAAAGAGCTCAAAATAAAAGAAACACTCCAGATATACTTCTGGTCTCTCTGTTGTTTACTTATTCTGCCATCTTTTTCCTTTGAACATCATTTTCTGGTCAAGCTGAGCAAGGTTGCATGTCATTTTGTCAGGGATTCAGGTGTGACACCCAGCTCAGTAATAAACTCCAAAACTTTATCACAGTTTAAAACAATTAATTAAACATGCAGAAACAGCGTGTTCCAAACTTCCAAATGTCAGACAGAATACCTCTTTTCAAGTTTCTCTAGAATATCAATGAATGTCAAACCCAACATATAGACGTCTTTACTTAGAGTTCTAGATAGACACAATGCAGAGTTTTCTGAGTTTTTGCACTGTTTCTTCAAACAGGCCATAACAAAGTCAACAAGAATATATTTCACATCTGGTTAGGACACAATGTAAGTTAGTTTCATGAATATTCAGATAAAAAAACGTGTGGTCTTGACTACTAGGTACTAACAGCACCATAAAGTGCAATACTGAGGGATATGTGTATGTAAGTGTTATGCAATCAAATGCATTGTAAAGCTATTCTGGAAATAATTTCATAATTAAATTATAGTGATGATATTTTCATTTCATTAGGATCATAAAGTTTCAACAAAGTTAAAAATCTTTTCATCTCACTAAAGCATGCATCCAGGGAAATTGTGTACTTACAATACAGCAAAAAAGAGATCATGACTGCCTACAAGAGTAAAAGCGACTAAGCCTCTGGTGCCTTTGCTGCCGCCCACATGCACCTGCTTCATTCATACTGAATGACAAACCCACAACTGTAACTGGGTCTACACCACACATTTCTGACACGCACACAGCACCCTAACCGTTTACAGTAAAATCACTTCTATCTGCACCATCGTTATTTTCTTTCTTACTTGCAAAAAATAATGCATCTGCAACCACAGATACATCCTTTCACAAATTCAGAGCCTTATCCGTACCTCACACTTGCCAATCAAATGTCATGGGTGACAGCTTGTAAGTGATACTAAGCTTCCCACACTATTCTGACCAAATGAGAAGATGCACAACCAAGTTAAAAACACAGCACAAAAGTTTGTGAGTGTGCATCCACAAAAGCATGTGCATGTGTGTGCCGCTCCACTGAGCTCTTGCAGGGAGAAGCGCCGATGCATAACTTTCTGGTATTTTACGTGGGACCACGTGTGCGTACTCCTACACCGCACAACACAGACACCATTCAGAGTGCTTGCCGAGTAGGAGAAAGTGAGATTTCTGAGTTCTGATGTGGCTCACAAACATATTTCTGTTGCTCTAGAGAGCTTTAAAAGACAGCAGAAAGAAGAAAGGGATTCTGCCACTCTACTCTCACAATTAATATACCCAGTCTGCCTTTTTGGCCTGCATAAAGATCGAATCTTAGAGTAAAGTAACAGGGTCATCTCAAACAAACCCAAAGCAGGAGTAGTGGGGCATGCTAATTCAGAAGCAACAAAATAACTATTTATCAGGGATTTTATGTATTTAGAGAATGAGTAAAACATAGACATGAATGATAACCTCACATGAAGGTGCAGAAGATGATCTTCAAAACAAGAACATTTCTGGCACTGAGGATACTCAAATTACCGTTGAAGTGTATTCACCTTATTTTTAAAGTAAATGTGGGAACAACCATCTTTGTGCTGTTTGTATTTTGACTTCCGGTGAGCCACAATGGCTAATGGCAGTCATATTGCGAGTGAGACGAATATAAGTCTCACTCGCAATATGAGAAAATACGAAATAATTGAATATATTTTTATATGACATATCAGGCTACTTCATCCTCCCACTGTGTAATACATGAGAGTCCTCCTGCTACACCACTTCCATTGTTTTCCACTGGCTAATAAAACGGAACTCTCAATACAAAAAGGAAGTTCGTCACATCGTTTACTTACTTAGAATGAAGTCATATCCAATAAAATTACTTAATTCTTAGACAATCTTGGTCACAATTGTTGTCAATCTAAAACTGAAATGTGATGTCATATTTCAGTTTTGGATTGACAACAATTGTGACCAAGATTGTGTAAGAATTGTGATGTCATATTTTTTAACAGACGCAAACCAACCCCATAACTTTAGTCACAAAAAACTACAATGTTTTTGATTGGCTACAACCAGGAATCCTCAAAGTTTTAAGTGCCTTTTAGCTATACCATTCGTCACACCTCAGATATGAAGGATTAAAAAAGGGGGGAGGTTCGAAGTCATGGAGACAGGAGAGGTAAGGAGAGAAATAAGATTGCATGAAAAATAAATGTAAAGTACATGAAGTGCAAGCAAGGCAGTAATTCTGCACACCTGCAATATGTGCCCTCACTGGTGAGATGGACTGTTATTCTGAAAGTAGCAGTTACAGCTGTTCCGAGTACTCTGTGGAGGATTTTTCACCTCCAGAATCACTTTGCAAGAAGCAAGGACAAACCTGATGAAGCACAGATGAGAGAACAGGCCTTGACAGTACGACCATTTGCAACTTAATCAGGTCCACCAAATCTCATCAATAGCTGTATCGTCTTTCCAATTAGACAAACAGAATAAAAACAATAACTCCCAAAATGCATCTGCACTTTGTGGCAGCTACATTTAGCTGCTTTTCATGGCTTTAGTAAGTGTGAAATATCTGATACATCGATATTGGCGTAGGGTTCCTTCACATTGGCAGAGTTTGTAACGTCCAGCTGCTATTGTGCCACAAATATAACAATCACAAACTTCACTGTATTTTTATACGCATTTTAAAGCAAACCTGATAGAAAAAAAGTGATTGTTCACCCCAAAATAAAAATTATGTCATCTTTTACTCACCCTCTTGGCATTTCAAAATGACTTTCTTTCTTCAGCAGAACACAAAATAAGATATATTGAAGAATGTTGTTAACTGGCCCCCATTCACTTTGGCTCTGTGCCCATACAATAGAAGTGAATGAGGACCAGTACTGTGTTCGGTAAGCAACTTTCTTCAAAATAAGTTATTTTGTGTTTTGCGGAAGAAAGAGTCGAGTTGGACGTATGATGTAGTATTTCTATGCTCAGTACACTCTGCCAGGGTTCGTATACGCTTCGGAAAGTTTTTTCCGAATAAGAATGTCCGTTAAGTAACAAGTTTTCTTAGTCTCTTATTGGACAATTCTCACAGCACACACACACGTCAACCAGCTAGAGCGAGAGAAAGTGCAAGCCCATCAATGTGCTTCATTTGGGCTATGGAAGTTCAGTTATGTTTGTTAGTTCATGGCATTTCCGTGAGGAATGTTATATAAATGATGGATATAACGCTGGATTTGCAGATCGCTTGAAACCGAAAAATAGAGCAGTCCCAGCGCTAAAAGATGCCGGACATGAACCGCAGGCAGTAAGTGAAACTGAGATGAATGTCTCTTTTGTTGGCAATCAGCACATACATGTATAATGTAAATAACACAAACTTATAGGGAATCAACAGTTATGCAGGGATAATGCGATGATGTATTGTGTGCTTGTGTTTTAGTTCTGCTCATTGCACACCACCAGGCACTCGACTGTTTTCGGAAACAATCTTTTATCAATGTGATCAAACTAATTACTCTTCGAAGGTATGAACTATGCAATACTACTCAATGGGTCTCCTATTTTTTCTTGTTTTTTCTTTAAGAAAATGTGCTATGTAATCGGTAACACCGGAGTTGTCACATTCTTATTAGTCAGTGGGAAAATCCTCATTGGCACATCCTTAATCTAGACCTTGCCCTATGACAATCTGATAAAATCATGGCCCACTCACATTTTTTCAAGAAAAATATGTTTGGAATGCCATTATATGTTGATTTTAAATGTATCATCTTTATTTCTAGATACACCTTGAACAAAAACATAATCTTCCAAACGTGTTGAGCTAGATTACGTAACCAGAATCCAGATTTAAAATGTATTAAATTAACATTTAACCATCATAAGTCTTCCTCATAACATTTAATGGGAAAGGAGGCTCCGAAGGGATGTCTGAGTCAGCATGGACTCTATCTACATAAACCATAAGCAGTTCTTATATAGAATGAGGGATTAGGCCAATCCTCTGAACTCTTTGCCTTCCATGCCCTGTAAAATTCCCAGGCATTTTGTGAGGCTTCTTTTAATGAACACATTATTCTCTCTGCTCATGTTTTTATCTCTAATCGCTAGACCTGTAGTGCTTATCCCACTTTGACTTACAGTCAAGCCAGAGGCAACGAATAGAGTATTGCCAATGCTCTCTTTCCTGGGAAACAGAGGCAGTTCCGTTCATCTGGTTTTAAATGAAAATGGAATCACAGAAGATGAGGGAAAGTAAAAATGTAATTATTAAAAGATAATGATAAATGATTCAAACATAATGACTAAAATATGCCCCCCCCATTCACTCCCATTCCACCGCTTGGAAGTAAAAAACTCTGACTGAATTATTCTCAAGAAGAAAGTCATATTCAGTTAGGATGCATTGAGGTCGAGTAAAACATGGGGAAAATTTTGTTTCTTGGCTGAAATATCCATATCTATTTAAGAGGTAGAGGAGACTGAACACAATCCAGTCGATAATGAACTGTTATGTTTGTATTACCTTAGAATAAGCTGTTTATATCTACATACAGAGCAGGCCTACATACATTGAAATCGCCATGTTGCGCCGCCATGTTTTGTACAATAGCCATAATTGGACGAACAGCTCTACAAAGTGCATTTCCTCTTTCCTCCCTCTACCCTGCGGTACTTAGTCGGGTTGTCCCCGATCTTACAAACGTGGAAAAAACATCTAACTTACTCCTACATCCTATCTTGATGTCAGATCAAACGCCTTTAACAGCGTTGCTATTTACTGTTCGCTAGCTCTGCCCTCAAAAATGCTGTGCAATGCAAGCGT
The DNA here is from genome assembly GCA_008369825.1 of Triplophysa tibetana. Lineage (NCBI taxonomy): Eukaryota > Metazoa > Chordata > Actinopteri > Cypriniformes > Nemacheilidae > Triplophysa > Triplophysa tibetana. The sequence goes on along the minus strand of CM017905.1, from coordinate 13,160,625 downwards.
GAAATCCTTAGCTTTATCATAGCTTAGACCACGCAGATAAAAATGCAAATTAATAAAATAAGCGAAGACAACACAAGTAGACGTAGCAATAGGTTCCATATAAACAATGACGCTCAAAACTGCTCTGTTAGACAGCTTATATTACGTCAACAAAATATCTCGGTTCATACAAATAGAAAAAACAATGTTACTCACGTAATGATCCGAATCAAAGCAACCACGGGGGGGGGTTAAGATGATCTTTCTCTCCAGCCACACTCTGCTGGAAAGTATCTCCATACATATCTCCGTTAAAAGCTGGCTTGTCATGCTTGACATGGTCAACTTGTCAAAAAAGCTAGTTGAACGTATGACGTAGTATTTCTGTGCACGATATACTCCCCCAAGGTTCGTATAGGTTTCAGAAAAAAAAATCTGTTACATAACAACTTTTCTTAGTAACTTATTGGAAAATTATCATCATTCGTTCAAATTGTTTTTGACAAATTGACCATGTTAAGATTGAGAAGTCATCACGTTTAAAAGTGTAAAGAAGTCTGAATGCATAAAATAGCGCGTTACCTCTGCTTTAAGAGCATTTCGATAGGGGATAGATCTTTCATTTCTCAGGCAGGAGGACAGAGAGCTACAGGGCAACTTGGAGGTCAGAGGAAAATTCCTGATTGTCGTTACTAGTCTAGAGAGACAGCAAAACCTATGAAGGTCTGTGAAAAGGCACAAACAATACTCCGTCTCTCTCTTGCTCTTCATCTCTCCCTCTAACTATAACTCTTAGGGCTTATATAAATCAACAGCCTTTGAAGTTAAGAATGACATGTCCATTTCCCACAGGATAGTAGAAGGAAAAGAAACAAAGAAAAGAAAATGCATAACAGACAAGCAGACAGCTGCTCCATACATGAGTGTGCATGACCAGCTTTTATGCTCACCCTGCCATAACATACAGGTCACCTCTACTGGTGGAACGCAAGCACATAAAGACATCTACACAGGAATGTATGCATTAATACATCAACATTGATTTGACAGGTGAAACATGTAGTAAAATTAAATCTGTGATATTGATCTGTGATATCTAATGAAGAGTCACTGTTGTATATAATGTCCTCTGGGATCATACATACTCTTGCACAAACGCAAATCCATAAAAACATCATAAATACAAAATATTACCACTTGGTCAACCTGGTCAAGAAAAGCAATGACAAACATGTGACATACTGTCAAGATTTGAGTGGAAGAACTCAATTGCAGACAGCAATTTCAGGGGTTAAAAAAAGGATTTATTAACATAGAACACAAAACAAAATCCCACAAGGTGGTAAAGCAATATCACAGGCAAACAGAAACGAAGACTAAACACTAGACTAACCAAACAATAGAGATGAACTAAACTCAACACATACTAAGGCAAGACGAAATAATCCTACAACAGGAACACGAGCATGAGGAACAGGTCATCACATGGGTAAACAGGTAAGCGTATCGAATACAAGTAAGCACAATAGTACAATGAACGAGCACAGGACAATGAACATGAGAGCAATTTAAAGTGGAGAAAATCAAGAGGGGACAGGTGCCGGGCATGAACTAATTAACAATCAATAACGAGGAATACAAGAGGGCGGGAACAAAGACGAGACCGGAGAGAGCATATGGATCGCCTATAGGGGAAAAAATGCCTCTCTCTAAATAAAACAGGGGATCCTGCCATGACAAGCCACAAGACCAAGAAACATGACATGATAAGGCAGAATCATGACAATATATACATTTAGTCATTTGGCAGACGCTTTTATCCAAAGCGACTTACAGTTCACTTATTACAGGGACAATCCCCCTGGAGCAACATGGAGTAAAGTGTCTTGCTCAAGGACACACTGGTGGTGGCTGCTGGGAACGAACCAGCAACCTTTTGATTTACCAGTTCAGTGGTTTAACCCACTAGACCACCATCTCCATATATAGTATATGTTGCACATGCTACAAAAAAAACAGTCAATGCTAAGAATAAATTAGCCAGTGTATCACGTGCCATATAGTTTGGCAGGTGCATTGACAGAGAGATGCATGTTTGTGTGAAGTGTTTGTGATTTTTTAATCTTTAACAAAAAAATAAGTTCTTGCATTTAGTCCAAATAAGTTAATAAGATGCTGACTCACAGACGTGGAAACGTCAGGATATGAACACATAAACATTATCTCCAGATTTGCTCAATGAGTTTATTTTACAAGAGTTTTAATGTTTGAGTAAAGCTATCGTCAAACACACATTAACTCAAGCGTCTTTCCGACGACTCATCAAAATAAAAGTCAGGTTAACTTGAACACTTGAAATACTGTAGTGTACTATGGAACTTTCTATAACTTTCATTTGCTATAGAAAATTGCAGTATCCTTGTAGTAATTTGATAAACTGTAGTAAACCCTGTAGTATACAACAGTAAGGTTCAAAAGCACTTTAGTATCTAGAAATTTTACAGCAGTTTACTAAAGTAAATAAATACTTTAGTATACTACAGTAATTTAAGTGGACAAATATACCACAATTGTATAATAAAAAATGAAAAACACAGAATTTAGAAATATTTTATCAAATTTTGGTAAACTGAAAATGATATGGCCCTAATTTATCCATCTGTGCGTAACATTAATGTAATTTGTCAGTTACTTGCCTATTCATGTGATGAACTGCACTTGTATATTTATTTAATAATACCAACACATGTTTTATACTTGTGCTAAAACTGTTTGGCCTGTGGTATAAAACTTTAAACCTCTGTGGCAGAAATGCAATGTACCAAAAAGGTTAACATACAGCCCTAATGCTCATAGTGGCCACCAACTGTTGTAGTCAATTTATCAAAATTAATAGGGAATTCTACTGTAAAGCATTGTTAAACAGCAGGACACAGAATTGACGGGGTGGCATATGATTGGTTGAAAGAGTCTGGCATCCAGTGAAGCAAGGAAAAGAGCACTTTTCAATGATACTTGAACAGCCTGTTCCCAGAAGTTCTTCTTACCATAATGGCAAACTAAACATTTCTCTGACCTCATTGCATTGTAAGCATTAAAACAGCACAAATACTCGACTGACTCCTCAACAAAGGGGTGCACAAAAGGGAACATGTAGTTTTTTTGGAATGCAAGGTGATTTGGTTTGTTTGTTTTCTGATGATGTCTGTCAAATATTTTTGGTTCTTTAACAGATTTCCCTTAACTAGAAACGACGTAGTTGTATTATGGATAAGAGTTGTTTTTCAATATTTAACTTGTAGTAGGAGAAACACACAGAACAAATCTACGGTGCTGATATGTATTAGCGCCTGAATAAACTTGTGACCACTTTTGTCCATAGGACATAAACAAGGACGAAGAAAGTAAACACTTTGATGCCTGTGGCAATTTGGACAGCGATTCTTCACCCCTCTATGTCAGCTTCTCCACTAGCACTCTACTCAGATAAACAAAGACGTCATGTTTCTCTTTGTCAGCGATCAGAGCAGCCACATCCTCTTTTTTTGCTCCAAACCTTCCAAGGACCTCAAACAAACACTTGAGAGCACAAAAGATCACTACATTTCACCATGCATTGAAGACTGAGTGCATGGACTGTGATCTAAAATAAGATCATTTATATGAAACAAAAAATGTTTTAGACTGAGGCTTTAAAACGAACTAAATTAAAACAGCAAAAATAAGAAATATTTATTTAATATATGGAGCAATAGAGATAACAGAGCTCTGACCAAACCCAAGAGTACCACATATTAGAAAATGCCCTTGTTCTGACATTTTTTGGCACAGGAATATCCCCACGGCTCTGTGAGTCATTTGTTTAAGCAGTTCCACTCGGCTATTTCAAAATGGTGTGTGCTGCCAAGGAGTAGAGGCTTATCTGTCAATGTGTGTTATGCTCCAAATTACCTCCAAATTAGATATTGAATTAGTGTTTACAAAAAGTTGTGTAATCAAAACCACATATTTATCCTCATGTTCTGCCGAATTTGGCATCCCAAATACATAACCTAAAAATTTAGAGTTTAATATATATAAAATACATATTTATATCAGTAGTTGACAAATATACCTTCCATGTTTCCCATAGTGTGACAAAAATGGCATTAAATAGACTTAGAGAAAGATCTTCATTGTTATTATTTTTCGAAATTTTTGCTGTCACACCATAGGACATATTTACGGTTTATTTGTCAACTACCCATATACATATTGCTATTTGCATTTATGGTTAGTATGTTCTTTACACCCGTCAACATCTAAAGGAGAGAGCCCTAAAATTTAGCAAGCAAGATTATGTGTTGGATGGAACCAAATTGATTAGGCATCAAACTAAAGTAAAGGTTAAACATTCATGCAAAGTTGTTGCCATAGAAGCTTTATAATTCCAATGCAGTACACACCTGCCTAACAGAGTAAAAGATGCAAAGTTATTTTTGATATCAGAGAAGTAGTTTTAGCAGATGTTCTTCACACAGCGGAATGAAATGGAGTTAACTGTAGCAACTTTTCTATTTTTCAATGAAATCACGGCACACTCCTAAGCCTTCTCCAAAATCTTGTGTAGCGTAATTTTTTTTAGTTTAATTTTCCTGCACTCTATGAAACACAATGGAAAATGCAGGGTCACCACAGCTGTTCTTCATTAGGGTTCTGGCTGGGGACGTCTACACACTCAGTTACTGGCATAGCGGTTGTGGTGGGGAGGGTAATAGAGATAGAGAAAAACAGGAAAGAGTATTGAATTGACTCTGAGAGATTGTGAGCCGTGGTATAGGTTGCAGTAACCTGTAATTAAGCCAATGCCGGGTTGCTGTTGCTATGTACACCTCTGATTCACGCCAGCACAAGAGCAGCAAAGGAGTCTGATTACTAGCACTTAAATCATCCAGCAACATCTGGTTTAGGAAGGAGAACTCTCTCTCTCTCTGTCGCACTTTCTCTTCACTTTGGATCAGCATGTGGAGTGTGGTGGTTTGGATCTCGTAGCCTCCACAGCGCTGTGGCTCAGATTCCAGTGGTTGCGCAATGCAATTTGGCAGCCCTCACAGGCATAAACAGACGTACGCACATTCAGTCAAAGACAGTCACACAAACCATAAAACAGCACATAGATCATTTCCCCTTAAACATTTGGAGAGCCACAGTCTGTCTGATTTTGTGCCTGACTTTTAAGAGTGAAAAAGCGAAGAAATAGTTTTCATCGTGATTTCGGAAAAAAAATGTTGATTGGAACCGTTTCCCAGAGCAAGAGACTAAATAAACAGAATTGTCTATTGCAATACTTTACAATGATTATTAACAAAGGCTTTTTTGTTATTTTCTTTTTTTTCACTTTTCAAACTATTTGTATGTAAAGCATTTAATAAGATTTCTTAAAAAATATAGGGTGAATTCAGGTTGATTGGGGCACTTTTTGCCATTGATATGAGTGTCAAAAAGTGTCAGAATCTACCTGAATTCACCCTATATATATACTGTATATATAAACATTTACATTTACATTTAGTCATTTGGCAGACGCTTTTATCCAAAGCGACTTACAGTGCACTTATTACAGGGACAATCCCCCTGGAGCAACATGGAGTAAAGTGTCTTGCTCAAGGACACACTGGTGGTGGCTGCTGGGATCGAACCAGCAACCTTTTGATTTACCAGTTATGTGGTTTAACCCACTAGACCACCATCTCCACGTAAACCTACAAAATAAACCTACTTTTGCCTGAAATCTAGGGCATATAATTATTGATTCATTTGATGCTTGACGTCAGTTTGTCACAAGTCATTTTAAAACTCCATCAAAGCCTTGTCTATATAAGCCAAAGATGACAGGGGGTTTGAGGTTTAAAACACTACGCATATGATCCCAGCACAGAAGTGAAAGTTTAACCAAAAACTCTGAATCTCTCCCACCAGGCCATCCTTTCTGTTGAGCCAATGATACGGTTTATTTAGAGCTCAGATCATCTCATAAAACAGAGCTTTCATTTCTTTTAAATTATGATGAAGGACTGATTATTGAAGTCTGTCATGTAGCCCAATATAACTGCAGATTTATTTCTGTAAACTCTGTCACTCACCGTTCAGCACTTCAGCATGTCACGTGATGGAATGGAAGAACTCTCTGTATTCATCTTAGGGGCTAACCAGGACTGTTAAGGGTAAAAGTTATAGAGTGATGAGGTGAAAAGTAAGACCCTGCGCCTGGGTACACGAGCAGACGTGTGTTCCTGCAGCCGCCCCACAAGCCGCACACTCGGCCCTTTGCATTACCAGCATCCTGCAAGAGCTGTTTTTGGCAAGAGCTGCAAATTAATATCTGGCAGGATTTCTGCTCAACTCTACGCTTCACCAGTGAAACCTGAGAGCTTCTAAAAGCGCTGCCATTCCATAATAACAGACTGTACTAAGAATTTACAGCATAGCAAGATGAGAAAACAAAAAGGCAACTCTGAGGTAACAAAATTAAGAAAAACAAATGAAGAATTGAACAGTGAGAAAGAGAGTCAAAAAACGGGCACCTTATTTAAGACACCTATTAAGGTTGTTTCTTGAACTCAAGAAAGTCATAACATTCAGATCCGACAAGACTCATCAGAAGCACTTTTTAATATTTTAATAAGTCTTTCCTAACGAGTTTAAAGAGCAAATGTGACTTTTTCCAAAAGATTCTGTTAGAAATTAAAATAAAAAGTTATACACTTCATTACATTAATTTACACAACTTGTTCTTTTGTAACTTCGTTGCAGCCTATTACGACGTCATACTGACTTATGAGTGTTAACTACACATAGAGACTAAAATATGATCTGCTATCGTGGCTCGCTTCATCCTATCCATTATTTTACAGCGAGAAACAGATCTGGGATCATTTTCCTCTTTAATCATGCATAATACATAACTCCCCGGCGTTAAGTGAGGATAATCCTTTCTGGTGGCAACTTAGGTCTCTAAAGACATAACGGTGTTTATATATTACACATCTATGTATGATCAGATGACTACAACTGCATGGAATGTCTGGCAGGGATTTGAAAATCTAAAGTCTAAAAGTCAAAAGTGCAAAGGGCAGAAAACACTTTGATGTCACAAATTAGATGTCTCTGAATTTAGTGCTTGCAACAAAACAAATGTTGAAAACAGGCTAAATACACTATGGCCAATGTCACTTTTTTGAAAGTCTGCATGAATCTGAGTTTGTGATTTTACTTTCATAAAGTGACATATTTCAGAAAAGAAAGAATAGTGAGTGTGGTTACATTCAACTGACTGGAATGAGAAAAGCTGGTGATTGATATAGAAATTGAGCTTTGAGATGACTGACCGTTGAGTTAACAGATGTTCAGAGCTTATCAGATTTCCAAAGAAATATGTTATGACCAAGAAATCAAACTTACGTTGTCTGAGAAGGTTTGGACATTAAGAGGGGGAGTACATATTCAGGTTTTGATAAAAGATTACCAAATCAAAGACAAATATCTTTCCTTGTGTTTAAGGAAGAAGGAGGTGGAAGAGCATGCTCAATGTGTCTCAGCTCGTTTTGTTAGTGTGTAGGTCAGAGTCATTAAACTCAAGACACAAGACACATTCTAACACAGTGGCCATTGTCCTCCTGCTCACAGTCAGTAACAGGAATCATTTGACTGGAAGCAGACAGAAAGCCCTGTTGATGGTGTTGTTTACTATATAAAAATATTTAAAGGACCCACATTTCAATAACATTGTTCAGAAACCCCTCTGCTTCCTTAGCTTATTTAGACACAGCTTATTTCTCATCTCCGGGAAACATTTATCACTCGTTATTTGTTAATTTATTGGCTGGTTAACATCAACTGCCTGACAAAACAAAATATAACCTTGCTAATTTATTTGCAGGTTGTTTTATTCCCATAGCTATTTGTGTTTCCCCACAGTTTGATTGGTAATTCTAAAAGGTGAAAATAAATATTACTACAGAATGAGTAAGTGACGCAAAAATTTTGATTGGTAGTGTACTGTACATATAATTATATTTTAAAATCTAAACCTGTGTCCCAAGGAATGAAAATCTGGGTTGTAAACTAGCATTTGGTTTAATTGACAGAGAAATAAAAAAAAGAACGTTTGACCAGTGGGATGTGTTACAAACAACGATACTACGACAGAACAAGACAAGGTAAATCAAAGAGTGCTGAAAAATACAAGTTCTCTTAAATCATAACGCTCCATCAAGACAACCCAGACTTGATGACTGTCATAATTTTCCCTGTTTTTTATGTTTGTTTGGTTCCAGACATTTTGTTTTCTTTCCCCTTTTTCTCTTGGCATGCAACTATCTGTCAGGCTGTTGTGCCAGAGGGGAACAAATCATCGCTCTTCTGAAGAGACTGAGCCAACAAGCCTTGATCAATCAAAAAGATAGAGCTGCCTGAATCGGGTTAGAGGAGGCATAGCTGACATGCGGTGCTGCTCTTTCGGGCTGAGAGATTGAGGCTGTCAGCACTTTCTTAATGCAAATCCCCCGGCCTCTGCTCTCTGACAGCCAGATCTAGAAGACTCATGCTGGGAGGAACCGGGGAAATTCCGAACACAGGGGGCGAATCGTGATTGCCTGACAAAACAGGCAACACTGCCTCACTCTGTCAAGACAATGAGCACGGAGCGCAGCTTATCGCGAACAACACCCTACAAAGAATCCCTCCAAAGAACATGTTTAGTCTTTATATGAAAAAACGAATGCAGACATGCATACATATGGTCATACATATAGTTTCCCTTATGACAGTTTAAAGTGCAGAATCACAGAACAGCTATGAAACATTCTCCAGTGGGTGAACAGCTCTTACCTGCAGAGGCCATGTAGCAGAAGGTCAAAGCCAGGAGGGTGGAGGGATGTATGTATGCTGTAAACCACATGGCTTGAAGCAAGTGCCTTCCTGAAGACAGACGTATAGAAACAGAGGCAACAGGTTGTCTTCTTCTTAGTTTGCACAGTCTGTATAAGAGAGAACGAGAGAGAGAGAGAGATTTTAGTCTGTGACCAAACAGCAGGGTATTAGGGTCTTAATGTCACATCCTGTATGCTCTGAAGGGATAAGACAGCAGGACTCTGGTTGAGGTGGCGGCACTTATTAATCTCTACCACCTAATTATGCCTTGTATGATGAGGAGAATTGAGGACAAGAAAATAGTCGTCATTTAAAGGGATAGTTCGCCCGGAAATTAAAATTGTTGCATCATTTATTCACCCTGAAGTAATTTCAAACCCGTATAAATAACTTTGTTCTGATGAACAAAGAGAAAGATATTTGGAAGAATGTAAGCATTTTTGACTACCATACATCATTGACTACCAAAGTATAGGTAAAAATAAATGGTAGTCAAAGGTAAAAAAAATGTCTGTTTTCCTAATTTCTACAAAATATATAATTTTGTGTTGAACAGAATTTTCATTTTTGGGTGACCCATCCCTTTAATGGCCTCAGGCTTTGGGAATCAGCATGAACCTAAAAAAACATGTTAACTATTTATTTGTAGTAGGCTATATAGTTATTGTTTTGATTTCCATTGGACTTCAGATGTTCATAAAAAAATAAAATGTTTAACAATGCTGAGATAAAAAAACGTAAACCCAACAGAGACACCTGGAGTCTGCAGTTAAGACTATTAACAGACAAATTAATTATCACAACCATAACTGAATTTAGGAGATGAAACGGAAAACTGCAGTTAACCAGAGGGTGGGCTAACCCACACCACTAGAGCTTAAATGAACACTATGAACTTTCCCCTACACTACCTGACAAAAAAGGCCCAATAATAAACATAAACTGTTGAAATTGAGCCCATTTATAACATTATCAACTCGTCAATTAATCTAGGCCATGTCCCAGGACCCTTTAAGCTGGCTGTCATTAAGCCTCTTATCAAAAAAACGAATTTAGACCCCAATGAACTTGGAAGCTATAGACTGATTTCAAATCTCGTCTAAAATACTAGAAAAAAGTAGTGTCCACTCAGTTGTGCTCTTTCTTACAAAATAATGACATACATGAAAAATTTCAGTCTGGCTTTAGACCGCATCATAGCACTGAAACTGCTCTCATTAAAATTACAAACAACCTTCTTACAGCATCAGATAAAGGTAACATCTCACTCCTAGCTACACAATTATACCGGTATTCAGGGACAGGCACTACAATGGTTCAGATCTTACTTGTCAGACAGATATCCATATGTCCATTTAAATGGGGAATCGTCAAATCTAATGCAAGTAAAATATGGATTACCTCAGGGAACGGTTTTAAGACCCTAGCTTTTCTCCATACACATGCTGCCCCTTGGCAACATTATAAGAAAACAAGGAATTAGCTTCCACTGTTATGCAGATGATACTCGGCTTTATATCTCACCAAGACCAGATGATTCCTTCAAGCTATCCAAATTGCCAGAGTGCATCGAAGATATAAAATATTGGATGACTAGTAATTTCCTTATTTTAAACTCGATCCCAGGGGACTGCACATACCTATGTATAAATGTATAGGTTACTGCAATGTAAGCTGCCTTGGATAAAAGCGTCTGCCAAATGCATAAATGTAAATGTATGTGTAAACGATTTATCCCCTACATACATGACAGAGCTTCTATCACATTACAACCAATCAAACTCTCTAAGATCTCAAAACTCATGACTTTTGATAACACCTAGAATAACTAAATCCACCAAAGTGGGTAGAGCTTTCTCATACGTAGCACTTAAACTCTGGAATAGCCTTCCCGATAATATTTGAGGGTCAGACACATTCTCCCAATTTAAATCTAGATTAAAGACACATCTTTTCACCCAAGTTTTCACAATTGCATAGTTTACGAACAGTAGCTACGCTAATTATTCTCTTTCTGCCTCCGCCTCGGGATGCCCATCACGAGTTAGGGAGAGATTTTGGCCGGGGTCACTGAGTGCAGCTATGACGCGTCAGAGGAGATCTGGCCCTCCCGGCTGACTTTGGTTTCTCCCAAGTTTTTTTCTCCATTAATCAATCATTGGAGTTTGGGTTCCTCGCCACAGTATTTTATATGCATATCACGTGATGCTGCAGCTCATGTTGGCGGATAAGGGGCTGCATCCACCGATGCGCTTTTACGCGGCTGAAAAAACGCCAGGAGCATTGCTGAAAACACGTGCTGCAGGCGCAGCATTCTGCCCAAAGTTGAGCATTTTTCAACTCTGGGGTCCTGGTCGAACACCAGCGCTGATCGAGGGGAAAACGCATAGCACCAGCTCTGAGAATCAGAAAAAAACTGGCAGAAACGTCTAGGTGGACTCAGCCCCTTAACTCTTTACCCGACAGCCCACTAGCAAAAATACAAACTAGAACTTTTTATAATATTACAATTTTACAAATAAAGTAAATAATAAAAGAAAGAAACAGGCCTATGTTTATATGAGACCAGTCTTCTTTTTTGGTTGCACTTATGCTTTTGTCGTACTTATGCTGTCCCAATTGCTTCCATTGCCTACCTCACCTGTAAATCGCTTTGGATAAAACCGTCTGGTAAATGACTAAATGTAGATGTAAATGGACAAGTCATTAACAACTTTGTGCAAAGCAAGGCAAACAATATAAATAAAAAGCAAAAACACTTAACTGAAAATTTATATTAAAGAGGGAAATAAACGAACGAACGAACAAATAAATGCAGCAAATGCCAAACCTTAGAATAAAAAAGAACATGCTACAAACAAATACATTTGTGTACAATACAAAGCAAACAAATTAAAAGCTTATACGTTTTTTTCTTAAATGGTAAGATTGGCTGATATTTCTTTTTTGGTGTGGCCTCACCCTCCGCTGTAGACAGTAATACTAATGCTGTCACGATCCCCATATTGCGTTTATCTGTAGATAAACTTTTTGCCAGATTCGACACTGTGGAGTCTGCATCTTGTCGTTTGTCATTGTCAAGGAATGACAAGCTCATAAAACGTGGGTCTAAGACTGCAGCTTGTGTATAAATGCTGGTGGCGAAATTTACCGTCAATTCCCATCTCTTGTCATTTTCTTCCGCAAGTGCTTTTGTTGTCAGGGCATGCTGTCATCATCGCACAGCACCAAATGGCGTCTCTTCATATTTATTAACATAGGCACTGTTCTCGTTGATCTCACGTTGTATCTTTTGATGTCACACTATGACCAAGCAGCCCAGTGTTAGGTTTTGATGCGCATACTGACTGCGTAACGTCACGTGAGTTTTTTTATTTGATTTTCGCGACTAACCGACTAATGAAAACCTATTCGACCAAGCCCCCATATCCATATCGACTAACGTTAGTCGACTATTTGGGGGCAGTATTACGAAATATCGTAATACGCAGCATCGATACACCCCTATTAAATCGACTCTACCACATATCTAAAATAAGGTTTAAACCAAAAGTCTATCCATCCATCCATTTTCTTCCGCTTATCTGGGGCCGGGTCGCGGGGGCAGCAATCTAAGCAGGGATGCCCAGACTTCCCTCTCCCTAGACACTTCCTCCATCTCTTCCGGGGGGACACCGAGGCGTTCCCAGGCCAGCCGGGAGACATAGTCCCTCCAGCGTGTCCTAGGTCTTCCCCGGGGTCTTCTCCCGGTGGGACATGCCCGGAACACCTTCCCGGGAAGGCGTCCAGGGGGCATCCGGAAAAGATGCCCAAGCCACCTCAGTTGACCCCTCTCGATGTGGAGAAGCAGCGGATCTACTCTGAGCTCCTCCCGAGTGACCGAGCTTCTCACCCTATCTCTAAGGGATCGTCCAGCCAACCTGCAGAGAAAGCTCATTTCGGCCGCCTGTATCCGGGATCTTGTCCTTTCGGTCATGACCCACAGCTCATGACCATAGGTGAGAGTAGGAACGTAGATTGACCGGTAAATCGAGAGCTTCTCCTTGCGGCTCAGCTCCTTCTTCACCACGACAGACCGGTACAGCGACCGCATTACTGCAGAAGCTGCACCGATCCGTCTGTCAATCTCCCGTTCCATCCTTCCCTCACATTGTGAACAAGACCCCCAGATACTTGAACTCCTCCACTTGAGGCAGGGACTCTCCACCTACCTGGAGTGGGCAAGCCACCCTTTTCCGACTGAGAACCATGGCCTCAGATTTGGAGGTGCTGATTCTCATACCAGCCGCTTCACACTCGGCTGCAAACCGTCCTAGTGCATGTTGAAGGTCCTGGTCTGATGGGGCCAGCATGACGACATCATCCGCCAAGAGCAGAGATGAAATCATGTGGTCCCCAAACCCGACGCCCTCCGGCCCCTGGCTGCGCCTAGAAATTCTGTCCATAAAAATTATGAACAGAACTCCGATAGTTGGAGCACACCCTCCGGTCCCCCTTCTTAAAAGAGGGACCACCACCCCGGTCTGCCAGTCCAAGGGCACTGTCCCCGACCGCCACGCGGTGCTGCAGAGGCGTGTCAGCCAAGACAGCCCCACAACATCCAGAGACTTGAGGTACTCAGGGCGGAGTTAAGCATTTTACTATTATTGTCAGATAGTTTATTCCTATAAACTCGTAATATTTCAATACTCGATACTCAATGCAATATTTATTTAAATAAGCGCTACAAGACCTGATCTTGGTAGCCTCATATAACGCTGCTTTTATTGTTTTTTGATAGCTTTAGCTTGTGAAATTGAGCTGTTATGACAGTAGCAGATTTTCTAAAGAAATTAGTAATAATTAACATCTTACAGTCTCAAGGACACTTCCAATATCAGTCATATCAACCTGACCCAAAAACATCACAGGTTGGTCACGGTAATATAAATGCAAAACAAGACTGCTGATGAGTTTACCAGTTAACATTCAAAGCAACCAGCCACCCATGTAGTTAGGGTGAGTCACAGGTCCCTCAGCCCACCATATGTTGCCCCTAAATGCAGAATGATTTTGCCTTAACAAATGCTGTTACAAAAAGATAGGCATCTTATTTATTATGCCTTGTCATAAATAGGCCGATCATTAAAAGGGTATAGTGGCACAACAGGTGCATTAAAACTTCAATGGTTATAACAACCACACTAGCTAGGGAACGTCCCCATGAAAAGCCACAACTTTCAATATCTATAACAGTTTTGCTCTCTCAGTTTCTTTGCCTCTTCGATCTTTCTGTCTTTTCTCTCTCAGTAAGGTGAGGAGACTCTCCTCTCTCTCTGCAAACAGCTGGTGGAACAAAGAGCCATTCAGACATGGGCAGCTGCTGAGGCTGGGAAGTCATTTAGGAGGATCTCAATATTTGGAGGAACAAATATTGCACTTCCAGCACAGGGGCCCAAACCACTGCCCTCTGCTTTTGATTTGAGGCCCTCTCTTGATATTATCACACTGAGGTCAGAGCCATTTAGACTCCTATGATCTAGAAGGACATTATTAAAGGTATAGAGAGAATGTGAAGAAGCACTTTTGGTTCAGAAGCCTCTTATTATTAAAGCACTTTGCAGTGTATGGGTTCTTTTTTGTTTTCTTGTTCTTTTAAGGGCTTTCGTTGTTACATTATAGTTTAGAATCACCAACGCATTGGTTTCTGCATTAGCCATGAAATACTTCATGCAAGTCATTTTTACCACACTTTAAGAAAGCATGCCAAAAGCAGATGTGAATAGTCGTGGAGCAGAGGGGGATGGGTGAAAGAAGGCTATGCTTAATACAGTCGGTTGAATTTCACTAATGGAGTTAATAATTTCAAAGGTTCTCACAAATGCTGATCACTTCATATGTGCAATTTAAAGCACAAATAAAAGTCAAGCCTTAGCAACGAAAATATACACAAATCTTTGATTATCATTTAAATGTACTAAATAATTTTTAATTACTTAATGCTTATTTCCAAATGTTTTCTGCGCACAAACTCCTAAGGAGTCACTGAAAGCATGCAACTATGTCAGCATCACAGGTAAGCCATGCAAAACCTGTCATGGGTTAAGGTCACATGTTAACAGAAATGATCATGACATACTGGTGATGTTTTAACACACATGGCCGTAAGACAAAAAAAGTAAAAATAACAACAGACAATGTGTGAACACAAAAACAAACAGAAACATACAATGGGGTGCTTTCTGTAATATGTTTAAAAGTCAATAGGTGTGACGATATGTTATGCAATGTTATTTTGATGAAAATCCTCTAAAGATGTTACAGTTACTACAATGGAATTTTTCATTAATTTCAGCTAAAGGTATGCAGGCAAGTCTGTGACTCTTCTAAAGGTGTCATGCACTGGGCTTTTTTATTGTTTTATACTGATGTATGAGGTCTACTTATGACGTTCGCATTGTTTTTACATTCAAAAACATAAAAATCAATAACTAATAGGCTATTTTCTACCCGGTTTTGATGACGATCTGACAAACGCTCGCTTTTAAAGGAATCCACTGTAATGTTTTACCCACGTGAGCTAGAACGTCTTTAAAAATAAACTTCGACCAAGCACTACTAATGTTGAAGGTTATGCAGCGACTGTGTTCTTTAACAACCAGGCACTGATTGCACAATATTTTGTGTTCTTAAACGTAATTTTTATTGCTTGCTCGCTCTATCTGGTTCCGCACAACTTGTGTTACTTTAGTACTGTCATGTGCGAACCAGTGGCCGAGACTAGAGTAGTCGTTTCTGTGGAGGTGGTGTTCAACCTATCAACGACATCATAGATAAGTGCATTCCAGGACCTGGCATTCGCTGGTAACAGTTGAAATTTCAGTAACAAGGGCGTTATCAGATCTGACACTTACAGGATGTTTGTTTGAAGAAAGTCCCTCTTATATAACAAAAGCACGGTTTTAAATGTATGTCTTAATTCATCGCTCCTTTAACATATAATAAAATGAGTTTGTTTGTGTTGCGAGAGCAATTACCTCATGTGACTCCTGCTGAAAGACTGTGTCTTAGTCTTTTAGGCAGAAAGATATAGTTCAATAACTCACAGCCACAACCTGGAAAAGTCATTAGCAAATCGACAGCAGCACACCCCAGTCTGAACATAATAAGTAGCTACTTCTCGCTGTTACTGTGTAGGTGGATCGGCTAACATCATATGGTTTATTTTGCAGCCCTGGCTCGAACCCAGAGAACCTCTTCACTGAGAAGTTAAAACTATTAAACAGGCATTCCATGCAGATGTCAACCTTACCATGAATAAATGAAGTTTGAACAAAGGTTCCTGTTGCTCGGTGGTTTGAACATGGTACTAGCAACGGCAAGGTCATGGGTTCGATCCCAGAGGTTACATATACCCTATACACATGTAAGTCACTTTGGATAAAAGCATCTGCTAAATGTAATGATTTTCTATAGTCAGTTAAGTGCCGTTTTCAGAATTGCAACATCCATAATGATACATTTTCCTCATTAATAGGCACATGAAAATTAAAATATAACTGTTTTGTGTTTTACGAAGAGGCATCCATTCTCTATTTGTTAGGTTTTTAGTTCACAGAAATCTTAAATGAACTCTCAAAATAGTTTTCCTTTCTGTCACATTCAAAAAAATTTTTTGGGGGGTAAAACTACCTTTAAGCTGGTTTGTTAGTCTACTTGCTGTCTGGCGTCTAACGTTTCTTAAACCTTAACCTATGGGCGAAGTCCAAAGAATTTTTGCTTCAGACAGAGTGTTTTCATATTTGCATATTTGTGTAAATACGCAATGATACAGTCGTCTTTGACATGTTTATAATGGAGGATATTCTCTTCAGCCCAAATGTTGGCTGCAAGTATGGCCACGTGTCAAACAGTGACACACTGGGGACGTGAAGTGGCCAGCTGCACTTACACAAAACCATTACTTCCAACAGTCATTTTCAAACTGATCAATCTATTCCAACGGGTCCAATTTTACATCTTTATCACCCTAAATCCCACAGCACGCACACAACCATCACACTTCATGTCCTCCACTTAGACCAAAGAACACACATACTTCAAGTGCCCAATGCTTTCACATAGAACGACCTCTATAGTATTTGTGAGTCACATCAGACACCCAAACACACTTGTATTAACATGCAACCTTTACTTGTGCACCTCTCTTGTAATGAATCATCAGCGATCCCAACAATGCCCACTGGGCTCAAATATGATAATGACAAAAACTACTGTTAATCAAGTGAACTGTGTGTAATGAGTATAAGATAGCACCACCCAGACAGCCAAAACATTTTCTGCCTCCCTCTATCATTGAGATTAAGTACAATAAGCAAGCAGTGATCTCTAACCCTGAGGACCTGAAATGACCTGTCAAGAAAGTCTTGACTCAGACAGCAGTCATATGTCTACCCTGATAGCACGCATACATCTGGCTTACGTCTATTTGACGTCTGCATTTACATCTTACAGACATCTACAATACATAGTTTGCTCATCTGCAATACGTCTTGGAGACGTCTGCTGTCAGACGTTATATAGACATCTTGAAGACGTCTGTAAGATCTTTATGATTTATAATGGATGTAAATCTGCTCTTTCTAAGATGTTTAGCAGATGTTTTTACGCAGCAAATCTCAAGATCTTTAGCAGACGTATTACAGACATTCAACGTCTCCGAGACGTATTGCAGATGAGCAAACTACGTATTGCAGATGTCTGTAAGATGTAAATGCAGATGTCAAATAGACGTAAGCCAGATGGATTGTGCTATCTGGGATATAGTCTTCATAAAACACGACGCCCACCTCTGAAATGCTGTACGAACAAACATTTCTTGACAGTACTTTCGAGAGATCTGATTGGTTTCTCAAACGATACACTACTACCCAATAACCACAGCAAACATTAATTTTCTCTCAAAAGGCACTTGCAAACATTATCGCTTTTCTGACATGCATGAACAGTTTGACTGGAACCCACAGTAAATTCCCCAGAGGGAATCAACCATGCACCAATACTAAAAGAGCGTTAGAGCAAAAGATCTCAACTTCAGCATTAGTTTTGTGAATGTGTAACTAAGTAGATCATGAAGATGGAATGGATTACGTTAGATTAACTATCACAACAAGCCAGATTCTGAGTTATCTGGTAAAGTATTCTATTCAATAACCACACCATTTGAACTAATGTTACAACCAGGATGTTGTCTGTGAAACATCCAGTTGCTCATATTTAATACCAAAGTAAAAAGTGAACACATTAATACAGAATGCATATAAAAATATTTTTTTTCCAAAGGATGTCATCTAGAATGATACTCCCATTGAAAATGAAAGATGCAAATTGAAAGGCATATAAAACACAAGACATTACTCAGATATGAGGATGTCTTGTGTCCTAGGGTATTCTTATTGTATTGTTCATGGTAACAGTTTAGTAGCTGTCAGTCCAGAGTACAAAACTGTAGAAAGAGTAACAGGGATCTTTCAAATAAGTCTCCCTTATAATATCAAAGACATCATCAAGGCTTCTTCTAACAAACTCCTTGTAATGTTAATGTTTCTAAAAATGGTATATTTATAGGATTTCTCATTACACACATTGTAAGAGACTTCACATCATGTCTGTGCAAATGTCCTCCAGTGTTATTTAAACTATGTACATTCATTTCGATTAAATTAAATTTCTGTGCAGGGCAGTGCACTCACCCTCAAATACCAGGCTTGATAAAGACATGATTAACAGAATTAGTTAAAAGCTTGCTGCTGGATAAAACCCAACTGTAGCCCAGATGTCACAAGTCATCACAGTTCAATCATATCAGTTTCACGGCTCTTAAGGACCACATCAAAACATCTACTTAAGACCACGCATGCTTCCCAAACAAAAGTGTTTAGTTTAGTTTTTTTAAGCTGACTTTTGTTTAGCTCCAGCAGGGTTTCTTCTACACTGTGTGCACTATGCAGTGAAAACAAGTTAAGCTTTTGCGTAAGGCGCGTTGTCAAAGTGTGGGCATTACGGCAACGATCGAACAGTTGTAAATGTGTTGCTAAGATTACAGTGAAGTTGAAGCGGAGAGACACTCGGGTTGCTGTGAAACGTGCAAGCGCTGTTTCATGAAGCGAGCATGAGATAGTAAACATGTTTGAAAACTATTTCTTTAACAACGACCCTGAGTCATTTTTAATAAACACAAAATACATAGTTAACACAAAAGCTTCAACAAAAACAAAGTGACATACCAGCGAATCTTCAATGCTCAAGAACTTTCTTGGTGACTTGACGGAATAACGTTTCCTTCGCCTGACTCAAGAAAGGACCGTGCAAAATCTTCGTTTGGGGTATTAATTAATATACTAAAAAATACCACAGTTTTCGAGATGACAGTGAATGTGACAGATCTTAAAAAGTTTTAAATACCTCTCCCGCGTTCAGTGTGTTTCTGTGAGTGTTTCAGTGGGAGGGGCCAGTAGGAGGAGGCTGCGATTCCCATCCATCAAGACAAATAAGAGGTTGAAGTGGGTTTGAAAACCATCACCTTCTGAAGACGAAGTCATAGCACTTGAGCACTATACAATAGTAATACTATTATTAATTATAATAATTTATATTGTTAGACGTTGTATTTATGATAAGTTTAATCATCTCCATGTTAATTTAAAAAATGCTTTTTGGCAATGATTATAATATCTTATTTAATTTATTATCTAATATTAACTATTAATATTTAGTGTAGTCTTAAAATAAATTTAAATTACAGTATAAAAATATATAAGTAGCTTTAGATGCAGAATGTCATACTAGTTGGAATACTGTTGCATTTCTCATTTGCACAAACAGGCCTTACACATGCACATTTGACGGACACTCTGATCCAAAGCGACTGACTGCATTTGTGTTATCAGTACATGCATTCTGGACTGGAAACATATCCTTGGCATTGCTTCATATAGCCTTAACCTATGCAATGCTCAATAATGGAAACAATCTATGTGTTAAATTGTCACATTTTCAGTTACTTTGTGTGGCTATCATACTAACAACCAAATTTGAATCAATTTAGTTTTTATATAAAATTCGTTCAAATACTTCGACCCAGCCAAGGTCTTAATCCACAGTATGGCACCACTAAAAAAATCTTCAGTTCAGAACCTAAATTTAATACAGACAACAATAAAAAGAACATTTTTAGACAATTTTTTTTTAACATGCTAAATGAAATAGACTGACCGGCAATTAAATTACTACGTTTACAAAATAAGTCCTGTCGGCTTGTACATTATTCTTTTTTTGTTATTCTTTAAAAAATAAGTCTGTTTTTCAAGACTACATAAATTTGAGCTATAAATCAAGATAAATCAGATTTTTTTCACAGTATGAGTTTTATCTGTTAAACCTTTTGGTGATAACTTTATAACTGTCATGGCAGATGCTTTAATTCAAGGCAAAGGGTAAGCTGACCTGACATTGCTTTGACAGTCCTCTCCTTCAGCTCTATTTTGTTAAAAGAGGGTCTTCAGATGCCTTCAATACTTAGCGATACATTTTGTTTTGGAGAAGAACTAAATAAAAACTATCCTCTGACAATGAAGCTTCAAAAGTATTGGTACGTAGTTAGCCCAATAGATGTATCATTTTACATTGAATAACATCGTTTAATCCACAAATTGTTTTCCCCTACTTTGTACACCGCTTTGGAGTAAAAGCGTGTGCTAAATGACTAAATGTTAATGTGAATATCAATAAAGGCAGCTTACAGATTTAATGTATGGTTTATTTAAATACACATAAGGGTTTTAAATTAACTTTAAAAATATTTTAGCTTAAAGAAAGAAACCTTATTTAGTCAAATGCCATGACAGTTTAATAGTTCAGGCAATGAATACATGTTTTGGTTTATTTGCTATAGCAGGGTTGATTTGTTTACTTTTTTATCGGTCTGTGTGTTTTTATATTCTTGCTGCTGTCTCCTTTCCTGTCTTGTTTTCCTGAACAAACAGACTTATGTTGTCTGACTGAAATGTTCTCCTCTGTTGTAAAGGATTGGAAATGCATTACTGCAGCTTACAGTGTAAATGTCAGAGTCGTGATTTGCGACTAATGAGACAGCCCCCTTGCAAGAAGGAAAACTTTGTTTTGGAGCTTCTTGCTGTCTTCATGAAAACATCGATATGCAGCTTTTGAGTGTCAATGAAGATGTACTCAGAGAGTTTGTGTCACATTTCCTTTCTCATACATATTTATGCCTCAGAACGAGGCCTACTCAAAGCGTATGCATAGATGCAAAGAGATGTGATGAAATCTAGTCCTGTACATGAATCCTTTGCCCTAATTTTAATTCCTTTGGTCCACATATATAGATATATATTTGTCAAAAAAACATTTGTATTAACAGTATAATTTTAAATCGTAAATAAGAATGAAAAATAACGAAACAGACAAACAACTACAATAACAATAAAGAAAACATGTCAAGAATACACATTTTTGCTTTATTAAATGTTGTTATTGTCACATCATTTTCCATATTTTAAATATTACTTTGTATTGCGCAGACATGTGCAAGCAAACATGTTTATGACAACATTTGTGGAATGTACAAATAAAAAAGGTGGTGGTTTCATGACAGGTGAAAAAACACTCACCTAACCTCACATTCATATTAAAATGAAAAACAAAGTATTTAGAAAAAAATAGCTGTTTCTTAACCCTACTCTCTCTTAAAAGTAGATATTATACATTCCCTGACCTTTTAAGCTTTGTAGGCACATTTGATGAAGTCTTTTATTTGATTTTTGAGCATACACAGAATGTGTATAATTCGTTTTACATGTTGGGTGAGGTGGGGTGAAAAAAATAAACATAACAACATAGATCATTACATATTGATCAAAATATATATAAAAATATATAAATAATTTATAAATATAAATAAATAACTGTGCAAATACACGTGTACGCATCATGATATGTGGTAATTTAAGAGTTATTGTATGTAAAATTTTGTAGAGGCTCAGTGCAAGAGCATATAACGTAATTACAGATTCCGTCCAACCAAAATAATTTATGGCGTATGCTGCCCTCTTGTGGAATGTTTCTTTCGAATCATGTTGGGGAACGAGTGAAAACATTTACGAACCACAATCCATTTCTCACTTCTTGAGAAAAGCCCCTTTCGTTAAATGTATGTTCCTTATACGGAGCATTTATGTTGTAAGTATTGGCAACCAGTAACTTTGCATAATTTGTAAGCAACCTACGTTTCCAATTTATATTTGCATATCATTTTACGGAATCAGCAACTAAGCTAAATAAAGCTATGTCAAGACTTAAACAAAAAGTTAATAATACATAATATCTTAAAATCTACACAAGAGAAATATATGGCGTCAACTGTGCGTCAAATGAGTGCCCAATCACGGTTAAGACTGAGCGCATGCGCTCATGACTGTGCTCGCCTCCCCTCAGCGCGTTTTCATATGATAGCTTTCTTTGTGAGTATTTTCAGGCTCATGAAATGACCGTTGTCCAACACTCTCCAGAGGCTGACAGCCAAACCAACGGGAAAGAGCCACAATGTAACAATTTAACAGACATTAAAGAGGGGAATTCTGTTAGAGGGTTTGATCGATCGAATGTTCTAGAAGGGTCATGTGATGTCCGGAGACCAGTTATTTCGCACTTAAAAAAATACTCTGACGTACTATTCTGCTTTATAGATTCGTCGGTCCGTCGCGTCAAGACATGTTCATCTCGCTCCGTTCGAAGATATTTAGGGTAATAAGTAAAGGAGCATTTTTATTTAATATATTTTAAAACACTACTTTCTTTTTGTTTAAAGCTTTATGGAGAAGGGAACACGTGAGGGGTCTCATCCAATGGGATTGCACGCTTTCAGCAGGAGGGTATAAATACCAGGCGGTTTCTTTGCGAGACGTCCGCCATTGATAACTATCCTTTCAAAGAAACGGTCCTTTTAGTCATGTAATGATATATGACGCGAGCCTGTTCTGTTCGCGTTGAAGAATATATTTACTAGAATAAATAGTCTCTTTCGAGGGGTTTTCCGGGCGCAAAAGAATCAACAAGATCCTTCGATTGGTGAAGTTTTCCAACAGAGCTTCTCCAGCACTGCAGCGTCTGTCTCAGTTCGACCGTTTAAGATTTCTTTGTTTGTGCCAGAGACGGAAAGGTAAAATTTTGAGACCACGTTGAGCTGGCTGCCTTTAGCTGGCGGATTGGTTAGGGGAGGGACTGTAAGTGAGCACAATGCCAGCATCTGACGGGGCGGGGTAATCTTTGGTTAGTTTTGCTAAAACTAGCCAGGCGCCATTTTGTGATTTGAGGCTTGCTAACACTATTATCGATTATTTCATGTAAACAGTATCTGCCTTGTCACGTTAAATGTTAACCACACAAAGGTGTCTTGTGGGGTTGAATGTTGTCCCGGAGTATCCCTTAACTGATTGCAGACGTGTTTTTGTGGCGTTCATTTTTAGGCGGATTATGGGATTGCGTCACTCCTAAAAGGTCATAGGGTTTATGTAACGCAGTGCTCTTGCATAAAGCTAGATCAAAATATGGATTTATTTTGAACTATATATTTTTTCACTCCAAGAGTCATGTTAGTCCTATTAATCTCGTGATTTTGTTGACATTTGATACGTAGTGGTCAGAATAGACGAATGTTATGTCTCTGTCTCAAACGTCCGAATTGTCTTAAATTGGTGTATGGTAATTAATAAGTTGTAACAGCGAAACTATTGTAATCATAAACTTTTTTTAGAAAATAAAAATTAACTTTTTGAAATAGTTTCTTTTCTTCCAAGTGAACTTTTTTAAATTGAAATCGGACACTCATTTTACCTCTCCTCATCCCTCCATAATTTATCATTTTTTATTTATGTGTACTTATAAGTGTTTTGACTTTCTGATGTTGTGCAATTGCTGTATAGCTTAAAAAAAATAAATTGACTGTTTCCACAATTTCTTTTGTATATTGTATGAAGACGTTTGTCAGTCCTCAAGGCTATTTATAGGTTTTATTTATTTTTTGTGAATAATTTTTTTTAATAAAGTACACCGAATGATCAATGTACCTTGTAAACGTTTTTGAGTATGGGCAAAAAGAGACGAGTGTGATATCTTCAGGTTGGGGTAAGTGGTATTATAAATAATGGAGCCTGCAAGTTTTACGTGGCCGGTTCAGGATAAAAATCTGTATTATAAAGTCGTTCTTATTAAATAAGAATGGTGTCGCATGTCATAAATGTATTGTGTGTTCGGAAATGTTCTGTTCATTCGTTAGACAGCAGAGGGCAGTGCATACTTAAAGTCTGCTCTATTCGATGGCTCTGGTGCTGTATTTCTCCAACCAGGATTTCCTTAAACTTTCGGAGTACGACAGGTCTCTAAAAAAATCGTTGTTTTTGATGCACATTATCATAAAGCATCTGAAGTTAAAGTCGTCACGATTGTGGTTCAGATTGGGACAGCTTGTTCTTGTCTGCTGCTTGTTATGTTTCCCTCCAGATAATAAACGGCAGTGAATGAAATTGCGATTTTGACACTGCTCTCCCTGTTTACAGTTGCACATACAGTGGCTGTGTAATGCCTGCAGAGCTGCCCAGGCGTATCTGCAAAAATCCTTTCTTCACCTGTCACTCCCTGGTTGAGCTCAGACTATGTCTGATGTGAAACCCCCACGGAATTTCACCATGAATGGAAATCCCCCTCCCCCTGAGTTCAAGAACCCCAAAGAGCCGGGGCGTCTTACCAACCAGTTGGAGTATCTAGAAAAAGTGGCGATGAAGTCAGTGTGGAGACATCACTTCTCCTGGCCTTTCAGACAGCCTGTGGATGCGGTCAGGCTTCATTTGCCTGTAAGTCTCAAACTGGTCTGCTTTCATTAGGAAATTCTAACAAATTTGGAAAGTGTGCTGAAGGTGTTTAAAATGTTACATATAATTTAAAGCCATTTTTTGCACACCTTGGGGATGCAAATTTAACTTTGTCATCAATAAGATTTCATCGTGGTGCACACAGTCGCTCAATATTTTCTATATTCTATACTGTATTTAGGATTATTATACAATCATCAAAAAACCAATGGATTTGGGCACCGTTAAAAAGCGGCTCGAGAACAGCTACTACTGGAAGGCAATGGAATGCGTTGAAGACTTCAACACAATGTTCACAAACTGTTACGTGTACAATCGGGTGAGAACTCTGCTTTCATTTTAGTTAATATTTCTTCAATACGAAGATTTCGTATTATAATACATTTTTTGTGTGGTTTTAGCCAGGAGACGATATTGTTATGATGGCACAAGCCCTTGAGAAGCTTTTCTTGGAGAAGGTGGCACAGATGCCTCAGGATGAGTTTGAGATCTCCACTCTGACCACTAAAGCTCCAGTCAAAGGAGGAAGGAAGGCTTTAGCAGGTATTATTAACCTTAAGGCTTTTTGAAACATGTAGACGTGGTCGCCCAATGCAGGCATAGCTTAGCATTTTAATGCTGTGCTTTTTTAATGTAAGTGGCGACAGTATGTTTCATCTTTTATATTGTCTTTCTTTATTCTGTCAGCTCTAAAGATTAGGCCGCAGTCGCCTGTGTCTGAGGTGGTCTTCCAACAGACAGTAACGGTCATCCCTCCTGATGCTTTGCATACACTTTCCTCCACTCCTCTGTCTGCTCAGCTCACAACCAAAGTAAGTTGCACACACACCATTTGCATTTTCTTTGTTACTGTACTTAAATGGCACTGCAGTCATAAAGTAGTAAACAGACATGATATGAACATTTATGTGTTTTAAAATGTTTATTAGAATTTGTTAGCTTGGTTTTACCTGAGATATAATAACTTATTACATTTTAAATATGTTTAAATGTGTGTTTTTTTTAGTTAAAAAATGGAGTGAAAAGAAAAGCAGACACCACGACCCCTTCCGCTTCTTCCTTCACTAGCTGCGAGTCTTCACCTTGTGTAACAGAACCAAAAGCCCTTAAAATACTTTCAAGGCGTGGCAGCGGTCGACCTATTAAACCCCCCTGTAAAGACCTTCCTGAATCGACACCACAACATCAGTTGGGCAGAAGGACCAAACTCTCAGAGAGACTCAAATACTGCAATGCCATCCTTAAAGAGATGTGTTCTAAAAAGCATTCAGCTTATGCCTGGGCTTTTTATAAGCCTGTGGATGCTAAGGCTCTAGGCCTTCATGACTATCATGAAATCATCCACCAGCCGATGGATATGAGTACTATTAAAGTGAGTAGCCTGCAAGAAAGAAAACATTATTTCAAAATCTTATTGGATCTTTGTTTACTATTATTGTTTGATGTGTAATAGTTAGGTTGTTATTTTTACCTACAGAAAAAGTTGGAAACTCGTGGGTATACAGATGCATTGCAGTTCGCTGCAGATATGCGGCTCATGTTTTCAAACTGCTACAAATACAATCCACCTGCCCATGAGGTTGTGGCCATGGCAAGGAAACTCCAGGTATGTGATTTAGGTGGATTGGTAATTTTTAAAAAGCAGTTGTTGGATATATTTCTTGTTTGTAGATGCGTAATAGGCATGTTGCGCAGATATTTTAGTCTAACAGTCACATGCTGGCCTTTTTTTACCCAGGATGTATTTGAGTCTTGCTTCTCTAAGATTCCTGATGAACCAAGAAATGCAGCTCCAACTAGTGAGAACACCATGAAGAAGAAGAGAGTGGAGAGAGCTCCAAGTCAGTTCAGCTCTGATAGTAGTGACGGTGAATCCTCATCTCAATCAGAAAAAACCTCAGACTCTGAAGATGAAGAGGAGAGAACTCAGAGACTCGTTACTCTGGAAGAGCAGGTAAGACATTTAACCACTGTGTTGACACCCCATGTTCTGTTCCAAACCCTATAATATGCCTTGAGAAGCCGTATTTAGGGCATCAGAGGCATATTAAGGCTGTTCCAGACCACAGGCATTTTAATAATCCTGGATTATGAGTTTTGAGAAATATTGCACAGTAGCATATACATTTATACATATGGTATACTTGTTATAGTTACTTAAGATGTTTTTGTCATTTTCCCCATGGGGCTTTAAGTGGCCTTGAATAACAGCGGTTATGTTTAGGCAGCTCACTAAGATGACTAAAGTTTTTTTACAAAACAACATAATCAAAATTACATTTTTCTCTTTACGTACCAGTTGAAAGCTGTACGAGAGCAACTGCAACTACTAACCCAAACGCCCCTCCTGAAACCGAAAAAAAAAGAAAAGTCCAAGAAGAAGAGAAAGAAAGAGAGAGAGTCTGGCAAGCGAAAATGTGAAGAAATAAAGAAACAAGTCAAAATACAGAAAAGGTCAAGCAGCAGCAAATCATCAGGGTAAGAAAATATGTTTTCCATGTATTCACAATTAAAATACCTTCACAACTTAAATCATTAACAATTCTATCCTATTGTAAAAAGCAATTTATATATTGGACAGTAAAAGCCTGGTTGAATGCGTTTATATAGTTCAATACCGTGAGGCACAATGGAAAAAAAACATGGCACTGCTGTTCACTGCTGTTCACAGGCGGATAAAGCAAAGCAAAGCATTTGATTCTGAAGAGGAGAAAAACGTATTGCCCATGTTTTATGAAGAAAAACGGCGACTAAGTCTGGATATTAACAAGCTACCTGGAGACAAGCTTGGCAAAGTAGTGAGCATCATCAAGGCGAGAGAGCCTATGCTCAGAGACACAGACCCTGAGGAGATTGAGATTGACTTTGAGACACTCAAACCTTCAACTCTTCGAGCTCTTGAGTGCTACGTTATGACTTGCCTTCAGAAGAAAACAAAAGAAACCGACCGTGAGTATTATTAACAGCGTTTCATGTTGGGCCGCGTAGTAGAGGAGAGTGTTGAGCGAGGCCGGAAATCAGGAAACACTGGCTACTATAAAGTAAAAATGTATCATCCTTAATTTATTGAATCTTTGTGAAATGTGGACCAAAAGTGTAGCTGCCAAGCCAGATGTTGTTACGAATACAAATAATAATGTGAGTGTTATAACTAGGCATTTTGTGTAAAAATAAAATAAAATTTGCGCCATTTAAAGAGTCTTTAATACACCGTCTGATTAAAACTGAGAATTGAGTAAAGATTTTAAATTGAAGTAATAGGATATAAACTACCAGGCTAATCAGTTTACTTTTTTTAGTAAAGAAGAACCAAAATAATTCTAAAACGAAGGAAACAGGGAAGGAGCTGCAGAACACATCTGGTGATCCAAACTGTAATAAAAATGCCAAGAGTAAGTTGTTTTTAAAATAACAAATATACATTCAACAGTGAGCATCTGACACTTAACAGTATAGTTTTACTGATGTGGAATCTATATTTTTCATTCTGTTTGTGTGGTGTAGTTGAAGACGAGGGGGAGTTGAAAGACATGACACGTCTGTCTCGTCTAAGTGAGAGCAGCAGCAGTTCGTCCAGCTCTCACAGCAGTAGTATTGAGTCTAGCTCTTCTGATAGCTGTGACTCTGATTCAGGTTAGCTGCTCTACACCTATTCTCCAACCCATTTACTCACTGTCATTTATGTCAGCCTCTGGCCCGCTCTTATTTGGACACTAATGCAGAACATTTTTTTAAACATTATTTGGACATGTGCCCATGTCCCAACAATAAAAACTCTTTCACTTATTTCACCATAAGCAAATACTTCAGGTTCACTGTTATGTTTTCTTTGTAAATTAAACCATTTGGTGTGTTGTTTTCCCCACAACTTGTCATTTGATTATTTTATTGATTAAATATCTATTTTTGCACTTTTGGCTTCAAATGCAAAACAACTCCTTGTCAAATTTCTTTTTCTATTGCACTTTGTCTCTAGTTTTGCCTTGATGCTATTTATTTGTTATTTAATGTTTTTTAATCACAATCACTCATTAACGGTGTGGCTGTAGTTAAAGATAAGTTTGAGACCAGCTGGCTCCTAGTTTGGGGTTACTCTGGGATTGTTTAATACAAACAATAGTTTTGTAAAGGCGTAGAAGAAAGAGTTGTTGCTAATGAAATGTAGGATTTCTTTATTAAGAAAAGAAGAGTGCTTGTCATGTCTTTCATCCAAGGTATCATTTTCATCTGGTTTATGTTTGCTGCACTTTTGTAGTTTTACTACTTCTACTTTTGGTTTTACAGAGATGTGTATCTGCAATAGTCTCAGATACATTTTAAATCGTACATTGTTATGGTTATGAGTTGTAAACTGTAGTTAAGGCAAAAGGAATGTAGGGCCAAACAAAGCTGTCATAACAAGACTAACACCTGTTCTGCTTTACAGTCATTACATTTTTTTTTGTAATGCGTGAATTCTGTTTTCCTAAAGAGGTGTTAGCTTATCCATTGATTTTGATGTTTGATACTGCTTGATTTAATAAACAGAATTTGATAGACAGTTGTAATATAAGATTAATGTGTTTTATTTGCCATTTGCTTTGTCATCTCTCCTTGTTTAATTAATCATCACAAAACACAGTCCTAAAAATTGCACTTGCTCTCAATTATGACAGTGAATGAATCTTTTGGAGTTCCTATGAATGATCGGTTGCTTTAAAATATCTATTTGCTTTCTTCAAAGTATTCTATGGACACTTTACACCTTAATTTGCATATACAGTTTGTATTTTCATTAGCTCAAATGAGCAGAGTCAGTCAGAAGAAATGCCAATGGGATGGGGTTGGCCTATAGACAGCTTTCAATAAGTTGAAATGACTACAGTGTGCATTCTGCGTGTCTTACAGTACAGAAATCTAAGAGGAAGCAAAGAAAAGCCACAGGCCATACCAACAAAATTAAAAACAAGGTAAAAAGCACACAAGCCAATGAAAGATAAAACGCATCTAATAGCCCAATTGTTAATCTTTGATGGCACATGGAGCATTTCACTTTATGTTGGATTTTTCTTGTGAAATATTGCCCTACTGTGTCCCCCTTCCCCAAACAGGCATTGTTCCAGGTAGCTACTGATGAAAAGGACCCTTCACCTGCCTCAGTTATCAAGTCTCACCAAGCATCACTACCTTCAGAGGCAAACTCACGGCAAGAAAAAAAGCTTGCGGCAGACACCATCACAGCAATCCCAGGTTAGATTCAATGCCATTGTTTATCATTTTAATCACATTTTGTTTTTACAATACTATGATTAAATATCAAATTCGAAAAACAGGATCATTGTTGCACCAGATTTAATTTGTGTGCCTCATCTTAAAATATTGCATTTGAATACCAGATGGATCTTGGCAGCTTAGAATGATCATTTAACACGTTTCTGTCCATCCCTCCACCCACTTTCCATGACAGCCTTACACTCTCGGCTGCCGCCTCAGCCATCCAGACCTAGTGGCAAAGCTGCCCCACTACCTCTTAAAAACGGGACAGCTTCCTTGCCTTGCAGCCTACCTCCAGACCACGAACCCCATGATTTACTGAATACTTTCTCCAGCTCTCCATGTAAAGACTCCAGAACAGCCCCACACACGTGCTCCACTGTGTCAATCGCTACACGTATACCTGCCTCACCTCCTGCAGATCCCCCATTGTCCTGTATTCCATCACTTGATCTTCCACATTCCCCCCCCTATCCTCACCAAATCGACTGTCAGGTTTCCACATCACCTGCTGCTGCAGAAAAGCCTCCAAATATATCTCAGCGGGAAGGTAAGCATTCGTTTTGGTGCAAGTACTGATGCCCGCCTATCATTCACCCTTGCTTGCCAGCCTTACAGGCGTCTACTGTATTAATATTATGTGCATTGACCCTGCAGATTTTTCCTGTCCATTGCCGGCTAGCATTGTTTGTTTGTCCTAACTGTTTTTTGTTAACCACTTCTAATTGATTTGACTCCCCAGCTGCATGGCATCCCTTTGCTTCCTCTTCCTAACAGCATGATGAAAATCTAGGGGTTAATATTTACTGTCAGAAAAAAAAGCTCTCTCTTTCTCCCATTCAGGTCCCCCCCCTCTTCTGTCACCACTGACCTCGCCTTCTACAGCCATGTCTGTCATAGGATCACAACCTACCTCCGGCTCACAGTTTGAGGTAATAATTTATTTTATGTTGAACTTTTTTTGTTTTAAACAAGATTACAGTTTGTTTTCGGAAGGAAAAATAAGGAGATGTTAATGTTTTGTTAATAGTAAACAATATATTTTTAGCAGATGCTTTCTTATTACACTTACTTATAAAACAGATATCATATTTATATATATATTTTTTTATAGAAAAATAAAAACATCAAGCCAATACGATTTTGAGAGATTATACACCGTAATCTCGCTCTCTAGCACTGTAGGTTGTTATCACCTCTGCCAGAGAGTCCTGTAGCCAGTATGGGGGATGAGCAGAGCTGCCCAGAGACACTGGAAGAATCCTCCATGCCTGGTCAGCATTTATTCTTGAAATTCCCTCTAAATGAGCCTGTGCCTTTTCTGAGATTTTTTTTTTCTAGGAGGTAAGCATGATGGCAGTGAACTATGCAAGTCCATTCAAGATGCCAAAACCAACTTGCCCAAAAAGGTTAAGACACTTTACATGGGTACATGCATGCCAGGCTAAACTAATATCAATTTGGTTTTTCATCTTTAAACTTGGACCTGTTCATTGTGTATTTGAAGGAACTTGTTCTGAAGAATGCAGACTCCTGGACAAGTCTGGGGAAAATGGCTTCTCTGGCTCCTTGCACCATTAAGTCATCTAAGGAGAGTTTCCAGCAGTTCCGTAAAGTTGCTATGGAGAAAGAGGAACGGGAGAGAGCTCGTAAATTGCAGTTGGAAGCTGGCAGAGAAAAGTCCAGCACAGACAAAAGCGGGTATAAGGAGAATTCTGATTCCATGTGGGCTAGTTTTTGAATTGTATATCACCGTATACATGTTTTAACCACTGATATCAAATAATAATTTAAGATCATTTTTAATTTTGTTTTCATATTGAAATTTTATTGAAACTGTGATGAAAGTAGTTACCACCGTGTGGTTCCCTCGACCGAAATTCTATGCATTTTTCCCATAGACTTCTGGAAGTTCACAAAAATAAGATCTGTGATTAATATATGTAATGTTCATGATGTTTACAGGTCTTGTCAGAAGATAATCTTTACAGATTAACACATCATTTGCTATTGTTGAAACCTAAATACAATCGGAATAAGTAAAAAGCTAAAACGATGCTATAAACCGAGTAACACGTATGGTCGCTCGATATCAACGCCACCACCACCAAGACTCCGACAAATTTCTCAAACTTTAATAAAAACATGCTCCCTGGTAAGTAATTACTCCGGAAATGAACCCCCAACAATGATTTTAAACTTTTGTGCAAATGTTGCATTATTTGTGAGATTTATATGCGCAGTGACATCTAACGTAGTTGCTTTAAGCAACTTGTTAGCAACCGTCGTTTTAAAGACACAATAAAGGTTTAAAAAAATTACAAGCGTATTATAACTTGTGTGTTTTATGTCATAGATTAAAATAGCTACAGACCTTATTTCAGGTGATTTACCAAAAATCCATAGACATTTGGGCGATGGAACCAGAAGTTTTAAAATGCTTACTTGTGTAAAGTACCACCCGCTGGTCCAAAGACGGTATCCAGAGGCGTGGCGAAGGCTTCACACGTGTTCTTGTCTTTCCTTTGTTTGGTGAAAAAACCATTTGGATGAAAACATATTTCATTTAATTACCAACATTTTATCTGACTCCAATTAATAATATTTCGACTTCTCATTTAGTTTACTTTTACTTTTATCATTAATAATTATGTAATTTGGATTAATGTCTGATTCTTCTGCCTAATTCTAAATTACACTCCTTCATCCGATTCTCAGTGTCGCTTAGAGTCTCGCGCCGGCCGTTACACGCGGATCTCATGGCCACAAACTAGTCAGTCTTGGTCACTGCCAGAGGTTCTATGACTAGTAATACTCAGAAAGCATTATTTGATCTAGTCCCCTTAGACTATAAAAACTTAATTAAAGTAATGATTATTTCTAACCAGAGGTCATGACCACTCCATAGAGATAAATAGACCAATCTTACTTCCTCTGATGGTAGCTTTGTATAATCATGCCATAGTTTCCTATGTACACTTAGTTAGAATAATATTCCAATAACCAGAGGTTTGAGACTTACCTTATTTAGATTGGTCAGACAACATATGTGCTGTTCTAAACGGAAACATTAGTCCCTACGGTCTAAGTACACTTAAACTAATGCCAAGTAGTTAGCCGGAGCTCTAAAATCTCAGCTGGCGTGCCCCAATGCTCCACCTAATACAGGATTTTAGTCCGTCACTAACCTGAACGTAGATTTGTGGTAACAAAGGATATAGCGTGATCTACTAAAGTTTATAAATTCAGAAGAATACAGAATGAATTCAAACATAACAATTTATTAGCCAGGTAAAGAAAGCATAATTCAAATCCAATTCAAGATTCCATTCAATAATCAAAAGCAATCAATAATTCAATAACAAATAATAGAAAATCATAAGAAATAAAGTAAAGAGAAATTCAGTATTGCATACCTGGCAAGAGACGACACACAGAAATTAGTGTGGGAGATCTGGCTACAGATTCCCTGATATTTTTGCCAACCATCCT
Source organism: Triplophysa tibetana (assembly GCA_008369825.1). Lineage (NCBI taxonomy): Eukaryota > Metazoa > Chordata > Actinopteri > Cypriniformes > Nemacheilidae > Triplophysa > Triplophysa tibetana. The sequence continues at coordinate 13,127,068 of CM017905.1, read as the reverse complement.
TAAATACCAAACCAGACAAAGCATTATGTAAATTCTTTAGAATTAGGGATTTGGAGGTGATTGGGTCTTGTGAGCCCAGGGGTTGAACTTAATCTACATAGAGTAGGTGATTGGTGAAAGTTACCAAATGTGTGAGACATGTTCCAGCACTGAGGAACGTTTGCTAAATTATTATAAACATTGTTGTTACATTCTGTTGTTATGGAAGTGAGACCATTGTACCAGTTACACTGAGACCGTTTGGATGATACCAAACATGTGTACGTTTTGTGTGAATGTGTAGTGTTTTCTTGTAGCTTTTGGGTGTCCTGCGTTGAGTTAGAGGAAATGAACTGTAGGGGGTGCAGAGTGAGGTGTGCATTTGTGATTCACAGGTATGCGTCGTTTGATATGCAGATTGCATCTCACTAGGGAGTTTGTTGTACTGGAGGAAGTCCGTTGTTTCTCAAAGGAAGGTGCCCTTTTGGTTCAGGACTCCCACTGTACCGCGAGATGTTCTCTGTCTTTTCTCGAGAAGATTGTCTTTGATCAGGAGTGGGTGTGTTGTTTTCAGGAAGGGGCACCCTTTTGGGTTTAGGTTCCCCACTGTGCTTATCAACGTCCTCTGTTTCCAAGGAGAAGAATAATGTCTCTGGTCGGGACATTTTGGCTCCGACCTTACACTTGCTTCCAGGGTTTGCATTAATAAATACGTCATCTCTTGAGTCTCTCCATTGGAACAAAACGGAAAATGCCGTGGTCTTCACCGAAATTTACGACGCCTTCGTCATTTTCCTGCAAATCAAGCCTCAGGTTCATGTACAGCTGACGGATAACAGAAGTTCGATACTAACTTTAATAGAGCTCTCTATATGGACATTTCTATTAAACAAACGCACCGATTCGGTTCAAAAGACCTTTGCTAAAGAGTACATAACTAAGGATTTTTAAGGTCCCACTTTGGTTTATGTATTGTCCAACAACAAGTTTATGAACATAGGTGTAAAAACACTATTATTTCGTAACAATAGACCAAAGAGCCTTACCAAGCAGTTTTTTGATCAATGGATGCAGTTTTTGCAGCTTTAAAAAATTGCCTCCCATTCTAATGCTGGAAAGAAAAAGGATACATGGTATTATAACTCAAATTGTATTATTCTTCAAGAAGAAATTCATATTCATTCAGGATGCTTTGAGGGCGGTAAAACATGGGGAAATTCTGTTTTGCCTATGATATATCCCTTTAACAACAGTAGTGTAGGCATGTAAGAAGTAGATACTTATTTTCATTCTTTTTTTATTGTTTATCCTAGTTCTGTAAGAACCCTAGTACAACTCTTATCATATGTCTTCCTCTGTATGTCTATCTAAGGGGGACGTGCAAAATGTGCGATACTAGGTCTCCTTCAGGACTGGATTTAACTAATCAGAGCAGGGCTTCTACATCAGTAATATATCACGAGTGATTTTAAAATAATAGCCCAGAAGAGGTGTAGGAAAATCTATTATATGGAATAGTGACCATTACTATTCTGTATTGAATAAGCTTTTGTCTAGCCTGCCTCTGGCATCTTCCATTGTTTTGTTTTTATTTTTCTGGTTCTTAATGAGAAGAAGCCCATGTAGTCCTGGTGAGATGCACTGCCACCACTCCAGAATTTCATTTTGTTAGAAGTTAATCTCGATCCTTGCTGCTGTTTAGTATTTGCTTCAATATTCAATTTTAAGATTCACATATGGAAGGTGATTATATGTTGCTGTTGAACTCTGACAGTGTGGCCCTTTATTGATTTCTAGTCAGGTGCATCAGCTCCAGAAGACAAAGCTGGACTGCCAACCTTCAAAGCCAGAAGTGGAGTTGGCAGAGCTGCCTCTGATGGCGGCTATCTTGGATACCCCTGAAGCCTGCTCTCTTCCACAGAACTCTGTAGACAGAGAAAGAGAGATGGCACGAAAGAGAGAGCAGGAGCGTCGTCGGAGAGAGGCTGTAAGTATTTTATGCAAGCTGATTATGCACAGTTTTTTTATTTGGTGATGTGTTGTGTAAATTATAATTTCTAATTAATGCCGTTTCTCCTTAGATGTCAGGAGTCATTGACATGACCATGCAGAGTGACATAATGGCGACCTTTGAGAAGAACTTGGACTAAGATCTAAGCGAAAATAAACAGTTTGGTTGTATGCATTTGTGCTACTGTTCGGTGAACAGTGTGAAATGTCTTGTCCCTTCCTTAACTTGCTCCATGAGTCCAGGTGACTGAAACGGGTCTTTGTCTTTTGATGGGGGAACATACTGCAATACACCTGCATCACTGTACATTTGTACTAAGTTAGCTCTTGTGAAAAAAGCAAGCAGTAGTGGACAATGTAAGCATTGCAAATATGCACACCATTGCCAGTGTTCAGTGTATATTCTTCTTTTTGTTGTTTTGATAAATGTAATGCTTGAATTCAGAACTGCCTGCACTGAAAAGCTGCCTGTTCTTCAAGGCAGTTTTGAAAAATGAAACCTGTCTGATGTCTTTGTGTTCTTGAACACGAGTTATTCTGTCGTTTCGCTTTACACTGAAGAATGTTTACTTCTCTTATATTATTCTAATCAAATCCTTGACACATTCCATCAACTCTGCTGTAAGAATAATGCATAGCTGGTCGTCGTTCGCTAGCTGTTATTAGAACTCTATGGCATTTTCCTCTTTGGGGGTCTTATCTTGTTCCTCATAGCTGGAATTCTGTTTATTTAACTTGCAGTTTTTTCAATGAAAATGTATGGACTCCGATGAACCTGTTTAAAGTATTTCTGTAATCGGTGGAAAGGTTATGTTAGCTTGTGTGTGTAACATCTACGTTTGGTTCATAAAAGGCAGGTGTTGTCCCAAATGTTTGCCATTATTGTTGAAAGATAATTTTTTCAAAGTTGTTGCACTTCGTGTGTTTCTATTTGTATTCACTTGGAGGAGCAGGGCCATGAAGTTCCTTTCTTGGAGATGAAAGGCAGTTCTCTGTGCCTGAAGTCAGTGGGTTGTCCAGAGCTAAGTTGATTCTAAAACGTTATCTAGTGATTCTTTTGCACTGAAGACATGTTTGTTATTACTAATCTGACTGTAATGGTTGTGGCCGTTTTTCAGTGCTCTCCTGTAAATGATCACCACAAGCACTTTATTCACTATACCACCATTCTGAGGTGTCACATGCTTTCGAGGGAAAGACTAATATATTATTTCTAAAAGTTAAGTCAATAAAAAAGTATTTTCACTAAAGTTTGTGTGTTCTGCTCCCTTATAAAGTTTGCTTGGGGGAAGTTAAATCTCTGATATTCAAGTGTTGTCTTATCATTTAAGAACAATTTAATTCTCACATCCAGTATTCGTCTCATGCATATGAATACATTTACCTTGAAATAGATTGCCTTAAACAATGAAGCTAATTAAAAAAGCGCGCATAAAAGCACGTATGGGTGAGCCTGATGGCAGTGTTCGCGCGAGTCCAGACCAGACCATCGATGAGCTCGCGCTTACGTCGATCCTAACAGCCTGGTCACCGGGCACCCTGTAGTCTTGTTGACTGCAAAATTTTTCTCGTTTTATCACGTCGCGTGTCTGCGTAGGTGTTTTGGAATGGTTCAGTCCAAGGTGCGCACACCTTTGGGACTGGGGCATCTTTTCTGTCATACGTAAGCGTTACTCCGCTCTTTCCACACAGTCAGGGATCCTCCCTGGTTAGAATGCGTTCTAAACGGAGCCACAAGGTTATTGCGATGCCCATCGTTTGTGAAACACAAAGCGACTGAGTCGTGATCAACAAGCATATTCGCGCAGTAATGTAAAGATGGCGAGACTTCTTCACAATTTGCTGTTGTTGACAGTCGGACTTACGATGAAAATCAGACTTGTGGGATACTGGTCCCTCGTATACGGTTACTGCGCGCTATGCACGGTCGTAGCGCTGCTCAAACTTGGATGGAATATTATATTACGACCGTCAACAACCTTTCAGTGGACGATTCGTGAGACACCCCCAGCGTGCCTAAATGACACGTCCTTGGGAACCCACTGTTATGTTAGGATCAAGGTAAGACGCGTGATTATATTGGTCCAGGGTTGATGGCAATGAAAGAACCACGAGTCCATGCGGTTAATATTTTGTCCTTTGGTGCTTTTCTGCCGCAATAAATCAGTAGTCACCACTAAAGCATCATCTGACAGCAAGTGACTGTCACGTTGTCACGTGCTCACATAATAACATTAGGGTAGACAGCGAAATCTAATATAGTCGAACACTATATTAGATTTCGCTGTCTACCCTAATTGTGCTGAAAATGGTTATCTCACGATTGCTTATTTATACCCTTTGCGCAGAGCGTTAAAACTTTACGTGAACTGTTGTACGATTTTCCTGAAAATATAGTGGATGTACCTCCTCTAATATCGGAGAACAGTTTATTCAAAATTGTTCTTCAGAGTGTCTGAGCACTTTAACAATTAAAACGTTTTTATTAGTTGAAGTGTGTTGTTTTTATAGAGTTAAACAGAAACTTACTTGTTTGTATCCAGAAAATATTTGCATTACATATAACCACAAAATCTGAGCACGGTAGGCCTATTGCTATCATGTTGTGCAAGCTGTCATTCTACAGTTATTGCCATTTAAAAGCCATTGAAAGAATTTAAATATCAACTGGATATATAGCTCGATATAAACTGAAGTGTGTGGACAATCTCTCTGTGATGCATTTTAGTGCTATGTAAAGCAGAGAGCAATGTGCGAATAGATTTGACATCAGGATGGACAGGCCAGAGTCATTACAGGGACTGGGTTGCTTTTATTATATACTGTTATTTACTGTGAAGAATAAATGTCTGTGCTCTCTGTATGGTTTTAGGAGTCTGGACTAAGATTCCACTATGTTGCTGCCGGGGAACGAGGAAAGCCACTTATGCTGTTTCTGCATGGATTCCCTGAATTTTGGTGAGATTTTAGAAAAGACACACACACACACACACACACACACACACACAGACAGACAGACATACACGCACACATTTACACACAAGTGAAACACTTCTCTACTGGGACACCGCCAAGCACATTATGCACATGGAGTCCAAGAAAAGTATGGTTCTGCAAGTGGGCTGTTCTGTATTACATCTTCATTCTGTTCATATTTTAGCACACACTGTAGTCATGCCTTTCCGGATAAACTCAACATTCAAATCTCTTTGCAAATGGGAGACAGATTCAACATCTAGCTATTAATATCCTCTTATATTCTGTATCTTGTATTATTGTTATGAAATATATCATTTTGCAAGATGTAAATAACACTGTTCCTGAAGCACATCCCATTTAATTTTTTTAACGCTACATAAATGGTAGAACCAAATAAAACCAACAGAGAACATTTAGAACTGAATTGAAACAGACAACTTTAAAACTTATACTGTAAATGTAAAAGAATAAAGTAATTCTGGGAAGTGCTTATTGTTCACATCTTGCCAAATAGTCTATATTGTCTGAGAGCACGTTCATTTTATCTGACTTAAAACTGACTTATACTGTTATCGTATCCTGACTGTCCGAGGACTAGTGAGAAGTGAGCTACCAGACTGCAGAACTGAGATCAGGACAGGCCTGTGCCTAATAAATGTGGCATGGCTCCTTTCTGCATCACTAGTCAATCTACTGCTCCAGAATCCGTGATAAACGCTTAAACGACTCGATGAGACTTAGAGGACAAGAATAGACTATACCTGACTCATCATAGAAAGACTTCTGCATTCTCTTTCTCTCTCTCTCTCTCTCTCTCTCTCTCTCTCGCTCTCGCTCTCGCTCTCGCTCTCTCTCTCTTATGCTTCCATATTTCAAGTACAGCATGAATGTGCGAACTGATTATAGATTTACCCCTCATTGTGTTCGGGCCATTTTGACCCAAAAATCATTTTATTTCACCCAAAAGTCTCTTGCTCCTGTTTCTTGTTATGGCATATTGAAGCTGTACTTACAACCTGGTTACGATCCACCAGCGAGAAATGCGAATGCTTCTACTAATGTTTCCCCTTGTCTTAAGATTTTGTTCAGGAGTGTGTTTGGTGATAATATTGCATAATGAGTGATTTATAAGTTATCGTTGGTAGGCGGGTCATTGTGACCAAGGAACACAATAAGTGTAGTAGGTGTTTGACCACAGCACAAGGGTTAAGAAAATCGTGTATTAATAGTTTCGGGGGGTCCATTTATTAGGTTAATTTCACTCAAGTGCAACTTATTAGAATCTATAGAAACTGTTGGCAAGTGGATCTTAATGGACTTCCTAAGTAAATAAATAAAATCTTTGAAAATGTAGCTGCTCGTTTATTTTTCAAGATATAACTATTAATTTTTCAAAGTCGCTTTGGATAAAAGTGTCTGAATTTAAGCACGGTTAGAGTATGGTGCTAAATTTCCTGGTTTGAAATTGAGCTGTGCCGAGCCAGGCTCACATAGAAACATAACCGTAATTGTTTCAGACCCTGCGTAGAACAATTTGGCGAGATGTTGAAAAAGAGAAGAAATGCATCTAGACCCAGATGGCAGGGATTTGTGTTTGAATTTTACTTGCGTCATGTCAATCCAATTTTGCTCACTTTCTTAATTGTCTCACTCTATAATCCTACTTAAAAATATAACACCTATATGCTATAAAACCCTCAAAAGTATGCATAAAGATGCATTTCTAAGGATTTTAAATCTCTTGCTATCTAAATGTACAATGCTTGCATATGTATTCATTTGTTACCCTTTTAAATGTAAAGAAAATTTGTCAAATATCTCTTGTTTTTCTAGGTTTTCTTGGCGTCACCAGCTGAGGGAATTTAAGAGTGAATTTCGTGTTGTTGCCGTGGATATGCGAGGCTACGGGGAGTCTGACCTGCCCTCCTCCACTGAGAGCTACCGACCGGACTACCTTGTGACTGACATCAAGGACATTGTGGAGTATCTGGGTGAGAGCAGACTGCTTTCCTTATCTCAGCCCCATTTCACATTTCAGCCTGTCTAGAGGTTTTGATAAGGCTGTGTGCAGTGGTGAATGCTAATGTCTTTCAAACAATCTGGATTGTGAAGGTGACCCATTCACATGTACTTGGCTTTTTAGATATTTTCAGTTAGGCTGCTTAAAATGAGGTTTAATCGTCTGTGTCTGGAATTCACAATCTAGACTGCATAATATAATGTCATAAACCTTATATCATGTAACCAATTCATTAGTTGGTTTGCACGCAGAAGCATGTGTGAGTCCGTGTGTAAGCGTGGTTGGTGTATTGTGGCAGGCTGTCAATGACACGTTTTATTAGGATTCATGATGATGTCCTGCTTAAGAGTCTCAGCTATTGACATTGAAGTCATTCTGTTGCACAAGTTAAAAACTTCCATCCTGGCTGACATCAATGATGTAATTTATTCTTACTTAGTCCTTGATATGACACTAAATGATCCAGAACTTTGTATTGCTACAGGACAAGATGTCAGGCATCACTGCATAAACATGCCATTAAAACAAAGGTTTTATGCTCCAAATTATTTGTATTCAATTTAATGACAATTTCGATTCAAGATTACTCTAAACTTGGAGCAATTAATCTTTGATTTTAAAGTATCGCTTCAAGGTGAATTGATTTTCTTTATGAACCAGGGGTGATACAACACACTCAGCTCATGATAAAAAATTATACACAATTGTGGGTACACATTTAAGCTTATACCACAACATTCTGTACAAAATGTAAAAAAAATACTGAAATTCTAATAACAGATTTACTTTCAAAACATTAGCATTTTCAATTACAATTGTTATTTTGTTAAAGAATAGTCAACAATATTCAAGATTTAATTGAACGTTCTGTATTTACATGAATAAAAACTGAATAGATTTGTCACTGAAAAACAAACTAATTTAAGTAAACTGGAAAATCAAGACAAGAAAGCTAAGTTTCTAAGAAGCCGAAGCCTTTCTTTAAGCAGTAAAAGCACAAAATATTATTTGTTGATGCTGGTTATTTGCTTGCAGCTCAACCAATAAGAGTAAACAGAGGTCATATTGTAAAACTATAGCTATATTCCTAAGATAAATACAGTATTTTAAATTCTGTATACTGTAATATACAATACAATATGCAGTATCATTATATCCCTAGTATTAACACATCTGGCCATGTCACGCCATCTTACTCATATTTTTCATCATCATACGTAAGCACTCTTCTGCCTTGCATGCACTCACATAGACAAATATACATCAAACATGTCAACTTGCTCTTCTCAGGATACAACAGATGTTTTCTTGTGGGGCATGACTGGGGTGGTATCATCGCCTGGCTCTGTGCGATTCATTATCCTGAAATGGTGACAAAACTCATTGTGCTGAACAGCCCTCATCCCTGTGTGTTTACTGGTGAGTTCCCTGTACATCTGACAACTAGATATCTTGTTCAAACATCGGCCCCAGAGGCTCTGCTTTGGTTAAGGGGTAATTAGTATGATATGCATCATTCACGATAAATTATTGGAGATAGATTGAGGGAATCATCCACATGGCTCCTGTGCTCCAGCTTAGAGTAGGAAGTAATTACAGGAGGGCTTCTTGCAGGGACACGGGGGGGACGTGCCCCTCTCAAAACGTTATTACCTTTCTATGAATTCCATGTACATGACTGCACCTTTTGCTTTTCTTTTGAAAACTTAAGCCTCTATCATACACATTATGTACGCCATTTTAGTTATTTGATTATGTTAATGTGTGTAAAAATATCTTAAATTAGATTCAGTGACTTTAGCTTGGTTTTCTAAGAATGGTCACATACTGTATATACAGTCAGGTCCATAAATATTGGGACATCGACACAATTCTAATATTTTTAGCTCTATACACCACCACTATGGTTTTGAAACGAAACAAACAAGGTGTGCTTTAACTGCAGACTGTCAGCTTTAATTTGATGGTATTTACATCCAAATCAGGTGAACTGTGTAGGAATTACAACAGTTTGCATATGTGCCTCCCACTTGTTAAGGGGCCAAAAGTAATGAGAAAATCCCAATTACATTGAGCAGATAGAAGGTCCAGAGTTAATTGTGAACAGAGTCAAGTGTGCTATTTGCATTTGGAATCTGTTGCTGTCAACTGTCAAGATGAGATCCAAATAGCTGTCTCTATAAGTGAAGCAAGCCATCATTAGGGCGAAAAAACAAAACAAACCCTTCAGAGAGATAGCAAAAACATTAGGTGTGGCTAAAACAACTGTTTGGAACATTCTTAAAGAGAAGGAACGCACCAATGAGCTTAGCAACACCAAAAGACCCGGAAGACCACGGAAAACAACTGTGGTGGATGACCGAAGAATTCTTTCCCTGGTGAAGAAAACACCCTTCACAACAGTTGGCCAGATCAAGAACACTCTCCAGGAGCTAGGTGTATGTGTGTCAAAGTCAACAATCAAGAGAAGACTTCACCAGAGTGAATACAGAGGGTTCACCACAAGATGTAAACCATTGGTGAGCCTCATAAACAGGAAGTCCAGATTAGAGTTTGCCAAACGACATCTAAAAAAGCCTTCACAGTTCTGGAACAACATCCTATGGACAGATGAGACCAAGATCAACTTGTACCAGAGTGATGGGAAGAGAAGAGTATGGAGAAGGAAAGGAACTGCTCATGATCCTAAGCATACCACCTCATCAGTGAAGCATGGTGGTGGTAGTGTCATGGCGTGGGCATGTATGGCTGCCAGTGGAACTGGTTCTCTTGTATTTATTGATGATGTGACTGCTGACAAAGCAGCAGGATGAATTCTGAAGTGTTTCGGGCAATATTATCTGCTCATATTCAGCCAAATGCTTCAGAACTCATTGGACGGCGCTTCACAGTGCAGATGGACACTGACACAAAGCATACTGCAAAAGCAACTAAAGAGTTTTTGAAGGGAAAGAAGTGGACTGTTATGCAATGGCCAAGTCAATCACCTTACCTGAATCCGATTGCACATCACTTGCTGAAGACAAAACTGAAGGGGATATGCCCAAAAAACAAGCAGGAACTGAAGACGGTTGCAGTAGAGGCCTGGCAGAGCATCACCAGGGATGAAACACAGCGTCTGGTGATCTCTATGCGTTCCAGACTTCAGACTGTAATTGACTGCAAAGGATTTGCAACCAAGTATTAAAAAGTGAAAGTTTGATTTATGATTTTTATTCTGTCCCATTACTTTTGGTCCCTTAACAAGTGGGAGGCACATATGCAAACTGTTGTAATTCCTACAAAGTTCATCTGATTTGGATGTTAATACCCTCAAATTAAAGCTGACAGTCTGCAGTTAAAGCACATCTTGTTCGTTTCATTTGAAATCCATAGTGGTGGTGTATAGAGCCAAACATTTTTAGAATTGTATCGATGTCCCAATATTTATGGACCTGACTGTACGTATTTTTTCAGACATCTTAATGCATCTTTAAATATTTAAGTATTCTGAAAACCAGTTTTCCCCTTTAAATTTGTGCAAATAAATGCAAATAAAAAATATTTTTGGTAAATTTTGAGTTTAGATAAAATTCAGTCAGTAGTTCACCGAAAAAAAACAGTATTCAGAAAAACTGAAAGTAATTTGAGTGATCGCTAAATTTTCAGAGGCTGTGTATTTAAAATGTATAAAGTGGTGTGAAAGAGTTTTTGCCTTTTCGCATATTTATTATGCCTAAATGATCCAGATCATGAAACTAATTTTAATATTACATGAAAAAAAACAGAGTAAATACAAAATGCTGTTTTTAGCTTCCGAATTCCGGAAAAGTTTGGATGTATTTTAAATTTGAATAAAATAAAAAATAAAGGAATTTCAAATCACATGAGCCAATATTTTATTCACAAGAACATAGATAACATAGCAAATGTTTAAACTGAGAAATCTTACAATTTTATGCACAAAATGAGCTCATTTCAAATTTGATTCCTGCTACAGGTCTTTGGTAGTTGGGACGGGGGCATGTTTACCATGGTGTAGCATCTCCTTTTCTTTTCAAAACAGTTTGAAGACATCCGGGCATTAAGGCTATGAGTTGCTGGAGTTTTGGTGATGGAATTTGGTCCCATTCTTGCCTTATATAGGTTTCCAGCTGCTGAAGAGTTTGTGGTTGTCTTTGACGTATTTTTCTTTTGATGATGCGCCAAATGTTCTCTATAGGTGAAAGATATGGACTGCAGACAGGCCAATTCAATACCTGGATTCTTCTACGATGAAGCCATGCTGTTGTAATAGCTGCAGTATGTGGTTTTGCACTGTCCTGCTGAAGTATACAAGGCCTTCCCTGAAATAGACGTAATTTGGAGGGAAGCATATGTTGCTCTAAAATCTTTATATACCTTTCAGCATTCATAGAGCCTTCCAAAACATGCAAGCTGCCCATACCGTATGCACGTATGCACCCCCATACCATCAGAGATGCTGGCTTTTGAACTGAATGCCTATAACACACTGGAAGGTCTCCCTCCTCTTCAGCCCGGAGGACACGGAGTCCGTGATTTCCAACAAGAATGTCAAATTTGGACTCGTCTGACCATAGAACACTATTCCACTTTAAAATAGTCCATTTTAAATGAGCCATGGCTCATAGGACATGATGGCGCTTCTGTAGACCGGAGATTTCTTGATTCAACAGGTCTGCCACTTATTAGCCTTGAGCCTGGCAATCGAAATTTAACTCAGTTATTCAATTCATCACAGTTAATTCATGATTTACCAAGGGGGCAATTACTTTTTCACATAGGGTCAGAAATGTTTGGATTATTTTTTCCCTTAATAAATAAAACCATCATTTAAAAATGCATTTTGCATAACTCTGGTTTTCTTAGAGTAATATAAAACATTGTTTAATGATCTCAATCATTTAAGCATGACAAATAAGGAAGGGGGAAAATTATTTTCACACCACTGTATGTGTATTAGAATGTGTATGTCCATGGAAGGTCTTAAATTTCTTATAAAGTGACATTTAAAGGACAAAAAAGTCTTAAATTGAACTTGCTTGTATCTGTTGAGTGGTAGTTCATGTTAACAAGTGTATGAAGTAATCCAAGCTTACTGTGAAACCCTACAATACAGATATCAATGTCAATGGCATTCATTTTATATTAAACAAAATAATACAAGTGCAAAAAACTATCAGAGATTTACATTACATCTATGCAATGTGTCTCCATGCTGGGCTGGGTTGTGTTGGGGGGGATTGGTGTACATGCAATGCTCATTTATTATCTTTTTTCCTCTCTGTTTAGATTATGCCCTTCGCCACCCTAGTCAGATGCTCAAGTCAAGTTACTACTTTTTCTTCCAGTTGCCACATTTTCCAGAGCTTATGCTCTCCATCAATGATTTTAAGGTTAGCTTGACTTAATATGTTAATTTCATGCGTTATGTAATGAATTCATGTTATGTCCAGCCATCCTGTAGTTGTTACTAAATATATCTCTTATCCTTTAAATTACTGTAAATAAATTTATTTTGGATAATTCTACATGAATGACTTGTTCTTCTGTCCAGAATGTGCACTTGTTTGTGTAAAAATGTAATATACAGCCAAAATTAATAGCCAAGTTCAACCATCTGTCTTTCTAACACTCAGTTGTTAGAGACATGAAATCAGCTCTGATCTGAACAGCCGGCGACAGTTTGTGTTTGAGTTTGTGTAATTGTTTTATGTGCATAAATCATCCTAATGGGTAACCCAGCATAGGACTGTTATAATACAATTGAAAAAAATCCATGGATAGACATTAATAAATAAAAAAAAGGCCTAAAGGTGTAAAAACATTTTTAAAATATATTTTATTGATCATCTAACTATGGAGCTATTTTTATCTCATTAATTATTCACACATAAAAGAGATGTGCACTTGCGTAGCCAGTTTCACATGCATAAAACCTAATTCACGTGCACAAATTACATATACATTCACAAAAAAACTATTCACGTAAAATACAAATTCTATTCTCATGAAATACTTTTTACAAATGCTAAATATTTCTAAAGTTTAAAATGTACAAGTTTATCATGGAATGTGAACGTGGAAATCGTCACTCACGTGTAAATTGCCTTAAACTTGTACGTGTGTATTTTGAGACTCTTTTGCAGCGCTAGTCCCTCCCACTTGAGTTATCATCCTGTTGAGCCAATCAGATTCAACCTTACCATTCAACCAATCATAATCGTGGAGAGCATAGGACCCAAGGAGCACTAGACTTGTGATAGCATTAAAGGCTCATTTTTACAGCTTCCCTCACCTACTCTCTGAGCTGTGATGCTGTATTAAAACACTATGCAGCCACACAATAAATATTTTTTTATTTCCTTATTTTGTAGAAAAAGTATGAAATAGTGAGTAAACGTGACCACTTAAACCTACATAACCATAAGTCAATTCTACTAAACTGCTGAAATCCATCCCGGTAACCAACTGTGCCTGTTTATAGATGAGATGTGTTCTATGCCATGTGACCCACGTCGACAAAGCCAATCTTAAGGGTAAATTTAGTATGAGAGTTGAGATTTTTGCATAATCTGAAAGCTGAAAAATATGCTTTTTATTGATACATGGTTTGTTAGGATAGGACACTATCTGGCGGTACAACTACTGTTTACAACGATGGAATCTGAGGGAGCAAAAAAAGAAAAATATTGAGAAAATCTCCTATGAAGTTGTTAATCTGAGGCACTGTAGCATCCACTCGCAAAAAAATTACTTTTTATACATTTGATAGCATTTGATAGCTTTAATAGCTAATGTCTGTAACTAATGCACACTTAAGTCACTTGCACTATTGTATAGTCTATATTGTTATCTGTTCATAACCTCCTGTACACTAATGTTCACAGTATATAGCCTTCTGTATATATTGTTCATAGTACATACCGACTGTCATATTTTCATAGTACATGCCCATTGTAAAGTATTTTCATAATATTGTATTCTGTATTTATTCACACTGTATATCTGCACTTGCTAATTGCACTTCTGGTTAGACCTAAACTACATTTCGTTACACTGTACTTGTATATGTGTAATGACAATAAAGTTGAATCTAATCTAATCTAATTTGGAGTAGGAAATTCATAAAATATCTTCATGGAACTCTTTTTGCATTGAAAAAATCAGTAATTTTACCAATACCTTGAATTTGTAGCCATTACTAAAAATGTTCCCGTGCTACTTAAGACTGGTTTTGTTGCCCAGGGTCGAATATGTGTTTTAAATGAACATGGGCAAATAAAGACAATAAATGACTATTTTTTGGAAACATTGTTTTGTATGAGCGCATTTCATACACGCGACAATGTGGTCTAAACCGAAGCTGCTGCTACCTGCCGATCACTGAACAGAGTAGATAGTAGAAATGCAGCCCTGCGTCTTGGCAGAGCAAACCCTGTACAGATTTGAGGCTAAGGGATATTCAGATGGTCTCTAGGTGTGTAGCTAGCTGCTTTTTTTCAAAATAGCTTGCTTAAGGTGGCTGAAAATCACAAATAGGGAACACAGGAAGTGTGTCAAACTGAGCAAAAGGTGCGCAGAGCAGTTTGCCTTGAGTCCTATGCTATGTGTGGTTATGATTGGTTGAAAGGTAAGGTTGAATCTGATTGGCTAAACAGGATGAAAGATCAAGTGGGAGGGACAGCGCCGCCAAGAGAGTGTCAAAATACACACACACACAAGTTCAAGGCGATTCAGACGTGGGTGTGCAAATTCACATTCCATGATAAACTTTTACTTTTTAAACTTTGGAAATATTTGTGCACAGTTTAACATCTGTGAATTGTATTAGGCGTTTGTGAAACAAATTTTATAAGACTATGATTTTTATTTTACGCACGTGAATTGGTTTTTGTGAATGTAAATATATAATTTGTGCACGTGAATTAGGTTTTATGCATGCGAAACTGGCTACGCAAGTGCATATCTGTTTTATGGTTGAATAATTAATGAGATCAAAATCATTCCATATCTAACCTTGTAAAATGACACACATATATTTTGTGAAGCATATGTGAAAGTGTTTGTTTTTTAGTCTTCTGGATAACCGATGTGTTTATGTGGCTTTTTTCAGCTAAAATTGACATTTCATTCTTTTTTTAATGCTGATGTCAACTTGAAGGCACTCAAGAGTCTATTCACCAGTCGCAGCACAGGTCTCAGTTGTAAGGGACGCTGGCTCACCAGCGAAGACCTTGAAGCCTACCTGTATGCCCTCTCCCAGCCGGGAGCCCTCACTGGGGCCCTCAACTACTTCAGAAATGTCTTTAGGTACTTAAAAATTCTTTCATATCTCTATAGTTTGCCTGTTGTGTCTGATAGATAAAAATTAAGAGCTGTTAAAATAAGAGAACGTTGCCACCTAGTGTCCAAACTATAACCTTTTACATTTAGTCATTTAGCAGACGCTTTTATCCAAAGCAACTTACAGATAGGGGAAACAATGGAAGCAATTGGAATTCACCTGTTGCCTTTTTTTAGTACTTACACCTGATTGCTGAGTTTACATTTATGCGCCTGCACACCTGAAGGCCACGTTTCAACAATTTGTCATGTGTTTTAAAATTGTAATTTTGTAGCCCAAATATTTTGGTAATACCACTGAGACTGCACTGCTATCGGTCACAGAAGCACTGCGGCTAGCCAAGGCGGAATCTAAATCCTCGGTCCTGATTCTGCTAGACTTATCTGCAGCGTTTGACACTGTCAATCACCAGATACTGCAAGCAACCCTGTCATCGCTAGGAATCTCAGGCTCTCCTCTCCGCTGGTTCAAATCCTACCTCTCCAACAGATCTTTCAAGGTGTAATGGAAGGGCTCGCTGTCCACTGCTCATCACTTGATCACTGGGGTCCCTCAGGGATCGGTACTTGGACCGCTGCTTTTTCCATCTACATGACATCCTTGGTACCCATAATACAGGCTCATGGCTTCTCGTATCATTGTTATGCTGATGACACCCAGATCTACATCTCGTTTTGACCAGACGATACCTCTGTAGGAGGTCGCATTACAGCTTGCCGCGAGGACATCTCAGCTTGGATGAAAGGGCATCACCTCCAGCTGAACCCTGCCAAGACTGAACTACTTGTGTTTCCGGCGCACCCTACGGTGCAACACGATCTCAACATCCATCTTGGCAATACCACAATCACTCCTTCCAAAACAGCCAGGAACCTCGGAGTCATATTTGATGAACAGCTGTCCTTCAATGATCACATTGCAAAGACAACTGGGTCATGCCGATACGCCTTATTCAACATTAGAAAGGTTAGACCTTATCTCACGGAGCATGCGGCACAACTCGTTGTCCAGGCCCTGGTAATCTCAAGGTTGGACTACTGCAATGCTCTCCTTGCTGGTCTTCCTGCAAAGGCTATCAAACCGCTCCAGCTTGTCCAGAACGCAGCAGCAAGCCTCGTCTTCCAACAGCTCAAAAGGGCTCATGTGACACCCCTTTTCATATCTCTGCACTGGCTGCCAGTCGAAGCCTGCATCAGATTCAAGTCACTTATGCTTGCCTACAGGACTATCACTGGATCTGCACCGGGTTACTTTCACACCCTCCTGCAACCCTACACCCCATCAAGATCCCTGCGTTCAGCAAACCAGCAGTGTCTTGTATTGCCTTCTCATAAGGACAGTAAATCGGTTTCCCGCTCATTCCGCTTCACAACTCCTTTCTGGTGGAACATTCTTCCTAACTCTGTCCGGTCAACCACATCTCTCACAACATTCAAAAAACTACTCAAAACCCAACTCTTCTGTGAATATCTGACAGACAAATAAATTAAAAAAAATAATAATAATTCTCAATAACCCTTTCTCTCAACAGGTAGTGGTCTAGCTTTTGTTGAAACTAGTAACTTTGTATTGGGACCTAATGTATTATGGCTCCTGTATGACACATCGCTTATTGCTCCCTAACTCTATGTAAGTCGCTTTAGATAAAAGCGTCTGCTAAATGACTAAATGTTAATGTAAATGTAATACTTATGGTAATATTCTGTTTTGATTTACTTGCAAAGTGCATGGCATTGGAGCATGTGAAACGTGTTTGCATGACTGAGTGCTCCATCTGCTCCTGAAGTACATTTTGATTGTGTCTTCGGACAGAGCTGCGCTGTTTGTGTTCCAGAGGGTATGTGTGGGAAGTAGCTCACACAACAGTTGCTACAGAAACTGGAAATACACAACTCAATTTGACAGAACTTAAGAACCCTGTACTAACATACTCACCAAACTGATGCTCTTAAATAAAACTTTTTTAATCTTATTTTAATTTTTATGTGTAACCTACAGTGTTCTTCCATTGAGCTGGAGTGAAGTGAAATCTCCTGTCTTGCTGTTATGGGGAGAGAGAGATGCCTTTTTGGAGCAAGACATGGCTGAGGCCTGCCGTCTGTACATCAGAAACCATTTCCGCCTCAATATCATCTCTGGAGCCAGCCACTGGCTTCAGCAAGACCAGCCTGACATTGTCAATACACTCATATGGACTTTCATTAAAGAGGGAGAGGGCCGAAAAAACTACAGGAACTTATAACAGGAGGGGGGACCTGGATATGCCTGCGAACAAACCAGTGTTATGGTTATTACAATCATCATTTTAAATTTAATACATCTCAGACATAGAAACAAACCAGACTTCAGTGAAGCAGAAATAGAACAAAAGCACATTTTAATTGGCAGGGGTTACTTAGACGACAGTGTGATTTTAATCTATTTTTCTCAAGTTTGCACATATAATTCGCCTTAAAGATGATTGGTGAAAGTATTTAAAAGTGTGTCGCAAAATCTCTGTAAGTTATATTGTGTGGTGCCTTTTAACATACCATTTTGCAAGGTAAAAAATGTGCCATGTCTTTTTTAAACTGAGCTATGGGGTTGTCACTCATCGTATTTTCTCTTCTCTACTCTACTCTATACACACTGTTATGGTCCTAAAATCTAATACACCTTTATCAGGTGTTAGTGATTTTCTTTCTTTGTTTGTATTTTTGACGAGTCTTGGCTTCAACATTTGTGAATGTTATTATTTGAATCCTCCTGTATGATAAAACAAAGTGATGTTTTAATATTGAACACTTTTTGTATTTATTCCTAAACGCTGCATACTTACAACGTATAGAACCAGCTCTGTACCATTTTGATTTTATAAGCAAATAAATGATAGAAGATACTCAGTCTCTTGAATTTACAACTTTTAAATCAACTCTATTAAATTTATTTATTGGTAAAAAAGTCATGGATCTGTGTCTCTTCTGGCCGTTTCATGTGGGTTTTTGACACTTTTGTGATATGTTTGTTTGTTGTGAGTGACGTCACTGAGGAGCCATTTAGATATCTGACTGAGCACAGAAAAGATTACAACAAGAAACGAGAGAAAATATCTGGACTCGAAAAATTCAACACAATTTAAAAAAGATGTCAGGGACTCTTATTTGAATAAATTGTCATCCGTTCATAAATTGATCCATACGCTTTCACTTTAATAGTTTTGAGTACCTCAAATTGCTTTTCAAATCGTTTTGGACCATATCAAACACTTTGTTTATGGTATACCATATACAATGCCATCCACTAATATTTCCAACCTTGGTAAATATGAGCAAAGAAGGCTGTAAAAATAAATCTGCATTGTTTCTCCTTCTGATCTTTTATTCAAAAAAATCTGCAATATTCAAACATTTAATTTAAGTAAAACAATTTGAAGAAAAATCTCTATACACCCTGGTTACAATTTTTGGCACCCTTAAAAAAATGCTTATGAGTAGAATATCTCCCAAGTATATTCCCATTGATATTTACATTTTCTAGAACACCGAGGTGACAAGATCTAAATATTAGTAACACAAGGCCCAAACCCCCTTAATCACTTATCACAATGGATAAAACCAAAGAATATAGTTCTGATGTGCAATATCGTCCTGAGCTACACAAAATACAAAATGGCTTCAAGAAAATAGTCTTGAAACATTTACATTACAAATAGTTAAAACATTCAAAAATCTCATTTCCAACATCAGGGCAATGATCAAGAAGTTTTAATGGACTGGAGATGTAGAAAATCAGCTTGAAACAGGACGTGTGTCTATATTGTCTCAATGCACACGAGGAGAAGAATTTGAGGTGCCAAAGACTCTTCAAAGAGCACTGAAAATTTCAGTAACAGTTGGATTTTGGTGTTAGAAAGCATTTAATAATAAAAAAGGTAAACTTCACCTCCTTCACCACAAGTTGTTTGGGACACTGTTCAAGAAACAAATATTCTGGTCTCATTCAAGAACAAACTCCACCATATTAATCTGTGATACTGGAACATTATTTGGCACCAATAACACAAGATAGTGAGGTGCACACAGATAAAAAATCCCCATATCCACAGTTAAATATGTCTCCAGATCTTTATTGTTGTAAACCTACTTTTATAGCAGAGGTCCTGGACATCTTGTTCAGATACATGGCATCATGTTTTATATAATGTACCAACAAATAAATAAAAAAAACCTGACTTGTTCTGCTAGAAATATTATAAAGGGTCATGGTTAGATCTTCCTTTAGCTTACTCACAATAAACATCAAAATCAACAAAAAAATGTGTCACTGAATGGAAAATAAAGATCCTTCCATAGCCATCCTAGTTCACTGATCTGAACAGTATAGAAAATGAGTGGGATGAACTGAAGATAAGAGAACACCAACATTTGAAGGATTTTAAGAGATTCTGTTTGAAGGAATGGACTCAAATAACTTGCCAAATATTCTCAAACCAGGTTAGACATTAAAGATAAGACTCAGAGCTATTTGTCATGCAAATGGAGGTTGCAGAAAATTTTGAATACAAGGATGCCAATTATGGGGACCAGGGTATATTAGAGAAAAAAATCATTATGTGATATTCCCCACACTTCAAATTGTTTTACTTTCATGAAATGTTGAAATTTTGTAGGTTTGTTTGTATAAAAGATGGGAGAATCAATGCAGATTTATTTTTACAGCCTTCTTAGGTCATATTTACCAAGGGTGCCAAATTAGTGGAGGGTACTGTGAGTGGATATACTTGTGAACAATCGTCTGACTCCCATGGATATTTCACCAAGGGCTGGGCACAGGATTTATTAACATTTCGACATGAAGAACTTTGACAACACTCCATTATCACAATAGATAACATGACTGTAATGATGATGATTATCAGATTTGATCGTAAAGTGTGCTCAAATATCCATGACAATGTTCATATTTATAAAATACTTATAGCTCATCTGAGTGCTGCAGGTTTTTAGAAATATAAGTCATTCTGGCCGCTCGTAAAGGATTTGGAGGTTGACAGGTGCTCTTTTTTATATATCAAAGACATTAGTTTGACACAGGGACGTGCACAGGGGGGTTGCTCAGGTTGCCCGGGCAACTGCCCATATGTCCTTCTCGACTCACGTTGCCCTTCCGAGGTGGAAAAAAAATAAATCGTACAATGGATGCAGAATTTCATGTAGGCCTAGATAAAAAACACTTTCACTTTCATATTTGGGCACCGAAAATGAAAGTCAGTAGGCGAGGGGCAAACTCTGTTTACATGGCTGCAGCGCTGCACGCGATGGCACCTGAGCTGAGCCTGCATGAGCGGTCCTAGAAGGAGATTGTCGCGGTTGTTGGCTGAGAAGACTCAACATTGTCAGATAAGGTGAGTTTGTGATGTATAACAAACGAACGATCATCATCATCAAGTTTTATGAAATGAATTAAAATCTTCATAAATCCATGCTGAGTTTGCCACGTTTAGCCTAAATAATAAGATAGATATAGGCTACTATTTTTTTGCTGATAGTTAGTTTCTCACATTTCGTTTAAGCAAGAAGAATGAATGATGGAAGTAATGCATCACATTAATTATTTTATCCAAAAGGTTAAATGCCTAAATGCTATCACTATTTTGGGTATTGTTTGAAGCCAAGATGCCCACTGAAAAGAGGCGGATTCAGGAGAGGGAGAGAAAATTCAGGGAGGCAGCAAAGAGCAGCACATCACTGCAGGGTTGGCTGTGAAAAAGCCAACCAGCAGGTGAGACAGAGACTTTGCACTGTGATAAAGATGACATGACACTGTGTAGGCGTATTGATTAATTAATCAGACTCCTATTTTAGCCTACTAATGGCAATGTTTCATAATTACATTACATTTAAGATGAGGAGGAGCAGTCACAAGCCTCCAGACTATGTGAGGAAAATGTGGACCAGGAGGAGGCACACAGGGCAGGTAGGCCTAAGTGATGATAACCAAATATGAGATGAGTGGACCATGCTAGAAAGTAGCCCTTTTTTCAGGTCAGAGCAACTGCCCCTCAAAATTCCTGTGCACGTCACTGGTTAGACATCATTAAAGACGGAGATCTGAAACAGTAAGCTGTGCAAAATTTCATGATTTCTTGGATCTGCAGTTCGCAGTACAGATCCTGCCCACTGGGAACGATTTGAAGCAGTCATCAGAGCTGTGCAAACATGCATGTGTCTTCTTTATACAACATGGGATGCGCAGACACGAGTCACACATGCATCTTCTTTATACAATGTGGGATGCGCAGACACGAGTCACACATGCATCTTCTTTATACAATGTAGGATGCACATCACTCAACTACTATAAGGTTAAGTTCCGGAAACTGAGCTGATGCACGGTGGCCAAGACTATTCAGCGGTTTAACAGGACAGGTTCCACTCAGAACAGCCCTCGCCATGGTCAACCAAATAATTGAAGTCATATCCAGAGGTTGTCTTTGGGAAATAGACGTATGAGTGTTGTCAGCATTGCTGCAGAGGTTGAAGGGGTGGGGGATCAGCCTGTCAGTGCTCAGACCATACCCCGCACCCTGCATCAAATTGGTCTGCATGGCTGTCGTCCCAGATGGAAGGCTCTTCTAAAGATGATGCACTGGAAAGCCCGCAAACAGTTTGCTGAAGACAAGCAGACTAAGGAAATGGATTACTGGAACAATGGCCTATGATCTGATGAGACCAAGATAAACTTATTTGGCTCAGATGGTGTCAAGCATGTGTGGCGTGTGTGATGGCAACCAGGTGAGGAGTACAAAAAAAAGTGTGTCTTGCCCACAGTCAAGCATGGTGGTGGGATTGTCATGGTCTGGGGTTGCATGATTGCTGCCGACAATGGGGAGCTACAGTTCATTGAGGGAACAATGAATGCCAAAATGTACTGTGACATACTGAAGCAGAGCATGATCCCCTCCCTTCGGAGACTGGGCCGCAGGGCAGTATTCCGACATGATAACGACCCCAAAAGAAGCTGAGGGTAAAGGTGATGGACTGGCCTAGCATGTATCCAGACCTTAACCCTATTGAGCACCTGTGGGGCATCCTCATACGGAAGGTGGAGGAGTGCAACGTCTCTATCATCCACCAGCTCCTTTATGTAGTTGTCACAGGTCGGGGCAGACCACCACTACGCTAGCTCCGGACACCAGTACCACCTCGAGGAGACCCCGGAGTTCTCGAAAAGCAGACAGACGACAATGTTAAAAGTGAACAAATTGAATTTTATTAATTTAATGTAAAACTGAGCACTCTAAAAACAATTCTCCTGTCCGACTTCTCTCTTCCAGCCCAGCCAGGGCAGGTGGACGACAGGCCCCTTGCCCGTACTTCTCCTGAGGCCGGCCCAACACAACGGTAAGTATACCGGGGGGGGGGCTTCCTTTTACAGGTCGTCAACGGTGGATCTACGAAGCAGACCTTCTTCCACAGATCAGCAACGGTGAGTATACAGAACAACTTCCCTTGGTAGGTGTAGAGTAGCGGATATGCTGAGGGAACTTCCCTTACAGGTCAGCAGCAGTAAGTGTATGGTGTGGACTTTCCTTGGCAGGTACGTAGCGACCAGTCGGCTAGAGAGGGGGGAAGACTCTCATAAAGGGGCCTTCCTGTGAGAGCAACAATAGGTATGTGAATGAAACTTCCCTTTTTCAGCAAGCAATAATGGATCCCAAAAGACTTTCCTGTGTACACAAACAGTGATAAATATACAGGCAGGTTTTCCAACATGGGTAAACAGCAGTAGTCACAAAGGGCTTCCTTATATAAACAACAATGGAATATCCAGACAGGGCTTTCTTGTAATAGCTATTTCCAGGTCATTAGTGGGGAACTTCATCTCTACAAGTAGACGGTACTCAAGGTCACAGGCATGGACATCAGCAAGACAGGTGCTCCACACACTCCAATAATAGTAATACCAATCCACAGCAGTACACACGTTTGATTTATCCACAACACACAAACTGAAATACAAGTACTCACAGCAACGTAGGGCTTATACTCCGCCACCTTGACCTAAACCCGTCTCCTGGAGTCGAAGTGTCTGATAGTAGTAAGGAGACAAAAACCACATAGACAGTACTTCACTTCCACATGCAAGTCTGCCCACCGGCCACGCCAGCTCCTCTTCTCTTACACAGCCGAGACACGATGAAGCTCTAATATCATAGGGCAATGCTCCTGTTGGACGCTCGCTTTCACATCACTGGGGAAAACACAGCAGAAGGGAGAATTCTCGTTCGCGGGGGGAGGGCATCCGTTCACATCCGTTTTCTCCTAGATCCTTTTTCACAGCATTTATTCCTCTTCAACCTAGTTGAATGGTCCGGTCCTTTTACCCTTCTTGAACTCACTCTTCTTGTGCCCACTCGCTATACTGCTGCCTCTTCCAACGGGAACGGGAACGGGAACGGGAATGAGGGCTCCACAACGACAAACGACCCACGACCCACGACCCACGACCCACGACCCACGACCCACGACCCACGACCCACGACCCACGACCCACGACCCACGACGAACTACTCCTTCCTTCCTTCTACATCCCTTTTATAGCCCCTCCTTCTCTGTTGAGTCCCAATCGGCCATCGCCACGTTTGACCGGCACACCTGACGCTTGTTTGCTCGTTGAATCCCCGGCCGAGCGATCCGAACTGGCTGGGTGTTTCGTTTAAATCGGTCCGGCGGGAAACCGCCCTCACAAAAATAGTTCCGCTTGCCCGTTCTCGGGTAGTCACCCCGTGACATAGTCATGGATGAGTGGAAGAGCACTTCAGTGACAACCTGTGAAGCTCTGGTGAACTCCATGCCCAGAGGGTTAAGGCAGTGCTGGAAAATAATGGTTGCCAAACAAATTATTGACACTTTGGGCCCAATCTGGACACTTTTACTTACTTGTGTTGAGTGTGTTGAGTAATTTTGAGGGGACAGCAAATGTATACTGCACATTACATTAAATTGTAGCAAATTGTAATTTCTTCAGTGTTTTCACATGAAAAGATATAATAAAATATTTACTAAAACGTGAGGGTTGTACTCACTTCTGTGAGTCACGGTTGAACAAAGGTGTAAGAAAGCATTGTTCGTTATGTCCGGGAAAGATGTTTTCGGTTAGAGAGCCTAGACAATCCATGTTTGTCGCAAAACTCTTAAGTTCAGCAATACAGCTTCTTAAACATCTGACGAGAAACGACTTGGAAATGCTGGGGATTGGACCCAAGACCTCATACATGCAAAGCATGCGCTCTACCACTCAGCAACATCCCCACACTGCCAACGTGTGCGTTTGTATGTATTAATGAAGGAATCTGTGTAATTTAGTCTGCCACCTGGAATTAAGCTTTCTCTGTGAAATGCATCATATGGATATATATAAGCATGTTCAATTCGAACATCGACCAAGCAGATGCTTCTATTTTTAAACAAGCAACATTTTCCAACCCAGGAATGAACCCAGGACCTCATACATGCAAGCATGCGCCTTACCACTGGGCCACATCCCCATGAAATTGGCTTTGACCAAGTGTATTTAAAATGTTTTTTATGCCCACTGTAGACTTATTATACAATGAGGCCCCATTACTTCTTGTGTTTGAGCAGTGCTACTTACTTCTCTACTTCGTTCACCGTGCAATCCAAATGGGAGCATCTTTCGGTACAAAGAAATAGGTGTTCTGAAGCGATCAGATCAGCCCAGCTGTCTTTGACGTGTCCTTAAAACTGCCAGTTTTAAGTAAGAATGTGGCTCTTTGGTCTAGGGCTATGATTCTCGCTTAGGGTGCGAGAGGTCCCGGGTTCAAATCCTGGACGAGCCCTGCTTTCAATGAAAAATCTTGGTTGCCATTGTTCAATCCCCCAGGAGGTTCCTGTCAGGATTGGTTGTATCTGCAAGACCAAAGGTCAAGGGATAGATTGCTCGATATGTCAATTTGAGTTGGCCTCAGTTAGACAGCCTAACTAATTCATTTGAGTCTGAAGCTTGGCTTTAGCCTTGCGTTGTGAAACCAGCCCATAGGGAAGTATTGTATAATCCGTTATCTGTACAAAAGTCTCCGGACAACCCCTACTAACGAACGTACTTAAGTCATTACTGTGAGTACAAATCTTAACGCTGCAGCATACAAAGACATTCTAGGGAACTATGTGCTTATAATTTGATCGCAACCGCTTGTGCAGCGCTGTTTTTCTATACCAACACGAAAGTACCTCTGTATAAAAGTGTAGGTTCAGAGAGATATGAAAAACTAAAGTATCAGGGAAATGATGCCAGATTGGTCGGGGCAAGGTGTTTTCAATCAAGACAGCCCAATCAATGTATTTTAGTCTAAAACTAGGCTTAAGCTTTGTCTGTGAAATTTGTGGATGGGGAATTGTGAGAATTTGGGTTTTGTCTGTGTCCAAGTGTGGGCCTAGTTAACCGAATATTCCCACTCAATGTCTAATAATATTAACAATACATAAACTGATAACAGGCTTTGTGAAATCACGTGGTTGAGCTTTCTCATGAGGAGTACTACTCAAGGGACGTGTCCGGACATGTCCGGACCGGTCAAGATGACATGAATTTAGTCAATTGATAACCTTGATGACATACTGTCTTTGAATGTTCTAGATGCTGAAGAACAGGGAACTGAAATATATGATGTCTTACCCTAATAAGGAGATACCAATGTCTGGTTATTTTCCATGACCAATTTTACTTTCTCTTTTCTGTATATAAATATTACCGATATTACAATAAACTTTGGACTCTGATTGAACTGCTCATCTCTGTGTCTGCTCATTCTTGGTCTCCGGGATCCCGAAACTCTGAAGGTTCAATCGACTAGACTCTTCAACTTAGAATAATCAAACTTAGATTTAAGGGACAAGTAAGAAATAATCTTACAGGAATATTGAACGATCCTCAGTTCGACGATCAACAATGGAACTGCGAGTTTTTTTTCAAATAAGCAACGTCTTGGAGATCCTTGAATTGAACCCCGGTCGAGCAAAGGCTTAGGGAAGCATTGCTCGTTATTTCCGAGAACACAGTTTTCGATTAGGGGGCCTAAATATTCCATTTCATCCTTACCTTGTGAAACCGAGCTCCATGGAAGTATTGTAAGACTTAAATTCAGCAATGCAGGTGCTTAACATTCAGACAAGAAACAACTTATAGATGCTGGGGATTGAAACCAGGACCTCATACATGCGAAGCATGCGCTCTACCACTGAGCTACATCCCCACACGTTTGCAATGGCATGAGCGTGTTTGTCATGGAAAACACACCTATTGGGCCGAGGTTAATAGATACGTCGGAGAAAGCTGTCTTGAGTCAAGACAGTGCAATCGTCCAGTGCACTTTATTCAGGAAGTAGGTTTAAACCTTGTCTGTGTCTGACGTTTGTAGAAGCTGGTCATGGAGCATGGAGCATGTTGAGATTTCTTCTAGGTTAAAGCTCATTACGAACCTGTTCAACTTTGCTCACGACAATACGGCAACTGGAGATGCTGGGGCTTGAACCCAGGACCTCATACATGCAAAGCATGCGCTCTACCACTGAGCTACATCCCCTTCTGCCAGTGAGTGTGTTTTATATAGTAATGAGAAACCTGGCGATTGGGCAGATGTGGCTTAATAGGTCAGAGCAAGCGGTTTTTAATCAACACGGCTCAATCGGTGTAATTCAGTCTGCAACTGGGCTTATGCTTTGGCTGTGGAATGTGTGAAATGGGAATATTGAACGATGCTCAGTTCAAAGATCAACAATGGACCTGCTTGATTTTTTTAAAGGGCAACGTCTTGGAGATCATGGGATGGAACCCAGAGACTCATACATGCAAAGATGAAGACTGTGGCTTTTTATAGTCACGGTTGAACAAAGGTGTAAGGAAGCATTGTTCGTTATGTCCGGGAAAGTTGTTTTCGGTTAGAGAGCCTAGACAATCCATGTTTGTCGCAAAACTCTTAAGTTCAGCAATGCAGCTTCTTAAACATCAGACGAGAAAGGACTTGGAAATGCTGGGGATTGGACCCAAGACCTCATACATGCAAAGCATGCGCTCTACATCTGAGCAACATCCCCACACTGCCAACGTGTGCGTTTGTATATATTAATGGAGGAATCTGTGTAATTTAGACTGCCACTTGGAATTAGGCTTTCTCCTGAACTCGACCCTGGGGGTGGAGCTCGGTTTCGTCAGAGTCGGATGCCAGTCTCCCTCCAATGCTGCGAGC
Source organism: Triplophysa tibetana (assembly GCA_008369825.1). Lineage (NCBI taxonomy): Eukaryota > Metazoa > Chordata > Actinopteri > Cypriniformes > Nemacheilidae > Triplophysa > Triplophysa tibetana. The sequence continues at coordinate 13,099,486 of CM017905.1, read as the reverse complement.
GACATCTCATCTACTTCACACATCGTTTCCGAGTGTGTGCGTGAGAATCCGGATGGTATGCCACCGCCGGTTGGGGAACGTTTAGAAGAGCGAATGGTGGTGCGATCGGCCCGTGAGCACTTGGCTGGCGGGTTTACGTTCGCAGAGTTTCCCATATCACTAACGCTGCTAACGTGGGTGGTGATCGGGGCCGTAGCCACAAATGTCACAGCCCAGGTAGCAAACGAAATGGTGGCTGGTTCCCGTAGTAAGACAGCCACCCGTGACCGCAACTTCTGAATGACAATCTGCCCGCAGTGCGTTGTGTCAACGAACGCTGCTTCAGTGTGCTGGATGCCCAGACACCTAATGCAGCGATCGTGTCCATCCCCCTCCTCGATGAGGGTGCCTCACCCAAGAGAACAGCAGGACATGCCGCGCTGGAGAATGCTCAGTCATTCCTGAAAAGGACTTTTTAGAAAATCGCTAACACCTCCGGAACCACCGAGACGCCCAGGGGAAGGTCGCTGCAGGTAGGGACGATCCGCTGCAACTCTTCGTAGCACCAGAAGTGTAGTTGTAGAGGATTTTGAATCCTGAGTTGTACTCATGAGCGAAGGCTCTTAAGAACAAAAGGTAAATGAATGCTGCACGCCGGCTTCCTTTTATACCGGATATCCGGGGGCGGAGTCCGGCATGCAAATTTAATTCGCCAAATTTCATTGGCCTTTTCTATAGTAGTCAGAGTTGATTGGTTCTCAAGGGCGAAGCCCATCTGTCGTTCTCGACACAACGTCGAGAGACCGACAGAAAGGGAACCATAGTTGTTAAATAAATGTGCTGTGCTATCTGTTGAAATATTTAGAAATTAAATCATGAGATCTCTAACAAGTGTCCAGAAGCCAAGATGTATTGACAGGACATACAGACCTGATGGTACACGTCATGGGTTATATATTGATAAAACTTTTGACAGTTTGACAAAGTACTGGAGAGGTTTGAATGGAGTTATAAACGAGTGTTCAAAAGGTTATACTGTATTTCATAAGGGTTGAACAAAACACAAAACTACAGTATATAATGAAAGTTACTTTTCCAATTTTTCAGAAATCGATGCAATAGTTTGACACATAAATACACTAAAAGTCTGTACTTCCTAATTTACACAGGTATGATCTAACCAGTGAGAAGCTGATCCAGCTTCGAGAGATTGGAATGTCATGGACAGCGATTACTACCTGTTTGGGTGCGAGCTGTCGAACAGTACTGAAGACGTTAACAAGTGACTTCAGGAACAGACGCGTTTAACTTAATGTTGGGCAGTGTAGATTGTTTGTCATATTGCATTAAAGTACCGCGAGAGCAATTCCAATGCGTAGAGCAATCTGCACTTGAATCGCTATCACGTTACTCAAGTGTCATACTCTGATAGATTTGCGCAGCACCTCATTAAGTTGAACGCATCTATTCGCTGATTAGCTTGTTCATGTGTTTAATCAGAGTCGGGGCTAAACCCAGCAGGAAAATGGATCTCAAGTGCCAGAGTTGTGAAGCACTGGCATAGGGTTTAGTCCGTTTCAAATTGTCCAAAGATTGCATGTGTGGTTGCATGACCATTTTATCGATATTTCATAGTAATAATTTATTTTTTACTTTTACTTCGTTTAAACACAGTCACCATCTTTTGTCAATCAACAGATTTTGGTTACACAGGTGTTTATGGAACATTCAATAATACATTTAAAACAAGCAATCAACTCCATAGCTTTTGGACATTTTTATTTTGTATGTTTTATATTATGTAGATAAAATACATCTCAGTATAAATTCTTCTTTTTTTTTAGCCACATGGATTCAAACCACAAATTGATTGCACGGAGATTTGTGTTCCATGGATGCATTGATGGCTATAGCCAGACTGTTATTTACCTTGAATGCTGTTCCAACAACAGAGCACACACAGTACTTAGTTTCTTTTGTCATGGTGTTGCAAGATTTGGGGATAGAGGTGGCGAAAAACCTTGAAGTGGCCACGTAAATGCTCAACAATCGGGAAAGTGAAAGAGGGAGTTTATTGTTCAAGTTCAAGTTCAAGTTGAGCTTTATTGTCATTCCACTACTGTGTGGACATATAGCGGGACGAGATGTCGTGCCTCACAGGACCACGGTGCTACATAAATACAGATATACAACACGAAGTAAAACAGTATAAACCTATACCCAACTAACCTACTGTCAGCTTTGACTATACATATGATATATATAAAAGTGGTTACCTATACATAAACTAAGAGATAAAAAAATAAATAAATAAAAACAAACTGTACAACTGTGCAAATGACTTCAAATACTGTACATGTGCAAAGAGAGAGACATTCAAGCAGCTGGCTGGGAAACAGTGTAAGGTGATTTGTGGTGCATGAGCCAGTAAACATACATACATTACAGTCATATATTACAATCAGTCTTTTGTGGGATTATGGACACACAATGGTGTGTGAAAGTGTCTAGTGCATGCAGAGGAGAGTGTGTTGCTACAGGTGGCTTGTGCAGGCCCGCTCACCTGAATTGCACAGAAAAAAAGTTCACAGTTTTTTCCTGAGACGTGGTATGGTGTATGTGGGGGGGGGGGGTTGTTAGGGGTTTCAGAGAGGGGCGGTGTGATGTGAGTTCAGGGCTCTCACAGCCTGGGGGAAAAAGCTGTTGAGCAGTCTGGCGGAGCGGGCTCTGATACTCCGGTACCGTCTACCTGAGGGTAGGAGCTGGAAGAGACTGTGGGAGGGGTGGGTGGGGTCCTCCACGATACTTTTTGCTTTGCTGGAGCATCGTGTAAGGAAAATATCCAGGATGGAGGGGAGAGGGGCACCAATGATTTTTGCAGCGGTGTTCACTGTCCGCTGGAGGGTCTTGCGGTCTGTTGCACAACAGTTTCCGTACCAGACAGTGATGCAGCTGGTCAGCACGCTCTCAATGGTACCCCTGTTGAAGGTGGTGAGGATGGGTGGAGGGAGGCTTGCTTTTTTAGCCGGCGGAGAAAGTGTAGGCGCTGTTGTGCCTTCTTGGAGACAGACTTGGTGTTGGTAGTCCAGGTGAGGTCCTCTGTGATGTGCACCCCCAGGAATTTAGTGCTGCTGACTCTCTCCACAGTCGAGGTGTCGATGGTCAGTGGGGGGTGGTCAACGGGGTTTCTCCTGAAGTCCGTCACAACCTCCTTTGTCTTCTCCACATTGAGGGACAGGTTGTTTGCGCCACACCATTCAGCCAGCTGTGCCACTTCCTCTCTGTAGTGCGTTTCATCGTTGTTGCTGATGAGACCTACCACTGATGTGTCATCGGCAAACTTGATGATGTGGTTGGAGCTGAACTTGGCAGTGCAGTCGTGGGTCAGCAGCGTGAAGAGCAGCGGGCTGAGGACACAGCCCTGTGGGGCACCTGTGCTCAGTGTGGTAGTGCTCGAGGTGTTGTGGCCGACACGGACTGACTGAGGTCTTCCGGTTAAAAAGTCCAGGATCCAATTGCAAAGGGAATTGTTGAGGCCCAGCAGGCTTAATTTATTGATGAGCTGTTGTGGGATTATTGTGTTGAATGCTGAGCTGAAGTTGATGAACAGCATTCTAACATATGAGTCTTTATTTTCTAGGTGGGTAAGAGCCAGGTGGAGGGTGGAGGAAATTGCATCATCCGTAGAGCGGTTTGGGCGGTATGCAAACTGGAGCGGGTCGAGTGTGTTGGGGATGCTGTTTTTGATGTTGTGCATGACTAGCCTCTCAAAGCACTTCATTATGATTGGAGTCAGTGCTATGGGACGGTAGTCATTTAGACAGGACACAGGTGATTTTTTTGGTACCGGTATGATTGTCGTGGATTTGAGACATGTGGGGATGACTGCTTGGCTCAGCGAGGTGTTGAAGATATCTGTTAGGACATCTGTCAGCTGTTCAGCGCAGTCTTTCAGTACGCAGCCAGGTATATTGTCAGGACCCGCAGCCTTGCGTGGGTTAATCCTAGATAGGGTCTTCCTTACGTCGGCTGGAGACAGACAGAGTGCCTGGTCGTTGGGAGGTGTGGGCAGTTTTTGTGCAGATGTGTCGTTCTGCATTTCAAACCGTGAATAAAAGTGGTTAAGTGCATCTGGGAGGGATGTGTCGTCGTCACAGTCTTGTGGCGGGGACTTTTAGATTAGATTTTTAGATTCAACTTTATTGTCATTACACATATACAAGTACAGTGTAACGAAATGTAGTTTAGGTCTAACCAGAAGTGCAATTAGCAAGTGCAGATATACAGTGTGAATAAATACAGAATACAATTTTAGGGAAATACTATACAAATGTTGTACGAAAAATATGACAGTCGGTATGTACTATGAACAATATATACAGAAGGCTATATACTGTGAACATTAATGTACAGGTGGTTATGAACAGATAACAATATAGACAATACAATAGTGCAAGTGACTTGAGTGTGCATTAATTACAGACATTAGCTATTAAAGTTACAGTGCAGTAGATGAGTTAATGCGGTTATTAAAGATACAGTGCAGTACATGAGTTAATGCAGTTGTTGAAGTTATAGTGCAATACATGAGTAGATGCAGATAATACAGTTACAGTGTATTAGATGAGTTAGTGCAGTTATTGAAGTTACAGTGCAGTATATGCGTTAATGCGGTTATTAAGGTTACAGTGCAGTAGATGAGTTAATGCAGTTATTGAAGTTACAGTGCAATAGATGAGTGGATGCAGTTAGTTATGCAATAAATGCAATAGATGAGTTACAGTGCAGTAGATGAGTTAATTCAGTTATGGAAGTAGTTTATTAGTGCAAATGAGCATTCAGTGTAATATTCCTGGTGTGCAAGTGAGCAGTATAGAGTGGAAATGATGCTATGTGTGTGTAAACAGTCCGGTAGAGCAGATAACATGAAGTACTGGTGTGTACAGTTCAGTCATGGATGCAGCCCTGTTATGCAATGTAAACAATGTAGTAGCAGCGTTAAAGTTATGAGGGTTAGTGGAATCAGTGGGGAGCAGAGTTCAATAATGAAACAGCTCTGGGAAAAAAGCTGTTTCCTAGTCTGCTGGTTCTTGTCCGGAGGCACCTGTAGCGCCTACCGGAAGGCAGGAGAGTAAACAGTCTATGAGCGGGGTGAGAGGAGTCCTTGAGAATGCTGCGAGCTCGACGCAGACAGCGTTTCCCCTGGATGTCCTCAATGGAAGGGAGTGTAGTCCCTGTGATGCGCTGGGCTGTTTTCACCACCCGCTGCAGTGCCTTGCGCTCAGCAACAGAACAGTTCCCGTACCAGACTGTGACACAGTTGGTCAGGATGCTCTCTATCGTGCAGCGATAGAAGTTCACCAGGATAGTTGAAGACAGTTGGTTCTTCTTCAGTGTCCTCAGAAAGAAGAGACGCTGGTGAGCCTTCTTGACCAGGCATGAGGTGTTGGTGGTCCAGGACAGGTCCTCCGAAATATGGGTCCCCAGGAACTTAAAACTGGAAACACGTTCAACAGCCATCCCGTTAATGTGGATGGGGTCGTGTGTGCCTCCTTTCGCCTTCCTGAAGTCCACGATGATCTCCTTTGTCTTGGAGGTGTTAAGGAGCAGGTTGTTGTCTGAGCACCATATGGCCAGGTGCCGTACCTCCTCCCTGTAAGCAGTCTCATCGTTGTTGCTGATGAGACCAATCACTGTTGTATCGTCTGCGAACTTGATGAAGGAGTTAGATCCATTCACAGGCCTGCAGTCGAGTGTGAAAAGGGAGTAGAGAAAGGGGCTCAGTACGCAGCCCTGTGGTACACCAGTGTTGAGGGTGATGGTGGTTGAGCAGATGTGGCCTAACCTAACAAGCTGAGGCCTGTTCGTCAGGAAATCCATAATCCAGTTGCAGGTTGAGTTGTTAATGCCTAGGTTTCCAAGTTTGCTGATTAGCTTGGAAGGGATGACGGTATTGAATGCAGAGCTAAAGTCTACAAACAGCATGCGTGCATAAGTGTCCTTATTATCCAGATGTGTGAGCACGGAGTGCAGCGCCATTGACACTGCATCATCTACGCTCCTATTGCTGCGGTAGGCAAATTGGTATGGGTCCAGTGTGGATGGTAGAGAGTCTTTTAGGTGTGACAAGACCAGCCGCTCGAAGCACTTCATAACAATGGGTGTGAGTGCTACAGGGCGGTAGTCATTCAGACATGTCGGGCTGGAATGTTTTGGAATTGGAACAATGGAGGTGGATTTGAAACATGCTGGAACAACTGCTTGGGCGAGGGACAGGTTGAAGATATCCGTGAAGACCCCAGCGAGCTGCTCCGCACATGCCCGGAGTACGCGACCAGGGATGCCATCAGGGCCAGCAGCCTTACGTGCGTTTATCCGGCTTAGTGCAGTGTAAACATCTGTGGAGTTTAGTGTGATGATTGGGTGGTCAGTAGAAGGTGTGAGCCTGGTGGCGGGTTCCTTATTGTCTCTCTCAAAGCGTGCATAAAAGTCATTAAGCTCGTTCAGAAAGGCAGCATCTGTGGCTATGGGGATGGAGTGGTTGGGTTTGTAGTCACTAATGGCCTGGATGCCCTGCCACATGCGTCGAGGGTCAGAGTTGATAAAATGCTCCTCTAGCTTCAACTTGTAGCAGTGCTTGGCCTTTCTGATGCCCCTCTTCAGATTTGCCCTGGAAGTACTATAGGCCTGTGCATCACCTGATCTGAATGCGGTGTTGCGTGCTTTCAACAGGAGGCGCACTTCCTTGTTCATCCATGGCTTCTGATTAGGGTATATGGTGATCTGCTTCTGAGTTGTGACACTATCAATGGTGGTATTGATGTAGTCCAATACAGAAGAGGTGTAGCTGTCTATGTCCATGTGAGAGCCACTGGTGGCCTGAGAAGCAAACATACTCCAGTCTGTGTGTAGAAACCTTTCCTGGAGTGTGAAGTCTGCCCCCGCAGGCCACACCTTGATGGTCTTCACTGATGGCTTCACACGATTAATGAGAGGTGAGTACTTGGGGGTGAGGAACAAAGAAAGGTGATCAGATTGACCCAGGTGGGGGAGGGGTGTCGCGGCGTAAGCTTCAGCCATGTTTGTGTAGACATGATCCAAAGTTTTGTTTCCTCTTGTGTGGCAGGAAACATGCTGGTGAAATTTAGGGAGCACTGTCTTTAAGTTAGAGTGATTAAAATCTCCCGCAACAATAAATGCAGCCTCCGGGTGAGCAGTCTGTTGTTTACTGATGGCTGCATGAAGTTCTTTCATAGCAAGCTTGGCATCAGCATCCGGTGGAATATAAGCTGCCGTTATAATGGTGGAAGTGAATTCCCGTGGCAGATAAAACGGTCTACATTTAACCATGAGAAACTCAAGGTTAGCCGAGCAGTGTCTCCCGACAATAACAGAGTTCGTGCACCAAGCTTTATTGACATAAATGCACAGTCCACCTCCTCTTGTCTTACCGGATTCCTCTGCCGTTCTATCCGCCCGGTGTGTGTTGTAGCCCGCTAACTCAATAGCGTTGTCCGGTATGCCGCTGTGTAGCCATGTTTCCGTGAAGATTATGACATTGCAGTTTAAAAGTCTTTTGTTGTTTATGAAGCGGAGTCGAATCTCATCCATTTGGTTCACTAATGATCGTACATTAGCAAGGAAAATGCTGGGTAAAGAGAGCCGGTGTGGTGTTAGCTTTAGCTTAGCTCTTAGCCCTCCGCGCGTTCCCCGCCTTTGTTTACGATCTCGACGCCGCCGACGAGCACTTCCGCCCGGCCGTGTGGGGTGCGTAGCATCGGATGTTTTGATGATCTCAGGGACAAGTTGAATGTTGCTGATATAACTTCCGGGAATGCGCAAACCGATATCCAAAAGCTCCTGCCGGGTGTACGATGTGAAGGCACAACTGTTCTGTACGAACAGGCCCGAGATGAGCAAGAAAAACACTATATAATTGCTAAAACTGGAGAGACGCTGAGCCTCGCGATGTTCACGCGCCGCCATCTTGGTCTTGTAGTCAGTGATGGTCTTAATGCCTTGCCACAGGCTCCGTGTATCTCTGCTGTTTGTGAAATGAGTGTTGATTTTATTGCCATATGACCGTTTTGCATTTTTGATGCCACGGGACAGTTTGGCTCTTGCTGTTTTGAGGGCTGCTTTATCTCTTGATCTGGTTTGTGTGGAGAGATTTTCATAATCAGAGAATTGAACGCCTTTGGGGTGATGTCAATAGAGTTGTATCAGACTTCTCCAAATAACTCTTCCAGTATATATGGAACACTCTGAAATCTTGGAATCCACAAGCGACGTCCACCTATGGGCTTTACATTTTGTGTATCTTGGCCGAATACAGCAATCAGCAAGTGAAATTTGCCAGCAATGGAACAACCATGCTTTAAGTTCAGCCCAATCCATGACACCCTTGGCAACAGGGACATGCACAGGGGGGTTGCTCACGTTGCCCGGGCAACTGCCCATATGCCTTTCAAGACTCACGTTGCCCTTCCGAGCCGGAAAAAAAATAAAAAGATAAATCGTACAATGGATGCAGAATTTCATGTAGGCCTAGATAAAAAAACAACGCAAAGCCTCATTCACTTCCATATTTGGGCACCGAAAATGAAAGTCAGTAGGGGAGGGGCAAACTCTGTTTACATGGCTGCAGCGCTGCACGCGACCGGCACCTGAGCTGAGCCTGCATGAGCGGTCCTAGAAGGAGATTGTCGCGGTTGTCGGCTGAGAAGACTCAACATTGTCAGATAAGGTGAGTTTGTGATGTATAACAAACGAACGATCATCATCATCAAGTTTTATGAAATGAATTAAAATCTTCATAAATCCATGCTGAGTTTGCCACATTTAGCCTAAATAATAAGATAGATATAGGCCACTATTTTTTTGCTAATAGTTAGTTTCTCACATTTCGTTTAAGCAAGAAGAATGAATGATGGAAGTAATGCATCACATTAATTATTTTATCCAAAAAGGTTAAATGCCTAAATGCTATCACTATTTTGGGTATTGTTTGAAGCCAAGATGCCCACTGAAAAGAGGCGGATTCAGGAGAGGGAGAGAACATTCAGGGAGGCAGCAAAGACCAGCACATCACTGCAGGGTTGGCTGTGATAAAGCCAAACAGCAGGTGAGACAGAGACTTTGCACTGTGATAAAGATGACATGACACTGTGTAGGCGAATTGATTTAGTAATCAGACTCCTATTTAGCCTACTGATGGCAATGTTTCATAATTACATTACATTTAAGATGAGGAGGAGCAGTCACAAGCTTCCAGACTATGTAAGGAAAATGTGGACCAGGAGAAGTCACATAGGGCAGGTAGGCCTAAATGATGATCACCAAATATGAGATGAGAGGACCATGCTAGAAAGTAGAGGGTTAAAGAGCTGCATGCTAAATAATTGTAATCTAAAAAAACATAGGCTATTTTAGAGGTCATTTCAAATATCTTGCCTGAGCATAACATAAATACCACTAGTGGGCATTAAAATAATAATGATAATGGCAATAAGAATAATATTTAATTGGACAGATGATGAGCCCAGTGCATCAGCTGCATTCAGAGAGCCAGGGCCAGAGCAAATCCCAGATGAGATCAGGACAGACTGGCAAAATAGGGAATGATAGATGAGCAAGAGGATGAGATGAGGGAGACGAGAGCATCAGTAAGCGAATATATTGAGATGACGAGTGGGGCCGAGTCAACAGATTTTGATTTTTTTCTGAGGTTGGCTAATCCCACAGATCCAGCCCATCTACACAGCAGCAATGGTAAAGTTGCCTAAAAATCCAGATGGGCGCTCTTTTCAAGCCCTATGGTATAAAACAGAGAGATTTTGTTCCGTTTAATAGACATCACATTATATCTGGCAAAACAAGCTATGGCCTTTTAGGGGAAATGAAGAAGGCTTGTCAAGTTCAAATAAGGAAATTTTCTGAACCTGGTGGATGTGATTAGCCAATATGACAGCGTACTCCGGCTTCATCTTGACGCCGTCAAGGAAAAACAAGCATCAAACCAAAGGTGCCAGGTGTCTCTCGTGTCCAATATAACACAAAACGACCTCATAAAAGCACTTAGTCATTATGTGAAAAGAATCATACAGAAGGAAGTGACAGAAGCATCACAATTTTTTATTTTGCTGGACGAGACCACTGATGAGTCACATATTGAGCAGGTGTCCTTTGTTGTACGATATGTCCACAACATGACTATAAATGAACGCTTTGTCCAACTATGTGATGTGGCATCAACAACGTGGGAGGCACTGGAGAATGTAGTGATGAAGCTTCTTGAGCAAAACAACTTCCTGTTTGCTGAGAGCGCGTGGTTTGAGACAGAGCTCCGTTAAACTTTTCTAAATATATCATTTATTCCTGTTATATTTTACGATTTATGTTCTAAGTTGATAACTCACAGAGGGTAAAACGTATCCTTAAGTGTATCCCACACCAAATATCGTCATATAACACACAGATACATTTGTTTTATACGACCATTCGCTATTAGCACTCAGGCTGTTAGCATTCCCAGCCTTTAGTTTCTTAGTATTGCCTTTACTGCTTAACTCACTGTTCTCATTATGACAACACTAATGGCTAATGATTCAGATATGTGTTTAACGTTACCTTTGAGTGCAGATGATGACTCTTTCTTCGCACTTCAGTCAGAACTGAAAGTATTGGAGAAGCAGATCCACGATCTACTCGAGAGGCAAAAAACGTAAAATGGCCCTGGAAACATCCCGGGCTGACGCTCGCAAAGCTGCGGTAAGTGTTCGTCGTTATTGTAATACTCCTATCACTTCTACTCCGAGTGTTTCTGTGCACAGATCCCAGGCTTCAAGATCACGACGAGCCGAAATTAATTTCACTCCTGCACCAGCACACGGACGGCGAGAACCGAAATCCAGGACCGGAGCGATGAACTCTCCCCCACGGCCGCCACCGGTCTTCGAGATTTCTACAAGAAATCGCTATACTGCCCTCTGCGAGACGAAATCCAACGCTGTGGTCATCGGAGACTCAATCGTCCGGAACGTACGTGCCTCCTTCAATGAAGGTAAGGTGCGAACTCACTGTTTTCCTGGCGCCAGTGTTCTCGATGTCTCTGCGCAGGTAACTGCGATTCTGAAGGACGATGCATGAGTGGGAGCCATAGTACTGCACGCGGGGGTGAATGATGTGAGAATGTGGCAGTCGGAGATCCTAAAGAGGGACTTCAGGAGTCTGGTCGATAATGTTCGCAACGTATCGCCCACGGCGAGGTTCATCGTATCAGGGCCGCTTCCTAGTTACCGACGAGGGAACGAAAAGTTCCGACTATTTACGCTTAATAATTGGTTAATGTCATGGTGTATTGAACAGAAGCTGCTCTTTTTAAATAATTTTGATCTGTTCTGGGAGCGACCAAGGCTTTTCTGCCCGACGAGCTGCACCCCAGCAGCATTGGAGCGGAAATTCTGTCTGACAACATCTCAAAGACGCTACGCACTATTTGACTAGGCAGGTAAAACATGTCTGAAAACCAATAAAATCATCTTTAACAAAGAGGCACACTCTTAACGCAGCTACTCTATATTTAGAAACGGATACTTGCAATCTCGTTGTTGGACCAATATCCGTATGCGTGTAGATGGAAATCTTGAATGGTTTCAGAATGCAGTCCTGTTGAAACGCTGAGTTTGGGTTCTGAGTGCAAAGTTCCATGGCCTAAGCGGACTCCCCAGAGGGGAGCCCCAAGCGGGGGTGTCAGTTGGAGTGTCCTTATCATCCTCTTTCTTTTCCGTTCCGATTCCAAAAAGTAAAGTAAAACCATGGGTCGGTGATGGTGTTTTAAATGCATACCTGCCCTGCCCCCAGATGGTCTCCGGGCCAATGCCATAAAAGTGATTAGGGGGCCTAAGAAGGTTTCTTTGTTTCTCATGGCACCTCATTTGCATGGCTCTGACAGTGTGGTCAGTTTGCATTTAATACCTAAAATTAGTTATGGACATAGTATGATGTGTGCTATGTTTTTATAACATAGCTCATCATATAGGGAATTCAAAGATGTGTAGTTACATATGAAACATGTAAGGCATTGAACTGTGAACGTATGAATACGTCAAATGAACCTTGAATCAAAACTTGCATATCAAACAGAGTATATAAAATAGCACGAGCGCCAACACACAACCTAGACATTTAGATAGATTTAAAGAAAGGATAGTTTAAATCACATAAGTTCCTATTTGTCAGAGAAGTTTCTCTGGTTAGCCTCAGATGTTAAGTAAGAGGTGAGACAGAGACGTAAAAGCAATGCTTTGAAGCTAAGGAGTCGTAAATGTCCTACAGAGGAACCAAATGTTTATCACACTATCGGTGAGAGTTCAAAGCGAAAAACCAGACCCCATGGACCCAGGTCTGCTATGATCTTTAGATGATAGTATCTAGAAACGAGGACAAAAGGGAGTGAGAGGTTTCATGGCTTTTTCTTAAGATGATCCAGTCACTGCAGTGCATAAAGTAGAGAAACGGGACACAATTTTTGGATTGTTTCAATGACTCAATGTGTTGTCTTGCAGATACACCCAATCGTGAGAGAAAGCTCCTGGAGGAGGATCATACACTGGCAACCAAGAACTTTAGGGCAATGATAGCAGGGCTCGTCCGGGATTTGAACCTGGGACCTCTCGCACCCTAAGCGAGAATCATACCCCTAGACCAACGAGCCACGTTAAGCACATGTTAAGCACATGTTAAAGACAGCTGGGCTGAACCGATCGCTTGGGAACACCTATTTCTTTGCACTGAAAGATGCTCCCATGTAAATTGTACAGTGAACGAAGTAGAGAGACTACGAACGTGAAGTGTCACAGGTCGGGGCAGACCACCGCTACACTAGCCCCGGATACCAGTACCACCTCGAGGAGACCCCGGAGTTCCCAAAGAGCAGACAGACGACAATGTTAAAAGTGAACAAAATGAATTTTATTAATTTAATTTAAAACTGAGCACTCTAAAAACAATTCTTCTGTCCGACTTCTCTCTTCCAGCCCAGCCGGGGCAGGTGGACGACAGGCCTCTTGCCCGTACTTCTCCTGAGGCCGGCCCAACACAACGGTAAGTATACCGGGGGGGGAAGGGGGTTTCCTTTTTTTCAGGTCATCAACGGTGGGTCCACGAAGCAGACCTTCTTCCAAAGATCAGCAACGGTGAGTGTCCAGAACAACTTCCCTTGGCAGGTGTAGAATAGCAGATATGCTGAGGGAACTTCCCTTACAGGTCAGCAGCAGTAAGTATATGGTGTGGACTTCCCTTGGCAGACACGACGAAGCTCTAATCTCATAGTGCAATGCTCCGGTCAGATGCTCGCTTTCACATCACCGGGGAAGACACAGTCGAAGGGAGAATTCTCACTCGTGGGGGAAGGGCATCCGTTCACATCCGTTTTCTCCTAGATCCTTTTCACAGCATTTATTCCTCTTCAACCTAGTTGAATGGTCTGGTCCTTTTACCCGTCTTGAACTCACTCTTCTTGTGTCCACTCGCTATACTGCTGCCTCTTCTTCCAACCGTAACGGAAACGGGAATGAGGGCTCCACAATGAAAACGACAACGACCCACAATGAAAACGACAACGACCCACAACAAGAACACTCTTTCCTTCCTTCTACCTCCCTTTTATAGCCCCTCCTTCTCTGTCGAGTCCCAATCGGCCATCGCCACGTTTGACTGGCACACCTGACGCTTGTTTGCTCGTTGAGCGATCCGAACTGGCTGGGTGTTTCGTTTAAAAAAAAAAAAAAAACTCACAAACCTAGTCACCCCGTGACAGAAGCATATTCTGAACGATCAGAGTCGTTGTGAAGTGCATGACGGATGATAGAGAAGTATTTCATCTTTGACAGCAGGGCTCGTCCGGGATTTGAACCCGGGACCTCTCCCACAAAAGCGCAAATCATACCCCTAGACCAACGAGTATTGTGTATAATTCTGATACACAATAATGAAGAGGTGTTCATAGGAATGTTTGTAACATAGATGTGTTAGTAGAAATCACATTAACTTTGATGAGTATTAGAATCAGGAGAAGATTGTTTCATGATATAATCAATATATTAACTTAGATGAGTATTAGAATCAAGAGAAGATTGTTTCATGATATAATCAATATATTTATGCATGATAGAATAAACATACGTGTACTTATGCAGTGATTGCTTTCATATTTTAATCATTTTCAGCAATACAAAATCCAGGGATTGTTTGAAGGCCAGACTCAAATAAATTATAGCACAACTTATTTTTAAAAAAATGAGTCAAGGTTGAAATTCCACCATTAGACAAGAAACCTTGTTGCCTAAAAATAATGGTGGCAGACAAGGATAGTTGGATAATAAAAATTAAGAGATAACTTATTATAACTATATCACTATAACTAGAGGCTGGAAAACACCAAGTTTTCAGATGTTTTGGAGACTTGGGACATCTCACTTTGTTTGACTTGTACAAATAAAGTTGAAACTTAGACACCTGGACCTTCCTTGTCTGAGCATTTTTTTGAGCTTGAAGATCAACATTTTCCCCATCATAGTTGGGGCCCAACGTGGGGCTGGACAGAGGCTGAAGGCATTCGACGACACCCGAGGGCGGACCATCCGGCTGACTGCACAGATCAGGTTAGCATACTTTTGCTAAGAGTGTATATTTTTGATATCTGTGTGGTCTGCCGGAGTTGAGTTCTGGGTAGAGTTGATGTCTATAAAAAGCTTCTCCAGTCTAAGAACTAATTGACAGTAATATTGCAGGAGGGCCCCAGGTCTCAAAGTAAAGAATGAATGTTGGTGAATGAATGATGTCTAGACATAATGTAAATAAGTCTTACCTGTTTTGAGAAGGTAACGGCCTTTTGTGAGAGGACAATGTAAATAAGTCTTACCTGTTTTGAGAAGGTAACGGCCTGTTGTGAGAGGGCAATGTAAATAAGTTTTACCTGTTTTGAGAAGGTAAAGGCCTTTTGTGAGAGGGCAATGTATATAAGTCTTACCTGTTCTGAGAAGGTAACGGCCTTTTGTGAGAGGGCAATGTAAATAAGTCTTACCTATTATGAGAAGGTAACTGCCTGCTTGGAGAAGGCACGTATTTATTACATAGTAGAGAACCACGTGGGGATGTAAAATAGTTCTGTTTGTCTGTGTCAGTGTCTAAAGAAATTGAGAGAGTAGGAAGGAGGGGCTGCTGGCCACAGTCCCAGAATGAGTAGTGACTATGTGTGTGTGAGCAATCATGTGTGTGTGAGAAATCATGTGTGAAGGAGCAGGGAGCAAGGGAGAAGATAGAAAACTATAATAAGTAAAGCTCTTTATTTTAAAAGAATGAGTTTAAGATATGAATAAGAGTTTTGAATGTATTTTGGAAACAATTTATTATGAATAATGTGATATTTTGAAAAGGAATAAGAAAATGTCATTGTATGCTGATATATTGTGACCAAAGTAAAAAAGAATAAGAATTTAATAATATTAAAAGAATTGATTTTGAGACTGTGGTAAATTGTTCTTCTCTATTGATGATTATAGAATGATATGAAAGCCTCATTGTCCATATTGATCATTGATCTTGAATTAATTGTTAAATTGCATGTCTAAAACTTCTTTCCCCATTGGTGATTTTTGCTTTATGTTGTTTTTTATTTCAGTTCACTGCATTACAGTTGCATGGCTGAAGAGGGGCAGGCCTTGATTATGATAGAAGAAATGCCTTTCATACTAAGATACTGACCCTAAGAAAAGTACTGTTTGAAACTAGGGGAATTGGAAGTCACTTTTGGGAAGAAGATACATACATTGATGCGGAATGAGTAGAACAAATTCTGTTACGAGAAAGAAAAGACTGGTACCTGAATCAACTGACAGAGATTCGAAATTTAGAAATTGTCCAATCGGAGTGGCCTTACATAAATTGGGAAGAGATTGTAAAAAACTGTTGTAAAGTAGATATATTAAATCACTACCTGAATGAGGTCTGTGTATACCAGTATAACAGATCTAATTGTCCCTCAGGTCTGACAGCAAGAACATTATTGGTTCAAAGGATCCCCATTGGTAGGCTAACATGAGCTTACTATGAGATAGGAGAGCTGCAGGGGTTTTCCTTAGGGCGAGGACAAACTGGGCGGCTTATTGGTTTCCCCGAGCTGAGAGTCTATGCAGAAACTCGATATGTAAATTGGACAAGTAAGATATTATGTACTTGGAATGAATCTGGACAAGTGGTTCCTCAACAGTTTGTGGCAGTAACTTTGAAAAAATTGGTGATGGAAATAGCCCCAGAGAACCCTAGGTCCTGGTTTGCACCTTAATGCTTAAATAAACAAATGAAATACATTTAAAAATCTCTGTACTTTTCTCCTTTTAATAATAACACATTTAAGAACATTACTGATTTGTGCATTGTTTAAGTATGTCGTCCACCCCTGTAGATTTGTTGGGGTCCAGATACCCGGTACGCAAAAATTCAATAGAAAGAACATAAAAAAAATGGGCCGTAAGAACCAAAAACTTGAGAACAATATGGCCAGAAAATGGTACCTTTGATGTAACAGTGTGTGAGGAAATGGAGGGACTAATTAAGAACTATAAACCAAAAGACAGAAGAAAATAACGAGAAGAAAAGAGAAAATTAGAACAGGAAGTACTCAACCTGTTCAAAAATGAAGGAGTTAATTTGAAAAACATGAAAAACATGAGAAAAATAAGAGAAGTGTTAAAAAAGGATGATGAAAAGAATGAAGAAAACTTTGAGAAAATGACTCAGCCACCTCCCTATGAATCTCCCAGCCAAATGCTAGAAAAGATACAAACATCAACTCAAATGCCAATGGTAGTAATATCAGGAGATGTCAAATAGAAGGACAGGTAGAAATAGGTACATATACAACTGAGAAAGACAGAAAGAAAGCAGAAAAGAGTAAGGATGACAGGGCCAGTCAACAATCCCCAGTTTACAGAAACCTAGAGGATGAGGGAGGCAGAGGTGCACGCGGTCCTGATCCTTATGGAAGACTGGCACAAGCACTGGAGGACTTAGCAAAGAGGCGTGCGGAGACCTACGAAAGGGTGACAGAAGATCTAATACAGATACATACAGATTATGCACAGGCTTTAAGTCAATGTTCAGGCAATAGCTCGGAAGAAGAAGATGCAGAAGACGATGCCCCTAAAGTCAGCAGCCAAGAAAAGACACAACGTCCGAAAATCGACAAAAGAGCCCCTCCGGGATCAGCCTCAAGAAGCCTTCCAAGGGGGGAGCGAAAGCTGGTCACAGGGAGCCTCTATCTCCAGGATGCAGACTCTGAGCAGTGGCACCTTCCCTGGACCCGAACACCCCAGGGGAGACTGACAAGATCTACAAGTGTTACACTCCTTCCTGAAGTCGCAATACCGAAGTTGGTGACACCAGAGGAGGAACACAGTGTCCAATTTTAATAAAAGGGAATCAGGCCCAGTATGTGCCATGGGCATCTCAAGACCTGGATGGACTGGTTGCGCGTCTACCAAACTTAGATGAAGGGGCAGGCAAGTGGATCAGATTGCTGGAGGAGGAGACGACAGGAAAGCTATTGGCATTGGGGGATATCAGAGCACTCCTTGCCAAATGTGTGGGAAGTTCCAAGCTGAATGAACTTTTAAGAGCGACTGACATCCGAGCGATAGACACCCCAAATCTTGATGGACACCCTTTCGACGTATATAGAAGGCAGATATGGTGTGGGTTAAGAGAAGAATTTCCCAACCGCATCGATCCCTGAGCCCTCAAGGGAGAACAGATGGGAGAGGAAGAGAACCCTGCCACCTACATGCAGAAACAACTGAGGAAGTGGAAGCAGGAACTTGAAAGAGATCCTGATGAAGACTTATTGATGACGACATTGATCAGAAATCCTGTTGTCGATGCAATGCCTCAGCTAGTAAAGGCCAAGCAGGAAGATGTAGTGGGTCTGAACTCCAAGTCACATAAAGAGTTCTGTGATCATGTGACCCATGCAGTCGGACAGTATAGAAGAAATGAACTAAAGCTGAGGATCCAAGAGAAAGAACTTCTAAGAAAACTGTTACAGCTGCAGCTCGAAGAACTGTCAAGAAAGAAAAAGACGCAAGCCGTGGTCAAAGACAAAGATGAAGAAAAAGATCATGCAGCAATGATGGCTCCAGTAAATGTCCCAGTTCCTATGACACAGCAACCGGGTGCAGTCACTGTACAACAAACACCTGAAGTGGACCTCAGGAGCCAGCGCCTATCGTCATCTATGTAAAGCCTGAACAACAAAACAGGTTTGGCCCAAGGCCTGGGCAAGGAGAGCAAGGAAGACAGAATAGGGGAAGGAACTCATGTTGGGGTTGTGGGCAACAGGGGCACAACAGAAGAGAATGTCACACCAACCCTTGGACTGCAAACCAGCAACAAGGTTCCCGATGGCAAGCAGGCCAACAACAGCGACCTCCATGGCAAGGTCAAAGGCAGCAGCGACCCCAATCGCAGGAAGGGCAACAGCAACCCCAATGGCAAGAGCAGAATCAACAGGGATCCCGCTGGCAGGACCAACCAAATCAACCAGAACAAGGACATCAGCAACAGGGACCAGTCAACCCATGGCAAGGTCCAGATGTCGGATACTAGGGCTGCCGAGAAGTTCCCACGGGGAGGGGTCAGCACCCAGTGATAACTGAAGATGCTGACACAGAACCAATGCTGCAGGTCAATATTGAAGGCAAGAACACACCAATGATGATAGACACTGGAACAACTTATACATGTATAAGTTCAATTCATGCCTCACACCTCCCCATGTCTGGCAAGTTCACAAAGACAGTAGGATTTTCTGGAAAAACGCAGCTAATTCCAATAACGGCTCCAGTGCGTCTGCGGACAAAGGACAAAGAAGTAACTCTGCCTATTCTAGTATCAGAGCAGACCCCTGTTAATCTGTTAGGGAGGGATGCCCTATGTAAACTAAAGCTACAAATATGTGTTCCCCTGAAGGTATTTACATTAGCAGCAAGGGAGTTAGGTAAATGGTAGTTACAGCCCCCCCGGCCAATGCCTACTGGATAGGAGATTTAGAGGAAGAGGTAGGGAAGACAGTGCGAAAATGGAAAAAGTTTGTTAAAGAACAACTCAAAGACCCTAAGCTACCTGAATTAGAATTTCACTGTACCATGATATATGACCCACTGAGAAGAGTAGACATAGAGAAAAAGTGGTTGCAAGAAACCAAAGATAAGAAAGTCCCCCTCATTTCACAGCATATAATTGTAGGACCACAAGGAGCGGCATTACAAGTTGACAGTAATGATTTTATTAAAGAAGGGTTCCAGATCCCAAATTCAGTCCCCCATATTACATTATATTTGGAGCAGGGAAGTGAGAACAAAGAAATAGGCCCAATGATGAGGAAAGCAAAGGGAATACGATGGAAAAGCACAGACAACCCCCTAATTTTTATTTCAGCATATAAACATTTCATGAAAATTGCATGTGCAACAATTATGCAGGGAACTCCTAGAGAGGTGGAAGTCAGTAATCAAAGAAACATGAATTTATAAATCATCTTGGAAAAAGAGATGAAACAAACGGAGCTCATTGAAGAAATGGAGAAATTAGTTCCTGAAAAATTGTGGTCAAAACATGACACAGAGGTTGGGCTTATAAAATCTGCTAGCCCTATAGTCATTAAGACAAAACCAGGGGCTAAGTTACCACACAAGTACCAATATCCATTAAAACCTGAAGCAATAAAAGGCATCAGAGGTACTATTGAAGGACTAATCACAGCAGGAGTGCTGTTTGAGACATCCAGTCCTTGTAACACTCCTATATTGCCAGTTACCAAAGCAGATAAAGCAAAATGGCGCTTGGTACATGATTTAAGGGCAATCAATGAGATAGTAGAAGATTGGCCAGCAGAAGTTCCGAATCCTCACACCCTGCTTACAAATGTGCCACCTGATGATAAGTATTTTACAGTGAGTGATCTTTGCTCTGCCTTTTTCAACATTCCATTGGCAGAAAGTAGCAGACATTTGTTTGCTTTTACTTATGAGGGGAAGCAAATATCCTATACTAGGGTCCCTCAAGGGTTCCGCCATAGCCCTCACATATTTAATCAGCTGTTAAAGGCTGATCTGGAAGATCTGGTACTGGACAGTACACTTCTCCAGTATGTGGATGACTTGTTGATCTGTGCCCCTACACTTGAGCAATGCCACAGAGATTCCATTAAAGTCCCGACTAAATTAGCAGAAGGAGGACATAAAGCCTCAAAGACAAAGCTACAGTATTGCCTTCCCCAAGTAGAGTACTTGGGAAGATTAATTGCATATAAAACCAAAGCAATATCACAAAGCCAATTAGAAGGAATTAGCAAAGTGCCGCTTCCACAGACTGTTGGTCATATGATGACATTCCTGGGCATGACTGGATTCAGCTCAGATTGGATAGAGGATTATTACCTATAAAGCCCTACATGGTGTAGCGCCGCAGTATTTGAATGAACTTCTATTGTATTACAGACCTCAACGTACATTACGCTCTCAGGCGTCCTGTCAGTTGGTAATACCTAGAATTTCAAAATCAAGTGCAGGTGGTAGATCCTTTTCGTATCTAGCGCCTAAACTTTGGAATATTCTTCCCTGCACGGTCCGGGAGGCAGACACACTCTGTCAGTTTAAATCTAGACTAAAGACTCATCTTTTTAATCTTGCACACAATACTCCTCCATAATATTAATCCTCAGAGGATTTAGGCTGCATTATTTAGATCAACCGGAACCAGAAACACATCCAACAACAATTGATGTACTTGTTGCATCAAAGAGTGCAGAACAGTACTCTACTCTCAGCCAGTCTTGTCTCTTTGTTCCAAGGTTACCGCAGGATGCAGTTCATGCCCAGACCCGATGGCAGAGCTGAGAATGGGAAGCGGTGACCTGACAAGAGCTAAGAGGATAGAGCTGGATAAAGGACGTCACAACTTTGATTTTCCTACAACATTTCAAATGTTATTAGATTGTGAATGATAATCTTAAATCTATCATTTTTTATTTTTATTTAGCCTTGTTGTGCAAGCACTGTTGAGCTTGTGCAGAGGCAGCAGCTTTTGCCAGAGGGGAACTGGAATCCCCTGGTTGGGCCTGGGTTCTCCTGAGGTTTTTTTTCTCGATGGGAGTTTTGGGTTCCTCACCACCGTTTGCATATTGTTTTGCACTATCTGCCTTGCCGGGGGGGGCTGCTTTAGAATTCAGAAATAAGACATAATTAATATTGAATATAAGAATTTATAGTCCGTTTAATATTTGACCTGTGGTTCTTTCTCCTTTATCGCCAATGTGTGCTTTCACTGTGTGTGTGTGCGTCTATGTCAATGTGTGTGTGTGTGTGTGTGTATGTATGTTTGCATATTGTGTGTGTGGAGCATTTGTATGTCTGTCTTTGTTGTTTTCACCTTTGACTTGTTTTTACAGGTATATGCCTTTAGTTTTTTACTTGTATTCAATGTGTCTCATGTACAGCTGCTTTGTAACAATGAAAATTGTAAAAAGCGCTATATAAATAAAGTTGAGTTGAGTTGAGTTGAGCAATCAAAACTGCCCCATTGAGAGCCTTAATGAAACAGACAGGGCAGCAAAATCTAAGAACAACACTCACATGGAATAATGATGCGACAATAGCATTCGAATCCATTGAAAGAGAACTGCAAAGTGCTCCAGCTCTCACAAGTCCTGACTATACAAAACCCTTTCACCTCTATGTAGCAAACAGAAAAGAGGGATATGCCTCTGCAGTATTAATGCAGGAGACTTGTAAGGGGAGGGGAAAACAGCCCATTGCCTTTTATAGTACAAGGTTGGACAGTGTAGCACAGGGGTATCCTCCTTGTTATCAAGGACTTGCAGCTGTATATTATGCTTATGAGAAGGCTTCTACTTTGACTATGGGATACCCTGTGATAATATATGCACATCATAAGGTGGTGGAAATGTTGGAACAAGGTAGATTTGTTTTAAAACAGGCCAGAAGCCTGGCATATTCAGCTCTTTTGACATATCCTGATGTAACATTAAAACATTGTGCTACTGTAAACCCAGCAAATTACATACCTCGGTCAAAGCCAAGTTCATGGGGATGTCGCTCCGTTTAAGAAGCTGCATTGCTGAACTTAAGAGTCTTGCGACTAAAATGGATTGTCTAGGCTCTCTAACCGAAAACAGTTTTCCCGGAAATAACGAACAATGAATCCCTAAACCTTTGCTCTAACGTGAGTATAAAAAGCCACTGTCTTCATCTTTGCATTTATGAGGCTCTGGGTTCCATCCCAGGATCTCCAACACGTTGCTCATGAAAAATATTAAGCAGGTCCATTGTTGATCTTTGAACTGAGCGTCTTTCACACATTTCACAGACAAAGCATAAGCCCAGTTGCAGACTAAATTACACCGATTGGGCCGTTTTAACTAAAAAACGCTTTCTCAGACCTACTTAGTCACATCTACCCAATCCCCAGGTTTTCCATTCGTTTATCAAACACACTCACTGACAGTTCGGGGATGTGGCTCAGTGGTAGAGCGCATGTATGAGGTCCTGGGTTCAATCCCCAGCATCTCCAGCTGCTTTCTTGTCGTGAGCAAAGGTGAACAGCTTCGCATTGGGCTTTTGACCTAGAATACATTTTAACTAGTGGTGGGCCGTTAACGCAGTGAGACTCTTATCGCGCGATAAAAAAAATGTCGCCGTTAATCTATTCTCAAAGTTGGGTTGGGAGCTGGGTCTATGCTACGCAAGCTATGATGACTTTCACCTTGATATTTTAGCACGGATGTATACATAGATTAATTACACAGTAGGGGAAGAGAACGAGATTTTTCAATTCGCGTGATTCGCGCCGCCTCATCATCTCATTACCAGGGCTTCATTCCCGCGATTCGCGCAGCAAGTAGGTCCATCGCGTCTTTGCATTGACTAAACATGTAAATCACTCGCTTGACGCGCCATTCGCGTTTGGTCCGAAAACAACATAACGTTACTGTGAAATTACCACATCAAACGTGACGTGCTAACATGGATGCAGCTATGAAGCCGCCGGGTTTGCTTCAGGGAAAATTTATTTTTAAGACGCTACCCACTGGAAACCTCGACAAGACTAAGGTTGTTTGCACATTCTGCAATGTGGAATTGGTTTACTCTACGAAATTGGTTTACATACAGTTGGTTTAAAAAACTTTCTCTCAACAGGTAGTGGTCTAGCTTTAGTTGAAACCAGTAACTTTGTATTGACACCTAATGTATTATGAGTCCTGTATGACATATCGCTTGTTGCTCCCTAACTCTTTGTAAGTCGCTTTGGATAAAAGCGTCTGCTAAATGACTAAATTTAAATGTAAATGTACTGTAGGAGCTCTTCCAGTCTCAAGTACCCCCTAAACGCAAAGCATCCCTTAGCTAATGCGGAAGTAAACACAAGTACATCTTATTGAACATAATTTAATTTTCATCACAAATTATCATAGTAGAACAGCTTTCTCATGCAGTTTGTGATGCATTTTGGAAATAGGAGATGGTCCAGCCCCTGGTCTAATGCGCCACCTGGCTTTAGAAACCCGTTCTCAAAGACTTACTTTTAGTCATTATTTGGGTAACACACATATTATCAATGCCTTTGGCTGAATTCAAATGAGCCATTTTAATCTAGATTAATCTAGATTAATTCCAAGATTAATCTAGATTAATCTAGATTAAAAAAAATAATCTATGCCCACCACTAATTTTAACATACATCAAACACGCAACTAGTAATAGACTGTGTTTGTCAGTTTATGTAGCTCAGTGGTAGAGCACGTGCTTCGCATGTGTGAGGTCGTGGATTCAATTATAAGCATCTCCAAGTTGTTTCTTGTCTGAAGGCTAAGCAGCTGCATTGCTAAACATAAGTGTCTTACAATACATCCCTGGAGCCCGGTTCCACAAGGTAAGGCTCGCGACTGAAATGTATTGTTTTAGCTCTCTAATCGAAGACAGCTTTCTCGGATATATCGAGCAATGATTCCCCAAGCCTTTGATCGTCTGGGGCTCAATCCCAGGATCTTCAAGACGTTACCTATTTAAAAGAAACACACGCAGTTCCATTGTTGATTGTCGAACTGAGCATTGTTCAATATTCGCCTTTCACACATTTCACAGACAAAGCAGAAGCCTAGTTTTACACTTAAGTACATTGATTGGGCTGTCTTAATTGAAAACAGCTTGCCCCGACGAATCTGGCAACATTTCCCTGAAACTTTTGTATTTCTTTTCTTTCTGAACCTAAGCTTTTACACAGAGGCACTTTCGTGTTGGATTAGAAAAGAGCGCTGCACAAACGGTTGCGATCAAATTACAAGAACACAGTTCCCTACAATGTCTTTGTATGCTTCAGTGTTAGGATTTGTATTCCCAGTAATGACTAAAGTGTTTAAAGAGGTTCATTAGTAGGGTGTGTTCCGAGACTTTTGTACACATAACGGATTGTACAATACTGCCCTATGGGCTGGTTTCACATCTAACTGAACCCACCTTGCATTTACATATCGAGCAATGTATCCCGTGACCTTTGGTCTACCTTGACTATACAATATCACGTCAAACCCAGGTACACGGAGATGAATCTCAGTGGGAGTTTTGCATGTATGAGTCCCTGGTTTTATTTCCATCATCTCCGAGTGCTTTCTTGTTGTAAGCAAAGTTGACCAACTTCGTTAAACAACAAGTAAGTCGTATGGTTGCAGGCAGCAGGGCTCGTCCGGGATTTATTCCCGGGACCCTTTTGCACCCAAAACAAGACTCGTAACCCTAGACCAACGAGCCACGAAGTCATACACCGTTCAAAGAGATTTGAAAAACTACTTGTTTTTATTACTGGAAAAAGCTCCCATGTGGATTGCATAGTGCACAAAGTAGAGCTTCGGGACACACTTTGTGGATTTTATCAATGAGTCGATGTGTTGTCTTGCAGATACAAGCAATCCTGAGAGAAAGCTCCTGGTGGAGGATCATACACTGGCAACCAAGAACTTTAATGCAATGATAGCAGGGCTCGTCCGGGATTTGAATCAGGGACCTCTCGCACCCTAAGCGAGAATCGAACCCCTAGAACAACGAGCCACGTTAAGCACGCGTCAAAGACAGCTAGGCTGACCTGATCTCTTGAGAAAAACCAGCCCAATCAAGAAACTGCAGTAAAAAGGCTCGCACAAACACAAGAGTGGCTTTTGTGTTGGCTTAGAAAAGAGTGCTGCACAAACGGTTCCGATCAAATTACAAGAACACAGTTCCCTACAATGTCTTTGTATGCTTCAGTGTTAGGATTTGTATTCCCAGTAATGACTAAAGTGTTTAAATAGGTTCGTTAGTAGGGTGTGTTCCGAGAATTTTGTACACATAACGGATTGTACAATACTGCCCTATGGGCTGGTTTCACATCTAACTGAACCCACCTTGCATTGACATATCGAGCAATGTAAGGACCCTCGTTGTATAATAAGTCTACAGTGGGCATAAAAAACATGGATAGTTCACTCGGTCAAAGCCAAGTTCATGGGGATGTCGCTCCGTTTAAGAAGCTGCATTGCTGAACTTAAGAGTCTTGCGACTAAAATGGATTGTCTAGGCTCTCTAACCTGTGAGAATCTGGATTTCGTCCTGTCCTCTTTAAATATATCATCTGTGTCTAATAGAACATTTGTCTATCATATGTATTCATTTATATTAGTATAAGCTTCCTTCACCCTAATAAGGGCCTTACTTTCCTGTTGTTTAACCTCGTTGAAAGTCGTACTGACATAAGTAACTATCGGTGTCCATCTCAAGGCTCCTAATGATGTGTTTTGATGCTTAATACGTACTTTGTAATCATATCTGATTGTTCAGGAGGAATAAGACTGAACATCGAGTCTGGTGATTTTCCACTCATTGTGGTTTTATATAACCCCTCCTGTTGCAAGCTTATAAATATTGGTCCTTAATATAATAAACATTGGACTCTGATTGAACTACACTCTGTGTCTGTGTCAATTCTTTGTCTCCAGGCCTGCAAACTCTTTGTGTTCCGTCGACTAGACATTTCAACCGTAAAATAATATCAAGAAGGGGACATTGAGAATTTTACATTCTCACAGCTGGGGGCTCGTCTACGAAAGAGGGGAGAGACTCTCTTCTCTCTTAGAACCAAGAAACCAAAGCATACCTGAGGCAAGCACACCTGACGATCGGGCACAGACCTACAGGAAAAGGGTGAGTGTTTTTTTTCTTCTATACAGTTTTTTTCTGGCTTAGAGAAATAAACGCTTACCCTGTAGGATTCTTGTGGTTTAATATTTCGTACAGACGAAATAGGGTTTTTTCAATTCATGTTAGTGGGAATTCGCTTTCCCATTGTTGTGACAATGCGGCTGGCAACAGTAAAATAATTATTAACGCAAGAATATGAAAGGTTTTGCAGTACTGATCACACTGTAACTTAGGATCGTGGTGTTGGCTTCTCAGAGAAAATGCTTTGTTAACCAGATTTACTACAGTTTATTCCAAAAAGAATAATTTATTCAAAAGGTGTATTAAATTGGGAAATCTATTATAGATATCACTGTTACTGCATGGTATATTGGAATATTGTTATCAGGAAAAAGACGGTGAATTTAATATCCACCTCTGATCACAATATATTACATGCAGTAGTGTTGAAACTGTTGGTCGATTGAACACGAGGGTTTATCTTTGTTTTGTCTGTACTGTCTTTATCACTAACTGGTTTGGAGTGTAAGATGGGGAGTTCTGGTTCAAGGCCACTGCCGGGCGAAACGCCAGTCGCATTTATGTACAGAAATAATCAAGGATTTTATACAGATCCATATGTTAGCAATCTCGCAGGATGGTCGGAGGGAATAAAACCGCAAATTGATATTCCCTATCCGAGGGAAGGTTCCTTTTCTGATGAGTGTATGTAATTGCCAAAGGGCATGTCTCATGAAGTATGGAAAGACATGAAAAAGGTTTGGGACCAGGGTCCGTAAAAACAAAAAAATTGTTGCATATGCAAATCAAAACCGGTGGCCATTAGAAAAGCCGCCGGGATACACTGCCCCTTGCCAAACACAGACTTCTCCCTCTGCACCATTACTGTCGATAAAACCAAAAGATATGAAACCGGAAAAATTCATTGATAAACCTTATATAACTACAAACCCTCAAAATTCAGTGGTTTGGGAAATACGCTTAATGTTAGACCGCTAAGAATGTCTAATATGGAGGCGATCTCTAAAAGTTTGTCTTCCCCACAGGAAGCGGGAAAATATGTGTCAATTTTGCAAACGCACACAAAATATTCACATTTTACAGGTAGAGATTTTCGTGCGGTGTTGTTAAGAACACTAGAGAAAGATGTAACTGAAGAAATGCTGATTGAAAAATGTCCCACATTATCTATTGACAATGATAAAATCACCAGCAGCGGTACAGCTGCAAACCCACATGAGTTGTTTCGGGAAAGTTCTGCTAATGTTGAAATGTTTTTTACACAGATAAGAGTGTTTCTTGATAAATGTCAAGGGAGTCAACAGGACTTATCTCTAGCAAAAGCACCAAGCAAGTAGCGAGAGAATCAGCTGCTCAATTTTTTGTGCGTTTAGAAAGCATGGATTGAAGATTCTAAATTGCCATTAAATAATGACATAATGAATGCTATGTTTACAGGCTATCCGGAAAAGAGGAACACTGAACAAAGTTCTTTTTATTATTAAAATATCAAATTATTCACTCTTCGTGATATGATGCATACATTAGGCAAGGTTGTTTTTTCTTTTCTGTCTAGTCTACAGGCATCCGTCGATCCTTTGCCAACAGGTGGACAGCCAAGCGGTTCACAAGCGCCTGTTTCCGGGTGCAGCATGCCTACACGGGTAGACTCCATGATTAACCCTTTGTTATGGTCTCAGTTCAAGGATGACACTGGTTTCATTGATATGGACCCTTACAGGGCTAAACTGAAAACTAACAAACCTGTCTACATTAAACAATACCCTTTATCTAAAGGAAGAAGGTATTACGCCTTTGATTGAAAATTTTGTCAAGCAGGGTGTCCTCGAACAAACACATTCACCATACAACACACCACTTAATCCTGTAGTGAAAGCTGATGGGAAAACGTGGAGATTAACTCAAGATTTAAGAGCAGTAAATCAGTTAATTATACTACTCGCACCAATTGTGCCTGATGTATTGACTGTTATGAATTCAGTGCCACATTCGCACAAGTATTTCACAGTAATTGATTTGTGTGCAGCCTTTTTCTCTGTACCTGTACACCCAGATACTCAGCCTTTGTTAGTATTGACATTTAAAGGACAGCAATATTCGTGGAAAGGCCTTGCAAAGGGCTACGTAGATTCACCCGCTGTCTTTTCTGCAGCAGTGCACAGAACTTTGGCCAAAATGACTGATCTGCCTTCATCAGTTTGTTTTCTTCAGTTTGCAGATGACATCCTCGTGTCCGGGGAGACGGAGGAGGACTGTAAACAAGCTTCTGTAATTGTTTGCCATTTACTTGCTGAAAGAATTTTCAAAGCTTCGAAAGAGAAACAGCAATGGGTCAAAACTAAGATGAACATTTCAATGCCTTGAAAGCAGCCATCACAACCGCACCAGCATTGGGCCTGCCAGACTACACCAAGCCTTTTCACTTGCATGTTAGGGAGACAGCGGGTGCACCTTTAGGGGTCCTATTGCAAGAGCAAGGTTCAACATATAGGCCAGTAGCATATATGTCTAAGAAGTTAGATAACATAGTCACAGGTATGCCAGCATGTCTTCGTGCTGTGGCTGCAGCTGCTCTGATTGTGCAGATGGCTGAGAAAACTGTGCTGTCACACCCTTTAACATTGTATGCATCCCATCAGGTAGGTGCAATTTTACACAACATGCAAACACAACACATGACAGCCCAACGACGCTCAGGTTACGAGGCTACTCTGCTGGCAACGAAAACGTCTTGGTTACGTATGTAACCTCAGTTCCCTGATGGAGGGAACGAGACGTTGTGTCGAGAACGACAGATGGGGTTCGCCCTTGAGAACCAATCAACTCTGACTACTATAGAAAAGGCCAATGAAATTTGGCGAATGAAATTTGCATGCCGGGCTCCGCCCCCGGATATCCGGTATAAAAGGAAGCCGGCGTGCAGCATTCATTTACCTCTTGTTCTGAAGAGCCTGAGAGCCTCTCACGACTGCAGCAGAATACGATACGTGTTTGTGGCATAAGGGACACAACGTCTCGTTCCCTCCATCAGGGAACTGAGGTTACATACGTAACCAAGACGTTCCCTTTCTGTCGGTCTCTCGACGTTGTGTCGAGAACGACAGATGGGGTTGCCTATGGAAAACGCCACAACGCTGTATCGCGTCACAATCTCTAGCGAAGCGACGGTAACAAGCCTGGGCGTGTCAGCTCGATGCTTTCGCGAAACTGTAACCTTCCAGTGTGGTGGTCGGGGGGTTCCAGAGCTTTCTAAGAGAAAGATGGGTACAGCCCTGACCGGTAACCTTTCACGGACGGGGCCTTAGCTCTCTACAGGCGAGAGGCCGTCCGGCTCGGGTTTACACCGGGTAAGCGCCACTTCCTTAATCAGGAATGCGCTGCAGAGGCCACCTCCTGCCCGTGGGGAGGAAAATGGTGGATATAGGTACGGTCTCGTCCTTGGAGGAGAACGCATGGAACGTGCGGACTGAGTAGTTAACCGCGAGGTGGAGGTCCACCTAGGGAAGCTCATGGGTTACCAGGAGTGGGAACCATACTCATGAGGATACATCAGACGGAACAGCCCACGGAGGGGGTGTTACATACGTCCGGTAGCACTAGGTCCGGTTAGAGCTATCTGTGATAGCTCACATGGTATCCCGGCCTAAGGGGGAAGGCTGCTCTGCCCAGCCAGCCCCCAGGTGGTGCTTGTTTGGTGATGGATGGAATGCCTATTCTTAACCAGTGTCTGGGTAAGAAGGGAGGTAGGTGAGGTACCAGTTTCTTAGCCATGTGTTTGGGTAAGAAAAAAAGGTAGATAGCACACTGACCCAACCTGTTAGAGGGTGGAAAGGTGCTTTCGCAGGCATACGCCCCCCCGGATGCCAGTCCTACATGTCGCCACGCAGGACGTGGGCTGACACCGGGTTTACACAAAAGTTGTTAACCCTTGTGAAGGTGTTTGGGCGTAGCCCAACCCGCAGCTCTACCGATGTCTGCTAGAGAGGCGCTTCTGCCAGTGCCCAGGAGGTGGCTAAACTCCGTGTGGAGTGAGCCCTCACTACCAATGGGCATGGGAGACTCTGAGATCGGGATGCCGTCGTAACAGTGTCCACGACCCAGTGCGCCAGCCTCTGTTTGGAGACAGCCTTCCCCTTCTGCTGTCCTCCAACAGACACGGAGCTGGTCAGAGCTTCAGAGCTCTGCGTGCGGTCCAGCACGTACTGGACACAACACTGATCGGGTTGGGTCTTCCTCCCCTATGGGGAGCGCCTGCAAGTTCACCACCTGGCCCCGGAGGGAGTAGTGGGAACTTCTTGGGCACGCATCCGGTCCTGGGTCTCAAGCTAACGTGAGAGTTTCCAGGGCCGAATTTAAGGCAATCCTGGGACACGGAGGATGCTCGGTGGTCCCCTACCCTCTTGAAGGAAGTGAGCGCCGTCAGGAGGGCCGTCTTACTCAGTGAGGAAGATCGGAACCTCCGAGGGGCTCTTGGGGGTATGGAGCGGAGGTGAGGCGGATTACGCCCTCTCGCGGCCCTTAGGAACCTGGTGACCAGGTCGTGTTGCCCTAGAAACTTTCCACCGACTGAGTCGTGATGAGTGGCAGGAGCGACTACATACACATTCAGCGTGGAGGGGAGATGTTAGTCTCCAGTCTCGTAAGAAGGAAAACACAATCCTGATCGAGCACCTCAGTGGGTCTTTCCCCTTGAGAGAGACACCAGGACGAGAAGAGGCGCCGTCTAGAGGCGTGTAACCGCCTAGTAGATGGGGCCCTAGCCTGGGTGATGGTCTCCGCCGAGAGGGGGAGTAGCCATCTCAGGATCTTCTCGTCCCGTCTAGAGACCAGACATGGGTGTTCCAGAGGTCAGATCTGGGATGCCAGAACGTGTCCGTCCCCTGATAGAGCAGGTCCTCTGTCAGGGGAATGGTTCAGGGGGAGTCGCTGTCCAGAGCATTAGCTCTGAAGCCAAGTGCGGTTAGACCGGTGTGGTGTAACCAATAACACCTGGTGCTCCTGCTCCCTGACCTTGCACAGCGTCTGTGCAAGGAGGCTCCTGGGGGGGGAAGGTGTGCTTCCACCCATCCCGCGGTCAGCTGTGCGCAAGGATATCCGTGCCGAGGGCAGGAATATCAAGCGGGCAAATGGTGGTGTTGCGGGAGGCGAACAGGTTTACCTGGGCCTACCCGAACAGCCTCCAAATGAGCTGGTGCGCGGGGGTGAAGTCGCCACTCTCCACGAGGCATAAACTGGCGAGAGAGCACGTCGGCTGTCTAGTTCAGTTTGCCTGGGGTGTGTGTGGCCCGCAGGGAACGGGTCACATGTTGACTTCACCGGAGGAGGCGTCGAGCAAGTTGTGTTAGCTGCTGTGAGCGAACGCCACCCTGACGATCTGTGCTCGCTACAGCTATAGTGCTGTCCTCGGACCAGCACGTGCATGTCTTACACGAGAGGCCGTAGCCTGCTCATTGCAAGTAGCACAGCCCACAACTCTTGGCAATTGATATGCCAGCGCAGGCGGGGTTTCGTCCAAAACCCCACCTGCGTGCTCGTTGCACACTGCAGCGCACCCCTACAGGGAGACGTCAGCCGTCACCACGACCTGCCTCATAACCTGCCCAGAGGGACCTGAGTCCGTCAAAAAAGTCATAAAGACTAGGGGTTATGGTGCGTTGGCAGCAGGGCGGCATCACCATGCTCCTGCTGCCAGTGTGCCACGCTCTCCTCGGAACTCGACTCTGAAACCAGTGTTGGAGCGGTCACATGTGCATCAACCCGAGGGTTATCAACCCGCGAGGACGCCATGTGTCCCAGGAGCCTCTGAATTGTTTCAGGGGGACCGCTGTCTGTCTAAAATGTTCATTTCAGACAGTTCAACCCTGGTTGGGCGCAACTGCGGACAGTAGCGCCGCCGTGGTGACAGAGTTGAGTTCCATACCAAGAGAGAGGATGCCCTGCACTGAGGAGAGCTTGCCCCTCTCTTGGTTGACCTGGAGTCCCAATCGATCTAGGTGCCGGAGCACCAGGTCCCTTCCTGTACACAACAGATCTCGCGAGTGTGCCAGGGTAGGCCAGTCGCTGAGGTAGTTTAGTACCCGCTCGCCCTCTTCCCCTAAGGGAGAAAGGGCGTCAGGGACAGACCGAAAGGGAGGACTCTGTACTGATATGCCCGCCTCTCGCACGAGAACCGTGGGAACGGCTGGTGTCGAGGAGGACCGAGACATGAAAGTAAGCGTCCTTCAGGTCGATTGCCGCGAACCAATCCTGACACCTGATAGATGTCTGGACGCGCCTCTGTGTGAGCACCCTGAACGGCAGCTTGTGAAGGTGCTCTGTTCCGGGTACGCAGACCTTTGGGCGCAACCCACCGTCTTTTTGGGAACGATGAAGTGCGGGTCGTGACCCACTGAACATCTTGGTTTTGAGGGACGAGCTCGATGCCTGTTTGCCAGAAGGGTGGTGACCTCTACCCGAAGTACGGAGGCGTCCCTGCCTCGACCGAGGGAGGGATGATGCCTCAAACTTTGGGAGAGTCTCTGGCGAACTGGATCGAGTAACCAAGACGGACCGCCCTCATTAGTCAGCGAGACAGTGTGGGCAGCTCTCGAGCTCCCAGGGACTGTACAGGGTGACCAAGGGGACGGTCTGCTTCATCATTCCCACGGGGGGTGGGTCGTCGGCTGGCGGAGCTAACCATCTGTCACGGGGGGTCCCCGGAGAAAAGGTTGGCTCCGCCTACTTACCTGCCTAGCGGGACAGCTGCACACACTGTCGTTTGAGAGTGGTAGCAGCTGTCGTGTGTATACGACCCTACGCCTCGCCAGGGCGTGAGGTCGGGTTTGCCGGGCACAGTCCAGTGGAGTGTGCGATCGGCTGCAAGTACACCCGGGAAGAACCGAAAAACTCTGTGAGTAAGTGGGCGCCAGGCCCTGAAAAGGGTCCGGCTTGGTGACGAGGCAGGAGCCGTCCCGTACCGACCAATCAGAGCCGTGGCTGTGAAGGTTCGGGCCCGATGTTGTTCTCCCTGGGGTCTTCCCGTCAGTGTCCCTTCTCGCGAGAAGGTTGCTGACGGGGTGGAGGTTTCCCCCTCGATTTCCGCTTCCGGGGTGCCGCCTGTGGGGGCACAGGAACCGGAGCCGATGTCGAAGGGGTCCTGGGTTGCAGGGAGCAGACGTCACGTGAGATCTCGGAGGCCTGTAGGCGGCCGAGTCGCGGCGTGAAAAAAAATGTGGCTAATTGCCACTGTCTGCTTCACCGTCAAACTGCTGAGCGCAGTCCTCGACGGTGATACCAACAACCCACCCTGCGAGATGGGTGCATCAAGAAAGCGTACTTCCTTGGTGTCACTCTCTCGCACAAGGTATAGCCGGGGGTGTCTCTTCTGGACCACTACCGTGGACATCGTCCGACCCGGGCCCGTGCCGCTGCCTTGGTCGCCCGTAGAGCGCTGTCAGCGGCGGCACGGAAATCCTGCATTATACCCGGGTCGGCCTTACCCTCGTGGGGGGGCTCTCTCAACGCCTGCCGCGCAGGATGGCCATGGCATAGAGAGAGAGGAGGCAGCCTTGCCCGCAGCATCGCAAGCCTTCGACACCAGTGATGCCGAAGTCTTACGCGCTTTGGACGGTAGACGTGGCCGATTTCCCCCAGGCGGTAGCCGTCCGCGGAACATGTGCACCGCGGGCGGACGTTCCGTCGGGGGATCTCGACGTAGTCCTTGGCTGCCCCACCATCGAGGGAAGTAAGGGAGCCGGAGCTGGTTTCACTGAAAACAGTCCGTGAGTGGAGCGTTCCAAGTTTTTACACAGCTCCTAGTGCACCTCCAGGAAAAACATTAGCACCGGGCTGGGCCACGGTTTGCACCGCGCTCGCCAACCCAAGGAACCACGTATCCCCGGGTTAGCCACGGATGACATCACTTCTTCTGCGTCGTCCTGAACTCGACCGCGGGGGGTGGAGCTCGGATTCGTCAGAGTCGGATGCCAGTCTCCTCCGATGCTGCGAGAGCGACATCCTACTATGTCACAACATCGTTTCCGAATGCGTGGCTGAGGATCCGGACGGTATGCCACCGCTGGTTGGGGAACGTTCAGAAGAGCGAATCGGGGTGCGATCGGCCCGTGAGCACTTGGCTGGGCGGGTTTACGTTCGCAGAGTTCCCCATATCACTTAATGCTGCTAATACAGGCAGACCTCGAGGCCGTAGCCCGATGTCGTGGACTTTGGGCCCGTAGCCACCAATGTCACAGCCCGTGTAGCAAACGAAATGGTGGCTGGTTCCCGTAGGAAGAACAGGTCACCGTGACCGCAACTTTCTGAATGACAATCTGCCCGCAGTGCGGGCAGATGTGTCAACGAACGCTGCTTCAGTGTGCTGGACGCCAGACACCTAATGCAGCGATCGTGTCCATCCCCTCCTCGATGAGGGTGCCGTACCCAAGAGAACAGCGGGACATGCCGCGTGGAGAATGCTCAGTCAGTCCTGAAAAGGACTTTTTAGAAAAAATCTCTAACACCTCCGGAACCGCCGAGACGCCCAGGGGAAGGTCGCTGCAGGAAGGGACGATCCGCTGTAAACACGCGTAGCACCAGCAGTGTGTAGTTGTAGAGATTGAATCCTGAGTTGTACTCATGAGCGATGGCTCTGAAGAACAAAAGGTAAATGAATGCTGCACGCGGTTCCTTTTATACCGGATATCCGGGGGCGGAGCCCGGCATGCAAATTTCAATCGCCAAATTTCATTGGCCTTTTCTATAGTAGTCAGAGTTGATTGGTTCTCAAGGGCGAACCCCAATCTGTCGTTCTCGACACAACGTCGAGGAGACCACAGAAAGGGAACTATACACTTCTGTTTAAAACCACACTTTGTTACCATATGAAACACACACGTTTCACATTACTATACTATGTTTGCACGAGGTACACTTTGCTGTGATATACCTAAAACACTTTTAGCATTCTACTTCACTATTGATTAGAGTATAGGCTACCATCATCAAAGTACAAATATAATGTAAATCCACCAAAACACTACACAAGACCAATGTTGCAGACTGAAGAAACTCATTTATTTCAAACACGCCAAAAATGTTGACATGGAGATTCATAAAACTGTAACAAAAATGTCACTTTGTATTGTACTGTAAGTTTACTGTTAAAAAAATTGACATTGTCTATTCGCCTAGATGGATCTGGCCAGAGAATTTCATCAACATCGTAGGCAATGTTGTCATTAGCAAGATACCTTGGAAAGAAGAAACGTCTTGAATGACGAATCCATCCTTGCATTGCTGCTTCCTCCATCTGGTCACAGGCCTCCTCCATGGCTTGGATGAGGGGTACCTCAGCCTGGAGATGGAGATCATATACCTTCCACCACCATGCCGAGAAAAATTATTCTATAGGGTTGAGGAATGGAGAGTATGGTGGAAGAAGTAGGATGGTGAAATTTGGATGTTGCTGAAACCAGTTCTGAACCAGAGCAGAGCGGTGGAAAGACAAATTGTCCCAGACAACAATGTATTGCATATGATCGATTGATTTGCTGCTGGTATGTTGTACAATTGGTGTAATGTAATGATGAATGTAATGATGAGTGCTGTAAGGGCCCATATGGGCATGGCAGTGGATGACCCCATTCTGTGTAATGGCTGCACAGAGTGTTATATTACCCCCACGTTGCCTGGGACATTGACTATAGCCCTGTGGCCAATGATGTTTCTTCTTCATTTTCAGATTCAGTCCTCTTTGAGCACCTTCTTGTCTTCTCTACCTCTACCTCCAGCATGGCCTCCATCTCTTCCTCCTTTGTTGATTCCCCTTCCTCTTCCTCCCCTTCATCTTCCTCCCCTTCCTCTTCCTCCCCTCCTCCTCCTCCTTGTCCTCCTCCTCCTCCTCTCTCGTCTTACTCTTTCTCTGACTCTTTCCATTGTGCTTGAAGACCGATGAACTCACCTGCTGCTTTTTATAGTGCTTATACACCTGATTGGTGTGTCTACAATTACAGTTTTTTTGGATTGCTTACACACTAAAAATAAAAGTAGTACACCATTAGCAAAACCTTACACTCAAGAAGCAAAACATCAGCCCATATTTGCACAACTATAAGCACATTGTGAACCTCACACTCTTTGCAAAACTCTACACACAGTGATTTGCAAAACACTAAACACACTTAACATACATTACACACAAAAATCTATCATGAAGTCACTTCCTTGCAATACCAAAGCACTCACTGTCACATTACCGCACTGTCCAACCAATCGGTTCAACACAGTCATCAGGTGTGCAAAACACTTGTTTGCTTGATTGTAGACACACCAATCAGATGTATAAGCACTATAAAAAGCAGCAGTGAGTTCATCGGTCTTCAAGCACAATGGAAAGAGTCAGAGACAGAGTGAGACAAGGAGGAGAAGGAGGAGACGGACAAGAAGGAGGAGGAATCAACACAGGAGGAATCAACAGAGGAAGAGATGGAGGCCATGCTGGATGTAGAGGAAGAGGAAGACAAGAAGGTGCTCAAAGAGGACCGAATCTGACAAATGAGATCAGACCATCAGGTCTCAACATCAACACTGGCACGCATCCTAAAAAAAACCATATTCAAATTAAGCAAATTTATCAAGTGCCTTTCGAGCGCAATTCCGAAAGGGGGAAACGACTGCGGCATGATTATGCATAGGTATGTATTCACTTTAGCAGTGTGATCTTGCATACTGTCTCATAATCTTTTACTGTACTGTAATATGTATACTAGATCTACACTGAACTACACAATTTTGACTGACACTGTTCTTCAGGGAGTTTTACGAATGGATGGAGAGGAGATCTAGCATGACTTCATTTATGTAGATGAGGCAGGGTTCAACCTGACAAAAAACACGAAGGAGGGGAAGAAACGTCATTGGCCACAGGGCTATATTCAATGTCACAGCGCAACGTGGCGGTAATATAACACTCTGTGCAGCCATAACACAGAATGGGGTCCTCCACCATCATGCCCATATGGGCCCTTACGACACAGCACTCATACTTACATTCTTGGACCAATTGCACAACATAGCAGCAGCAAATCAAATTCGATCAAATGCAATACATTGTTGTCTGGGACAGTGTGTCTTTCCACCGCTTTGCTCTGGTTCAGAACTGGTTTCAGCAACATCCACATTTCACCGTCCTATATCTTCCACCATACTCTCCATTCATCAACCCTATAGAATAATTTTTCTCGGCATGGTGGTGGAAGGTATATGATCTCGGTCTCCAGGCTGAGGTACCCCTCATCCAAGCCATGGAGGAGGCCTGTGACCAGATGGAGGTAGCAGCAATGCAAGGATGGATTCGTCATTCAAGACGTTCTTTCCAAGGTGTCTTGCTAATGACAACATTGCCTGCGATGTTGATGAAATTCTCTGGCCAGATCCAGCTAGGCGAAGAGACAATGTCTAGTTTTTTTCGTTTGTTTTTACAGTAAATTTACAGTACAATACGTAAAGTGACATTTTGTCAGAGTATTATGAATCTCCATGTCAAGATTTTGGGCGTGTTGAGAAATAAATGAGTTTCTTCAGTCTGCAACATTGGTCTTGTGAAGTGTTTGTTGGATTTACATTATATTTGTATTTTGTTGATGGTAGCCTACTCTAATCATAGGGAAGTAGAAGGGCTAAAAGTGTTTTAGGTTTATCACAGCAGAGTGTATCTCGTGCAAACAGAGTATAGTAATGTGAAACGTGTGTGTTTCATATGGTAACAAAGTGTGGTTTTTTAAACAGAAGTGTATAGTTTTTACAAGAGTGTTTAATTATGCAAAGAATCTGTAGTGTTTTGCCAATTGGGTGTGTGTGGTTGTGATAATTGTGTGTAGTGTTTTGAAAACACAGGCCCTGTTTTGAAAATCGTGCTTAAGCAATCCAAAAAAACTGTAAGCAAACAAGTGTTTGCACACTGATGATTGTGTTTGAACCAATGGTTGGACGGTGCGGTAATTTCACAGTCAGTGCTTTGGTATTGCATGGAAGTGACTTCATGATAGATTTTTGTGTGTAATGTATGTTAAGTGTGTTTAGTGTTTTGCAAATCACTGTGTGTAGAGTTTTGCAACAAGTGTGAGGTTGACAATGTCCTTATAGTTGTGCAAATATGGGCTTATGTTTTGCTTCTGAGTGTAAGGTTTTGCTAATAGTGTACTACTTTAATTTTAGTGTGTAAGCAATCCAAAAAAACTGTAAAAAGTAATAAGGATGTGTATTAAAAACTAATTTCGAAACAACCAATTGTCCGGACCTTTGACACTCTCGTGAATTCAGATTTGGACCTTCAAAAGTAGACTTTGAAAAGCCCTGTTCTACAGTGAAAGTTATCTGCTGAGAGGGGTAACAAGTACACTGTAAGCACAAATGCGATGTAGATACAGAAAATATATATTAGGCCAAACATTAGTGTTTTATACAGTAGCATTAAACAAAATCACAAACATATGTAAACCAAAAGTATATTCTTCAGAATACAGTAAAGAAATCAAATGTGTGTGTGGGGTCCCGGGGGGGCAGTCTAGGAATTGTTGGGGAGTAGCCATCAGTGCTGAGCTACGCTTCATCTCTTCTTCGTCTGGCCACAATACTTTGTCCACATCACAAGACACAATTCTCTTGCCAAACATCGAGTGAAGTATCTCCTAGCATGGCGTATGCAACCTTGGACAGAGGAAAACTCTATGTCTCCACATGCGTCCTCCATTGCCTGGAGAAGCGCCATGCGGGTATAGGGTTGGCGATTATAGACTTTCCAGCGCCAGGCTGAGAAGAATCCTCCATGGGATTTAGAAAAGTGAATATGGGGGTAGGTCCAAAACTACAAATTGCGGATGGGTGGTAAACCAGTTTTGGACCAGAACAGCACGGTGAAAACATCTTGGTTACGTCTGTAACCTCAGTTCCCTGATGGAGGGAACGAGACGTTGTGTCGAGAACGACAGATGGGGTTCGCCCTTGAGAACCTATCAACTCTGACTACTATAGAAAAGGCCAATGAAATTTGCATGCGGGCTCCGCCCCCGGATATCCGGTATAAAAGGAAGCCGGCGTGCAGCATTCATTTACCTCTTGTTCTGAAGAGCCTGAGAGCCTCTCACAACTGCAACAGAAAACGATACAGGTTTGTGGCATAAGGGACACAACGTCTCGTTCCCTCCATCAGGGAACTGAGGTTACAGACGGAACCAAGACGTTCCCTTTCTGTTGGTCTCTCGACGTTGTGTCGAGAACGACAGATGGGATTAACTATGGAAAACGCCACAAACGCTGTATCGCGTCACAATCTCAGCGAAGCAACGGTGACAAGCCTGGGCGTGTCAGCTCGAAGCTTTCTTGAGACTTGTAACCTTCCAGTGTGGTGGTCGGGGGGTTCCAGAGCTTTCGGGAAAGATGGATACAGCCCTGACCGGTAACTTTCACGGACGGGGCCTTAGCTCTCTACAGGCGAGAGGCCGTTCGGTTTACACCGGGAAAGTGCACTCTTAATCAGAGAAGCGCTGCAGAGGCCACCTCCTACCATTGGGGAGGAATATGGTGGAGAAAGTATAGTCTCGTCCTAGGAGGAGAACGCATGGAACGTGCGGACTGGGTAGTTAACCGTGAGGTGGAGGTCCACCTGGGGAAGCTCATGTGTTACCAAGTGTGGGAACCATAGTCATGAGGGTATGACAGACGGAACAGCCCGCGGTGGGGGTGTTACTGCGTCCGATAGCACAGGTCGGTTAGAACTATGTGAGATAGGTCATGATATATCCAGGCCTAAGGGGGAAGGCTGCTCTGCTCAGCCGACCCCAGGAGGTGCTTGCTTAGTGATGGATGGAATGCCTGTTCTTAACCAGGGTCTGGGTAAGAAGGAAGGCTGGTGAGAGGTACCAATTTTCTTGGCCAAGGTTGGGTAAAAAGAAAAGGGTAGATAGCACACTGACCCAACCTCGGGGAGGGGGGAAGGTGCTTTCGCAGGCATATGCCCTCCCGGAAGCCAATCCTACATGTCGCCACGTAGGACGTGGGCTGACACCGGGTTTACACGAAGATTGTAAACCTTGCGAAGGTGGTGGGCGTAGCCCAACCCGCAGCTCTACAGATGTCTGCCAGAGACGCGCCTCTGGCCAGTGCCCATGAGGTGGCTAAACCCCGCGTGGAGTGAGCCGTGACCGCCAATGGACATGGCAGATTCTGTGATCGGTATGCTGTCTTAACGGCATCCACGATCCAGTGCGCTAATCTCTGTTTGGAGACAGCCTTCCCCTTCTGCTGTCCTCCGAAACAGACAAAGAGCTGATCAGAACTGCGGAAGTTCTGTGTGCGGTCCAAGTAGAGGCGCAGTGCGCGTACTGGACACAACACGGACCGGGTTGGGTCTTCCTCCCGGTGGGGAGCGCTGCAAGTTCACCACTTGGTCCCGAAAGGGAGTAGTGGGAACTTGGGCACGTATCCGGGCCTGGGTCTCAGGCTACCGTGAGAGTTGCCAGGGCCGAAATCAAGGCAGTCCGGGGACACAGAGAATGCATGGAGATCCCCTATCCTCTTAAAGGATGCAAGCGCCATAAGAAGAACCGTCTTACTCGTTAGGTTAGGAAGATCGGAAGCTTCAAGGGGCTCAAAGGGGGGCTCGGATAGGCCCCTCAGGACCACGTTCAGGTCCCATGAGGGTATGGAGCGGAAACGGTCTCGTGGCCAGCTGTGCGCCAGGGCATCCGTGCGGAGGGGGGCCTCGGTCAGGGCGTACCAAAGCGGACAATGGGTGGTGTCGCGGGAGGCAAAGAGGTCGATCTGTGCCTGTCCGAACCGCACCCAAATAAGCTGGACTGCACGAGGGTGGAGTCGCCACTCTCCGCAGGGTGTGGACTGGCGAGAGAGCGCGTCGGCTGTCTCGTTCAATATGCCTGGGATGTGTGTGGCCCGCAGGGAGCGGATCACCTGCTGACTCCACAGGAGGAGGCGTCGGGCAAGTTGTGTTAGTTGCCGTGAGCACACGCCACCCTGGCGATTGATGTAAGCTACGGCTGTGGTACTGTCCAGGCGAACCAGTACGTGCTGACCTTGCACTAGAGGCCGGAGCCTTCTCAGTGCAAGCAGTACAGTCCACAACTCTAGGCAATTGATGTGCCAGCGCAGCCGGGGGCCCGTCCAGCGCCCCGCTACTGCGTGCCCGTTGCACACTGCACCCCACCCCTGCAGCGAGGCGTCCGTCGTCACCACGACGTGCCTCGTAGCCAGTCCGAGGGGAACTCCCGCTCGGAGAAAGGTCATGGAAAACCATGGGGCTAGGGTGCGTCGGCAAACAGGAGTTACCACCATACGCCTGCTGCCGGTGTGCCACGCCGTCCTTGGTACTCGACTCTGTAGCCAGTGTTGAAGCGGTCTCATGTGCATCAATCCGAGGGGTGTTACTGCCGCGCAAGATGCCATGTGTCCCAGGAGCCTCTGAAATTGTTTCAGGGGGACCGCCGATTGCTTGAAATGTTCCAGGCAATCCAACACTGACTGGGCGCGAGCTGCGGACAGCTGCGATCATGGTGACAGAGTTGAGTTCCATACCGAGAAAGAGGATTCTCTGCACTGGGGAGCTCTTTTCTCAGTTGACCTGAAAACCCAATCAATCTAGGTGCCGGAGCACCATGTCCCTCTGTGTACACAACAGATCTCGCGAGTGCGCCAAGATAAGCCAGTCGTCGAGATAGTTGAGTATTCGCACACCTCTCTCCCGGAGAGGAGAGAGGGCGGCCTCCACGATCTTCGTGAAGACTCGTGGAGACAGGGACAGACCGAAGGGGAGGACTCTGTACTGATATGCCCGACCCTCGAAAGCGAACCGTAGGAACGGTCGGTGTCGAGGAAGAATCGAGAGTAAAAGTAAGCGTCCTTCAGGTCGATTGCCACGAACCAATCCTGACACCTGATAGATGTCAGGATGCGCCTCTGGGTTAGAATCTTGAAAGGCAGCTTGTGGAGGTGCCTGTTCAGGGTACGTAAGTCCAGAATGGGGCGCAACCCTCCGTCTTTCTTTGGAACGATGAAGACCGGGCTGTAAAACCCGCTGAACATCTCGGCTTGAGGGACGGACTCGATCGCCTGTTTCGCCAGGAGGGTGGAGAACTCTGCCCGAAGCACGGAGGCGTCTCTGCCTCTGAGAGAGGGGGAGATGATGCCCCGAAACTTGGGAGGGGCCCTGGCGAACTGGATTGAGTAGCCGAGATGGACCGTCCGCATCAGCCACCGAGACAGTGTGGGCAACTTCTGCCAAGCTCCCAGGGACTGAGGGCGGTGAGGGAGGCTGAGCTGGTTTGCGAGGAACGAGCCGTGAGAGGGGCGCTCCAGGTCCGACACAGCTCCTCATGCACCTCCGGGAAAAATGGAACCGGGGGTGGGCACGGTTTGGCACCGTGTTCCGACCCCAGGAACCACGTGTCCAACCGCGAGCGTTGGGGGAGAGGCAATGGCGTACATTGCAGCCCAATGCTCGCGGCAGCCCGGGTAAGCATGGCCGACATCTCGACTTCTGCTTCCTCCTGAGCTCTGCCCCCCGGGGGGGGGAGCTCGGAATCTTCATAATCGGATATCGGCATCTCTCCCTCCGATGCAAATTTCATTCGCCAAATTTCATTGGCCTTTTCTATAGTAGTCAGAGTTGATAGGTTCTCAAGGGCGAACCCCATCTGTCGTTCTCGACACAACGTCGAGAGA